>JAUPFT010000010.1:22338554-23026054 GCA_036936625.1 Parnassius smintheus behrii | reverse complement strand
GACAAGCATGTATGCGTATAGGTAAATGTATGTGAAGGAACTTAGAGTTTTTTTGTATTAAAGTTGTCACATTATTATTATTTGTTGAACAAATAAATAATGACATCAAAATTGTTTTAAGACGTTTAATACTTTTACTAATAAACTATACTAATATACATACTTAAAAAAAAACTATACTAAAATACAAAAAGTAGTTTTGAAAACTAAAAAACTATGCTAATACTAAATCGACCTATATATAAAATAAAATTAGAAAGTCGCGGGTTCGACGCCTTTCAGGATCAGAAGGAAAAGTGAGTACTTCCCTGACGTCTGGCGGCGAGTCCGGCGGGAGTGGTAGGGGATAAGTGTCCTTTTCCAACCGATTCCACTGGTGCGAGTTTAATTTGTATGAATTAATTTCATATACAATACCCCGCTGGCCACCTAAGGAAATTTTGGTGCTAATTTTTAGTTAAAATATTTGTGTTTGTCACTCAGATAGTAAGTGCGCTTAAACACAATATCGCCTTCATTAAATGCTGTGAACCTTTTCCTCAAATTATAACGTTTGGAATTTTGTTGGTGCTGATGCCATAGTGATGTCTGAACTTTGTTAAATATGTTAGCGAGGCAGCCGATGTTTTCAGCATAAGCGTCTCGTGGTAAGAAAACAATTTCGTCGCCGAGGTCCACATGTTAGTACTTACTAATTCACGTCCATATACAAGAAATGAGGGAGTGTAACCAGTAACCTCGTTTACAGAGTTGTTTATTGCAAACAGTATTTTTGGCAAATATACATCCCAAGAACGCTGATCTTCATCCACAAAGGTAGACAGGTCACAATAGTTTTATTATAGCGTTCCACCAATTTAACTTGAGGAGTATATTTAGGTGTAAGAAAAACGTTAGGAATATTATACATATTAAAGAGCGCAATGGTCTTCTCACAAATAAATTGGCTGCCATTATCCATGTACATCGTTTGGGGAATTCCATGTGTTAAAAATATAAAATCTTCCAAATGTTTAATAACAATGTCGGCTGTAGCTCTTCTTACCGGAAACGCTAGTCAATATTTAGAGAAACAACATGTTACGACTAACAGTACGTGTACACCAAAACCGACTTTGTCGGCCGATGGCGGACGGAACTACCCGGACGAGTAACTCGGACGTGTATGTGCTACAGTGCCGACATTGGACGTTGCCGGTATTCTGTAGCTGACTCTGTTGCTTAACAGACGCGTTTTTAAAATCTTATCTTTTTGTTATTATCGTATCTTTTTGAAAATTCATACCGCAATTTAATTCGTCGACGTCATCGTCAGCGACATCGGCGTGTGTGGATTATAGAAAAGAGAAATATTTATGTACAGAAAACAGGGTTCAATAAATTATAATTTTTCCATAAATTTTATTTTAAACCCTACTATTATAAAAAATCGTGTGAAATTGAAATAAAAATACATAGTTTAGTGACCTATTGGTTTTATTTTAATTAATAAGTATTATTTAGACGTAATAAATAGAACAATTGTTGTAAATTTGAGTCCAAATCTGCATTAGTGATCGTGTACAGATGTTGAACGCATGAACTATATACATAGGTACCTAAACGCTGCCAAGTTTTAACAGTCCGACAATTATTCATTTATCTTACTATTTTAAAACAACACGTGTTACTAAATTTTAGTGAGACAAAATGTGCCATACTGTTTACCTTTGAATATTCCTATGCACATAAATATTTTTGTTTTCTTGGTCCATTCTTGTACAATAAAATAAGCAACTAAACTTATACATTTCAAATAAGAATCAATTTAAAAAAACTCTATTCAAATGGCTTCAAAAACTAGATTTTTTTATAGGATAGGGTGACAAACGAGCTCACAGTCCACTTCTCTACACTCAACATACGAAATATAGCAGCATTAAGCTACTATTTTACGCAGTTATTCTGTAAGAGCGTGGTCCTTCCCCGGTCGAGCCCACCGATTCATGCTACAACCATAATAGCCGCAGCGGCAGCGTGGATCTACCACGTAAATAATGAAACAGAAGAATTATTGAAATCCTTAAATAACTGAATTACCGGCATTTAACTGATTTGAATGCCGGTAGTTGGTATGAAAAGTAGATCTCAAATAAAGAAATATATCGTAATGGTAACAGCCTGTATAAACCCCACAGTTGGGACAGGGCTTGCTCTCGTTTCTTAGAGGCGGCTTGGAGCAGGTGAGAATAAGCTGCGTTGCCACAATGCATTTACCTCCTGACTGCAAACTCGTCACAGACTCATTGGCTGCTCTGAAAATTATATATTTTGGCGAAAGTTATATGGGTTTTAGTAGAGAAAACATAAACACTCACTCCGCCTCCGTTCCGCCTGTCACCCAGAAGGGAAGGCAGAGAGACACATACCTCTATCCTGACATACCTCTCTCGCCTCTTCCACATCCATATACCTACGCATACATGCTCGTCGGTTAAGGGTACTTTTAGTAGAGAAACATGCACTAAATTGTTAATTGCATTGTATGCAATTATTTTATGATGAAACATTTTCTTAAACAATAAGGAAACTTGTTTTCGGTGGAACATTTTTAGCTATGCTTAGGTGAATGTTTTTAGAGAGGCTAATTTCCTTACTTTATTACTGTTTATATACTTTATTATGTTATAAGGTATAATATGTGATTTACATGTACGTAGATGACGACATGGAATACCGACTGTCTCCATTACCACAAGACGGCGAGCGCGCTGTATTTGACAATGTACGAGGACCGGAACTATTCTGCCAGGACTGCGGTGTTGCGTTCCAACGTGTAGACTTACTACGGCGGCATGTTGCCGCAGCGCACAGGTACGTCATAATTTATATTACAAGCAAGAAAAAATACAAATTCAGGTTTATTTCTTCACATAGCATTGGGAAAATAAATGCTTTCGGTAATCTTACTTTTTAAACTGGTGATACATTTAATAAATCTTCATTTACTGTTGGGCAGAGCTTCCTTTCGTTTCTGAGAGGGTTTCTTCACGATGTTTATCTTTTTCCGTCGAGTGCCTGATAAATCGGCATCTAAAATTGCAATTCTAGTTCGAATAGCGTGCGCAGAAATTTTATTACTATATTTCTCCCTCTCCTTTCATGTGACAACTAGAAGCTTGACTAGGCTCCGCCCTTCGTTGCCAACTTAATACGCATTCGTATTTTGCGTTGCGTTTATTTGTTTATAATTAAAAAAGTGGGGTTCACGCAATGTAAGTACTGTAAAACGTAAAGAAAACGGTAAAAGAAAACGATGTGTTTTTCTTAAAAGATCAAGGTAATGTTGCGGCATCAGTCGTAATATACGAAAGTTCACTTCGGGTGCAATGCTTAATATATTACACGGAGCGTCGCACGCGCACACGCGCACACGCGGTGGTAACAAGTGTCGTTTGCGCGGCAGCTACAAGCGGCACGACAGCACCAGCAGCACGTGGGCGGAGGGCGAGCACACGTGCGACGTGTGCGGCGAGAGCTGCACCGACGCGCTGCAGCTGCTGGCGCACGCCGAGGGTCACGCCGAGCGGCACCGCCCCGCCGCGCCCAGGTACCGCCCCACGCCGCGCTGCAACGTGACACAGCGCCTCACACTGCCTCACACCGCCTCATACAACCGCACCGGTCCCACGCCGCCCCAAAATGCGTCATAGCGCCTCACACCGCTTCACACAACCTCACTCCTGTCCCACGCCGCCCCACAATGCGTCATAGCGCCTCACACCGCTTCATACAACCTTACACCGGTCCCATGCCGCCTCGCAATGCGTCATAGTGGTTCACACCGCTTCATCATATAACCTGAAACCGGTCCCACGCCGCCTCGCAATGCGTCATAGTGGCTCACACCGCTTCATCATATAACCTGAAACTGGTCCCACGCCGCCTCGCAATGCGTCATAGTGGTTCACACCGCTTCATCATATAACCTGAAACCGGTCCCACGCCGCCTCGCAATGCGTCATAGTGGCTCACACCGCTTCATCATATAACCTGAAACCGGTCCCACGCCGCCTCGCAATGCGTCATAGTGGCTCACACCGCTTCATCATATAACCTGAAACTGGTCCCATGCCGCCTCGCAGTGCGTCATAGTGGTTCACACCGCTTCATCATATAACCTGAATTCGGACCCACGCCGCCTCGCAATGCGTCATAGTGGCTCACACCGCTTCATCATATAACCTGAAACCGGTCCCATGCCGCCTCGCAATGCGTCATAGTGGTTCACACCGCTTCATCATATAACCTGAAACCGGTCCCACGCCGCCTCGCAATGCGTCATAGTGGCTCAAACCGCTTCATCATATAACCTGAAACCGGTCCCATGCCGCCTCGCAATGCGTCATAGTGGTTCACACCGCTTCATCATATAACCTGAAACCGGTCCCACGCCGCCTCGCAATGCGTCATAGTGGTTCACACCGCTTCATCATATAAACTGAAACCGGTCCCACGCCGCCTCGCAATGCGTCATAGTGGCTCACACCGCTTCATCATATAACCTGAAACCGGTCCCACGCCGCCTCGCAATGCGTCATAGTGGCTCACACCGCTTCACCATATAACCTGAAACCGGTCCCATGCCGCCTCGCAATGCGTCATAGTGGTTCACACCGCTTTATCATATAACCTGAATTCGGACCCACGCCGCCTCGCAATGCGTTATAGTTGCTCACACCGCTTCATCATATAACCTGAAACCGGTCCCATGCCGCCTCGCAATGCGTCATAGTGGTTCACACCGCTTCATCATATAACCTGAAACCGGTCCCACGCCGCCTCGTAATGCGTCATAGTGGCTCACACCGCTTCATCATATAACCTGAAACCGGTCCCATGTCGCCTCGCAATGCGTCATAGTGGTTCACACCGCTTCATCATATAACCTGAATTCGGACCCACGCCGCCTCGCAATGGGTCATAATGGCTCACACCGCTTCATCATATAACCTGAAACCGGTCCCACGCCGCCTCGCAATGCGCCATAGCGCCTCACATCGCCTCATACAGCCACACACCGGTCTCACGCCGCCTCGCAATGCGTCATAGCACCTCACATCGCCTCATACAGCCACACACCGGTCCCACGCCGCCTCGCAATGCGTCATAGTGTCTCACACCGCCTCATACAGCTTTACACCGGTCCCACGCCGCCTCGCAATGCGTCATAGCGCCTCACACCGCCTTATACAGCTTTACACCGGTCCCACGCCGCTCGCAATGCGTCATAGCACCTCACATCGTCTCATACAGCCACACACCGGTCTCACGCCGCCTCGCACTGCGTTATAGCCCCTCACGCCGCCTCATACACCCTCACACTGCCCCACGCCGCTCTGCACCGCGTCACGACACCTCACAGCGCCTTATACAACCTCTCACCGCCTGATACCTTCTCACAGCTTTTCACATCGTCTCACACCGCCTCACACACTAGCTGACTTCGGAAAAAAGGAGATTCTCAATGAGGTCGTAAGTTGCGCAGCGCCACCATTACGTTTTGTCGTTATTGATCGCTTGCCCTAGTACATAGATCGAATAGGATGTTTAATGGCAAATTCCTTCTATGCACAGTGCTATAATAATATCTTTTATTTCTCTTGTCCAACAATAAAGTCGTTCCTGGGCAATACAGATCAAAAATATCAGATTTTATAATCAAACACAAATTCCAAACCGAAGCAATCACAATTGAAGACGCGTTACACATTGCTGTGTCACCAAACCGTGAAATTTAGTTTATTATTTATCTTTTATGTACATATGGTAATTGAAAAATAAAATAAAATAAGGTCATGAGTTGGACATGTGGTTGCAGATAATTCTGTAAAACTTTTTTTTTTCAGATTAAAAAGAATGGGACGGGGTAAAAACAACACAACAACTTCGAATATTTTAAGACAATTCCCGTGTAGAGAGTGTGGTAAGTATATTATAACTTTAAAATATAATACAATGGAAAATTCAAAGCGAATTTGTCATTTTATTAGCTGTTAAAAATAAATGAAATTTATTAAAAAAATATTATTTAATGATTTCCAATACTGGTAACACAACTGTTTGACAATTTTATGGACATATAATTTAATAATGAAAATATCAATGTGTCTTGATATGTTGGCGATAGAGGGTAGAAAATAAAATGAGACTTTACTACATATTTACATTAATGATAGTGGTACTTATACTATGTAACTCCTTTTGTTTTCTTATTGCGTAACGCCGATGCGTTTCCTATGGTGGATGATGTAATTGTATCTTTGATCAATTGCACTATCAATATATATTCATTATATGATTCGTACATTTCCATGCCAGCACTCTATTCTGCATCTCCTTTCCTGAAACTCCACCTAAGCTAGGACGGACTGAAGGAAGAAACAGTCCTCGTCATCCAGAGTCATAATTTCTGAAAATACCCAGTGTTCATGCCGCCTTCTCCATTGAACAACGGTATTCCAATAATTTTGGATCTCTGCATAAAAAGCATGTACCTGTTAAAGGCAAGGTGTTTGGGTCGCGCAGTTCGCAGCAGATCCACATCAGGATCCACACGGGCGAGCGGCCCTATGCCTGTCGCTTCTGCTGGAAAGCTTTCGCTGACGGTGGCACTCTTCGCAAACACGAGCGTATACATACTGGTACGTCATGCCTTATTATTAACATTTTTGTATTTTGGGTTTTACATACATACATACATAAACACTCACGCCTGTCACCCAGAGGGGTAGGCAGAGACTACAGACTTCCATTTGGCACGATCCTGACACACCTCTCTCGCCTCCTTCACATCCATACACCTACGCATGCATGCTCGTCGGTTAAGGGTACTCCTAATTTGGCCCGTTTTCAATAAATCGCCAATTTGGTCGATAAATTTTCGCCTAGGACGTCCCTTTCCGACTCTGCCATTCACTTCTGCAACATAAAT
The DNA here is from genome assembly GCA_036936625.1 of Parnassius smintheus behrii. NCBI lineage: Eukaryota > Metazoa > Arthropoda > Insecta > Lepidoptera > Papilionidae > Parnassius > Parnassius smintheus. The sequence goes on along the minus strand of JAUPFT010000010.1, from coordinate 23,019,081 downwards.
TTTCTTTGTCACTCTTTCCTCATCCATTCTTTCCACATGACCAAACCACCGAAGCATTCCTTTCTTAATCCTGGTCACAACATCATCTTGCAAACCACACTCTTCTCTTATCACACAATTTTTCACCCTGTCATTCAGACTCAGCCCTAACATACTCCTTAACGACCGCATTTCTACTGCATTTATTCTACTCTCGTGCTTCTTCTGCCATACCCAACTTTCACTACCATACCATACCATTTTGGGTTTTGTATAACATTTTGTATTTTTGTATTAAACCTGTTTTATAGTCACTGTTTAAGCAACTATTTTTGCGTAACAACATTGTTAGATATCTACGTTTTTCTTCAGAGTTTGAATCAACGATTTTATTGACAAAAACTTGTGTTACTGTCAGCTTTCTACTGCTCAATTTGATTACTTACCTCATTTGAAATTTTTACCTTATCTATTAACTATCTATTGTACTATTTACTATCGTTACTAATATATTTACCTCACCGCCGAGCACGTGGTAAATCAGCACTTAAATTTTTCTTTGGTGCCGGCGGGGATCGAACCCGGGTTACTCGCGTTCTGTTATATTTACAGCGAGCCTTAACCATCTGAGCTACCACGGCTCACACAGCTTACCACGTGCTCGGCGGTGAAGGAAAACATCGTGAGGAAACCTGCATGTCTGAGAAATAAGATAAAAAATATTTCGAAGACATGTGAAGTTCGCCAACACGCATTGGGGCAGCGCGGCCGACACTTCCTAGCCCTAAAACCCTCTCAGAAATTAGGGGAAGCCTGTGCCCAGCTGTGGGACGTATATAGGCTGTAACTTTACTATTAAACTTATTTATATAGTAAAACGTCAAAACGATGCCAACCATGATTTCCTTCAATTATATAATCGCATTGCTAAACTTTGACCACCCAATAGTGACTGAATGCCTTAGTTCAGACATCGGTGTTACCACCTGCGAACTACGAGCAAGATGGAATAGCTCGTTAGCAGTTAAAAGTGTCGTCGGTACTCGCACTCAGCGTACGAAACAATACAGCATAGCCAGCATAGCATTGTAAGTGTGGTCCTCCCCGTCTAGTCGAATCATTCGCAGACTGAGGATCTCGGTGCCGCTATGTATGGCTTGGCGCTAGCGCGTAATCAAGTGCCTGGCACACACTGTCTCGTTGGTCTAGTGGTCATAAGCACGACTGCTGATCGTAGTGTGGACCCGGGTTTGAATCCCGTGTCTGGCCTTAAATCAGAATAGATAGAAAGTAGCGACTTAGAGTCAGTCAGTTGACTGTGTTTCACTCTTATGTCTTAGAAACGAGCAGGAGGAAGTAAAGCCTTTGTTCCTGCGCCTGATCTCTCCGCTCGTGTCGAATTTAAGTCCTATCGGACTACGAGTGTAAGGGATTAGAGCGCTTTTCGCGCACACAGACTCGTGCACTATATACCTGACCAGCGCTAATGGTGAGATTCCGTTAAGACTGGCTGCCAAAACCGAAATTTGTTCTGGAGGTCACTATCTATTTAATAATCGATCAAGAGAAAACTTTTTATCCCTTTTAAAGCAATTTGGACGATTGGAGGAGAGTGATATTTAGTATAGTTGAAGTTTAAATGGAGAAGGAGTAAACAGAAACATAAACTTTTTTGTTCAATATAGGTTATAAACAATACTTATTGAAAGTCACATTTTTCATTTATCACTGGTTCGCAAAAAGAAAACCTCTGTCCTGGGAAGAACCTGCAAGAAACCCAGCGGGACTATTTTTTTTTTCAAATAATAGCTTACAATCATGTAAGTTACAATTATCAAAACAAAACAAATTAGAAATAGCTAGCGATCACCCTTCCCAGGGCTAGTTATCATCCATAAATGCCTTAATATTATAATAACCCGTTTTATACAAACTTAGTTTAATAAAGTTTATGAACTTTGTCTATGTCAAATTTTGTATATTTTCTGGGATTTTGTTGTAAAAGCATATACATCGCCCCAATAATGAATTACTGACTCGATGGAGTCGAGTAACTGTACTACTAGCTTGTGTCTGTTCCTAGTATTTACAGACTAAATATCACTTATTTTTACAAAACTACTTTTATTTTTGTGTACGTACATTACATTTTCATAAATATACATAAATGTATTGAGAGGCCAGAGTTAATATATTAATTTCCTTAAATTATTGTCTGAGCGACTCTTTTACTTTTAAATCATATATTGCTCTAATGACCTTCTTATGTTAAACTAATATAATTTCAGTGTCAGTCGCGTGTCCCCATAGCAAAATACCATACCACATAATGATATGGAAATAGCTAAAGTAAACTATTTTAGCTGTTTCAATACTGGTAAGAGTTCTAATCTTTTTTACAGCATATGGTGCAAAACTAAGTCTGCTAGCTAGTTTTGATATATGGGGGAGCCATGGAGCTTTGCGCTACAATGTAATGTGTGTTAAGAAAGTTAAAAAGTATATATTATGTGTAATGTTACAAACATTGTATTAAATTTGTTTACATTCATATTGCCTATGTCAAACATTTATTACCATGTCGTTTGTTAACCTTTATACTGTCAATGTCGAACATATGATTGGTCTGTAGTCAAACGGTAGCACAGAGTAGAAATTGTCGCCAAATAATTTTAAAACGTTGCCTACAAATAATTACTGACAAATCGACTGAATGAGCTGTAATACTCGTGTGATTTCTAATGTTTCTTTTTTAATAGTCCGAAGAGTGTATGTAAAGGCAAAAAACAGACAAATATATTTTGTTTATTAGATATGTGTGGTTTGAAATACAAGTTGCCAAATATAATAGAATTACGATGTAATTTGGAGCACTAGGCGAGTACTGGTTGTCTATTATTATTGAGGCAGTGCGTGGTTGGTTGGTTGCAGGCGAAAAGCCGTACGCGTGCGCCGTGTGTCCGCGCGCGTTCAACCAGCGAGTGGTGCTGCGCGAGCATGTGCGCTCGCACCACTCCGCGCCCGACCGCCGCGCCAACGGTACATTACACAAACATTATATTTATATTGAACCAGCGCGTGGTGCTGCGCGAGCATGTGCGCTCGCACCACTCCGCGCCCGACCGCCGCGCCAACGGTACATTACACAAACATTATATTTATATTGAACCAGCGCGTGGTGCTGCGCGAGCATGTGCGCTCGCACCACTCCGCGCCCGACCGCCGCGCCAACGGTACATTACACAAACATTATATTTATATTGAACCAGCGTGTGGTGCTGCGCGAGCATGTGCGCTCGCACCACTCCGCGCCCGACCGCCGCGCCAACGGTACATTACACAAACATTATATTTATATTGAACCAGCGCGTGGTGCTGCGCGAGCATCTGCGCTCGCACCACTCCGCGCCTGACCGCCGCGCCAACGGTACATTACACAAACATTATATTTATATTGAAACAGCGCGTGGTGCTGCGCGAGCATCTGCACTCGCACCACTCCGCGCCTGACCGCCGCGCCGACGGTACATTACACAAACATTATATTGAACCAGCGCGTGGTGCTGCGCGAGCATGTGCGCTCGCACCACTCCGCGCCCGACCGCCGCGCCAACGGTACATTACACAAACATTATATTTATATTGAAACAGCGCGTGGTGCTGCGCGAGCATGTGCGCTCGCACCACTCCGCGCCCGACCGCCGCGCCGACGGTACATTACACAAACATTATATTTATATTGAACCAGCGCGTGGTGCTGCGCGTAGCATGTGCGCTCGCACCACTCCGCGCCTGACCGCCGCGCCGACGGTACATTACACAAACATTATATTTATATTGAACCAGCGCGTGGTGCTGCGCGAGCATGTGCGCTCGCACCACTCCGCGCCCGACCGCCGCGCCGACGGTACATTACACAAACATTATATTTATATTGAACCAGCGCGTGGTGCTGCGCGTAGCATGTGCGCTAGCACCACTCCGCGCCTGACCGCCGCGCCGACGGTACATTACACAAACATTATATTTATATTGAACCAGCGCGTGGTGCTGCGCGAGCATGTGCGCTCGCACCACTCCGCGCCCGACCGCCGCGCCGACGGTACATTACACAAACATTATATTTATATTGAACCAGCGCGTGGTGCTGCGCGAGCATGTGCGCTCGCACCACTCCGCGCCCGACCGCCGCGCCGACGGTACATTACACAAACATTATATTTATATTGAACCAGCGCGTGGTGCTGCGCGTAGCATGTGCGCTCGCACCACTCCGCGCCTGACCGCCGTGCCGACGGTACATTACACAAACATTATATTTATATTGAACCAGCGCGTTGTGCTGCGCGTAGCATGTGCGCTCGCACCACTCCGCGCCCGACCGCCGCGCCAACGGTACATTACACAAATATTATATTTATATTGAACCAGCGCTTGGTGCTGCGCGAGCATGTGCGCTCGCACCACTCCGCGCCCGACCGCCGCGCCAACGGTACATTACACAAACATTATATTTATATTGAACCAGCGCGTGGTGCTGCTCGTAGCATGTGCGCTCGCACCACTCCGCGCCTGACCGCCGCGCTGACTGTACATTACACAAACATTATATTTATATTGAACCAGCGCGTGGTGCTGCGCGTAGCAAGTGCGCTCGCACCACTCCGCGCCTGACCGCCGCGCCGACGGTACATTACACAAACATTATATTTATATTGAACCGGCGCGTGGTGCTGCGCGAACATGTGCGCTCGCACCACTCCGCGCCCGACCGCCGCGCTTACGGTACATTACACAAACATTATATTTATGTTGAACCAGCGCGTGGTGCTGCGCGTAGCATGTGCGCTCGCACCACTCCGCGCCTGACCGCCGTGCCGACGGTACATTACACAAACATTATATTTATATTGAACCAGCGCGTGGTGCTGCGCGAGCATGTGCGCTCGCACCACTCCGCGCCCGACCGCCGCGCCGACGGTACATTACACAAACATTATATTTATATTGAACCAGCGCGTGGTGCTGCGCGTAGCATGTGCGCTCGCACCACTCCGCGCCTGACCGCCGTGCCGACGGTACATTACACAAACATTATATTTATATAGAACCAGCGCGTGGTGCTGCGCGTAGCATGTGCGCTCGCACCACTCCGCGTCCGACCGCCGCGCCAACGGTACATTACACAAATATTATTATTATATTGAACCAGCGCGTGGTGCTGCGCGAGCATGTGCGCTCGCACCACTCCGCGCCCGACCGCCGCGCCAACGGTACATTACACAAATATTATATTTATATTGAACCAGAGCGTGGTGCTGCGCGTAGCATGTGCGCTCGCACCACTCCGCGCCTGACCGCCGCGCTGACGGTACATTACACAAACATTATATTTATATTGAACCAGCGCGTGGTGCTGCGCGTAGCATGTGCGCTCGCACCACTCCGCGCCTGACCGCCGTGCCAATGGTACATTACATAAACATTATATTTATATTGAACCAGCGCGTGGTGCTGCGCGAGCATCTGCGCTCGCACCACTCCGCGCCTGACCGCCGCGCCAACGGTACATTACACAAACATTATATTTATATTGAACCAGCGCGTGGTGCTGCGCGAGCATGTGCGCTCGCACCACTCCGCGCCTGACCGCCGCGCCAACGGTACATTACACAAACATTATATTTATATTGAACCAGCGCATGGTGCTGCGCGAGCATGTGCGCTCGCACCACTCCGCGTCTGACCGCCGCGCCAACGGTACATTACACAAACATTATATTTATATTGAACCAGCGTGTGGTGCTGCGCGAGCATGTGCGCTCGCACCACTCCGCGCCTGACCGCCGCGCTAACGGTACATTACACAAACATTATATTTGTATTGAACCAGCGCGTGGTGCTGCGCGTAGCATGTGCGCTCGCACCACTCCGCGGCCGATCGCTACGCCAACGGTACATTACACCAACATTATATTTATATTGAACCAGCGCGTGGTGCTGCGCGAGCATGTGCGCTCGCACCACTCCGCGCCTGACCGCCGCGCCAACGGTACATTACACAAACATTATATTTATATTGAACCAGCGCATGGTGCTGCGCGAGCATGTGCGCTCGCACCACTCCGCGCCGGACCGCCGCGCCAACGGTACATTACACAAACATTATATTTATATTGAACCAGCGTGTGGTGCTGCGCGAGCATGTGCGCTCGCACCACTCCGCGCCTGACCGCCGCGCTAACGGTACATTACACAAACATTATATTTGTATTGAACCAGCGCGTGGTGCTGCGCGTAGCATGTGCGCTCGCACCACTCCGCGGCCGATCGCTACGCCAACGGTACATTACACCAACATTATATTTATATTGAACCAGCGCGTGGTGCTGCGCGAGCATGTGCGCTCGCACCACTCCGCGCCTGACCGCCGCGGCTACGGTACGTTACCCGTTACACAAACATTATATTTATATTAAACCAGCGCGTGGTGCTGCGCGAGCACGTGCGCTCACACCACTCCGCGCCCAACCGCCGCGCCAACGGTGCATTACACAAACATTATATTTATATTGAACCAGCGCGTGGTGCTGCGCGAGCATCTGCGCTCGCACCACTCCGCGCCTGACTACCGCGCCAACGGTACATTACACAAACATTATATTTATATTGAACCAGCGCGTGGTGCTGCGCGAGCATCTGCACTCGCACCACTCCGCGCCTGACCACCGCGCCAACGGTGCATTACACAAACATTATATTTATATTGAACCAGCGCGTGGTGCTGCGCGAGCATCTGCACTCGCACCACTCCGCGCCTGACCGCCGCGCCAATGGTACATTACACAAACATTATATTTATATTGAACCAGCGCGTGGTACTGCGCGAGCATGTGCGCTCGCACCACTCCGCGCCCGACCGCCGCGCCAACGGTACATTACACAAACATTATATTTATATTGAACCAGCGCGTGGTACTGCGCGAGCATGTGCGCTCGCACCACTCCGCGCCCGACCGCCGCGCCAACGGTACATTACACAAACATTATACTTATATTGAACCAGCGCGTGGTACTGCGCGAGCATGTGCGCTCGCACCACTCCGCGCCCGACCGCCGCGCCAACGGTACATTGCACAAATATTATATTTATATTGAACTAGCGCGTGGTGCTGCACAAGCATGTGCGCTCGCACCACTCCGCGCCCGACCGCCGCGCCAACGGTACATTGCACAAATATTATATTTATATTGAACTAGCGCGTGGTGCTGCACAAGCATGTGCGCGCGCACCACTGTCGACCGATTCGCGTTGGCCCTAAACTGTATTTTTGGGGCCAGCGCACTGGTCCATTTTAGTTGTTCGGTCGGCCGGGTCCTTAGGCTAGTAATATATAAGTCGATGCGGTTATATAAGTTATTAGTATAACCCATTTGATTTTTTTTTTCATTCATGCCAGCGAGTTCGACACAAATAGTTAAAAAAAAACTAAAAAGACACGCTTTACTTTTTTTTCGTTATTTTTCTCAGCAAACCCTTTTATTTGAGACCCGTATCGTGGGAACGCATAACTTGTCCTCCATCTTTTGGTAGTCCGCCATATTGGATTTAAAATGTCGTCATTTATTTAACCATACATTGTCATCCAAACTGAACGTGTATGCAAAATTTCGGCTCAATCTAAAATCGAGTAGTTGGTCAAATTTAACTTCCATTTTTTTTACATATTTACAGGTGATGATATTAGCGTATTAGCGTATTAGAAATGACTATTACTAAGATTAATGAACACTGATATCTTGCCTGAAAATGCATTATAATATTTATTATAAAGAATGAAATTGAAAGTCCATGGAAACTGTAAATCTTTTAGTAGCCTCGCGCAGTTTTAGAATATATTTTGCTGTCTAATATCGCTACGTTCTATCAATACTTTTCATTTAGACTGGCACTTTTTGTATTCGTAGCCCATAGTCTTTCAAATACTCCCCAACAATGTTCTGCTATATTTAAAACCAATGTCAGCTTTCAATTCCAACCAAAGTTTATTTATGGTAGGAATCTCTTTCTTCACGACATACGAAGCGCACATATCAAAGTCATCTAAATCGTAATTTTTTTCTCCGGTTTTTGTTTTTCCTTCGTTACAATATTAGAAAATGAAGCTGTTGCTACATTGGGTAATGTTTTCTTGAGTTATTTGGGTGACAGTGTATTCAGAAACGCCTAAAACAAAAAAAAAACAATACAATATAAATTCGTGATATTATTGACACGTGGAAGACTAAAAACGAATAACGAACCGAAAAACATGGGGAGTTTTATTGTTATGGCAGGCCTAAAAATTACCTGTCAAATATGCAACGCAATATCTTTAGAAAACGATACTGTAGAATCGTTATTGTCTCGTTCCTTTACACGAGTACGTTTAACTTTCAATATCCCTGCAGTTTTAATCACTTTCGGTATAATGATGACGGTTATTTACTGCGAAAACCAATAAAAACACGGCACATAACACACTGTTAACTATTACTTAACGAGCATGCGTACTTTAAAATATTTTTCCTTATTAATCACATAGTGCGGTTTGATATGCAAGCGCAAAATAATTGTTAGTATCTTTTAATTTCACTAACAAGTAATATTTGGCATTGACCAGGAGGAAATGCATACTGCTGTGTGGTGTGCGGTCGGACTTTGCACTCCAGTGTGGAGTTGGTGCAGCATTTAATACAGCATTGCGACGCTAACACTGCATTGAAGAGACAACCACAGGTATGTCATTGGGAAGTTTTCAAAGCAATGTTTTTTTGTTTTCTGTAACATAAATTAATATACTATAATTAAACTGTTTTTTCTGCGGAACAGGGGCATAAGAGAATCTATCTCTCCATTATGTTTAATGCCTGTTTCAAGAGACTATTATGGGAAATGTCATCTGTAGTTTCCGATTGACTAAAATATAACCATCTCATTATGTAAAGATTCTTATTGAAGTTAAGAGGCCCATATTAAAGTTGAGGTACAAACAGGCACAAAATGATTAAAGCAAAGTGCGAGTTCTCTGTTAAGTAACAAATACAACATATGTATTTTATTAGTATGATCACTAGATTGGACAGATACGATGTAACAATGGTTTTATTAACAAAACATTTTGTGCGTTTATTAAAAAATAATTTAATTGACACTGCAGAGTGGTCCGCGTAAGTATAAGCGTCGGCGGAAACTGAAGAGCGAAATGGTATCTCCGAAGTGCGAGTGGGAGGAGCCGGAGCCGGAGCGTGCGTCGTCTCCGTCGGGCGTGTCGGGAGCGTCACGCGTGTCGCACGTGTCGCGCGACAGTCCCGTGCGTGCCTCGCCGCCGCGCCGCCGCAGACGCGCGCCCGCACCCGCGCCTCGCCCCCGCATGATACACACCGAGGAGCCGCGCCCCAGGACCAAGCAGGTAACTACTTGCTCGTGGCGTGCGACAACCCCGCGCACGCCTCGCCGCCGCCGACGCGCGCCCCGCGCCCGCGCCTCGCCCCCGCATGATACACACCGAGGAGCCGCGCCCCAGGACCAAGCAGGTAACTATTTGCTCGTGGCGTGCGACAGCCCCACGCACGCCTCGCCGCCGCCGACGCGCGCCCGCGCCCGCGCCTCGCCCCCGCATGATATACACCGAGGAGCCGCGCCCCAGGACCAAGCAGATAACTACTTGCTCGTGGCATGCGACTGCCCCGCGTGCGCCTCGCCGCCGCCGACGCGAGCCCGCGCCCGCATGATACACACCAAGGAGCCGTGCCCCAGGACCAAGCAGATACCTACTTTCTCGTGGCGTGCGACAGCCCCGCGCACGCCTCGCCGCCGCCGACGCGCGCCCGCGCCTCGCGCCCGCGTGATACACACCGAGGAGCCGCGCCCCAAGACCAAGCAGTACCTACTTGCTCGTGGCGTGCGACAGCCCCGCGCACGCCTCGCCGCTGCCGACGCGCGCCCGCGCCTCGCGCCCGCATGATACACACCGAGGAGCCGCGCCCCAAGACCAAGCAGTACCTACTTGCTCGTGGCGTGCGACAGCCCCGCGCACGCCTCGCCGCCGCCGACGCGGCCCCGCGCCCGCGCCTCGCCCCCGCATGATACACACCAAGGAGCCGCGCCCCAGGACCAAGCAGATATCTACTTTCTCGTGGCGTGCGACAGCCCCGCGCACGCCTCGCCGCCGCCGACGCGCGCCCGCGCCTCGCGCCCGCATGATACACACCGAGGAGCCGCGCCCCAAGACCAAGCAGTACCTACTTGCTCGTGGCGTGCGACAGCCCCGCGCACGCCTCGCCGCCGCCGACGCGGCCCCGCGCCCGCGCCTCACCCCATGATACACACCGAGGAGCCGCGCCCCAGCACCAAGCAGATACCTACTTGCTCGTGGCGTGCGACAGCCCCGCGCACGCCTCGCCGCCGCCGACGCGGCCCCGCGCCCGCGCCTCACCCCATGATACACACCGAGGAGCCGCGCCCCAGCACCAAGCAGATACCTACTTGCTCGTGGCGTGCGACAGCCCCGCGCACGCCTCGACGCGGCTCCGCGCACGCCTCGACGCGGCTCCGCGCCCGCGCCTCGCCCCCGCATGATACACACCGAGGAGCCGCGCCCCAGGACCAAGCAGGTAACTACTTGCTCGTGGCGTACGACAGCCCCGAGCACGCCTCGCCGCCGCCGACGCGCGCCCGCGCCCGTGCCTCACGCCCGCATGATACCGAGGAGCCGTGGCCCAGGACCAAGCAGGTACCTACTTGCTCGCGGCGTGCGACAGAAAGAGCCAATGAGAGGGCTCATTGGCTCTTTCCTGCGCGCACTATCTTGACTCCCACAAATATTTAACCTCTTCCTTGTCCCAATTTAACGTCATTTTCCCCCTTCTGGGGCTGACGGCACAATAACGCCTACGCGAAAACTTTCGCAACAGCCCGTAGTTCACCCCATCGCACACAGGTGCCTTTTCGGTCTTAAAACCTGGGTGCCTTTTCGGTCTTAAGACCTGGCAACCCTAGCCGTGGCGCCGCTATTTTGTGCTAGAGCATCTTCAACTACGCCCGCAAATTTTAATCGTTGGAAATATTACTTTAGTACAGTATATTTCAATTAGTATATATTTCGCAAATTATTATTATACTAGATAGTTAACTCATTATAGTTATTTTGATTGTAGCTGAGCTTTCTTGCCAGTCCGAATGGGGAAAATAAATAGAAGTATCAATATGTCACTTAACGTAAGAAAAGAAATGTCCTATCTCTGGCGAAAAAATAATATAGAATAAAAATTTCTGCATGCTTGCCATATGGACTAGTTTCTATTCTAGACAGATTATGCAATAAAAGTACTAAAAATCTACGAAGACGACAAATTTTGGATTTTGAATACGTTAGCCAAGTTACAAGCGTTTTATAAAAAGTGTGTACTGCCTGAAATTATTGACTCGAGATAAGCTCGGTCAATGCCTTTGCGGCAATATTTTATAATAAAAGTATGGTAATTGACTGTAAGTTCCGATTAAAAAATATAAGTTACAGTTGGTTATTTTATTTATTAAAACAGGTTGCAACCATACTATTAATTTATTTATACCACTATGCTACCGTTAGTAGATATAATTGATTGCTAACTTACATCTGTTAACAATCGATTACTGTGAAACAATTAAAATACTTATGTGTACTTATTTCAAATTTAATGTTCATAAATAATGAAAAATATATCAAATAGATTATAATAAATGAATAAGATAACATAAAAGTGACACACCAAAAGTTTTCCATCCACTGAACTCCATCCAACTCCATCCAACGATCTTGATCTTCCATTATACAAGTTTCAGATCAAGATCGTTCTGTCGCTATACTCACAGTACCGTAGTGCGAGCGATTGAAAAGATATGAAATGAAGTGTCGCTCGCGTAGGTCATCGCCCGCTTGGAGCTTCAAATACCTAAATTTGCGTAACGCCCAAATGTAAGGTGTAGGTGTAGTAATGTCATAACTCCCATATTTACTTTCGCGCTCCTGAAATAATTAATTTTCCGATTGCCGGCACACGCTTTTTTACTGTTCTTTCGGAATTCTACTCGTTATTTCGGAAAATACTAGAACACTCGCGATAGCATTACGATAATTATACTAAATGAAGAAAATGCTTTAACTCCGTAGATATAAGGTTGCTTCTTATTTGCATTAATAGTTTCAGCATTATCGGCGGACACTTATTGTCGGCAACATTCTCTTGCGTATAACAAGCAAAATTGCAGAAGTTTAGAATATATAATATAGGCAAATGGTAAACAAAAATTATTAAAAAAAATCTCAAACATTCTGTCCTTTTTATCTTTTAAATTCAACATGTGCATTATTTTAACTGATTTTACTACACACGCTCACTTTTGTAGGGTTCGATCGTAAGCAAAGACGTTATTGCCCATAAATCTATAAAATAATGATCTTTGAGAAAGTATTCTTATATTCTGTACAATAAACCAGATTACAATTAGCTGGTCCTTTTCTCATTAAAAATATAAACACATGAAAGTATAAAATCGTGCGCTGGCGACCCGGAAATCAATTATTTAGGGACAACAATTGCGAAGTTAATTCTACTTGATTCAAGAAATGCAGGAAGAATTTGATTACTCGCCATATTTTGCAGACAGATAGACGGACGCCCACAGATACAGTGACATCTTGCAGCATCTTTGACGCTGCTTTCCGTCGTTCGTATGGTTATTGCAAATTCAATATACGAGGTGGGGATACCACGATCTTTAGTTCAAGATTTTCAATTTAAACATAGAAGCACGTATAATGGCAGGTACGCAGCCGACGTCCCCCGCGGCACCCGGCGGATGACTTGCGTGCGATAGCGCCGCGCTCGCCTTCGCCGGTGCCGCCGGTGTCGCCGGTACCGCCGGTGTCGCCGGAGCCGCCGCCCTCCCCGACCACCCCCCAGTCGCCGCCCTCCCCCACCTGCCCCACCTCCCCGCACTCGCCGGCCGGCCCCTACAAGTGCGAGATGTGCTCGCTGGAGTTCCCGCGCCGCGATGCGTTGCTGCTACACGTGCCCGTTCACATCTGACGCAGGAGCGCACGCCGACGACGCAACAACCGCACTCGCGTACGTGTATGAACACTTATATTGTGAAGTATTATACTCTACACTAGAATGGACTAATATCGATATTGAAATATTAAACTGAGAAGTTTTCACTATTTTATTTTATTGAGCAACATTGTTTTTTATTGACATAGTAAAGTGAGAAGTTTCCTCTATTTTATTTTATATAGCATCAGTTGTTGACAAAATTATGTTATTGGGTGTGGATATATTATTATGTTAAAGCTGTTATAGTATTTTTTTTATTTGTGGTTCATTCATGTTACTCATTCAAAACTGTGAAAGAGTTAATAACATTTATAATGTAATTTATACAAACGCTTAAAGATTAAAATTATTGCGATATAATCCTTTTGCATATTCTCATCATATTATATAAAATAAAGATGAAAAAGGTGAAGGAAAACATCGTGAGGAAACCTGCATGTCTGAGGAATAAGAAAAAAAATATTTTCGAAGACATGTGAAGTTCGCGAACACGCATTGGGACAGCGTGGCGGACACTTCCTTGCCCTAAAAACCCTCTCTGAAATGAGGGGAGGCCTGTGCCCAGCAGTGGGACGTATATAGGCTGTAACTTAAAGATGAAAAAGAAAAAAGATAGGTGAACATTATCTACCTGTAAGCTATCTAAAATGATTCACAAAGCCATACACAATTAATGAATAATTGTCCTCCCGCATGGTTCGTTTATTTTTAAATCTATGAATATTTATTAAATATAAGAATTAACTGATAAGGTGAAGCGATACAGCTTTTAACTTTATACAAAAGTCAAGCCCGAACCAAGAGGTTTATCGGCGACACAAAGCTGGTGAAAACTAACAGCTTAGCTCACCGCCGCCAAGTTGCTTATTTGTCGGTCTTCTATAGATTGTACTTCGGCTAGTATGCCTGTGTGCTTCATAAGCTCAGGAGTACCAGATGTACTGCAGGTTACCATCCACACCTGGTTGACATTCCGAATACCTGGTTAATACTCGCATTAGGCGCCATAAGTCATCTTTTATAATGCGCACAGCCAAGGTGTGGAATGCCCTATCGACGTCTGTTTTTCAGAGTGCCTATAACCTGGACCTCTTCAAGGTGAGTGTTAACAGTCCTGTCGATGTCTGTTTTTCCGAGTGCCTATAACCTGGACCTCTTCAAGGTGGCGTGTTAACAGGCTTCTGGGTAAACTCGCTCCATCGTAAACCTTATCTTAGCCCTCGGGCCAGATGGAGGTCAAGAGAGAGCCCACTTTTAATTTAAAAAAATCCCATATATGTATATACAATTTGTAAACTATATTTCAATAAAGTTCTACGATAAAATTAGTTAGCGGCACTCACTTTAAAACTTCAATATCAAAGTTTGGTGCAAATGTGGTTATAAAATGATTCCGAAAACAAAAAAAGTCTTTTCGTCGCCCGATCAAGAACATAAAAACCCTAAGTTGAGGGCGCTTCTTTTGTGTTTAAGATGGCAAAGAATAACACGATTTGGTCTACAGCTATTTTTGTGAATATATATTATTAATTAATTGCCTCGTTGGTCAAGTGGTCGTTAACGCAATTGCTGATTATTGGGTCCCGGGTTTGAATCCCAGGTCGGGCCAAAATCAATTATTGGGTTTGTCTTGCGCCTGATATCTCTTCGGTCATGTCGGGTTACCATCCCATCGGACTATGCATGAGATCTAGGGAATAGAAAGTGCACCTGTGATTGCGCATACACTCGTGCACTATAATCCAGTCCTGCGTAGAAGACCAGTCTCTGTTGAAATCGCCCGCCGTAAAGTAGGTTCGGTCTGGAGGTTATTATTATTCATTACAATTGATAGAATCAGGTGTTGCTTTGCGTAAATCCATTATATTCATTCATTTTGAGGCTAAATGTATGGGTAAAGTACTTCTCTATTAAAATACTGATCGACAGCATAGTGGTTCTGTAGTGTGATAAACTCTGGGCTTATAAACAAATGCTATCATGGTCTATGAGATATGTAAATGCAACAACGGATGAAAGGACGCAGTAACTCCAGGGGCAACGCAGCAGACGAACTAGGCAGGGGAGGATCGGAACTGATCATACCAATCCCCTTTGGGTTCAATCTTTCACAGCTTTGGAAAGCTAGAAAACTGTAGGCAATCTAGGGAAGTGCTGCCAGCATTGAACACTTGTTAGTTTCTAATGAAACTAAACAAACCATAGGTGTTAACGACAGTTCCCTGAGCAGGGCATGTATGAAAGAGAAGAAAACGGCGGCTCACGTGTTACTGGTGTAAACAGAGGTCGCATCATCGGCATCTCGGCACGCTGAGGTCGTCGGCAACATCAAAGTAATGCTGACCTTCTTCGAGCACTGCCCCACACGCAAAATACGCACTTGTTGCAGAAAATAGACCGTTACAAGCTAAACCGGTGTACAACTCGGAATTCTCTTGGCTACTACACCTCAAAATAAATACAAAAAGTAAACAAAGGTTAATGTAAACAAATTAAGGTTCATCTCAAACGCAATTTACATCAATTAAAACGCAATATACATCAATTAAACCATTATAACCATATGATGTTCTTGGTATTTACGTAGTAGTGAATAATAAAGATATTAATTAATTTGCAACCTTCCACTAACTAAATAGGATGATGTGTCTTACCTGGATTGAAGAGCACCTTCCGCCCTACCTGAATTGCATGCACCAATTCCGTCACCACTAATACCGGCACCACTACTCCCAACACCAATATTCCAGGAAAGCCACACACACCATCGATGATAATACGACACGTGTTTTGCCTCTACACGAGGCATCCTCAGGTGATGTAGACTCTATGGCGGCTGACTTAGCGGTCACGCCGTAGAGTGGGGAGGGCGGGAGGTGCTCTTCAATCCAGGTAAGACACATCATTGTATTTAGTTAGCGGAAGGTTGCGAAGTAATTTATATTTTTATTATTCATTACTACGTAAATACCAAGAACATCATATGGTTATAATGGTTTAATTAATGTATATGATGTAAATTGCGTTTGAGATGAACCTTAATTTGTTTACATTAATCTTTGTTTACTTTTTGTATTTATTTTGAGGTGTAGTAGCCAAGAGAATTCCGAGTTGTACACCGGTTTAGCTTGTAACGGTCTATTTTCTGCAACAAGTGCGTATTTTGCGTGTGGGGCAGTGCTCGAAGAAGGTCAGCATTACTTTGATGTTGCCGACGACCTCAGCGTGCCGAGATGCCGATGATGCGACCTCTGTTTACACCAGTAATACGTGAGCCGCCGTTTTCTTCTCTTTCATACATGCCCTGCTCAGGGAACTGTCGTTAACACCTATGATTTGTTTAGCCATGCCCCGTAAAGCACTTGTTGATCCTGATATATGGTTTGTTTAGTCTCATTAGAAACTAACAAGTGTTCAATGCTGGCAGCACTTCCCTAGATTGCCTACAGTTTTCTAGCTTTCCAAAGCTGTGAAAGATTGAACCCCAAGGGGATTGGTATGATCAGTTCCGATCCTCCCCTGCCTAGTTCGTCTGCTGCGTTGCCCCTGGAGTTACTGCGTCCTTTCATCCGTTGTTACATTTACATATCTCATTTAGACAATGATAGCATTTGTTTATAAGCCCAGAGTTTATCACACTACAGAACCACTATGCTGTCGATCAGTATTTTAATAGAGAAGTACTTTACCCATACATTTAGCCTCAAAATGAATGAATATTGATATTTGATGAATGAAATTTGATATCTTCCGAAAATGTTCCAGATCCTGTACCTGCACTTGCTTTAGAATCATCTGTGAATACTTTTAAGTTCTTTGGGGTCTTAAACCCTCCAGCTGGTTAGTTTCTCTTAGTTGTATCTTGTACCTTTTCTCAAGCATAAATTATTTTGAATCCTATCGTACTTGGCTTGTAGAATAGGAATTTTGTTGTAAATTCTATTAACACGTTCCCTGTCCATGACTCCATTCGGAGTTAAATAATTTCTTAGGTCTTAAGTCCATGGTATACTATTGGAGTCATGAGTCTTATATAAATTTTATGTTGTTTTTTTCGATGTACAAACACGGAATCTGTTGACGTTCCCAACCGTAGACAGAGAAACCTATAGACAAATTGACGCCTTCTTTCGCATTCGCACACGAAAAAGATAGATTTATGCATACGTCTTGCATAGAAATGAGATAGAGCGGTGTGATTGTTTGTCCCTTTCTCCGTGCCGGTTTTTTGTTAAAGTTGTTTAGCAAACTGTAGAGTTTGCTCAACAACTTTAACAGCGTAGCGATTTAAGGAGTTTACAAGTTGGTTTAAGTGAGAACAAAGTGTTTTGTGAGCTTAAGATTGGTGAATCTTGTTCAGTTCAGTTCTTAGAACAATTAAAATTTTTATCTAAATGTGTTTAAAAGTCATAAAGATTATTGTATAACCTAAAAATTCGTTATCGTCCTTTCTCACTCGAGGCCACGCCGATCATTAGTCTATAGGTTTCTCTGTCTACGTTCCCAACATATGAACAAGATTATAGAGTATGAGAAAACCATAGACAAATGTATTTTTAAGCTTGTGTTGCTATAATCTAAGGTAACAAACTAAAACAATATTTTTATTATAGTTTATGTTTGTGTGGTCATCAGCATTATACAATATTATGGTAAGTATTAAAGCAAGGCAAACAGAAGGATTTTTGAATTTGCTACACCAGGTGGTCACCTTCGCGGCAGCAGCGACCATTATATCATCATTTGCACTCTTTTTGAATAAATTACGTTCGCGGCGATAACAGGCCACACAACGTTTCTTGTTAATTTTTTTGTCCAGTATTTTTAGGAATATTTTCAATGGATTGTTCTTAATTATTTTTTTGAGAATCTAGTATTCTAATCAAGATTTCGTATGTCTCCTATGCTAGCTTCTTTCGCTGATGTGTATTATTGCCACGTAACTCGTAAATTAACAGCGAATTGACTACTGAAATGGATAACAAATCTGTCGCGATTTTTTGTACTAAGCCTTAGTTTTGCGCGGGGTACTATTGTAACTACAAAGTTGATGAGATGATGAAAGTCAATTTCTTTTTTTTTTGTTTATTGTATTCTAAGATCATTTTTGGTTTTATGATGGGATTCCTCCCTGTGCTTTTATTCATCCCTCTTGTCACACCATTTTATAAAAGTTACATTTCTTTTCTGCATGACAGCCAGTTCACCTTTAGTACAATCTACTTTTAAGTACTGATTTGACCAAACCTTTCCTGTTTTTTTACAGTACCAAGTAAATCAGTATTACGACATTTTAAATACTAGGCAAGGGGTAGACTGGTATAGTAGGTATGTCACAACAAGTCTCCCATTATTTAGCAAGTCTTCTAGCAAGCAAACAACTATACTACCTGATAGACTACGTCTAGATTTTCGTTGTTGTGGCTCTCACCGGAATATATCTTTTTGAGCATGTTGTTTGTTACCGTTAGTAAAACGACACATTCATGACTCGAATTGGAGTTACATATTATTTTTTAATTTCTATCAAAATAAAAATGGGAAAAATTTCAAGTTATCTGTTTTTTTAATATTCAGTTAGAAAGCGTGCATTTAGTGATTAAGTGTGGACATTGATTTAGTGAAGAGCATTTAGTGTGGACAGAGAACGTGTTAATAAAACCTGAATGAGTAATGAGTAACCCTCCTGTTACTCCAAAGGTTTAGGGTTTCGAGTCTGATGGCAGCTAACGTAACTTCTTGTTATATGAGAAGATGAATGTTTGAATAGTCTTTATGCACCTTGTGACAGCCATACAGGCCCGTCTCTAGTCTCGCTGAAGCTTCTTTATAGCAGTGGTTTAAAATTGCAAGTGCAGTGTTATCAGCTGCTTAACAACAATGTAGAAACAGACTCCTTTTCTATCTGGGAGTCCGATCGGGTAAGGCCACCCTCTTACCTATTCTCCCCCAAATAGCAACGCTCGCACTGCTATGTTTCGCTCTGAAGGGTAAAGAGAGCCATCTCAACCCTTTGAGGTGACAACACATCTATAGCGGTCTTTATGTGTGCCGTAAGTTCATTGATGGTTTACTTGAATATTAGCTCCTCTTACATGTCCTTCATCCTCCCCACAAGCCTGTAAAAATTCCAATGGTAGACATAAACCTCTCGCATTGTAATAGGCGATTTGCCTCTTAATACTTCAAAACGTCAAATTAGTGCCCTCCATGTTTGTTAAGATAAATCCAATACCTTTAAACGTGCAATTATTGGATATATATAATCGGAATCTCGGAAACTCGGAATACTGAGGTAACAATTTGAGTTGTTGACAATTCTCCACATTTTATTAAAAACTAAAGGAACTTAACAACAATCTGCAATAATCAAGGTGCAATAACGGCATTCGATATTTTTTTTAAAATATTATAAGATTAATTTTGATCAAAGAATTTTACTTCAACTTAACTGCATTGCTCAATACTGCATAATTTTTACAACATTATACTTGCTCTTTGTCGTTCGGACATCCCATGTATCCAGTGTATTCTTTGCTTTTGTTATATTGTAACGATAAAAAATAATGAAAATGATATTGTCAATTATTATAATAATGTTTGTTTGATGTAAAAGTATTTTTCTTTCAAAGTGAAATAATGGTTTAAAATTCATTATATGCTGGCGTGCGTATAAGGCATGGGCAAATGATTAAGTCAATGAACTTAATATTATGTTACAAATACGGTTCTACAATAAAATTGCTTTTGCTAAAGCATGGTTTTGTA
Organism: Parnassius smintheus behrii; assembly: GCA_036936625.1. Taxonomy (NCBI): domain Eukaryota; kingdom Metazoa; phylum Arthropoda; class Insecta; order Lepidoptera; family Papilionidae; genus Parnassius; species Parnassius smintheus. Next base: position 22,999,194 of record JAUPFT010000010.1, on the reverse strand, counting down.
TTTTTAAATTATCCCTTAAGTGGAAAATATACTATTTACCTTATAATTATACATTAATCTCCAGTGTCAGGTGATTTTCGTGTATTTTGCTGTGTTTTAATGTTCGTAAAGATTAAATACGTCGACGTCGTATGAATTTTTTTTATAAAATTGGAGCTACAATGAATTAAAGACAAGTTTTATTTGTAACACAATTTATTTGCAGTTGATTTTGAGTAAAGATAGATCTTAAGCTTTGTATAATCATTATTATTTAAATGAACATCGTCAGTTCGTTTTCTATGGATATGAATATAATTTGAAATGGATTAATAATTATGGTTAGCGAATTTAATTTACTTTCAACTTTTTTAATTTCAATGAGTGTTTTATTTACCTTGAAAGGGTTTATTTCAAACAATTTTTATGCAAGTTACAATTACATATAAACGTTGTTTCAGTAAGCAAAAAAATATGGTGTGTAGTTGTTATTTAAAATTGTCAACCATGGAGTCTTTGCAAACATATTGTCGAGATATATCTTAAGTATTGTAAAACCTATTATTTAAAACTTATTATAACCATTGTTTAGGACCCATCATGATTGGTAAATATGATATAGAAATATTATACGTATATTTTGTACACACGTGGGACGTAGGGGTGTGTACAAAATGTATGTCAGGTAAATACCGAATAGGATTGATAGATAGATAGAAAGGATGCATTCTTCAACATGCACAGCAACGATTACGAAAGGAAACACGAAATCAATATTTTCAGACGTAAAGACTAATTTCGCATTATTGTAATCTTTATTGAAATGCCAAGTTTCATGAACATTCTGAGGCTGACGTGTAAATATTGTGTATGTGGCCAGCTAAAAGTTTTCCGCAAGAACTTTTAAAAATATTAAAAGTATGCCCACTTTCCATACATTTTACACCATAATTCTTTTTACAATAATTATTTTATTGCTTTCAAAATGTTTATTTTCCAAATCACTCTCAACTTATTTTACGGCAATTTATATACATATACATACATATATACCCTGTATATATACATATATACCATTTATATACATATGTACCCTGTAGCTACTCGAGCGCTGTTGTGGAGAGTTTTTGAACTGTTGTTGAACTGCTTACAGATGGACATATTTTCAACTACTCTCCTTTTGCGAGATTGCCCTCCTTACTCTTTTACTTTTACTCTCTTTATTTTTTTTACTCCTTACTCTATACTCCATGTTTTTCAGGTTATAACCTGTCAACTGTACGCTATGGTGTGGAAAGGAAAATAATCCACACCATATTATAAAACCACAAAAATCATATCTAATTATAAAATAATATGATAAGTAACAAAAAACAATTAGTTATTTTGAACATTCATAAACCACATGACACATTAATAAGATTTTAGTAGTCCGTAAAACGAAATGTATAAAATACGTTTTTTATATATTTATTGGCATGGCTTCAGGGCTTTTAAGTCATTGTAAAACGTGTTCCGTCTCCAAAAGCCTATATAGAAGGTTAAACATAGTAATATTACTTTTTTTTTCTTGGCTTTATTGGAAAATTCAATTATGTAATAAGAAATAAGGAAAATAAAGGCTATTTTACTAGATATTTTACATCACTAGACGCCTTAGAAAATTTTTAGGTCAAAATTGGACACGATTTTTGGGGCTGAGTTGCAGTAATGATGTAGGTTAAAATAATGCTGCAATAAATGTAATTACTAATTACAATTATGTGCATATCAGATTATATATAATAAATTATTATATATAATCTGATATATGATATATTATATATAAAAATACTCCGACAATCAATATATTGTTTGTAAGATATTGTCATAATAACAATGCTGAGAGTAAAAAAAATATTTATTTTACAAACGAATACTAAGGATCAGTAAAATGAAGTGGTAATGGGAAAAAATAAATTAATTTAAAGAATCAACAACAGATTGGGAAGGAAAGTCGGACTCTAGTGGCAGCCTTATACTTGTTGGCGAAGTGTGTAGGGCAGTACCCCACTAGATGGGGTGACGACCGTAAGAGATACACGTGGCTCAGGAACATGCAATTGCCTAATTTTTTAAGATTAATTTTCCCTAATTCCTTAAGCGAGGCCTGTGTGCAGCATGGACTGTTATGAGCTGTAATGATGAATGATGTTGAACCAAATAACTACATTCACATGCTCTGTGGTACCTTTTAGTTCCCTTTTCCAGTACATGAATCATAATCACAAGATATGATAAATTACGTCATTATACTTTTCATATTGATAATACGAATAATTGCTCACGTCATAAAATAACGTGAACTATGAACTTTATTTAAATTACATTTCAGATATTTATATTTTGCTTGAATATTTCACGATACCATGTTTATAATAAGATCGGACAGGATTAAATAATGTCCATTGTACATGAATATCCTAAAATGTTGGTTGTATCTTTTATAAAAAATGGCTTAAGATATAACTTGTATTTTACCAATTGACTGAGTTAACTGTGTATCACTAATACTACACTAGTGAAACCTAATGCTATTGTAAATTTGTACATATATAAATAATCTAATTCAATGTGCATGGTACGTAGATGTTAATATTGTTTATTTAAATAATGTTTTGTATGTTTTAAGTGTTTGCTTAAAATAACAGCTGTTTATTCACTTGCGAATATATATTAAATTCTCTAAAGATGTATAAGAACACGAAACGACTGAATGGACTATTGTTAATTACATAGTACAATAATGATAGCTAATATTTTAGACCTAAGTGCCATACACAGTAGGCAACGGTTTATTATGATAATCATGACTACTTTCGGTTGATGTGAGACTAGAGAACTTGCAGTGCAATACATTCCCTAAATCGTATTTGTTTAAAGGTAGGACATTGTTTCTCTAAAACTTCGTAAATGAAAATTTTATAAATTTTAACCACACCTCGACTCAACATAACATATTTAGTTTCTGATAAATTTTATATTTAAGATATTGTTCTTTGGCAGTATTTATTTTGTAATAAATTCTGAATTATGTTTAATTTCTTAGCCTTATTTCTTTACCTTTTCTACATCACCATTGTTTCTTCAATTATGTTGTAATTTAGCTATAACCAAATGTAAATTTCATTTTTCGAATAGTACTAGTAAAAAATATTAGTCTTTATCTTTTTGTACCCCCCCCCCCCCATCCAAAAATATTAACTAATATTAACTAAGTCTGGTATTTCTGAATTATATAATGTGCCACCAGGCCTCTGTCACGCTTGCTACCCGCGTGAAATAGTTATCTCTAATCGAGGTGCGCCCTGGGCTACTTACGCAGTCAGGGGCTAGCGTGTTCTGGGCAAATGAATGTTAAAGTTTTTAACGTTGTTTGCGTAAAGTTTTTTGTAAAAACTTGTTGAAATAGTTTTGTTTGATGTTTAGTATATTGTAAGATAAAATAGTTCAAAAAGTTTTAATGTAGGTAATTTTAAAATTATAAGTATATATTATATATATTAACCTATTTGATAAATTATAATGGCAAAACGTCATTCCTACTATAATTGTTGCGTGCTAAATGGCTAACATGACCAACAAAAGGTTTCAGATATATCATTATTTAATTACCGAAGGATTTTAGTAGGAAGCCACGCTGCAGCTAAATATATTATGGTTGTAGCACGAATGGGCCGGCTCGACCGGAGAAGGACCACGCTCTCATAGAATACCAGCGTAAAATAGCAGCTTAATACTGGTGTGTTTCGTATGGTGAGTGTAGAGAACCGGAACTGGAAACGAGGCATTCCATCTTAGTCCTCAGGGGTGAAAACGCATCTGCGTTTTGATTCTTAAACGAAGATAAATGTAAATGTCTATGGGCCACAGCATCCACTTACCATCAGGTTCTATAAAAAAAGTTATGAAAGGTGAATTTATTTTATATTTTATTTGTTACATAAGTACTCAAAGCAAATAAGAATTTAACTACAGAAGTAATACCTTCGTCGAAATTTACTTAACTATCTAAGTATCTACTTAGGTACATACCTATACTTGTCTTTAGTAATTAAAATATTTAAGGTTATAGTAACTTAAAATACTGAAATTAACCCTTAACTTGGCAGAATGCATCAGTGGATACACTGCTCTTTAAAAAAATATTGTAGGAAAACTAAACAAGTTTTGACATAGATTTTCTTGTAATAAGTTAGTCTATGATCTATTATATTTAGTAGGATTTATAGTTTTATAGCTGGTAACACTGAACCGTCAGTAGCCCGCAAAATGGCGGACATAAGCAGGCGTCTATGCACATGCCGGTAAGTATTATGTATTTTGCTACTTTTTTATGCATTTTTGATTATTATTTGAAGTAAAAGTAAATGCAATAATGTTATGTTATCCCTGAATGTAGTTTTTTCATACCAATACTTTATATATTCGATTTTACAAGTCAGTTTTCCCATATGTATCTCACGCAAACAACAAGTGCTTTTTTGACGTGTATCTGAAGATACACTGCCAGTTTATCGGTGAATGTGTACATATTTAAAAAAAATTGGTATGCAATGTCTATGCAAAAAAAAGATAATTGTAGATTTTTTATATTCCTAATTAACACGTTTAAACATATAATTTTCATAATACTTGTACAGTTACTGTACTGGATTGATATATATTTTTTATAATTATGTATGTTTTGGTACAAATGCTCATACTTATTTAAGATCAGCTGTCGATAATTAATGTTTGTTTCCAGATTTTACAACAAAAGCTTCAACAACAAAACAGAGCCCGCAGAATTCTCGTCCTAGTTCCAAAATCTGGAGCTAGATCAGACGTAGGTAGTAGTGATGATTCAGCTGATGAGTTAGATAAGTATATCCCTCCAACTCTTTCAGACAGTAGCTCTCCATCTCCATCTTTGCCGTCATCTTTGTTGGATCTAAGCCTATTATCGGATAGCAGTGAAGAGATAGATGAAATAACGCACAATGCTCCAGCTTTGCAACTATACTCATCGCCTGCAAGTGATACTTGCGCTTCGCCATCAATTTTGTCACCAAGGTAATCATCATCAATTTTGATGTTACAAGCTGCTGAAATTACTTCACCAAAGCTAGGGACATGCCATTACATAAATACGGTACCATCTTCATCCACTAAGCCAACACTTGTGCCATCCCCAATATATATATAATAGCAGCAGCTACTCGATCTCGAAAACCTACTGTTGTCACAAAAAGGAAGCACTAAAACCAAAAAGGTTAGAGATCAATAGGCGTTGTCAGAAATTCACTGGTTCGGTTGAAGTTGAAGATTCTTTGGAATTTCCTCAAGAAGACAAGAGCCCAATTGAATATTTTAAACGTTTCTTTACCGACGAATTAGTGGAAATACTAGTAGCTCAAACTAATCTTTACAGAACACAGACCAAGGGCGTTAGTATTAATATCACGGAACGTGATGTACGAGACTTTATAGCCATTAATATATTACAAGGTATCGTTAAAATGCCAGCATACACAGATTTCTAGTCTCAAAAGTTTCGCTACGAAAAAGTAGCGAATGTCATGACGCGAAAAAAGTTTCAACTACTCAGAAGATATCTACATTTTAACGATAACCTGCGTGATGATGGAGACAGGTAATACAAGATTAGACCACTTTTGCAAAAGGTTCGAGAGAATTGCCTAAAAATAAAAGAAGAACGAACTTTCAGCATAGACGGGATGATGGTGCCCTACAAAGGTACTAGAGCAGGAAGCAGAAAGCAATATACAAAATAAACCAATGAAATGGGGCTTTAAAATTTTTGTTCGCGCTTATGTTTCGGGCATTGTATATGACTTTTTGGTATATGGAGGGAAGATACATTCCGGTTCACTTCGTTTACAGAAGAAGAAGAAAAAATGGGATTAGGTGCAAAAGTCGTCATAGCTCTAGCCAAATCCATTCGCCAGCCTGCATGTAAAATCTTGTGCTTTGACTACTTCTTTACCTCAATTGAATTGATGCACCGGCTAAGAAATGAATACTTACGGTATTTTTTCTTTGGGAACTATTAGATCCAACCGACTTCGTGGAGCACAGGAGAAACTTCCTATTGATAAAAACTTAAAAAAGAAAGGGAGAGGTTCACATGCTCAGGTTGTGTGTAACAGAAATAAGATAGTTGTTCCCAAGTGGTACGACAACAAATGCGTCACTGTTGCAAGCACATACGTAGACTCACATCCTCTTCAAACTGTACCACGGTATAACAAAGTACTGAGAAAGAAAATACCAGTACCATGTCCACGAATGATAAAGGAGTACAACTCCAATAGGTATGGGTGGCGTGGATTTAGCTGATATGCTTATTGCATTATACAGAACAGAATTCAAGGGACATGCTGGTATCTACCTCTGTTTTCGCAAATCCTTGATATATGCGTTAATAACGCTTGGCTTATGTACCGGCGAGGTGTTCCAAATAAGTCAAAATTAATGCCATTGAAAGAATTCAGATACGAGATTTACCGCAGCCTACTTTTGTTTGACAGAGGCTGTTGGCGACGCGCCTATAAGAATGTTTCAGTTTATTAAGTCAACCGATGACGAATAACTTTTCAAAGACTTATTGTCCAATTTAAATGTTCTGATAAGAAAATGCTTAGTTAAATCTTAAAGAAATGTCAAATTAATGGTATGAAGGTCTTGGGTTCGACTCCCAGGCCGGACTAGTTTACTGTTTTCTAAGTAATATTTTTCAATAAATTCATATAGGGAATTTTATGTTATAAATTATGTTACCGGATTTGTTCCCCGGTTGAAATCGTCTTTCCAACGATGTAAATTCAAAGGAATATTAAAGTGAAGTTAGAGATCGGATTGGTTCCCCGGTCGAGATGATCACTCTGTGTGCATAAACAGAATTAACGGAAATTAATTGCATAAGTATTGTCTTGTATAAGTATGATACGTTTTGTACGAAAACAAATGCCTATTTGTTATGATTGATTAATGAAAACATTCACTTGTATTGTTATCTGATAAGAAGCATGATAACGAATAAGAATCTTATCAGAGGTAGTTTCCTACAGTTTGAAAATTATATAGAAGCACTTGTTTACATAATATTGTTAAAATTAAGTGTATTTCAGACTTTCATTTTTTCTGATAGCCGAGAGCCGTGCAAAGTTAGTTGTTCAAATAGTGTGAGTTCACGGAAGCACGCTGGCCACGCCCTTAGGAGGCCGAATATGTAAAAATTTAAAATGTTTGTAATTTCAGCAATTTATGTAAAAATGACTTGTAAAACATTTCAGGTTGATTGTACGTGCTAAAAAGGTGAATTCTGTGTTATTTTTATGTGAAAATTCCTGTGCATAAGTGAAATAATGATAGTTTTGTATAAGAAATTTAAAAGTGTTTTAAATAGTGAAATAAATAGAGAAAATGTAAATTAAACTATTGTATTAGTTAACATATGTATAAATTCAAGTGGGAAACATTGTTTTAACTTTCTGTGTTAAATATTTAAGAAGTTTGGATTTTGGATTTGTGAGTAAAGTAGGCATATTTTGTTTTATAAATTAAAGGATTTTTGTGATACAGAAAAATAATGTATATCATGGTGTAGATATTGTTTTGTGCTATCTAAATAGATAACTTGTATTTATGTATGATTTATGTGAATAAAGAAATTAAGTGAAACGTGAGAGAGTAATAGTACAAATTCATGTTGTTAAGTTGCGCAGGCACGCGAATGGCGCGGCTCACTTTCGCGTATAGTTCTGGGGGTAGCTTAGTGAACGGGTTTTATTGCAATTCGTTCGGGAAAATAGTTCGAGAATTAGTTCGGAAAAATAAGAAAATCCTTCGGGAAAAGTGAAAACCAGCAGTCAAGAAGAAAAAGTGTAGGGAAGTGATAGGGAAAAGTGATTACTCTCTCACGGAACGGTTTGAAGATAATTGCTGTTTCATTCCCAAGTAATTCATCCCTAAAGTTATACAGTCCACATCGAAGAATTAAGGCGTCGGGACCGGGACGACTTCGGAAGACCCGTAATCCCCGTCTGAACCTACTTGCTGAAAAGGAAAGAGGTTATCGCCCTAGTGTGTTACTCCGTTGCGGAGATCACATACGTTGTTCCCGAACCCAACGTAGGCGTTATAGGAGGCCGGATCGAGAGAAGCCTCGATTCCTCCCTTCTGTTTCTTTATCGAACGTTCCAGCCCGTCTGGTTCGTTTTAAATTGGTCCTTCCGAACCTGTGTCCTTTTCAATTGGACCTTCGGAGCCGGATCAAAAGGACCACCCGAAACCCGCCAGCTGGATCAAGGAACCAGCTGTGGACTGCTGGTTGTGGAAAAGAAGACCTTCGGAGCCGAGTGAAGATCAGCAACCGAAGGAAGCCGGAGGTTTGAGCTGAAGCAATAGGACCAAAGGCCAGAAGACCAGGACGTCAGCGCTGAAGGACTGGACCTGGAACTACCGGAAGAAAGAAAACCGGGATCGCGGCCGGGGGCGTGTGCTCGTATGGGGCACGTATCGCAGCCGGGCGCAGGTGTCTTGTGAAGGCACTCATCGTGGCCAAGCAGGGCTTGGCATTTTTCCTGTCGGACGACCGTGTCTGGCATTTTCCTGTCGGGCAAGCGTGCTTGCTCGGCATTTCCTGTCGGACGACCGTGTCCGGCATTTTCCTGTCGGATCATCAGGGTGCTGGACGAAGCATCCACCGCTGCTGCTGCCGGGCGAGGGTGCGCGTGGGCACCTGACTGCATCGCGGCCGGAGGAGGGCGCCTGGACGAGGCGTCACCGGCAACTGGGCGGCGAGCACAGCATACATCCCGACCACCTAACGGTGCCAAACGGTTGGGCTCTGGCACAACACCTTCGGGTGGAGCAGTTCTCTCGAGCGAGACTGCGCTTGCACTACCGCTCGACTGTTTCGTCATATTCTTTGGCGGGACAGTTCCTAAACCTTTCCTCCATTCCATTCCTGCACGACTCCATCCCTGGATGGCTCACCTCGGTAGGCCCCGTCCAGGATTGATAGGGCTGATAGGGCTGTTAGGGTGGTAGTAGGGTTGTAGGGTTGGGAGATAAGGGGGGGAGGGGTAGTGGTGTTAGGTTGGGGTGTAAAAGGGTTGTAGGTAAGGGGTTGTAGGGACCGTAGGGACAGTTAGGGACCGTAGGCCAACAATCACCTTCCTGCAAGATGAAGAAGGCACAAGACCAGACAGGGAGAAGCGAAGGGAGCAGGACAAGGGCAGGGCTCTCAAGAAAAGCTAAAGAAGCGGAACCATCTGGAGCGACCACAGCTACTGCGTCAAATGGAGCAACTCCTTCAAGTGGAGCCACCACCGACACGTCCACATGCACGTGGGACACAGGGACGTCCGTGGCAACGACAAGCAACAGGACGGACACCAGTGGTACGCAGGCCAGCACCGCACAACAATCCGTTATATCCAGGAGTGAAACGGTGGTCGAAAAAGTAGGTCAAAGGACCGAAGAAGCGGCATCGTCAAGGACAGTAATCGGGCACACTAGTGATAAAGGGTCACAAAGAGGTAGTAGGTCATCGCGATCGGCGAGGCTGAAAGCCGAATTAGAGGCGCGGATTAAATTCGAACGCTCAGAGCTCGAACGAGCACAGGCAGCTGCTGCCTTGGCCAAGTCTCAATTGGAGTTGGCACGACTCAACCGAGAAGAGGAGATCGACTCGAGTGAGGATAATGAAGAGCGGAATACTCAGGTGGAACCTTTCGTAAGGAGTTGGGTTCAGCAGACCATAATGAGCGCGCCGGTTAGTGTAGCACAACCCGATATTACTGATAAGGAAGCGTGCAAAGGATCACGCCGCAAAGGGGCGGAGATCGAGCGCAACCAAGGAAATGCACAGAAAACACACGCGAGTGAGGTGTCAGAATTGACCGAAGCGATTGTGAGTGCAATAAAAATAGCGGGTAAAGATAAGTCTTCCCAGCTTCATTTCCTCCAGGAATTACCGGTGTTCGATGGAGACCCGGGTGAATGGATTATTTTCAAAACGGTGTTTGAAGACACAAGAAGCCAATTTTCAGGGGTGCAAAATGTCGCACGCCTTAGGAGGGCATTAAAGGGCACCGCTAAGGAAGCGGTTAAGTCGTTGTTGTTTACTTTGTGTGAACCGGAAGAAATAATGAACGCTCTCGAAAGAAGATTCGGTAGGGTTGAGATGCTCATTCTAGCCGAAATCGAGAATGTAAAGCGTATGCCAAGATTGGCAGAAGATTGCCGGAATATAGGATCTTTTGCAAGTCGTATTACGAACGTGGTTGCCACGATACAAGCATTGAATCAACCACAGTATTTGTACTCACCGGAGTTAGTGAGCCGCATAGTGGAGAAGCTCGGAACTATGATTAAATTTAAATGGTTTGAATATCGAGCTCAGTATCCTTTGGAGCCAGAGTTACAGAAGATGGCCAAGTTTTTAAATTTATTGAGTGAACAATTTGGAGCGTCCTTAAACAATGAAAATGCGCCTGAAAAAAGGAAGCGTCCTGAATTCAGGAAGCAAACTGTACACACCGCAAAGGGAGGTGTACGCAGCTGTGCCGTGAGCGAGCGCTGTATGCGCCGAAGTAATTTGAGCGAGCGTCTAGAACGCCGAAATGGTAAAGGGCACAACCGACAGGTGGTTATGACAACCCAGGATAAGCCTGCAAGTCGGGTAACACATAAGTGTGTTATATGCAACAAGGAGCACTCTATAGTGAGTTGTTACAAGTTTAAGGACATGAATATTCACGAGAAATGGGAAGCGGTCAAAAAAGCGAAAGTATGTTTCCAATGTTTGTCACCTAACCATAGGAGGTTAGAGTGCAAAGCGAAAAAATGTGGTGTAGAGGGATGTAGAATGTCACATCATCGAATGCTACACCGATACCCCAAGGAAAAAACCTCGCCACAAGGGGACGAGGGGGGTAAAGATGCTCAGATTACAACTGTTAGTACAGTGAATGCACTGGCATGTGCATACTTAAAGATTATACCGGTCGAGTTGTATGGACCTAGAGGAAAGGTCAAGACAACAGCTCTTCTGGATGAGGGATCGACCATGACACTCATAGAGGAGTGTATGGCTCAGAAATTAGCGCCTCGCGGACGTAAAGAGGGATTACGTATCGAAGCCGTGGGAGGTAAGCGAATTAACGACGACAGTTCGTATCGCTTAAACGTTAAAATAAAAGGCATTTACTCGAGCGACTTAGAAGAGATAAGTGTACAAACAATTAAGTCACTTAACCTTTCTCCGCAGTCGGTAAGCCGAGAATTATTGCAACGGTGTTCTCATTTGACACCGATTAAGGATGAGTTGATGTATGAGAGGTCCAAACCTACCATATTAATTGGTCAGGATAATTGGCATCTCATAGTTACTCGTGAATTAATTTCAGGAGGTAAGAACCTACCTGTAGCATCGCTCACCAAACTTGGATGGGTTTTACATGGTCACATATCGGGTGGTATTAAACCGATCAAGATCGTTAACCACATTTCCACCAAGAAGGAGGAAGATATGGATAAATTGATCAAGGATTATTTTAGTTTGGAATCTCTGGGAGTGTCGGCTAGAAAGCCCGCGAACGACCCAGAAGAACGAGCTTTAAGTATTTTGAACAAAACGGTACGTCGTATACCTAATAATAGGTACGAGACTGCTTTGTTATGGCGCACAGACAATGAGTGCATGCCGTCGAATAGAGCGCAGGTTGAAAGTCGCCTGTTAAAATCGCCAAAGGGCGTAAATACGTTAAGAAAGCAAGAACCGTTAAGTCTACCCGACTACGGACGATTTAGCAGCTTTAAAAAATTCCTTGGGGCAACTACACGCACCTTACAAGCGGTAGAAAAATTCAAGAGTTTAAGAAAGTCGGCTAAAGGACCCGACGACGCAGCCGAAAAGTCGGTTATGTGTTCCAACAAAGTTTTAGCAAAGTCGGTTAAAGGACCCGATGGCGCGTTGGACATAGCACTCTTGAAAAAAGCGGAATTATTAATTTGGAAGTTCGTTCAAGACGAATGTTTTTATTCGGAAATAAAATGCTTGAAAGCAGGCAAAAGTGTTGAAAGAAGTTCACGCTTAAGTAAATTATCTATGGAAATAGGAGAAGATAACTTACTCCGTTTAAATGGACGTTTACCTTTCAAGTCTAATTTGACCGAGGAAAGTAGAAAACCTGTCATATTGGACGGTAAACACGAAATCGTTAAAATGATGATTAGAGAAGTTCATCATCATTTTGGACATGCCAATCACCAGACGGTGATGAATGAGGTGAACCAGAAATTTTATGTCTTGAACTTACGTAATGTAGTACGTAGTGTGTCACATCATTGTCAATGGTGCAGGACATACAGGTCAAAACCGCAGAACGTGCCACAAGGAAATATTCCTCTGGAGAGAATAGCTCATCATGAACCACCTTTTACATGCTCAGCTGTGGATTATTTCGGTCCTATGAGTGTGACTATAGGAAGGCGACACGAAAAACGTTGGGGCGTTTTATTTACGTGTCTGACTACCAGAGCAGTACATCTGGAATTAGCAGCCTCATTGACACCAGCGTCAATGATAATGGCGTTGAGGCGATTTATCGCCAGAAGAGGAAAACCAGCCGTTATATACAGCGATAACGGGACGAATTTCAAAGCTGCAAATAAAGAATTGTTGAAAGCATGCGAAGAATGCCATGAGGGCATGAAAAATGAGTCATTTAAGAAATACATTAAATGGAAATTTATACCTCCGGGAGCACCGCACATGGGTGGCGCATGGGAGAGGTTAGTAAGGTCGATTAAAATTGCGTTGACCGCTACGCTCAGAGAAAGGAGCCCACGAGAGGAAATTCTACATACGTTGCTTTTAGAAGCAGAGCACACAGTAAATTCCAGGCCTCTGGTAACATTCAGTATGGATAGTCCTGAAGAGGGTTTGACACCCAATCATTTTCTTCTGGGACGCTCATGTGGTGATCGACCACCTGGATTATTTCTAGAGCGGCATCTAACGGGTCAACTTAATTGGAAAGCTGCACAGAGATTAGCCGACCATTTTTGGACAAGGTGGCTGAAGGAATACATGCCTACCTTAATACCGCGAACAGGTAATAAAGGAAAGTTCATGGAACCTAAAGAAGGCGATATTGTTTTGATAATAGATCATTCGTTGCCACGAAATACGTGGCCGAAAGGCAAAATTAGTAGAACGTTACCGGGACCAGACGGTCACACCAGAGTGGTTGACGTCATTACTAGCACAGGTATCTTGAGGAGACCTACATCCAGAATAATAGTCCTGGTACCCGCGACGCCTCCCAAATGATGGTGCTAACGCACGGGGGGGAGATTGTTGGCGACGCGCCTATAAGAATGTTTCAGTTTATTAAGTCAACCGATGACGAATAACTTTTCAAAGACTTATTGTCCAATTTAAATGTTCTGATAAGAAAATGCTTAGTTAAATCTTAAAGAAATGTCAAATTAATGGTATGAAGGTCTTGGGTTCGACTCCCAGGCCGGACTAGTTTACTGTTTTCTAAGTAATATTTTTCAATAAATTCATATAGGGAATTTTATGTTATAAATTATGTTACCGGATTTGTTCCCCGGTTGAAATCGTCTTTCCAACGATGTAAATTCAAAGGAATATTAAAGTGAAGTTAGAGATCGGATTGGTTCCCCGGTCGAGATGATCACTCTGTGCATAAACAGAATTAACGGAAATTAATTGCATAAGTATTGTCTTGTATAAGTATGATACGTTTTGTACGAAAACAAATGCCTATTTGTTATGATTGATTAATGAAAACATTCACTTGTATTGTTATCTGATAAGAAGCATGATAACGAATAAGAATCTTATCAGAGGTAGTTTCCTACAGTTTGAAAATTATATAGAAGCACTTGTTTACATAATATTGTTAAAATTAAGTGTATTTCAGACTTTCATTTTTTCTGATAGCCGAGAGCCGTGCAAAGTTAGTTGTTCAAATAGTGTGAGTTCACGGAAGCACGCTGGCCACGCCCTTAGGAGGCCGAATATGTAAAAATTTAAAATGTTTGTAATTTCAGCAATTTATGTAAAAATGACTTGTAAAACATTTCAGGTTGATTGTACGTGCTAAAAAGGTGAATTCTGTGTTATTTTTATGTGAAAATTCCTGTGCATAAGTGAAATAATGATAGTTTTGTATAAGAAATTTAAAAGTGTTTTAAATAGTGAAATAAATAGAGAAAATGTAAATTAAACTATTGTATTAGTTAACATATGTATAAATTCAAGTGGGAAACATTGTTTTAACTTTCTGTGTTAAATATTTAAGAAGTTTGGATTTTGGATTTGTGAGTAAAGTAGGCATATTTTGTTTTATAAATTAAAGGATTTTTGTGATACAGAAAAATAATGTATATCATGGTGTAGATATTGTTTTGTGCTATCTAAATAGATAACTTGTATTTATGTATGATTTATGTGAATAAAGAAATTAAGTGAAACGTGAGAGAGTAATAGTACAAATTCATGTTGTTAAGTTGCGCAGGCACGCGAATGGCGCGGCTCACTTTCGCGTATAGTTCTGGGGGTAGCTTAGTGAACGGGTTTTATTGCAATTCGTTCGGGAAAATAGTTCGAGAATTAGTTCGGAAAAATAAGAAAATCCTTCGGGAAAAGTGAAAACCAGCAGTCAAGAAGAAAAAGTGTAGGGAAGTGATAGGGAAAAGTGATTACTCTCTCACGGAACGGTTTGAAGATAATTGCTGTTTCATTCCCAAGTAATTCATCCCTAAAGTTATACAGTCCACATCGAAGAATTAAGGCGTCGGGACCGGGACGACTTCGGAAGACCCGTAATCCCCGTCTGAACCTACTTGCTGAAAAGGAAAGAGGTTATCGCCCTAGTGTGTTACTCCGTTGCGGAGATCACATACGTTGTTCCCGAACCCAACGTAGGCGTTATAGGAGGCCGGATCGAGAGAAGCCTCGATTCCTCCCTTCTGTTTCTTAATCGAAAGTCGAGTTCCGTTAGGTTCCTTTTCAGAGGCGTTTCTGCCAATAAATTTAACAATAATGTATCACTAATAAAAAAAACCAGCTGCAGAGAGACCCATTGACGCTGTACGATATGACCAAGTTGGTCATATGCCAGTATTTGAAACTAAAGGCAGGTGCAAAAATTGCACAAAAGACCAAACCCGAATTCATTGTCAAAAATGTAAAATAAGACTGTTTAGTAGAAGAGCGCAACTGTTTTCATGCATATCATACCAAATAGTATTGTAAAGCAAATAATTTGTGTAATTTGATTATATAACGTGATCTTATAATTATAAAACTGTTAATTAGATAGTAAAGATGATAAACAATTGTTGATTAATTATAATTGGTATCTATTTTTTGTTACAGTGTAAACCTGGCACTGTATCTGTCAGGACACGTACTTTTTATATCGTAAATTGTTACTTACCTGGCAGTGTGCACTGCAGGATACGTTCAATAAAAAAATATCTAAAAGCAAAATTTTTTTTAAATATTTTAATTACCTTTTATTTACCTAATTAAACACCCTGATTGAGAGAAAAACAAAAAAATACGAAAAAAAAATATCTGCCAAGTAAAGGGTTAATAACTGTTTACTAACAAGATTTTTACCTAAGTAGAATATACGTAATTTGTTGAATAATAATTTGTTGTTTACACTATCTACCTAGGTAGGTATATCTTCTGAAGTTCTGAACCAAGCATCGCGATTTCCGACGAATGGCCTTGCAAGTTGCATGCGTTGGGCATCGCAAAACTCACATAGCAGCGAAAATATGGTCAGTCGATTACATAAAATATGGTCATCGATTACATAAAATATAGTCAGTCGATTACATAAAATCAGAATAAATATGTGCTTCGCCTCAGTAACTTAATTACCACTTCGCAATGTATTTTTTTACTCTATTGTCTAGTAGTTGTGTTACTAGTTATGAATGTAGCCCAGAAAATACTTAAAACTGAATGATTTATTCATAGCGAATGTATCAATATATTTTTGTACATAATGTATATATAGGGTTTTCTTCAGAAAAATGGTATATAAATAATCGGGCCTCATTTTTAACAGTTTATTTTTTATTTACATGTATTTTACTAATATTTACAGATTATTTAAATATATGTATATATATGTGTTAATAGTAATGTTATAGTTATATGTATGATGTACCCAAAATAGTGCTTTGTATTTCTATTTTACCAGTCAACATTAACAACTTTTACAATGGATATATCTAGGATTAGCAGGAAATCTTTACCGAATAAACAATAGTGATAGATCGATAGATAACTCTTTATAGCATTTAAACAAAGTTATTAAAATAACGGAAAACTTATGAACTACAAACGGTGGTCACATCGCTTAAGGCGATTTCCACCTGACAAACCGAACGTAAAAGGACATTGTATTTTATATTTTAACGTATAGGTGCAACGTGCAACATAAAATAAACTGCATAAAAATGAAAAGAATATTATTATTAAATATAACATTTATAAAAAAATATATGAATTATATATAATAAAAGGTAATTTTATACTATCACGGTCGCCTCGTTTATTGGCTCTAGAAAATCGAAAAATAATCCGATTTCGATAATTTTTTTTAATCTTTGTCTTTATGTCGGATTTATGGAAAAAATATGGTAAATATCTCACCTCAAGATTTCATATAGTTTTATGACTAAATGTGATCATATACGCACTTCTTCGAATGTAATCGTTCATAACTTTTTTCAAAGCATTAAACGAAGTTTAATGCTTTGAAAACACATTTTTTGTTAATCTACACAAAAACGAACATTTAAAAAAAAGAAACATTGAAAAATGTTTGTTTATTAATTTTTTATCTCACTTAAAGTTTTTATACGGTTTTCTGATTTTGAATGTTATCATAAACGCTCTAGAAAATGAAAATAATTATAAAAGGTAATATTTTGGTGTTTTATTGAATGTACGATTGAACGAAGCGAGCTCGGGATTTAGGGCATCCCGACTCGGACAGGTTAGGTTAAAAGAAAATGGCGGGGTCTATTCACTCGCTTCGCTCAGTTATACGGGACCTCGCAAATTAGGTTTTTAAAGAAAACACTTTTATTACACAACGGAAATAGTATTATTTATATATAAATAGAATTGGTTACAAATTTTAATTAGCCCGGAGTCGAAACTGACGGACACGCGATGATACAGAGAGAAAGATGTTAGGATTCAGCGTTCGGGAAGAGATTAACTGGTCCCCGAGAGCGGGAAGCAGAGCTGCCTTTAAATGATAACATGACTAATTAGTGGAAATCTATGTAATCAATTATTATCCATGATTAAGGGTTTCCCTAGCATTGGGGAACCGTAACAGCCCCCTGATTTAGAGTAAACTACACCCTTAAACGTGGAGTTAATGGTTAAGTTAATTAAATTTTTAAGTTATTTAAATGTTTAAGTTAATAAAACAGGAAATAGAGTAAATGGGGCCCTGCACTCTATTGTGAAGAGTCAAAATGTGTCGAAAAGGGCACGTATGGCAATTCACAATGCTGTGTTGGTCCTTACTTTAACGTATGGTGGTGAAAGTTGGGTGTGGCAGACGAAGCACGAGAGTAGAATGAACGCAGTAGAAATGCGGTCTTTAAGGAGTATGTTAGGGCTGAATCTGAATGACAGGATAAGAAATTGTGTGTGAGAAGAGTGTGGTTTGCAAAATGATGTGACCAGGATTAAGAAAGGAATGCTTCGGTGGTTTGGTCATGTGGAAAGAGTGACAAAGAAAATTTATGTTGCAGAAGTGAATGGCAGAGTCGGAAAGGGACGCCCTAGGCGAAAATTTATCGACCAAATTGGTGATTTATTGAAAACGGGCCAAATTAGGAGCACCCTTAACCGACGAGCATGTATGCGTAGGTATATGGATGTGAAGGAGGCGAGAGAGGTGTGTCAGGATCGTGCCAAATGAAAGTCTGTAGTCTCTGCCTATCCCTCTGGGTGACAGGCGTGAGTGTTTATGAATGTATGTATGTTAATTAAATTTAAATCAGCCCATTCGAAGAGAGGGGTCCCGTGTTCATGTTTGAGGGGTTAATGTCATCTAATTCAATGTCCTTATTTTCAAATGTTTTATTTTCTTGTGTATGCCAGTTTCATACATCTTATAAATAATAAAGCACATAATAAAAATTGTAATTATAATGGAGAAGATAACCATTTTTTGTTTTATATGCCAAAAAATCTACAAAAAATTACGATAATAACCGTGTTTTTAATTTTTTTCTATCTTCAAAACTGAGCGAGATATAAAGGCGCAAAGTTAACATTTTCGGCCTAAGCCGCGGGCCGAGAGCGACATCGTTGATGACGTCACAATTTTCATCTTCGTGCGAGATACCCGACGCGCACTTAGAAAATCAAAACATTTACTCGAATGTGCCCGTCGCGCGCAGATTTACTTGCTATATATTTTTAACGAGAAACATTATAGAACATGACACAGTCTATTAAATATTGTGTTGTGTCTCAATGTAAAAATACGGCCACAAAAACACCTGAAGAGTTGTTTTTTAATGTGCCTAGAAACCCTACCCTCAGAAATAAATGGACAAATGCTATGAGAAGAGCACATCCTTTAGGACCAAACACGGTAGCATATTGTTGTTTGTGATCATTTCGATGTAAGTATTCAAATAATAATAATAATCTTCACATGATAGCTCTTGGTTATTGGTAGTAAATGCTTTCTATTAGGCATGTTGGTACCTACTCGAGTCGCAGTGTTTAAGTAACTAACGATTCATTGAAGCTTTCTACGCTTAATGATCATTATAATTTCAAGAAGAAGAACACTTAATACCTACATATTTAACTAAAACTACTTCAGTGTAAATAAACATCCAAACTTGGGTAAAGTACTTACCTATGTAATGTAGATAAGTCAATGACCTATCGTGAGTTCGTAAGTTTAGATACCTACCTATGTTTGCAGCAAATTTTAAAATGTTTATAACGCATTAATATAAAGGTTAAAATATGGAATATGTTAACACAGGTTTTTATATTTTTACGAGCCAAAAATGCGCGCAAAAACTAAACACATCGCAGAGCTGTTCAACGTGCATACTTTGCGGGCCGCAAATGATGGAAGAAGTTTGATTATGAAGTGAAGCACGTAAATTTTTTTTCATGTTGTCCTATTTTTATGTATTACATAGTTTGTACATACTTTAAATATTGATGGAATACAATTTATGAGGTTCCTTATTTTTTATAGATTTTAAATAAGTTTGTATTTTGTTCTAGGTCGAAAACGATACGGAAAACTACGTGAAGTACAAACTAGTTGGTGGTCCCCTCAAACTTAAAAAAGTTGTTTTGCCTCACAAGTTTGCTTGTCAAAATCGGTATACAGAAAAACCACAAAGATTTTTACTATCAAAACTAAATGCCAAATCTAGGTCAGAAACAGTTGCACATGCGATTGCCACTACTTCACAAGAAATTGAGCATAGATATGTTGTCGATCATGTTACTACTCTAGATGATAATATTGACATCATATTTTTATACACCGAAGGTATATTTGTAGTAAATTTCTTTATATACAAAAGGATTTTTTTTTAACCATAAAAACCACAAAAAGGTCAGGGTGCACTTAAGAAGAATAAGAAAACAAAACTTGTTAGAGGCAGATAGTAAGTAGGTAGGTAAGGAATGTTTACGTATTTTTGTTATACTTATTCTTACCATTAGCAAATGAAACCCAGAAGTATTAATGTAATAATGGGTACCTAGGTTATAAAATATTATCTTATGCGTATTTCAGCCGCGACAAAATCTTTGTTTCTTAGAATATATTCCGCCACCATCATGTTACGGACTATTGGAAGGTTGTCAGATTGACCTTTTGAAACCCTTCTTCCATCATTAAATACTTAAAAACACCAGATCGCACGACGGCAAACCACTCACCCGCGAAATATTACTACAAACATTGATTTATATATTAATTCAATGACTACAAACGTATGATCGGTGCGCTGGAACGGTATGGCGGCGCGGCCGCATGAAATCTATGACGTCACGCGTTACTCGCGGGCACGGGCGAGATTTTAATAATGTACGTAAACTTTCCACGCTTTATAACTTCGGTAATAGTGCACCGATCGATGTGAAATAAAAACTAGAATTATGTGTTTGGTCTAGACATTAAAAGTTAAAAGTTTAATATTGTAACCTTGTTATCTTCTCCATTGTGTTACTTGAATAATATTTTTGATATAAAACAATATGTGATTTTTCAATTATACTGTTAAAGCTTTTCAGGGTCATCATAAGGTAAGGGGTCTAAGTTAACATTCTTAAGATTAACTACAGGTAAGTTTGATACAACGTTATTATACGCTACAATATTACAACAAGAATCATTTAAAGTATTAAAATTAGATACAATACTTTTCAGTTGAATTTTACGATTTTCATGTGGTGTTAAACGAGTGTCTTTACAGTAGGCGACACATTCAGGACATAAGTACAATATACCGTTTCCACTAAATTCTATTTCAGTAACTTGAGAGCTATTACATTCAATACTTATTTTAGTTTTTTCAGATATTACAAATAATCATCTACTTATTATAACGTAGTGGCTGCCAGATGCTAACGTGACCATGAATAACTTTAGTTTCACAAATCGAAGGGATTGAGGAAAGTTCTTTTGTAATAATTTCGGCTTCACAGGAAGGTGACGCGGAAGAGGAATACAGTATTGGTGTTTGACAAAGGTAATGATCATTTTTTATTACTTCACAATAATCTAGGTTATCTAACTTACAGTACATTCATCTATCTCTACCAATATATTTGGAGGATGGGATGATGGTCGAATATGACTCTGGAGTATTTTTATCATGATATATGTTTTAGTGTATAGAATTAATGAGAGATTTCTACTGCAAACACTATTTTTTCTTTATTGAAGTAACTAGATATTTCTGATATATTTAAAACTAGCTGTGCCCGCGACTTCGTTCGCATGTAATCTTTTTCTCCAATTCTTTTATATTTTCAAACAGAGTATATATAATTATATGTTTATTATAATCAAGCAGATTATTTTATACCTACCTGAACGTTAGCTTCGTGAAAAAGGCTAAAATAGATCAAATTTTTTACTTTTAATTTTGGATGACTTGATGGCAAGGATTAGCCATTTTATGATAATATCCACATTTTAAGAAAACCTAATGCCAGCTATCTACCACCTAATCCATTTCTGGTTTTCGAATAATAAAATCTTAATAAATACAAAACAAGGAGTCAAAAAGGGGATATAAATATGCAATTTAATTTAATGGTTTTATTTATTTAATCACGGTTTTGTTAGAACTTCAAAAGTAAAAGAAAATGTAAAAAAATATATTCAGTTAACAAAGGACCTCTTCATAAACAACGTTCACCGTTTTGTTTTGTGGTGCTAAAATAAACAAATTAGTGGGATCGCTGATACGCGGCATTGCCACATAGAGCTGCCCATGTGAAAAGCAGCTGTTCGTAAGGTCAACGCCTACTCTGCTTAGCGTTTGACCCTGTGCCTTATTTATCGTCATTGCAAAGCAAACACTCACCGGCAGTTGGACCCGTTTAAAACGAAACGGAAAGTTATTCGGAATAATCGGTATTCGTGGAATAAAAACTTTCTCACCCGCACCGCAACCGGTAAGTATCTCTGCCTCAACCACATGTCTCTGGAGAGCAACTACTTTGAGCCGAGTACCATTGCATAATTTTGGTACTTACTTACTTACTTACTTACTTATCGTCACGCACAATCCCTAACGGGGTAGCCAGAGAGAACAGATCGCCAAGTGTCACGATCCTTACATACCTCTTTCGCTTCTTTCAGGTTCATTAACTTCTTCATACATGCACGTCTAGGTATCCGAGTACTCTTGACCCTCCCCTCTTCGAGCAATTTGCTCACATGGTCTTCGAAAGTTAGTCTCGGTCTACCTCGACACCTTTTAATATTTACTTTCGCTCTATATATTTTCTTCACCATTCGGTCTTCACTCATTCGTTCAACGTGCCCAAACCATTGGAGTACGCCCCTATCAATTTTTGTGATAAGGTCATCTTTCAATCCTGCCATATTGCGAATCTCTTCGTTTCGCTTTCGGTCGGCTATGGTAACGCCACACATTTTACGAAGAGATCGCATCTTCACTGCATTCAACTTCCTTTTATGCTTCTTCTGGCATACCCAGGTTTCGCTGCCATATAACAAAGTCGGTATCAACACTGCGTTATGTACTGCAAGGCGTGCACTCTTCACCACGCCTTGCCTTTTGACTAATGCATTCAGGGCACCATTGACTTTGTTTCCGGCAGCGACACGCCTATCCACATCTAAATCACATCTTCCATCCCGGCTGAAAGCACTCCCCAAGTATACAATTTCATTTACCTGTTCTAGACATTCCTGATTTACCCATATTTCACATTTCGTTCTCTCTTCGTCCTTTTCAAATACCAGAACCTTAGTTTTATTAGCATTCAAACGGAGACCTTTAATTTCACATTCCTCTTTCATACACGTGACTAATGCCTGCAGTTCTGCTTCTGATGGTGCAATAAGCACTGCATCATCAGCATACAGCAGACAATTAACTTTTATGTCACCCAATTTCACACCCAAACAGCTATCTTTCAGCTTCTGTAAACAGCTGTCGAGATACAGTATGAACAGCCAGGAAGACATGACACAACCCTGTTTTACGCCCGCTTGGACGCTAAACATGGGTGACAGGTCATGCCCTACCCGCACACAGGCTTTACAGTCATAGTAAAGTGACTGCACAGCCCTTAACAATCGACCATCCACACCATATCCCGGCAACAGTTCCCACATTTTCTTCCTTATAACCTTATCAAATGCTTTCTCCAGATCCACAAAAGCACAGAAAATCCTCTGGTTAACACTCAGAAGCTTCTCCGTGATCAGCATAATTTTGGTGGACTTAAATTTCTTAAAAGAATTATGGGGATCCCTACCTTAAGTTTAATTTCATGTGCAGGGAGCCCAGACGCCGTTAATGCATTCAAAAACTCTACAGGATATGCTGTTACTTCTTCACGGTCAACTACTCTATTTATTGACGTATAGGTAACATTCTCCCCTTCAATACGTTCTAAAATGGTCATGTTGATACTTACAGCTTGATCATTACGAGGCGTAAGTATAGCGCGCTCACAAAGCCAAGAGTTTCCTTGGTTTACTATACCAGCCAGATCTTCATAAACAGATATAATAAGTTCCTCAATGTTAAGGACTGTTTTGCACAAATTATTAATTAAATCTATTCTACCATCAACCTCAGGAAACCTACCTTCACCAATACTCAATAATAACTGTGAGAAATCTTGAGCATTTGTGTTCTCGCCTCTTTGCGCTCGCATGTTTGTGGTGAGATTTAACCTTGTAATATGGGGCCAAAGAATTGAATTTTTTAAACATGCGCTAATTTCATCGACTCTTGTCCCGCGTGTAACTATTGGCAATGTCTGCCGAAAATCTCCACAGAAGAGCATAGTGACTCCGCCCATAAGTTCATTGTTGTGTCGTATATCTTGCAGCGTTCTATTGACGGCTTCTACTGCTTTGCGATGCGCCATTGTACATTCATCCCATACAATTAAGGTGCACTCACGAAGTACTCGAGCTATGTCACTATTACGTGAAATGTCGCAAACGGGGGTTTCAGTGACGTCTAATTGTGTGGGTATTTTGAACATGGAATGTGCAGTTTTGCCTCCTGGAAGTAAGGTAGCTGCAATTCCGGACGATGCCACGGCCAATGCAATTTTTCCCTGGCTACGTATTTGCGCAAGGATAAGTTTCGTAAGAAATGTTTTACCAGTACCGCCAGGGGCATCCAAAAAAAACATTTCACCAGAGGTGTTCAAAGCGCTGTTACATATACGATCAAAAATAATTCTTTGTTCGGGGGTCATGATAGGTACACCTACTTGAAGAATTTGGGCCAGTTCCTCTGAGTCGTAATTGGATTCCGTTGCATACTCTCGATTAGTTTGTTCGACATTTAAGATTGGTTCAGGTAATCCATAGCGTATTAAGGGATTACCACCAATTGAAAAAACTGTGTTTTGTATATCACACAAACAACGATTCAATACATCATTGAGCATCTCTTGATTTAGTTCACCATGTTCAAAATTAATGTAATCTTCAGCTAAACTTTTCTGGTGTTTAACCCAAAGTTGATTAGCATCTGAAAGGCCACAAAATACTAACAACACCGCAAATAAATTCCGTAAACGACGCGGGCTATCACTAACAGATGCTTCAGCGAGGGTGTTGTCCCAGTGCTGGTCGTCGTCCAATAACCCTCGAGCCCGGCAAGCAGCTTGAAAAGAAGGATATTGAGTGTTGTTGAACATTTTCAAAGCCAAAAATGATGTGGGTCCTCGTACTGTATGCAAAAGTAAACGTACGTAAAAACATTCGGAGTTATTGGGATGTACAGTGTACACTCTGCCGAGCACATGTTCTTTAAAAAGGTTGGGAAAACCTTCAACAGGAATACCACGTCGGCGACGATTAAAAATCCTGTGTTGCTTATCGTATGTATAATACGCTGGAACTTCGTCATAAAGCAAAGTTCTTGCGAAATCGTCAGATTCGCATAATCGAAAGAACGCCAGTAAAGTTGTTTGTCTAGGATTTTCTAGTTGCTCCACAATATTGTCTGGGTGAAAATATACGCGTTGTCCGCCTTCCACGTGAACGTCTAAATGCATTACCGGGGGATTACGCTCGCTTATTGGGAAACTGAATATTCGCCATGCTGCCTCCGAAGAACTTATGTATCGCCCTGATTGAAATCTTGTAATTTCGTCAAATCTGTCGTTGCTCATTGCAAGTGTTGCTTGATCCGTCCCTTTATTTACATACTTAAAAATGTATTTAATTGATTCAACACTGTTACACATTTCTACGTTTATATGGGTTTGGAAAGTTCTCGATAGCACAGGTGAGTACGGCACTACCCACCTGTTATCTACTTCTACATCTTGTCCAAACATTCTCAATTTTGTGGTGAATCCTCCATACTGTGGAGCACGCCGCCGATATTTGGGATAACCATCTTCACCAGTGATTGTTTCTCTTAAAAGGGGTCTTGGATATTTTTTCGTACATTGTCCATCCTTCATGCACGGAGAATTATTATTTAATGCACCGCAAGGCCCGTGTATCATCTGTGTTTTAACAATTTGGTGTAAAATAGGATCATTTGTGGGATTTGGTAATTCTGCACTTATTATATTATCAACGTCATTAGGACGAATTTTTTGTAATAACCATAGAAGAATGTGAGCGTGGGGCAGCCCTCTTTTTTGCCATTCCACGTTGTATGTATAGCATGACGTAGCGCCAAAAACGTTTTGCTTGGTTAATAAGTTGATTAACAACTTTAACTTTAAATAAAAAAACTCGACTAATTAAATCGTGTCGATCGTACGATGCTTGACCTTCTAGCAGCTCTTGAGAAATCTCGATCCATTTAGGGTTAGTAGTTATTGTTATGAAAAGATCTGGCCTACCATACTTGCGAACATAACAGAATGAGTCTTGAACGCGTTCATTCATATTTCGGGGACTCCCGATAAAGCTGGAAGGCAATATAACTAAACGTCCTAAATTTTCTATGTGTGTATCTTCCTGTACTGCATCATGAAGATCCACATAATTTTCGGCACGCAACTGTCTCTGATGAGTACGAATGAATACTAAACGCTCTGTTTCAACTTTTGCGTACATATCAACAATAAACTGGTTAAATAAGCCACGAAATCGTTGTAAATATACAAAACGACGTTGTCTTATTTGCATGAGATAACAATAAAATTGCAGAGCCGAAACTTTTCTGTCTAACCGAGGTGCTCCTGTAGCGGGGTCAACTTGATAAACCGTAAAGTTGTAACCATCTTCACCGCGACAGTAAATAAGTGGGTATTGTAAGGAGTCGTAAGAACGATGAGTCTCACTAATTCGTTGCAGGCGGTCATCACGCGTGCGTACTATAACGTCGCGCTTGTCGCATTGCTGATCCACCAGGACAACTGCCACTTCATTGGTGGATGGAGAATTATAACGGCCGGAATGTTGCACTAAAAGTCGCTTATCCGCGCTAATAACAAACTTATAATTATTGTATTCATCTTGAGGGATCGACTCTAGTACAGCTTTGAAATTGGATACATAAGGGTTGACCTGATGAAGCATGCCCTGAAGCTCTGAGATAACATTAGCGTTTAAATTTGGGAAATTCTGCCTCCTTATATTGGCTTGTTCATGGTAATCAGAAACGAAATATATTTGTAAAAACTTTGGTTCTGTCTCAGGCAAAAGCGAACCAATTAAGTGGTAGACTTGCCCCTGCACTTTAAAAGTAGGCATAAATGTTCCATGTACCACTTGCTTGGCCCCGAAAGAAGTCATCTGGAATGCCCCATTGTATGAACGGATATTGTCTAAAAACTGCTTGGAATGTGGATGGTCCCCATTAAGTAGCGATTTAAGAGGTTCTGGGGGCTCTTGAAATATTTCCAATTGTACCTTGCCAGCTGAACAGCAAAACCCGTTTGATTCTTTAGACCACTTAAGTGATTGACAATGACTACAAGTGCGAATCATTCTTCCGATCTCGGCAAATTCACTATAGTCAATATTAAAAGTGTAGGTAAAACCACTATTTTCTTTATCAACCCAAAGGAGATCAGTGTAGTTCTCTCTGTCCATAGATGGCGGAATAAAGGTGGGTGAACGATTTATAAAAGTACGAATACGATCAGCTTGTAACCGAATTGCACGTTCACTCTCTGTCTCGTTACTCCTAATTGCTTGCACTCTTTCCCTTTGTAAAGACAAAAGTTCGTTACGGTGTTGAAGCGAATTTTCATAATATCCCCTTGCCAATTCTAAGCGTAAGTCATGCTCCTGCTGGGTTTCATGTGTCCTACTTACCGAACGGCTCTCCCTATCTGCTGCTAACCTCGCTTCATATTGAGTAAATGATTCCGAAGCACGTGATCTTGCATGACGTTCCCGGTCTGCAGTCAAGCGTTCCGAATATTGAGTTAGCGTTTCTGAAGCGCGAGACTCAGCATGACTTTCACGGTCTGCAGTCAACCGTTCTGAACACTCCGTAAATGTTTCCGAAGCGCGAGACTCGACATGACGCTCACGATCTGCAGTCAAGCGTTCCGAATATTGAGTAAACGTTTCTGAAGCGCGAGACTCAGCATGACGCTCACGGTCTGCAGTCAAGCGTTCCGAATATTGAGTAAACGTTTCTGAAGCGCGAGACTCAGCATGACGTTCACGGTCTGCAGTCAACCGTTCTGAACACTCCGTAAATGTTTCCGAAGCGCGAAACTCAGCATGACGCTCACGGTCTGCTGTCAAGCGGTCTGAATATTGCGTAAACGTTTCTGAAGCGCGACTTTCAGCATGACGTTCACGGTCTGCAGTCAACCTTTCTGAATGCTCCGTAAACGTCTCTAAAGCTCGAGACTCGATATGACGTTCACGGTCTACTTTTAAACGCTGAGAGTAATTTGTTAATGTTTCCGAAGCGCGAGACAACGCGTGACGTTCGCGATCTGTAGCTAAGCGCGTTTCATTATTAAAACTGGACTCTGATGCCCGAGATTCCGCAGTTTGTTCTCTATTGTAAGCTAAACGGTGCTCACGGTCCTCATTTGTCTCTTGCGATCGAACTTGTCTCATCCTTTTAGCCCTTCTAGTGTATTGAGAAAGACTACTTTTCTTTTTTTGCGGCATTATTTAAAATTTATTCAACAACCAAAACACAAAATAAAATCCTTATCCGAAAATGTAATCACGTATGTAACAATTTAGTGATCACTTAACCTTAGACTACGATAATAATATTATTTAATTCAATTTAATTTAATTTAAATTTAATATATTATTACTAGAGGTGGGCGTTGAATCAATAAACTGTTTCTTTTAACAGCTTTTCATTCGTCAATGTGTTAACTGTTAATCATTAATGAAAAAATAGGTTGATAGTATTAGCCGTCAATGTACGTTAACGCCCTCAACGCATTTGGAAATATTAGTAGTTTCGCCGGAGTAGACATGACGTAATGGTTAAATTTATTTATTTGTTAAAAGTTAACTGTTAATTTTTAAGAGATTAAATTAACAGTTAAATATACTACTTACTGTTGTAGTAAATTTATACTTTTAACCGGTTGTGTTAATTTTATTGCTTCTTCACTTTAATAGCTACAGGACCCTTTAGTATTAAAATATTATTAAGCTAGGCTTTTTAAAGGTTTATTAATTCAATATTTACATTATATTATGTTATGATTTACAATAAATTGTTTATCACTTACAGTGATTATTATGTATTTAGTACTTACATTTAATATAAATGTTTTATATTTTTTTCCTTTAATATTTTTTTATTTTATTCCTTTATTATGTAGACATATACGTAATAATTATATGTGGACATGATTATTAGTTATATTTTATTAATGTTCAGAAATATTATTTGCGCTACTTTAGCCGTGATTAGTCCTGTCATTCCATCATTTATTATGTACTTAGCTTTCGATAAAACACGTTCACAGGAAACTAAAGTGACCGTAATATGATATCAATTTTTAAAAATTTGATACAAAACTGGGTATATACTATATTTATGCGTCCGCCACCACGTCAATAGTCAAAACTTTCGTGAATTTAGAGTATTTAATAAACACAGACTTTACAGAAAAATCGAACTTCTTTAAGCATAACCGTGTATAAGTGTATGAAAGTAAAAAGTACTTTGCATAACTTAGATAAGCAGCTGCAGTTATGACGTCACTGAAGTCAAGTGGTCTCCACCAGAGAGACCCTATAATATTATTAGCTTACAAAAACAGATGTTTCATGTAATTATTGGTATATTTTTCGGGTAGTATGTGCACTGTCGTTCCTTGCTACTGGTTGTTACCAAAGAATATGCGGCAAAAATATCAACACTTATGTGTCGCAGCCATCAGTGTCCCGCTGTGTTCATGAGGTGTAGCTTGTGGAAGCCCGTCCTTCCCCGGTCGAGCCGGCCCCCATTCGTGCATATTTTTAAATGTTCTGCTGAACATGGGCCCGCAACACACTCCCATGTTTTTGTTTAAAATGGGAATGACAAGATACTCCCACTAAAATGGAAGAGGCTCTTAATGTGTTCCTTAATATTATCCTCGTGAACCTATATACTCGTGGCCAACGAAATATCCAAAAATGGTGCTGCAACACTGGCCCAAACTTCTAATCAAAGTGAGTCGACAAGAACTAGGAACAAATGCGGTCCGTGGGATATTTTTGATCAAATAATAGGGGCACCTTCTATCACAGGCACTCCATTATCAAAAGCCATAAAAGAAGTGGACACCTATTTGGCTGATGACTTATTACCAAGGACAAATACTTCTGGTGACTGGAACAATTCTTTGGAATGGTGGAGAACTCACAATTTTATTTATCCAAACTTGGCCAAAATTTACATACAAAAATTAAACATAATCGCAACATCAGTGCCGTGCGAAAGAATGTTCTCCAAATCGGGGCTGATTGTCAATCAAAGGAGAACTAGACTAACAACTAGCAAAATAGAGAAACTGCTATTTTTAAATGTTAACTTAGATGAAGACCGTTTTGCAGGCTATGACATTTAATATGTAGGTAATTGCAAATAGAACAAAGGAAAAAAAAACAAAAAAAATTATGATTAATGTAAATACAATCATATCAGATGATCTTTTAAGTACGCCTGGGTACTATTTTTACACAGCTAGTCCTAAGCCTGGAAAAAGTACGAAGGAAAGGTCATTCCAGTTGAATAAAAATAAAAGTAATCTAAATTCTTATTAAATCAATAATCATCAACTTAAACTTAATTTGTCACAAAATTGTTAATTGTTATTGATCGAAAGCGTTGAAATATTAAATTGACGATTGAATAGAACTGCTAACAAATGAAGTTTTACAACCTGTTAATTATTTAACAGCTTTTTAAACCCGTTGACCATTAATGATTAACAGTTAAATTACATTAACTATAAATCCGTCAATGACCCATACCTAATTATTACAGTCTAAAAATCCAAACAACTAATTCCGTATCGTAAGACAAAATATCAGAAATCCGTAAATCCGTAATATGATGTCATGAAAGGTAAAAGAATAGAAAACTTAGCACACAGTATTATCACAAATATAACAACTTTTACAAATTATCATATTGAGTAGATATAAAATAATGTGTCATTAAGAAAACTCACGAAAAATCTTACCTACGCGAGGTAGATGTTCAGCAATGACATCTAACGGAACGTAACGGAAAATAGTGAAATAAAACAATTATCATTGTACCAATATATATTTCATAAAAAAAAAAAATAGTTATATTCCTATTATAGGATAGAAAAGGACCTAACTAAAAATTATAATTGTTTATTATGTATTTATACAAATAATATATACAATTTAAATAGTCGCCGTGAAGTGACGTAGTTAGAGAACCATACTGTTTAATGAGGGCTAATAATTTTCTGCTCACCAGATGTCGCTAGTTGACACTGAGATAAAGTTTTTTGTTACACAATGTCATTTAATGGAGAAGTAAGTTTTTAATAAAAGTTTATCAGTTTCTAGAGTATTATACTAATATTTAAATAGTCGCCGTGAAGTGACGTAGTTAGAGAACCATACTGTTTAATGAGGGCTAATAATTTTCTGCTCACCAGATGTCGCTAGTTGACACTGAGATAAAGTTTTTTGTTACACAATGTCATTTAATGGAGAAGTAAGTTTTTAATAAAAGTTTATCAGTTCCTAGAGTATTATACTAATACACAAAACAATGAGTCAGTGGTTTGCTGTTTAATTTTTTGCACATTTTTAACTTTTTAAAATTTTTCTACTTTCATGAATATTATGTATTTTTAATTTTAAAAATATAAAATATAGCAACAGTACAGAAAGAAACATTAACCTTTACATTTTTCGAACAAATTAACTTCCCCGCCCTGATATCTGTCAAATATTATACCTCACTTCACCTTCACAAGTGGCGCCACACTGGTGGCAGAAAAAGGTGTGGATGCCGTCATTGTAACTTACTTTTTCTTAAATGGCGCTATTATGTATTTAAATTAAACTTGATTTTCATAACGATAGACAAAATTTAAAAGCAATACATACATATAAAAAGCTTCTATAAATGTTTATATTTTTTAATAAAACTTTAATATGTATAATAAATAATTTATTAGTGCCTGAAGGGAAAACGTAACACTTTTTGCATTTTAATAATAGATGGCACTGTCTTATAAACATACAACGTAGTCGGTGAAGTTTTAAACTAAGTTTCAACGGTTAACATAGTATATTAAGCTTCAGTTATAAATATACATTACAAATTAAGAACTTTATGTAATCTACCTTAAGACTAATGACATTTTATGCACTTATTATAAAATTAACTCCAAAGAAAGGTAAAAAAACATAACCTTCTTTTTTGATGCTCCGTAATCGGATAAAAAATAGCCTATAAGTTGCCCCGGGTTCTTAACTACCCACTTACAAAATTTCATGTAAATCCGTCTTGTAGTTTATGAGTGAATCCTGAATACACAGACAGACAGACAGACAGACAGACAGACAGACAGACAAAAATTCTAAAAACTACTAATTTGGTTTCAGTACCGCTTGTTTAGTCCCCTGGACTTGTTTTTTTCAAAAAATAATAGAATTACAGACACGACTTTTCTACAGATTTATTATATGTATAGATAATGTGCATGTTATCGAGGTTTAAAGGTACTGGAATTTGTTTGGATTCGGGTAAGAATCTGTAATTTTCTACCAATTCGGTGTACAGTTCTTTAGGTGTTAGAATAGTAGATATAGGATATTAGATTTGCTAAACATGATAGCATTAATTATGTCATCAACTTTGAAGGACACGGCTAGGAGACTATTTTCTATCATGGAAGTTCATTCCAGCATGCGAGACCTAATACCTAGTTCTTTTGAAGCGTAAATCAGATTTAGAATGTCTTGGGACAGTCCATCAATTGCATTGTTCAGATGGTTTTTATTTAGTTTAATTTTATACAGAGTTTTGTTATAAGGTTTGAGCGAAGAAGTAGCGACTAATATACGGTGTGTCCGGTCACGGACTAGCGATATTTTAGGTACTTATAATACAGCTATTTTAATATAAAAATACACTACACACTGAGGTCTAATCCCCTCCCCCTCTATTTGGCAGCCATTTTGTTTTTTTCTTGAGATATTCTCTACGCGTTTACGAAAAAAGTCATATCTCTCAAAGTTTTAGTCTTACTGAGATAAAAATTAACTCATTCGGAGGCCAATAATATTGTTTATCGTTTACATTATCAAAATTTTTGTTGACATACTTATAACTTTGAAGAAAAAAAATTTACTTCAAATAATTATCAAAAAAATATGCTAATCGGCAAATTATTGTAAATTACTGCAAAAACAACCCCGTTCACCCTTTTTATTTTTATACTAGATCGACAGATAGCTACAATACAACATAAAGTTTACAGCTGTATCTTTATTACTTTAAGAATTATTGTTTTTTGAACATAGCATATGCGCAAACACAAAAGGCCTTTGTCAAAGATGTTTTAGAGGTACAGATACCGTGTTGCTAACACATCGCATCGTTCACAGTGACGCCAGTCTTTGATTCATGTGTGCGTTTGTACCACGTGACGCGCATATCTTACGTACCATGCCTGCATTAGTGTGCGTGACTTCGGTAATAATAGTGCGAATCGATTGCCCAAAAATTTGGGAGATTTTATATTTCATTCATATTGACATACCTGAGTGTAAAATGTGTGTGCGAGGCGTGTGCATTTGTGTGCGTGTGTGTATGGGGATATACACACACAAGGGATATGGGTGGTTATGTGTGTTTTATGTAGGTACGAAAATCGCACTAAAATAGTGAAGATAAGTAATAAAACCTAGATATAACTATGTACCTAGATATAATTAATGTAACAGTTAAAATAAATAAAAATCACATTAGATATTTATGTATCTAACATATATTGAACTAATCTATTATTATTGAATATATATATATATATATACATATATATATATATATATATATATATATATATATATATATATATATATATATATATACCCCTCCGTACCATAAAACCCAAAATATCGCCGCTAAGACATTAATTATTTTTAATCTTAAGTAAAATGACGTACAAGAGTAAGTTTGGTTAAGTATTAACTTCGGGCAAGAGATAGCAAATGTTTATTTTTTTAAATTAATATATCGATACAGTTTCATGACTAGATCAAATCATTGCATGAAATCAATTAAATCCTGCTTTGGAAGACGATAAAAGATTGTGTGTTTAAAGGTTACATTTTGTAATGTAAAACCTATAAGTAAATAAATAAAAAGCATCTAAAAACAACGTTGACTGTGTATAAGTGTCTTTGACATGAAACTGAATTGAACATTATATTATAATTATATACCAAACAATAATATAATATAATTATATAACAAATAATAATATAACAAATAATAATACAACATTATTATTATAATAATATAATTTAGTCACACAACTAAAGCCCTCATTAGT
The DNA here is from genome assembly GCA_036936625.1 of Parnassius smintheus behrii. Taxonomy (NCBI): domain Eukaryota; kingdom Metazoa; phylum Arthropoda; class Insecta; order Lepidoptera; family Papilionidae; genus Parnassius; species Parnassius smintheus. Next base: position 22,965,365 of record JAUPFT010000010.1, on the reverse strand, counting down.
AATGTAACAGTAAAAGAATTTTCAAAATCAGTCAAGTAATTTTCGAGATAAGCCAAATAAAACATATTCATAGAAAGTAGTGCCATCTTTAATAAAATACATCCTACATTAGACATCTTTAATTATACATAACATTCTAGTGGTAAAAGAATTTTCAAAATCATTCAAGGACTGTACGAGTTTAGCTAAAAAACATTTTCGTTGATGGTAGTGCCCCCTGTGTTAAAATACATCCTACGTTTCACAGTCATAATAGCATTCTAATGGTGAAAGAATTTTTAAGTAGTTTTTAAACACCATTCCAAAAAGCGATTCAGCTTAGCCAACCACACACACAGTAAAAACATAACCATCCTTTTGCGTTTGTAGTCGGATAAACAACCGGTTCACAACGGTTGCGTATCGGCTGCTTTGGATAAATATCCGTTGTCAACAGTTGCTTTACATCTATTAATGACATTAAAATAGGGAAGAACATTTCATACGGTAGGCAACACTCGAATATTATTGTGCAGTATTATTACTCGTATTAACATTCAGCTTTCGTATTATTTTATCAAGAAATACACCAGAAAATTGTATATTTACTTATGAAAAGTGATGTTCTTATCCTTATATTTTTCCAAAAGTAATTTTTACATGATTTCGAAGCACAAACAGTCATTTTCCGAAATTAAAAACACCGGTGCGTGATGTATGTTCGCAGTGAACGTCGCTGGCGTAATGGCGGAACGATCGAACGAATACGCCAATATTGGCGCCTTTTAAATGGAAGCGTTTTATCTGTACCTATAAAACATCTTTGGCCTTTATTAAATGACAACTGGCACTGCCTGCCTAGGAGTAATAGTAATATGAGATTACTTATGATCTTCGATGAATTAGAGATGATGAATTAGAGATCAGTGAATCAGAATCATCATTTATAAGTATAACTCGTACGAATTAACTTGAGACATGGGCAGATGACGTAATTGTCAATGTACGGTGTGCAAAATAATGCGTCGTAATATTTTTTTATTTGAAATTTTTAAGATTTGCATGAGATTATTAATAAAAACAAAATAAAATGTTTCTGGCAAGGGGTGAAGTAATAAGTGATATACTGTTGCCATTTTTATATATTTTAAATATTTATTTTTTATAATATATATAATATTATTCTTAGTTAACGCGTTAAGGAAGGACAAAGAAATAAACATACACACTTTCTCATTTATAATATTATTAATTTATTTATTATACACTTTATTGCACTATAAAAAGTGTTACAGATTCGTACACAATAAAAATACAAAGCATATCAGGCGACCTTATTGCTGAAAAGCAATCTCTCTCAGGAAACCTTAGGGTGAAAGTGAATCAATCTTGGATAAGCGGAACAGCACAAACTATGTAAAATCGAGGAATAGAAGTAAGGAATATTAATAAGGATTTATTATAATATTTATTATTCATTGTCACTGTATACGATCGGTTCTACTCCGTCTATTAGATCGTCCTCACTTTCACTCTCTGAGCTGGATTCTTCCCCCCCGAGGGATATAATTAATTCTCTCTGTTGGATTTCTCCAAGTCTATCACTCTCCCAGTATTCATTTTCTAATCTTTCGATATGGTTAATTTCTTTCTTCCAATCGGAAGCCGTTATAGACTGTATTGCGTCTCTTGTCAAACCCTCTATTTCCCTTTCAAACTGGTTAACATTTTTAGCTGCCACCCTTTGTTTTATTAAGTTCCATATATATTCGATAGGGTTCAAATCACAATGGTAGGGTGGCAGCCGTAATACCTCGTGTCCATGCTCCCTCATGAGTTCGTCCACTATATATTTTTTCGGTGGTTTATTGAGCAGTATTATATGGTACAGTTCCGGTTTCGTCATTTTTTCATCAAAAGGAATGTTGTTTTTCTGAAGCCAACTCTGCATCTCACCTTTTAGGGACGAGCTCACGGGTGGTTTTTCAGACTGCGTTGAGTGGTAGGGAGCATTGTCTATAACGACGAGACTGTTTTGAGGTAAGTTTGGGATTAGTTTTTCTGTCAACCACTTTTTAAAGTTTTTACTATCTATTTCGTGATATAAGTCCCCGGCATTACTTTTGCATTTGTAAAGCAATTCGGCACCAGGGATAAAGCCGTTTTCACCGCCAGCGTGCACCAATATCCACCGCTGTCCTGGATTATCATATTTTCTAATGCTTGCGTCATTGTTATTTTGCCAGCATTTGCGCACGGTATAGTGGGAGTGAATCCATATTTCGTCTAAATAAGTTCCGGGTTTTTGTCCACCCCAAGTTCATTGTTTTCTTTCTTCCTTCTTAAATAACGGGCTCTCCAGGCAGCAATGTCTGGCTTTTGTATTAAGACGTCTTGCGTTCTTACATTTTTTAAATTTGTACCCCAAGTAGTCAACGAGTATTCGTTGTAACGTGGTTTTTTCACCTGTAAAATAAAGATTTTATTTTTAATTTTTAGTTATCGCGTGGTATTTTTTCAAAAAATAATTTAAAATTAAATATCTCAGAAATGGTTCACTTTTGCATACGTGTGTCGATACATAAAATTGTTGCAAATTACCAGTTGAATTGAACTTGAATTAAATATCACCTTGTATATGATATGACCTAAAGTATGATATATAATACATATAAAAAATGTCAATAAATATGGCTATGTACCTGGAAAATTTAGATCTGTTTTTGCAGCCGTTAAAATCTTTTTCAATGTTGGAATTTCTTTCGGTACTGTATAGAAACTGTTGACAAGGTTTCTTAGAGCACACAGATCAACATTGTCGAGTTCAATTTTTTTTGAGCTCTGTTTCCTTTTTTTCCCTGGAGTTGATAGTTTAAGTTCTGGTCTTGCTTGAGAAGTACATGGTTCCGATACTACTGTGACATCATCATTTTGGTCTTGAGAAATTGACTGAACTTTTTTCGCCTCGTTTTTCATTCTTAGTAGTGTTGCCTTTGATATGCCTGTTGCTGCACAAGCCCTCTTTAAAGCTTGGTCCACAGGAATAAGAAACTTTTTATTTGATATTTCATCTTCGAAAAATTTTAAAACTTTTAGAGCAAGTGTCCGTGCCTGGCTATGTATTGTCTTTCCTCCCATCTTTTTTTAAAAATAAAAAAGGTGGAGTAACTCCTAAGCGTCACAAGAAAACGGCACAACACAACGTCCAAACTTAACAATAAAACCGCAATTAACAACAAACAGATAAAATAACGTTCAAGTATAACAAAAACAAACAAAAGTACAAACCAAACAACAAACAATTATCAAAAATATCGAACTAGAGTCGAGACGCGTATCCGTAACAAAAATGCTATCGGTACTGAGCGCGCACGGCCAGCGCGGGACGCGGTGCGTGGAGTCGGGAAGGGGGTCGCATTCCAGCGGAGTCTCAAGTTAATTCGTACGTGTTGTAGTATAATTTGAGAGCAGGCAGCACAGAACACCATAGATTAATGATTGGTGTCGCTGCACTCGACTAGATACCGCGCTATCTAAGAACAATAGCTCCATGAATGCGGCAACTCATTATTGTAGTGTGCGTAAGACATCGTCACTTGACTATTGTCAGTTGTGTTACCAGCTGCTCAACTGTTACCCGAGTTAATGGGAAAAATATTTTATGCTGTGATCTATTAGTTAAGTCTCAGAAAATACTTAATAATGAACAATGAATTAAAATCGAATAATAAATAATATAAATATATTTGTGTATAGGTTAGGAGTAGGTTTCTTCTTTAGAAAAGAAAAACAGGTTAATAAAAGAATAAAATTTATTGAGTAGGTATTAATTATTTAAAATTACATTCCACTAACTTGTACAAGTTTACGATACATTTGCCTTTTGGAATTTACACATATATGCAAATTATCTCTTTTCGATATATAATGAAGACGAATTTGTTAATACTTTTCAACTACTAGCCAATCAAATTAATTTGATGTATAGCACCATTAACGTGGCTTGTGTCAAAGTCGAAATATTGTCTAGAACCCGTCCTTAACCGTTTCTAGTGCAGTCAACAATACTGAATCTTCTTCAAAACGTTCACACATGGTAGTTTTATTTATACATTTAAGCGCTGAGGAGCAATTTAAAACAGCAATATTTTGTAGTGGAATGCAATTTCCAGTATTGCTTGTTTTCAATTCTAAGTGACACAATAGTTTTTTATATATGCCTTTAAATTGTTTGGTATTCGGATTATCATTGAGACCGCCATGCATTCTGATTGCACCAAACAATAATTCAATATGATCCTGAGTCAACTTGTAGGATGAAATGAATTTTAATAAACCCTTATCTAAGAGATTAGTTATGTGTTTGAAACCTTCAATACACACTAACATTCCTAAAAATCCAGTATTTGCTTGAGTACTTAAAACAGGCTTAAAGCTTTTAATAATGATTTTCTTTTGCTGGTTGTGTTCTTTAAAAGAACGTTTTCTGGAGGATTTTATATTTAAGTTTATAATATATTCTTTCGCATGTTCTAAACAATTAAGAATATTATCTTTATTTCCATTAAATAGGGGATGACTAAATCCAAATTGCTTCAAATTTCTGGCATTGAATATATCAAATAAATTATTGCATAATAAAATGAACTTCTCTGTTGCTTCACTCCTTTTGAATTCGGGTAAATATAAATCTTCTCTACAGAATTTCAGAGCGATTGCAACGCTTCTGCTTAACAATTGGAGAGCAAACTTTACTTTCATTACATTATTACGAAATTCTAAATGACGTTTCGTTATTTTATTAGCTAAATGGAGGCCTTCTTTATCTTGCAACTCGTTTAGTTTTTCTAGAAAATTCTAATCAATTTCATTTTATTCCTCATCTAGAAACGTCTTTTTACTTGCGAAATGATTTCTGATCAATTTAAACATATGAACAGGATCAAGGAAAACAGCCACTTAGTCATTTGAAGAAGGATGTTTGAACGTAGTCTTCAAATTATTGGGATCCTTTATTCGACAACCTAATATTTCCATCGCGGAGATATTCGAAGGATGTCCATCGAACGTAATTGATACGACACGTACACCCACTTCATGGCATTTACTTAAACATAGCGACATTAAGTTCGCTTTTTGGGATCCTGTTAGGCCATGCACTAAAAAGTACCGTACAGGCAATTTCCAGTGCTCAGTTAAGCAAACCAATAGGAACACATATGCCTCTGATGCTAATACAGAAGTGTTATTTACACCAGTACCCATATTAACATATCCGTGATTTTGATTGCGGTCCCACATACTTTGTTGGAGTAAAGCCATTTCATCTTTTCATTTTTATGCTTCTTATATATGTTATTGAACAAATCTGCTGCGACAACAATTTTACTGAAAATATTACATATATCATTATCAATAAACTGTTCTTGCTTTAAAGATTTGATGATACTTTTTAAATTACAGTTAGCTTTTTTTTAATCGACGAGTCTTTTCACGCAAGGTTTTAATTATTCTCCCATGTTTTGATTGTAAAATAGTTTTCTTGTGAAGCTCTTTTTTAAGCTTTATCTTTCTCGGTGTATCAAAAATATAATCAATGTCGGGAAAGTTATCTAGTGGTGGAGTTTCATTACCAGTAGTTAGAGTGATTCCTTCGACAGCTGAAACTAATGCGCTAGGTTCTACAGTTAGCACACTGCTGTTAGAATTGACAACTGGAGCCGATGTGCTTGGTTCTGCAGTTACTGCACTGTTGTTAGAATTGACAACTCGAGCAGTGCTTGGTTCTGCAGTCACCGTACTTTTGTGAGAAATGTTGTCCGGTAGCGTCGAAGATAAAAACAACGCGTTCTGTGGTACAGCTCCCTTACACAATCTTTTTAAACCACCTTTTGTAAAGTACAAGTCGCTCTCATTGAAATGATTGGAACATATAACACTGCGTTCTCTTGGGTTCCACCAACTTTCTTCTCGACTAAGTCGTACTTTAGCAGTCCAACGGTCACAAATGACAGGATCAGCAGAAAATCTGTACCAAGCAAACATAATACGATGATAATAATGGCTGGGAAAAGGCTAGGCAGATGATGATGATGAATAATGACTGCATTACACATATACTTAATCATTATAAAAGCAACTCTGTCTGTAACGTTTTCACAACTCAACCACTGAACTGAATTTGGTAACATTTTGTACGGAAACACACGCTTGACCAAATTATTTAATTTAGAAATCTTCCCCAGCGTGCGCACAACTCACCCAAATTTCATCTCAAAGGTTAGTTTTGTGAACTAGGTCAGATTACAAAAAAAACACTACAACGTGCTGAACCTAATAATACCCACGCGCTTTAATTTTTTACAGTAACCAGAGTATCCCATCCAAACCCAGGTAGTGGTAGTAGTTATTTAACGACTTATTTAACGACAGACTTTTTATCTGAGGATTGAACAACCGGCCCTAAATAATTTATAGAACTAGGTTAACTATACAACAGATAAATGAAATATGTTATTTGTTAAAATACAAAAACAATAAATTCACATACGAAAATCTCAACCACGGGAACTTGACTCTTGTATACGCGGCAATACTGAATGGCGTTTAGGGTTCATGTTATTTTATGTTGAAATTATACGATACTTACTGATGATATGTGATCCCAGTGTCTTTCTTATTTCTTGTAGTATTATTTTTACACAGTTTCACTACGCATACTGGCAATTTACTTCGGATTATGCCCAAAATTTAATAAAACATTTAACACGTGCACGTCACAGACAGCTTGGAGTGCGACTGGCTCGGGTACGCCGACTTCGGCGTAGTATTTGTTGCCGCATTTGTCAAGTACGCCGGCGGTATCTAGTCGAGCGCAGCGAGACCAATCATTCATCTATGACAGAACACTATTTCTCCTAGGCAGGCAGTGCCAGTTGTCACTTAACAAAGGCCTTTTGTGTTTGGGCATACGCCATGTTCAAACAACAATAATTCTTAAAGTAATAAACATACAGCTGTAAACTCTATGTTGCATTGTAGCTTAACTCAAAATCTGTCGATCTAGTATCAAAAGATCAGAATAACAATTTTATGTATCGACACCCATATGCAAAAGTGAACCATTTCTGAGATATTTAATTTTAAATTATTTTTTGAAAAAATACCACGCGATAACTAAAAATTAAAAATAAAATCTTTATTTTACAGGTGATAAAACCACGTTACAACGAATACTCGTTGACTACTTGGGGTACAAATTAAAAAAAATGTAAGAACGCAAGACAAGTCTTAATACAAAAGCCAGACATTGCTGCCTGGAGAGCCCGTTATTTACGAAGGAAGAAAGAAAACAATGAACTTGGGGTGGACAAAAAACCCGTAACTTATTTAGACGAAACATGGATGCACTGCCACTATACCGTGCGCAAATGCTGGCAAAATAACAATGACGCAAGCATTAGAAAATATGATAATCCAGGACAGCGGTGGATATTGGTGCACGCTGGCGGTGAAAACGGCTTTATCCCTGGTGCCGAATTGTTTTACAAATGCAAAAGTAATGCCGGGGACTTATATCACGAAATGGATAGTAAAAACTTTAAAAAGTGGTTGACAGAAAAACTAATCCCAAACTTACCTCAAAACAGCCTCGTCGTTATAGACAATGCTCCCTACCACTCAACGCAGTCTGAAAAACCACCCGTGAGCTCGTCCCTAAAAGGTGAGATGCAGAGTTGGCTTCAGAAAAACAACATTCCTTTTGATGAAAAAATGACGAAACCGAAACTGTACCATATAATACTGCTCAATAAACCACCGAAAAAATATATAGTGGACGAACTCATGAGGGAGCATGGACACGAGGTATTACGGCTGCCACCCTACCATTGTGATTTGAACCCTATCGAATATATATGGAACTTAATAAAACAAAGGGTGGCAGCTAAAAATGTTAACCAGTTTGAAAAGGAAATAGAGGGTTTGACAAGAGACGCAATACAGTCTATAACGGCTTCCGATTGGAAGAAAGAAATTAACCATATCGAAAGATTAGAAAATGAATACTGGGAGAGTGATAGACTTGGAGAAACCCAACAGAGAGTATTAATTATATCCCTCGGAGGGGAAGAATCCAGCTCAGAGAGTGAAAGTGAGGACGATCTAATGGACGGAATAGAACCGATCGTATACAGTGACAATGAATAATAAATATTATAATAAATCCTTATTAATATTCCTTACTTCTATTCCTTGATTTTACATAGTTTGTGCTGTTCCGCTTATCCAAGATTACTTCACCTCACTCGACCTGGGAGATTATGTAACGTCCGACGTTCAACTGGCGCGGCGTAGCGTCCGAAGGCTCTCTGCCGGCTGCCTCCCAGCCTCGCGGCCGACCATAGATTACTGACTATATAATAGAGACGGCCGACTGACTGCATGCTGTGCCCATACACCGCAGCCGCATCAAGCCTCCGCCTCCCGCGACACGCTAACCGTTTCCTCCCCCGCTCGAGAACCGCGTCCCGCAAGCCCCAAATGACACAACAATCGGGCGTGAATACTTACTATTCCTTTAATAGCTGAAAGTCGATATCGAAAATAATAAAATTAAAATTAATAAAAAGATTATTCAATTTACACACTGTGAAAAAATACTTATCTACTTTTAACCGTCTTCAGAAAAAAGGAGGACGCTCTCAGTTCATCGGTATTTTTTCCTGGTTTAAGTTTATAGTTACCTAGTTAAATTAGATTTTAGTGTACCAAATCAGAACGCATTACAATTTCAAAAGGACACTAAAGACAAGTTATTGTACGGATCCACTACAGTAATAGATATTTGTCGTCGTTGTGAAATTTTTATTAAGAGGGCGATCAACGAGAGTGGTTCAAAAATGCTGTCATCGAAATATAATACCAATTATTTTATAAGATCGATTTTAAAATCTCTGATTGGGTATTATTGATTCCCGGATATTCATTTACATCAATTTGAAATAGAATCAACAAATCATCATTCATCATTTAGTTGAATGAGCAAGATGCATAATTTACAAATATATAGACGCTAATTTATATTTTTGTACAAAGAACAATCAGGGCCCTTAAACTTTAATTCGAAATAAATATACAGAATTAATTCATTTTAAAAATCAATAATAATATAATAAATACATGTTTTCGTTGTAACTGATTGATTTCTATGATTTTAATTGAGTATTTTTCGTAATGATAAAATCCATTTTATCGATATCGAATATTGGTTGATTCTCACGATGATATCTAAAGATTACGCTAGATGGCACAAATACACTATCGGCTAATTTAATATTTATATTACCATATGAGTATGTACCTATATATATGAATAGCGGGCGGAGGGCGTTGTGTTAATCACGTTTGTACCACTGTTGAGCGAACAGGTTTGAATTCTACACTTTTTGCAGAAATTTATATGAAAATCTTTGGAAATATGTATATTTTTATGTGTTTCTATTCGTTACTCATACTAAAATATAAAAAAATAATAATATTTATCTGTATGACATTTCGGACAATATTTCAAATATATTTTTGTGTGAATTTGAAATAAATACAACGTCAAGTTTTTTCAAATATGTTATAAAACTATTTTTTAGTTACTTTTTACACTAAAAATAAATGAGAATTGGAAAAATAACACATTTTGACCCAACCGCCAAAATGGGCCTTCTCGATTTCGAAGTACTTTTGGCACTTACTTTTCACTTTTTATGCCACGAATTATATATCTACGTGTTTACTATATTACAAGGAATACAAAAAAGTATAATACTTTCGTTTTTAGTCCAGACACAAATATAAAATTTTATAAATAAGACGGAGCGCCTTCTGCAATGCGGCACGTGGAACGCCGAAAGTTCAGAGTGATTTCTTTTCTTTTTTTCTAAGAAACATTGCCACCAGGTTATGGTTTAAAATAAATAAATAATTTGCAAACACACTAGTGCCATCTTTTACTATATCCGCATAAATTTTCTAACATTAAATTCTAAAAGGTGCGCTAGATGGCGACTACACCAATTCTGGTTATTCTCGAACTGGCAAGTAGTCCCATTCATAGCCACCAACGCACCGTAAATGTTGAGTGACTTCTTGAGGTTTTTTTCGCATTAAATAAAAACGGTAGAAATTTATTTTAGTCTATGGCAACATTAACTGTTAGAAATAAGTTTTGAATGTGGAAACACCGATGGTTTTTGATTCATATTGTCATTCTTGTTTTGACAATGAAAAAAAAGATTGGTACTGAGAACGTCTATTTTGAATTTAAAATAACTTGAGTTGTTCATTATAAATTAGTGAATCAGGAGATAAAAGTAAGGTCAGGTGGGGTAAGAGGGACATACTTTATTTTCAGTAAAATATTTTGACTGCTAGGAAGAACAGCTAAAGTCTTTTAAGATCTTTGAACCAAACAAAACTTGCCTTTATGTATTAGCTTCACATGTGCAAAATGTCATTACGCTAGTATCTGTTTTTACTACGATATTGACGTAAATGTCAAGATTAAGTAATCGTTCCTCTTCCCCCTCACATGGGGTAAGAGGGACAGTCATTGCATTTCTTAAGATTGGACTTGGAATTAAAATATTCTTTGCTAAATGATCGTTAATTTGTAGGAAGAACTGCTTTGGTCAAAATTAGATCTTACAATCGATGAAATAAGGTATCCTTTAAAATGAAAAAGAAGAAAAAATCAATTCGGGGTAAGAGGGACATAATACAGGTTCGATCAGGGGTGGCAAACTAAAAAGAAGTTGACCAGTTATATTTCTATATTTATTTAATCATACAAACGGTAATAATATATCTCCCTAACTAGTTTTCCCTAGTTAGTCACTCTTTAAAAATAACAATGGCACTTTGGATTTTAAACCTTTGCGGTTTACAAATGTTATTGTTGGTATATTATAAAGTTTTGATACGCAGTATGCAGATATTGTTCCATTTAATACCGCATTGACATCCTCACTTAATTTATCATTATCATATCTGCTTCTATCAGATTTTCTTAGATATTTTCGTGCTATGTTTTATGATATATATATATATATATATATATATATATATATATATATATATATATATATATATATATATATATATATATATATATATATATATTAGTTTATTTAAGGACCAGTAAACAGCTTCAACAAAGGCTTAATAACTACAGTCTTAATCCTAAAATTTGAGTTTAGTGAAGCCAACACCACCAGCCTCAGATAATGATTTATAGGTTAAACTACAACAGTGAGAGATGTGAAGGAGGACTTAACCTGTACGCCAAGCGAGCGCGCGCCATGTTACACTCCCGTTCACTCGGGACCTTTTTGGCGGGAAAATTTCTAGGTTAGGAAATTTTTTGCAATATTGCAAATTTTGCTATATTTTCACTTTGAGACAATATTTATGGATAAAACTTACAGGAAGTCTTGTTGAATGTATAAACTATCGAATAAAATTATTTTTGGTTGCTAGAAATTGTAATAAAGTATATAAATTACACTGTATAGCATAATAGTAGTATAAACTTCAATTTTAGTGACAAAATTACTACTAATTTGAATTCTACACCTTTGTTTTTGTAGAAATTTATATGAAATTGTTTGGAAATATGTATATTTTATGTTTTATGTGTTTCCATTCGTTACTCATACCAAAATATTAAAATATTAAAAAATTAAAAAAAAAAAATAAAATAATATTTTATCTGTGACATTTCGAACAATATTTCTAAAATATGTTCGTGTGAATTTGAAATAAATACAACGTCATGTTATTTCAAAATATGTAGGAAAACTATTTTTACTTACATTTTACACTAAAAATAAATGAGAATTTGAAAAATAACACATTTATAACCCGCCCGCCAAAACAGGCCTTTCGGAATTTGAAGTACTTTTGGCAATTTACTTTTCACTTTTTATACCACAAATTACATATCTACGTGTTGACTATATTACAAGGAATATAAAAAAGTATAATACTTTCGTTTTTAGTCCAGACACAAATATAAAATTCTATAAAAAAGACGGACGGACCTTCATCAAAGTGACACGTGGAACGCCGGAAGTTCAGAGTGATTTCTTTTTTTTTTTTCTAAGAAACATTGCCAGGTTATGGTTTAAAATAAAAGAGCATATCTTTGTCTTTGATACTAATATCTATTGCATAGTGTCTTTGGTTTTGTTTAAAACGAAAAAATAGTTTTTTCATAGGTAGACATGTTTACATAATTCTGATCTAATTCGATCACTACTTGGCGGGCGTAAGGTTGGTATTGCGCGATCGAAAGTGAGCATGGCTTGGCGTACAGGAACTTGGAGTACATAAAATGCAATATTACATAATGAAAAAGGAAAACTGTTAACATTTTAGTTTTGATTTCAAAAAATTATATAATTTAAATTATGTTTTTATTTATTTTATTTAGTTTTTAGTTAACACGACTCATAAGCTTATTAATCACTTTGCTTCTATATGAGTTAGCACTGTTATTAAAAATGTCAATGTCCCAAAAGTGATCATTATAATTTTGCATTAAGCGATACAACGGCGCTCTTTTGCCAGCATTGGTTCTACACAAGGGATGGGCAAATGTTTGACGGGAGCATCTTGATCTTACACGTGATCGAGTAGGTACACGATATCGCAATTTATTTATTACAGGAATGCAATCATATCTATTATGGCAAAGGTCAAATAATAACATTGCTACTAATTGTTGTCGTCTGAGCTTTAAAGTTAACATTTTGTATTTATTTAAAATAGCATTATACGAACAATATTTATGCTTACATCTATAGAACATTGACTTAAAAAACTTTTTTTGTACCCTCTCAATCTGATCGATATAGACATTATAAAAAGGATTCCACAAAGCAACAGCGTATTCCAACTGAGAGCGTATCAGTGCCTTATACAAAAAGATATACGTTGCTGGGTTGGTGAAATCCTTACAGGCTCTCATTACAAACCCAAACATTTTAAGAGCTTTATTACATATTTGTTCAACATGTGTATCGAGTGTTAATTTACTGTCGATGGTAATGCCGAGGTCACAAATAGAATGTACTTTTTCAATAGTAGAGCTGCACAGGGAATATGATTGTTGATTAAAATTAATTTTCTTAGTGACAGTTAACATTTTGCACTTATTAATACTAAGACTTAATTTATTTTTTATACAATAAGCAGAAAAGCGGTCCAAGTCATCCTGGAGTCTGAGGTGATCATCATTGTTACAAATGGTACGATAAATTTTAAGGTCGTCAGCATATAGTAAAAAGTTACTGTGCTGAATACAGGAGTCAATATCATTAATAAAAAGTATAAATAATAGTGGTCCCAATATAGATCCTTGAGGTACCCCGGAGGTGATAGACACAGACTCTGATTCGTAACCATTAATAACAACTTTTTGCGTGCGGTTAGTTACGTATGATTTAAACCACCGCCAAAGATTGCCACGTATACCGTTGAAAGCAATTTTATCAAGTAGGATTTTGTGATCAACTCTGTCGAAGGCTTTACGAAAGTCTGTATAAATACAGTCAGTTTGATGATGAGAGTCTAAATTTTCGAATAAGTCCGTTAGATATATTAATAAATTGGTAGTAGTTGATCATCGTCTTACAAAACCGTGTTGTTCGGGTATGATTAAATTATGCAGTGAGGGATATATAGAATTAAAAATTAATCGTTCGAAGAGCTTCGACACAGCTGACAAAATAGAAATAGGACGGTAGTTCTCAACATTTCGTTTTGAACCACACTTATATACAGGCACTATTCTAGCGGCTTTCCATATGTTAGGACATATACCTTCACTTAAACATTTATTAAAAAGGAAACACAGCGGTTTAGCAATATTAACTGCTGTATTTTTCAGAAATACTGGTGATATATTATCGGGCCCCATACCCTTGTTTGTATTTAACGCCTGTAACTCTTTAAGAACTTCATCCTCTGATGGTATGATAGATGTTAAATTAATGTGTGAATCAGGGCATTGTGTAAAGTCGATACTATCAATATCATATTCAGCTGAAACTGAAGATGCTTCAAAGGTTGAGTGAAAAAACATTGAAAATAGGGTACATGCTTCTGTAGGATTAGTGGCGTTATTATCATTATAGTAAACATTGTCAGGAATACTAGCAGTATTTTTACGCTTTGATACATATGTCCAGAAATGCTTTATATCTTTTTTAATATTATTTTGAATTGACGACATGTAGTTTTTATATCTTATTGCACACTCTTTATTAAAGTACTTTCTAATCCTAGAGAATTCGTTATAATCATAAGAGTTTTCATATTTTTTCCACTTGATCCAGGCCCGCTCTTTACGTTTGAAAGCGTGAATCAGAGTGGCGTTAAACCAAACAGGGAATGAAGATTGTTTTAAGATTTTTGTAGGTATAAACTTTTTAATAAAACCATAAAGTATTTCGTAAAAATCTATCACAGCCTCTTCAGCAGATTTACCTGAGAACATTTCGTCCCATGGTACCTTGGAAAGCTCATTATTTATGACGGGGTAGTCAGCATTTCGAAAACAAAGCTGTCTTCGTGAAATCTTTGGCATAGACTTGTTATCATGCATAAAAGGCACTAAAGCATAAAAAGTAGGATGAAGACTATCCAATGGTAACAAATTATAAGGAGCATCCATAATTTTACATTCTAAAATATTTGATATAAATAAATCTAAGGTGCGGTCATTTAAATTTCTAAAGTGATTAAATTGGAAGCTGTCCGTCAAAGCCATAAAATTAATTAAGTGCCTAGAAGATAAACATGCGTTACTATAAAAGGTAGGTTCTAGATACTTATCTTTAGGAAGCCAATTAATCGTGGGTAAGTTAAAGTCACCCACCATTAAAAATTTACATGAGTCTAAAGGTTGCATGACATAACATATGTAATCTAGGTAAGTAAGGTATACTTCATTATTTACAACGGGTGGAATATATGTAGCGCATAACAGAAGCTTATTAGAACCCGAACCTATAAGTATCGTGGTATGGTCAACAATAGAAGGCGGCTCGGGGGGAGCGTGAGGCGCGGAGGGCAGGCCGTATGGCACGGCAGCAAGTGAGCTGCGCACCGCTACTAATACGCCACCGCCGTCTTTACGGCCGGTCGCCGTCCGATTCCGATCGCTGCGAAATACTTTGTAACGTTGATCTATTAATTCGTTATCATAAATGCCACTATGAAGCCAAGTTTCTGTCAATATTATTATGTCATAATCGTGAAGTAAAATATTCATAAAAAGAGTGTGCAACTTAGTTCTTAAGCCTCGACAGTTCTGATAGTAAATTGATATGTTTTTTATTTCGGGATCCATTTAATAAAAGTTCATAATTTATTCAGTCTTTCATTAGAAATATTGAGAAAAAAAAATAAGATTAATTTTCGATACACATTTTAAATTAAGTAGATGAGATGAATTTATAAAATTTCTTTTATCATTACGCCGTATTTGTGCATAATGATTAATGACTAAAGATATCCTAATTATATAGTTAATGTTTTGTGTATAACAATAAAGTATTAGACAGTTTAAAATTTTGTTGCATTATACATAGTATATTTTAAAGTATATTTTTATAAAATAGTCTAGAACATAAGTTACTGACCTTTTTGTAGAAGTAAATGTGCAAACAATATGCTCATATATCAGTATCCCCCATATATCAGTACAAAAATGTAATAATAAAAATAAACGATAAGAAAATAAAAATAAAATTGATATCAAATTTCTATTACAAATTGTTCTAAGGCTAAATTTTTTTAAGATCCTGTAGTGAGCGTATTGGTAAGACAGGAGATGAGTCAGTTTTTCGTACCAAAACTGTATCATTCTTGTACCAAACATATTTGTAGTTACATGTTTTGGCCTTTTCACGGGATTCTCGAAAAATCTGTTTATTTTTTAAGGTTAGGTGTACATTTATATATATTTTATTCGATGATCCAGTAATAGACAACTGTTCTGAAGTTAAGCCTTTTTTAGCACGGTACGAAGCTACAAAATTATCACGCAAAATTTTGGACTTAAATTTTATTATGGCATTTTTAGGTCGTTTATCGTTTTCACCAACATGAGGAACCCGATGGGCCAAAATTATGTCGGATGGTTGGATTTGCTGGTTTATTAGCACGCCAATATTAATAATAACTGTAACAAGATTTTCTCCACGGCGCTCAGGCAAATTTGATATTTCAATGTTACAATCACGTGCCTGTTGCTCCATCGCAGCCAGTTTGGTCTCCATAACCTCTAATTTGTCAGATAAATAGTTGTCTTTAGAGACTTGACTTTCTACGGTCTTAAGTCGTGTATCAAACGATATTGACTGCTCATTAAGATCGGATAAAGTAGTATCGACCTACGACAGATGATTATTTAAATCCGTAATACCTTGTTTTAAATTAATGTTCTCATCTCGCAGCTCAGATATGGTTGTGTTTAGGCTTGATAATGAGTGGGATATTTTAGCCAATTCGTTGGAAATCGTGGAGGTAACTATATTTGTAATAGTTTCCTTAATTTTTACGTCTAATGTATTAAAATGTTCGTCAATCAGTGTGGACAGAAATTCCGAGTCATACCCTCCAGTGAAACGCTTACGTGTATTTACATAACTAGGATCCGATGTAGTTAGACTTATGTCTGGGTTTGATGGGCACTTAGGCGGAGTTCTCTGTAACTTGGACATTACGCACAGTATACTTGCGATATGAGGCAGAAATAATAAGACAGAGATATTACACTTTCGCTGTCTTGAGGGGGTGACGTGCGGGCTCCCTTCAGTTGCAACTCACAGATGCGATGCAAGAACGAGATAAACACAAGTATTAACACTGATGAGTTAATTGTTGTTGTTTAATTGAGTTAAACTTTCACTTTTACTCCTGTAGACGAAGACGAGGTACGCAAAACACTTTCCTCTATTAAATCGAAAGCCGTTGGATGTGATGACGTGAGTAGGGTAATGGTTTTGCACGTGCTGGATTCTGTTTTACCCGTGATAACTCATATAATTAACTTTTCGCTGATGAATGGTGCTTTTCCAACTCTCTGGCGTAAAGCCTTTATTATTCCCATCCCGAAAGCTACTGAATGCAGCTCTTTATCTAATTTCAGACCAATTTCTATTCTGCCTTTTCTTTCTAAGGTTCTGGAAGCTGTCGCTCATAAACAGATTTCTGCTTTTGTTTTCTCAATGAATATTCTTTCCCCTTATCAGTCTGGTTTCCGCCCGGGTCATTCTACCACTACTGCTCTTCTCAAGGTTACGGAAGATATTCGTGAGGGGATGGAAAAATCAAAACTGACCGTTCTCATCTTAATTGATTTTTCTAATGCATTTAATTCTGTCGATCATGGTATCCTGTTAGCTCTTCTTTCTCATTTGAATATCTCGTCTTCAGCTCAGGAATGGTTCTCAACATATCTTCGGGGGCGCCAACAGGCTGTGCGCACTGGTCATATACTACCTGACTGGCGTGATGTGTCAATTGGCGTCCCTCAAGGCGGTATTATCTCTCCTCTTCTGTTTTCCATTTTTATAAATCTCATCACACTAAATCTCAAGAGCTCTTACCATTTGTATGCTGATGATCTGCAGTTATATGCGCAAGTGGAGCCTTCAAATATCCTAAGTGCTATTTCACTGTTAAATGATGATTTAAAATATATCTCAGAATGGTCTACTGTGTATGGCATAAACGTGAACCCATCTAAATGCCAAACAATAATCTTAGGTAGCTCAAGATTATTATCTAAACTGGATATTGCCACCCTTCCATCAATTATGTTTAATAATAATGTCATACCATTCTCTACTAGCGTAAAGAACCTTGGTCTGTACATCGATGGTTGCTTCACATGGAACAAACATATACAGGAGGTGAGTCGCAAAACTACTGGAACTTTGCGATCTCTATATCGATTTAAAAACTTTCTTCCTACCAATACCAAGATTTTACTTGTCCAATCACTTATTGTACCGATTATTGATTATGTCGATGTGTGTTGCTCAGACCTGTCTCAACTTCATCTTAATACATTGGATCGTCTGCTTAACAACTGCATCAGATACATTTATGGTCTTCGTAAATACGACCATGTATCTTCCTTTCGTACACAGTTAAACTGGTTGCCTATCCGTCAGCGCAGATATGTTAGAATACTCTGCACCCTTTTCTCAATTTTGAACGATCCATGTGCTCCCGAGTATCTGAAATCTAAATTTCAATACATGGGAGATTCTCATAATTTTTCTCTCCGTTCCTCGGCCAATCTTAAGTTACTCACTCCTTTACACCGTACTGGTTATTTATCTCACTCTTTCGCCCTCGTGGCCATCAGACTCTGGAACGACATCCCTCTTGACATTAAAAAAGCTCCCAACAAATTCGTCTTTAAAAATCAAGTCCGTAAGTATATGATTAAATCGTTGCAAGTTTGAATTGACTAAGCTCTCTTTTTCGTATATATTTCATATATGTTCTGACATATATAATATTTATACGAACCTATTGTGTATATATATATATATATATATATATATATATATATATATATATATATATATATATATATATATATATGGATATATGTTTATGTACTTATGTGTATACAGTGTATGTATGTATATAATATCTATGTATTGTTTATTAAATATATTATTATTTCTTTTATCCTCTCTATTTGATTATTGCTGCACCGCCTCCATAATGTCTATCTCTGTTTAGCCTAATGGTTGACTGGGAGAGAATGCCCTATGGCATTAAGTCCGCCATATGTACTTTTTTTGTGCATTAAAGTGTCAATAAATAAATAAATAAATAAATATTTTATAAGCTGGCCGTTACATTTTATAAATAAAAATATATGGTTTAAATTATGAATTCGCAGATAGAAACTTATTTGTATTACTTCCACAGTAGCATCTATAGTATTCAAGGTCATTCGTCCATACACTGAAATCTTCATTGTAGTGCTTATGTATCGACTTCCTTTTATATAGTACCTTCAAATACAACTGCTGACCTCCGCTCACACCATAATTCGTAGGAACGTTTTAAGTTCCTGCTTATTCCTACTAACATTTCAATCGAATATTCATTATGAAACAGATGCTGGCAGTGTTCACGAGTCTCCTTAGCACGTTTTTTAAATAAAATATTTTTATTAAATGTAAGATTAACGTTTTCTAAATACATCGGTCATAACCTTTCTGTTTTGGACACGTCAGTACGCACGGTGAAAATAAAGTACATGAACAATGTCTAGAACATACACACACACACACACACACACACACACACACACACACACACACACACACACACTAACACGCACACACACACACGCGCACACACACACACACACACACACACACACACACACACACACACACACATACACACCGAAAAATAGAGAAAATCCATATTTTTTTATTTTATGTTTAAATAGTAGGTACGTGAAAATAAAAACTAGTTGCTAGATAATTATTATTTATGTGAAGATTTGTATGATAGGTTTTTATTATTTAAAATATGATTGTTTCAAAGAGTACCACAACTATTAATTGTAAATTTTTAATTTTAATAATAAACGATTATCTTCATGGGTTTCTCTCACTTTTATTGTTTACCAACCTACGTATAATAAAGTAGTCAACCCACTCAAAGGTCATCCAGAGAGGTTTTTATTGGGTGCCGTAAATGTAACAATATACAAAGTGGATAGGTATACATTAATCAGGTAAGGAGCAAATATGTTAAATAATTCTAATACTAAATTATTTATTTATTTAAGTACACCAACAATAGTTATACACCGCACGCTTCAAGTTATTAAAAAGTTACTAAGTACATAGTTATAAATACATAAGATACAAAAACTTAGGATAGAACAAAGTAATATTATGTGTGTAAAACAATGACTTACACCTATTTATAAACGAACATAGATTATATAAATAAAGCTGCATATTGACATATCGGGCATCAGTAGTCTCTTAGTACATGTTGCATAATACTATCCAAACGTCAACGCAAACGGTACGTATGGTGCGTTTACCATTTTTATGTGGGTTTTTGTTATTTATGGGATTTTTGTAATTAAAGAACACATTTAATTACGCCTTTTCTTCTGTAATCCACAAAAATATTAAGTGGCACCCAGGTGATGTTTTTAAAATTTAAGTAGCAATGAATGGGTTAAATGACATAATGGCTACCGGCGTCTGAACAAGTTGTTGTTTTATTATAGTTTATAAGTGATTTTCGGTTGTTGCTACAATAAGTTTGGTTGAGTTGGGATTATCCCTCTGTTTCTTGTTGTCTGTTTAGATTTTCATGCTGGAACCACATTGTATGTGTGTGTAGTGTTGTGCGAAATAGACGCTTTCATTTATCATTCCCGTAACCCGGTGGACATATTTAATTTGGTTTGGCGTTGTATTTTGCGGAATAGACGCTTTTACATCGTGTATGTTAAATATATATAATAAAAGTAAATGTTAATATTACTGAAATCTATAATACGTCTTTAATTGAACCCTAATCCCTTAAAATATAAATATAACCGCCTATAGTATAGATAGCTGTATGTACATAACCATAGTACATAACTACATGCAGCTATCTATAGTCAACGTGATATTGAGATTAGTTCAAGGGATATGATACCAGAAGGTGACACTATTCATATTGGGTGACAAAAATCCTAGGAGATGGCTCTCTATTTCTGTATATATTACTTTACTCTATGGTATCCTCTTAGTAGTCAGTGGTAGTCTGTGATTACTGTGAATGTGAATATACTGGAGACTTTTATAGAAAGAAGGTACTCTGTGCTAGAGACTTCGGCCGTTTAATTAATAAAAACAAGTACATATTGCATAGATTACTGTATATATACTAGAGAACATATTGGCACATACATAGATTACTGTATATATACTAGAGCGGCACATATGCACAAACTAATAAGAGTACTAACGTAATATTATGTAATTAAATAAATTAATTATTATGGATAAATATCTATGTACAGATAGTGTTTATGAACTTATATGTGAGGACTTGTCAAATAACCGAAAAAAATTGTTTGAAAAAGCTTTATTTTATGCACAATATGGTAAAGTACTATACATATTACAAGAAGAATTGAATGAATTACCTGAATTGTCACAAGACTTGAGTTCACTCAACAGGCATTATTTGAAAATGATAAGCTTCCTTTACGCAAGGAGCTTGAACTCACTAATAGAAAGTATTTCCACATTACCTGATTGGCAGCATGTTCCAAATACAATAATTTTAGATAACCTTAATGGATATTGTAATAAAAATAACTTGCACAAGGCTTGTGGAATTGTTGCGTTACTTTTACATACAGTTCAGAGCTGTTCTAATAATTTAAATACAAAATGTCATTTATACATTTCTGTTGACAAACAAGCTGTAGAAGAAGGGTACTGCACTTTGCTACAAGAAATGTACTTCCTAAAAATTGTTAAATAAAAACTATAAAATCCTTTAAATTACACAAAAATACTTTTACACAATTTATATGATTATCAATATATTAATAACTTATTTTTAAAAATTATTTTGTAATTCTTAGTTTTCTTCTTTAACATAAATTTAAATATATCAATAAGTTTCAAAATCACATATTTTTTTATTCAAAATTTGCTTTAAACAAAGGCCTATTTGTTTAAAGTCAAAAGCTATTTTATGTGGTAGGGCCATGCAGTTTTATTAGTTATTTATTTTTATTATTATTAGTATAGTTGTTGCATGAATAGGTCAGCTTGACCAGGAAAGACCACGCTCCCACAGAATACCAGCATAAAATAGTAGCTTAATGCTGCTGTGTTTTGTATGGTGGTGTAGATAACCGGAGACCCTTTTTGCTGGAATCGAGGCATTCCATCTTAATCCTCACAGGTAACAACGCATAAACATTTGGAATTGTTATTGAGGATAGATGTAGATGTCTATGGTGGTATATAACCACTTACCATCAGGTGAACTATGTGCCCATTTGTCACCCTATCCTATATAGAAAATAGCTATGCCATCGCTTCAACAATACTATACCGCAGGAAGACTTAAGAATATTACAAGTTCTAGGTAACTAGAATGTCCTCTATATAGTTACTTTTAAAATGTCATTCTTTCCTCCTTTTCCTTTTTTATATTTATAATTTATATGAGACCACCCTTGAAGCCACATAACTCCCTGTAATTCATGTGTAGTATGAAATATAGAATCATTAAAATTGGTTTACAATTGATGAACATATCACATAACTTGCAAAGAGAACCCCTTTCTTTTTGAAGGATGCTAAAAAGAGGTCTCATGGGCAAAAAAAAATCAACACTGAGTGTTTAGTTTGCCCTTGCATGAGCATATACACACTGAAATCTTTGCTAACATGTATCGACATAATTATACAACAAAATAGTTTTTATTTATGACATTCAGTTTCATTTAACTTTAATTGTATTTATATTAAGTTAGTCTACTCTTCTAGTCCAACAAATTTCAAGGCAAATCAAATAAATCTTCATTGGTCAGCTTTTTTTATTGCTGCAGGCCAAGCTCTTTAAAAGCCAACAACCCTTGTTTTTTATACTCACATGTTGCTAGGTTATTCCTCTTTGAGGAGTGTAGAATTAAAATACCAGTAATAATTTTCCAATATCTATATTTCATATTTTTGTGGGCCGGGTTTTTTGTCAACTGTAGATGTCGTTGGCGCTCAGAGCTTGCAGGTGCTGGTCAAGTATAGGCGACTTTGGCGCTCTAAAGGTTAACACATTGTTGAAGCAAGAGTATGGGTTTTTATTGTGCTGAGTATATAGACTTAAATAATTTTACTTTATATTTATTACATTACATGTAAGCTATTAAAGAGTAAATATTTACTATAAAACAACAAAATGCTTAGAACAATACAAGTATGAACAACATAAAAGTTTAATTTAGTTAATTTACTCTAGTAATTATTAAAAAATGTAAAGATTTATTCAAAGAGAAATAATAAATAATCATGTCTCATGATCACACTTCTTAATAATTACAATAACTACATCAGTTTTAATCTCTTATTATAATTTCAATTTTTTGTAGTTTCTCATCCTAGCAAAATACAAAAAAGAGAATGCAGCAATTTCACTTACAGTAATTTCTATATCAATGTAGTTGGTTGATAAAATAAAAAAATAATTGATAAATTTATGATGAAGATATGTTTATTTATTTGCAAAGGAATGAATAGTATGGGATAAACAACAAAACAAAGAATTCATTTGATCAAAGGTTATCTAATCATCTGAATTTTAAAACAATATAAAGCAGAAAGAATACAAAAATTGAGAACAAGAATAAATAAAATATATAGTAATTATGATTGCCCTTTCCCAGCTTTAACACTCTACCCATAGTTTTTCCCAAGAAACCAGAACTTCTATCAACATCGTCATCTAAGCCACGCAAAATTTTGTCCTGATATCTTACTTCATTACCTATTTCTATTGACATATGTTTTAGTGTGCTTATTTTTCCACTAAGTTCTTCTGCCATTCTTTCATTTTCATGTTCGAGAACATCTTCCGTAGCAACCCGCGGAATGGGTTGATACTGATAGCCATCTCGGGCTCTTCTCATACTGTTTCGCCCTGCCGTCTTGAACGTTAATTACTATAAATATTGTGAAAGTACGGTAAATTAACCAGCATGTATTTTGTATTACTAGAACATAAATCCTTATGACAGTTAATTTGACTTTGGCACAATGAAGCATAAACTACCAATACAAATATCGATTAAAACAATATTAATTTACTTAAATACGAATTTTTACACGAGTACACGACACAAATATGTAATCACAATCGACAGTCACATCACCACATTTCATGATTTTCGTGTCTTGTCACTTGTCAATTGTCAACAGTGAAATGATATTTTTTTTAATTATTTAACTGGCTTTACAGCTCTGGGTTCTTGCCCTTCTGAGCCTATCATTTCTTTCGGGATCTTCATTTTTATAGTTTTTTCTTCACAATATGCTGAGCGACACATTATGAAGTTTTTTGGAGATTTTGACGACAGCTCAACCCAGTGGATAGTTGATGATGATAGTCATTGAAATTCATAGAGCGCCTAAGCGACTAAAATGACTTGAGTTTTAAATCAACATCGAAGCATTAGGTTTGTCGTTTTCTGTAACAGTTTACACGCGCAAACTCTTAATTCACAAAATCGCATCACGTTTATAATTCAAAATCCACTTCAAACCATTATTTAAGCGATAAAACTGATACAACAATCCGTCGACGGCCAAGTTTCCGCCAAAACTCAGTAATTAGATATGTTGCATTTCGTTTGACGAAAAAGAACCGATGTTATCAAGAATAAAATTAATCGTTAGTTTTTTGCAGATATTGGGAGATCGCATCACTTATTATTTTAGCGCTTAATCTTCATTTCTGACAATGAAAATTACGTTTCCGAACGGTAGTCTTGGTTAATATTTGTAAACTATTTTTAATAAAAGATTGATTGCATCAAGGATGATACAATGTTATATGAATCAAGACCATAGACGTATATAAAACATATGGACCTGGCATACCTACAAGAAAAACTTTTACCTACACTTTACTGAGAAGATAAAATGCCGGTTAATAGGGCAGCCCATATCGATATTTTTATAATAATAACATCGATAAAAGATTGTGAGAACGTTTCCCTATTGTCACGGACACACGGGCACGGCACGATATCTGTGGGTAAAAATACCCCAAGTTTTCTAACTTATTTATGCCTTTCATCTTTGTTGATTTTTGGTTCGTTATTTTTCAGGTCTAAACCGTAGAACTTATTTTTATGGTGGTTCCGTCAATGGCCCGCAGATGGTATTTTTTAAAAATAAAATATAATAATAGTTTAGTTTTTGTCGTGTATCATATTAAAATCTTCATACGACCTAATACAGAGCTGCAATTTGCAAAAAGAGACGTATGATAACTTAAATTTCACGGGCTACATTGAAAGAACTACCATCTAATACCAATTATAAAAAGGTGAAAATTTTTGGCATAAAAAGGGTAACCTATGGAACTACCAGTCAGATTTGTAAAAAAAATTTTATTTGATAGCCCGATTCTTGAGAAATACTATGTAACACAACGCTATGACGCTTAGAAGCTAATCAAAAAGAAGAAAAACGTTAGAAACAATGTTATGCGAAAATGAAGTGATAGCACGGGCTGGTATTGCGATACGACGGGATATTGGTTGGAGGAAAAATAAATTTCTCGCTGACGAAGTCGTAGGCAGAAGCTAGTAATTACTATTTTGATGTTAAGTTCCTACACCAACCTTCCTAAAAATGAACGCCAACGTTTCTTACATGCAGATAATTGTGGGTTTTAATTAAGTCAACAATAATTTTATTAAAAAATTAGCTTTTGCCCGCAACTTTGTGCGTGTAGAAGAATATGGTTCTATTAGGTTTTTTTCGTTAATTTTGTTATAACATATAAATTATTATAATAAAATGTGAATACTTATAAAATATGACAATATTATTATAGTGGAATGAAGTAGAAGGATGTAAAGGTTAAGTAAACATTAAATTAAATAAAATTTTGTTATATTTTATGAACACGAAGTTGAATTAAACTTCTAAAACAAACTATGACCTACTTAAATATCTAAGTATATAAAAAAAAGAAAACTATTATTACACACAACAAATCAAACACAGATATTTTTATAATTCAAACTAAAAACCTATATTATACACTAATAAATCAAACTCAAAAAATCTTATATAATTATTATAACAAAAAATAAAATTAACTACACTCAAATATTCTAATGAAATAGCGAAAATTAATGTCCAAACGAATTATACAGTAAGAGCAAATATTCACTAAGTAGGTAATCCAAGAGATTTCCAAGGAATTTTCGAAGGAAAATCAAGGCATAAGGTCAGTTTTTCATTCAAATAATTCATGACCAAAAAAATTGAAATTTCGAATTCTAATGCAATTTAAATATTCTTTTATATATGACATTCCAATGTTAAAGAGCACCAAGTTTTTATGAGAGTTCACCATTTTGATTCAAACGTGTCAAAATAAAATTTAATTGAAATTAAAAGCACTAAGGAGCATTCATATCAACTTCTATGCAATTCACCCCCAAAATAACTTTCTGGGATTCTGAATTTAATAAATATAATTTCTTTAGATCTTTGATAATATTATTATAACAAGCAATTTTTTTCTTCTGTTTTCTGACTTTCTCATTAAGTCTCTTTATCTTTATGGACTGACAATTCATTTATTCCTTCATTTGTTCTTTAATTTCTTTATCATTTAAAATGAGTGTACGTGAAAACAAATAAAATAAGATATAAGTATAAAGTAATATTGAAGACAAGCGAAAGATATCTCCCACCCAGTCTCTGTCTCAATTTAGTCGATGAGATGGTATAATTGAAATCGAATTCACAAATAGTGATGATAACAGAAACTGAAGCTAATCAACTAATATACTAGGCACAAGAGAATGTGGTGAGATGAAGTTAGGGAAATTCGGAGTAGGGCAACGGAACCGTAGGAGCCAGCAGGTGGCCGACTTTATGGAGAAAGAGGGACTTTTTATGATGAACTCTTTCTTCCAGAAGCGGCCCCATAGGAAGTGGACCTGGTCGAGCCGCGACGTTTCGACAAAAAATGAGATTGACTTCATTATGACGACCAGACGCCAACTGATCGCGAGGATGAAAACTAGCAGCGATCACCGAATGGTTAGAGGCACACTGAACTTAAACGTTAAGTTGGAGAGGTCTCGTCTAATGAAGTCAACGCTCCACCCCCCTTGTGCTCTAATCCAGAATCCCGAAACCTTTCAGCTCGAGTTACGTAACCGGTTTCAGTGCCTAGAAGATTGCAATGTAGTGGACGATATGAATGACAAGCTGTCCATGCGGTCGGAGCTAAGTTCTGCGAGACCCGCCGCAGAAGAAAACAAAAACTCTCCGTTCACACTCTTAATCTCATGGATGTTAGACGGGAGATGAAGCTGCAGTCGTCAGCAGATTTGACAGCATACATGCAACTGAACAGACAGATCTCCAAATGCATGCGGAAGGACTTACGCAACTTCAATACAGCTCGTATTGAAGAAGCGATTGAGCGGAACCAGGACTCCAAAGTCTTTGTCAGAGATGTGTCTGCCAGTAAGAGCCAACTGTCAAGCTGAAGACTGAGTGAGGCAGCATCGTTTCCGGGACACCTGAGATTCTGAGTGAGATTGAGAGGTTCTATGGGCAGCCGTATAAATCATCGTTGGAGCCACACGCAAGTGTGATTTACGACCCAAGAGCAAGTCTTATCCGACACTACTCCGATGATATCCCGGACGTCAGTCTGAGCGAGATTAGAATGGCTCTCCAGCTCCTTAAAAACAGCAAGTCCCCGGGTGAGGATGGAATTACAGCGGAGCTTCTGAAAGCGGGTGGAACACCGGTACTTGAAGTTCTTCAGAAGCTCTTCAATTCCGTCCTTCATGGAGGCACTACTCCCAAGGCGTGGAGCAGAAGTGCGGTGGTCTTGTTCTTTAAGAAAGGTGACAACGCCCTCTTTAAGAAGACAGACCGATATCTCTTCTGAGCCGCGTCTACGTGCTGTTTTCGAGAGTCATTACGAATCATCTCGCACGCAGACTCGACCTTCCAGCCTTCCGAACAAGCCGGTTTCCGAAAAGGCTTTAGCATAAATAGTGTAAGTCCGAAGAGTACAATCTGCCACTTTGCCTGGCGTATGTAGACTATGAGAAAGCCTTTGATTCCGTCGAAATTTGGGCGGTGCTACAGTCTCTTCAGCGGTGCCAAGTTGGCTGTCGGTATATCGAAGTGCTGAAGTATTTGTACAGTAGGGATACGATGGCTATCCGAGTACGGAACCAAAGTATTAAACCTATCCAACTGCAGAGAGGTGTAAGATAGGGTGACGTTATTTCCCCAAAACTCTTCACCGCTGCATTGGAAGACGTTTTCAAGCTACTGGACTGGAAAGGATACGGTATTAACATCAATGGCGAGTACATAACTCACCTTCGATTTGCCTACGATATAGTCCTTATGGCAGAATCGCTGGAAGACTTGCACTATGCTCAATGACATCAATAGTGCCTCCCAACGAATAGGTCATAAAATGAACATGGACATAACAAAAATCATGTTTAATGTCGATGTCACACCTATGCCGGTAGTTGTTTGGTGGGACCTGGGACAAATAGTCCGACTAGGTAAGTCCAACTTCGACCGGGAGGTTAATCGACGGATTCAAATCGGCTGTGCAGCGTTCGGAAAATTACGACACATCTTCTCGTCAGGTATACCTCAAAACCTGAAAACTTAGTTGTACAACCAGTGCGTGTTGCAAGTGATGACTTACAGAACCGAGACGTCGTCCTTCACTGCTGGCCGTATGTGGACGCTCAAAGTCGCTCAGCGAGCTATGGAGAGAGCTATGCTTGGGGTTACTCTGCGTGATAAACTTAGAAATAAGGATATCCGCAGTAGAATCTAAGTGACCGACATAGCCCAACGGATTAGTAAGCTGAAGTGGCAATGAGCCGGCCTTATAGCTCGAAGAACCGAAAACCGTTGGGGGAAAAAAGGTTCTCGAGTGGCAGCCTCGTACCGGTAAGCGAAGTGTAGGGCGAACCCCCACTAGATGGAGTGACGACCTGGTAAGACATGCAGGAAGTCGATGGATGCAGGTGGCTCAGGACCGTGCTTTGTGGCATACCTTGGGGGAAGTCTATGTTCAGTAGTGGACTTGTGAAGGGCTGTAATGATGGTGATGATGATGAAGCTAATCATACCAATAAATCTGGCGTAGCCGAGGTGCTATCAGCTAAATCTGGCACAGAGGTGGTGCTAGCGGTTAAATATGGTGCAGCAGAGGTGCTAGAAGCCAAATATGGTGCAGTGGGTATGCTAGCGACTAAATCTAGTGTAGCAGATGTGCTAGGGAATAAATCTATGCCCGAATGATAGGCACACAAAATGGTTCGACCTGAAAACCACTCTTAATTATTAACTAAAAATAGAAAAGTAAATACTAAAAAAATTTATGACTTCAAAAATAGTAGGGTGATCCTGCTGTTTTAAATTGAAAAAAAAAATTAACATAATAGGAACGCCACATCCAGATATTGATTGTGAGTTTGTTCGATTTTGATCATTTTCAATTAAAATGCCAGACATATTTAATTAAATCGCAGGCTGTAAACAAAAAATAAAATGATTCATATTTTTGATTTCATTAATGAGATTTTTTATTAATATTAAGACCACACTCGAACACATAATTTATATCACTATCTGTGTCCATTATACAAGATGGAACAGAACAATTGGCATTCTTTTAAACCACATATTTAGTTCATAATTCTGAACCCTCCTGCGTTAAAATTTACTGTTAGTAATTGAATATAATTTTTTAATAACCGACGAAAAATTTCAACGCAGTGGGGTGCAGTCATGTACAGTACAGACTACGTGATTTCATTTAATGTTATAATATGTCATCACCATTCAATTTATCAGCCACCACGCAATCATGTTGGACAAATTTATAACATGTAACGTTACTTACCGATAAGCTTCGTAAATGTAAAGCATCGTCACGCAAAATTACTTTATTCAGTGTCCGGTTGAAACATGATTCTTGAAAGTGAAGAGAAAATTATGAATTGTTTTTGTGGACATCTTCAAATTTTCAGCACCAAACCTTCTCAGTCAAATTTTCTTTTTTCCTTTATTAGCAGGCAATCTTAAAAGTAAAACATAAAACCAATAAAGAACCATGAAATAGCATTATCGATAAATATAAAAATGTCTAAATGCAATACTCTATCCTTTCAAAAACAAAATGATTTCACTGTAGAAAATCTTCAACGAATGCAGAATCTTTTTTTTAAAAAAAATATTTATTTGTTTTTTAAATTAAAAATTCAAAAAATTCACAAATTACATTCACAGTTCAAAGAGCATTTGCGAGTATTTGACAGTTGACATATCCAACTTCGGTACTAACCACAAATAATAAAGTTGAATGGTACTATCAGCGAGAGGATAAAATGGCGATCCGACCGCAAATAGGTTTTTCAATGAGGCTAGAACGAAGGGTTAGGATTATAGTAGCGTCCTTGTATATATAGAGGTCAGTGAATAATACCAATTATTTGTTTTTTTCATTCAGCAGTGCAATGTTACCATTATTATTTTTTTAAATCTCCAACTGTTCCAGCACACACAGTCGCAGCCCTTTATTACAAGTATGTAAGACTTTTAAGAAATGGTCGTTGGTTAGGTTGTGTCCAGTGTCCAAGAGGTACACGCATTTTGGTTAATTGAGCGGATGGTTGCAAAGTAACTATTAATATCTTTATTAAAAAAGGGATTAATAATAGAAAATTCATTACGACTGTAAAAATATTGAAATTGGGATATAGCAGAGTAGCTATCTGCATCGTCTGGGAATGAAAGAAAATGCAAATTGTGAATATTTTGGTGACATGAATGGAGACCCAAAACATCTGGTATTTCAATGTTGTCAATTTGGTTCGAATAGATTACTCCTCATTAATTCCATTCAAGATATTAACAATCGTAAAGGTCCTGATACTCTTCAAAGTCTATTAGCAGATGAAAAATTCTTCCGACCATTATATACCTTTATTTACACCAGTAAAGTAGTTCAGTTCAAGATATATAAAAATGAAAACGTCATATTAATCAATAGTGCAAACGTGAATAATCACTTTGTGATTTGTGAATCAGTGTAAAAGTGAATTATTGATGAATGTTTCGTATGTGAGGTATCTAATTTTTAAAGATAAGTAATAATTATATATTGTAACTTCAGACTCAGAAGGGCTAGAATCCAGAACCGTAAAGTCAGTTATAAAAAAATTATTGTTCCGCTGAAGGCGGGAAATCTTTCAAAGCTTTTCTTTGTAACATTTCCCGGGCATGCTCTATAGGATCTAAGTCGGGCGACTGCATAGCCCAATCCAAAACTTGAATATCGTGGTCCCGGAGAGTGGCCGAAACCAGCCGCGCCGTATGGGAAGGAGCATTACCGTGCATGAGTAGAAATTAATGGCCCACTTTGATTTTGTGTGCGACAATAACAGACTCTACTACCTCCTCATGGTATATTTTGTAGTCATGCGTCCTTGGATCCAAACGAGCTGGGTTCGTCCACCAAGAAGAACTCCTGTACACACCATGATTGTCCCGCCTTGGTATGAGTGGACCTCCTGAGCGTGCCGTAGACGGCTAACTCTCCCTGGAGTCCTCTAAACGCGTATTCTTCGTGAATCCGGATGAAACCCAAACCGGGACTTATCGGCGAACAGCATCAAGGGTTTTTGTTCGTCACTCCAGGGTATATGCTTCCGAGCTCATGGAAGCCGCCGACCGCCAACTCTGATTTCTAAATAAAAACGTTTTTTAAATATATTGTAGTCAAGTACTGGTTGTTTGGATTGTCATGTTTACAATACATACTTATATGTTCCGCCGTGTTTTACTGATAGAAACGATATCAAACGTTTCGATGTTTTTTCATAGCTGGTCGAGCATCTTACCGAGATAAAGCTATTGGTTACGTTTAAGTGAAACGTGAGGGCTCTAAATGCCCAGTGAAATGCAGAATTTCACCTGAACATAAAGTGAAAAGTAAGTCTTATCACTGCACATTGGTTTGTGATGATAATGAAGGAATGGTGGAAAATGTAATCTGTCATGATTGTGCTATTCAAGGAGGATGCAAACACACTGTTGCATTTTTGAAATGGTTCTTTAAAAAAAGTGAGGAACTTATAGCCACTATGTCAATAAAATGATACTGGACGAAACCAGTACTTTCTTAAGTTGGTAGTCATATTAAATTTATAAAAGCTAAATTTAATTAATTAATTTTTAGTTAATTAATCATCAGCACCTGTGTTGTCATGCCATTTCCCGCTGCAGTAATCGATAGTAAAGTCGTATTTCTGCTGCTGCTGGGCAGTACTGTTAGCCGCACTACCCTTTCGAGATCGATCACCTTCCTTTTTACAGATCGCTTAGGGCAGCCGGGTCGAAGATGGCCCATTTCCCCACAGCCGTAGCACCTTGGGCTGTAACTTTTATGGTGGTAGCAAACTGTAGGTGCTGCAACCTCCCTAACGTGAGGAGAACGATGATCTTGCCGCTACTGGGCGTCGCCGTTAGCCGCACTACCCCCTCGAGATCGATCACCTTCCCTTTCTACAGTTCGCTTAGGGCAGCTGGATCGAAGATGGCCCATTTCTGCACAGCCTACCTAGGGCTGTATCCTTTATTGCGTTCGCGAACTGTAGCTGCTGCAACCTCCCTGATGCGATGGGAACGATGATCCTACCGCACGGCTTCAACCTCAAGTGCATGGGCCAAGGCTTCCTTAAGCGTCACGTGGTGCCCGAGCTTCACAGCAGCTCTAACTTCAAGATCGTGGATGCCGTCGATGAAGGTTCATTTCAATGAGCGCAAGTACAGACCGGTATGCTTTTCGCACCAGCTTCTTCACCTCAAGAGGCCACTGCTGCAGGTTTTCGTTAATGCGTTGCACGCGATCTTTAAGCTGCGCACGAAAGACGTGTTCAGGTGAGCGTCGCCGTATCTCGCCTCCAATGCCTCAAGGAGCTGCTCGTAAGTCACTTCCTTACCGAGAGCTTATAGAACAGTTAAGGCCTGGTCGCGCAGGCCTAGTGTGAGAGCAGTCATGGCCTGACTTTTATTGCAGCCGTTCGCCTTCATAACAGCTTCGATCTGGATTTTGTAGACTGACCAGGACGAAATCCCGTCGAACGACGGCATTTTGAACCCACGTAGCGAAGGTGCTGAAGCTACCACGGAAGCTGTTATTCCATTCCCAAGTTTGAGGTCGTCCAGTGTTTTCTTCATGTCAGCCAACACTTTGTTCACTTGGTCGATTCGGGTTTTAGCTTCCTCTATTCGGGTTTCAGCTTCCGACAGGCGGTTGTCATGTTGAGCAACCATATCCTTCACCTCCCTTATCTCTTTCCCGAAGGTAGCGTGAATGTCCTTCATGAGCATTTGATCTTCCTTATCGCGTTTGAGCTGCTCTTCCAAACGACGGGCCTGTTCCTCCAGTCGGTGGGCTTGTTCCTCCTGTCTGCCCCGCAGCTGCTCTTCCAATCGGTGTGCCTGTTCCGCCTGCCGGCGGGCCTGTTCCTCCTGATACTCTTTCAACCAACGGGCCTGTTCCTCTTGTCCGCCCGCAGCTGCTCTTCCAATCGGCGTGCCTGTTTCGCTTGCTGGCGGGCCTGTTCCTCTAAGTCAGGTGCTGCAAGTGTAGGAGCTTCTGACGGGCCAGCCTCTGTGGCTGGCAGTTGGCCACCCGACGACTGCTGCGTTGCACCACCAAATCTTTTCTGGTCCGTCTCCTGCTGGCGTTGACATCGGGTACGAACACCCTCGGTGTCGCCCTTTGGTAAAATCGGCATGATTTGATCCCACTTCTGACACCAATTGTTACGAGCTTAAGGTTCGTGACAGTAAAAACTGCCGATTGAATTACCGAAATTGACACTTTAATTACTTAAAACCAGCTAGAGTAGTTAGAAATCACAGTTTTTGGGGGTCGGCGTCTTCCATGAGCTCGGGAGAATACCCTGGAGTGACGGACAAACATCTTTGATGCTGTTCGCCGATAAGTCCCGGTTTGGGTTTCATCCGGATTCACGAAGAATACGCGTTTAGAGGACTCCAGGGAGAGTTAGCCGTCTACGGCACGCTCAGGAGGTCCACTCATAACAAGGCGGGACAATCATGCTATGGACAGGAGTTTGTCTTGGTGGACGAACCTAGCTCGTTTGGATCCAAGGCTGCATGACTACAAAATATACCATGAGGAGGTAGTAGAGCCTGTTATTGTCGCACACAAAATCAAAGTGGGCCAGTAATTTCTACTCATGCACGATAATGCTCCTTCCGGCCTTCCGGCTTAAATAACGGCCCCGACCGACCAGGTGCAGAAAGTTCAAGTGTGGGGTTTTCGAGAAAGCTTAGTTCCTCTGTTCGATAATAGACGGCGGTAGTGTCTTTAATTGTCGCGCATAACAATATAATAATAGCGCCATCTACTTACTGATAAATAAACTAATAATATTTTTAATAATGTTACGAGCTTGAGGTTCGTGACAATAAAAATTGCCGATAGAATTACCTAAATTAGCACTTTAATTTTCTTTACACAAAACTTAAAACACCAATAATTAATCACACTGATTCACTTTATTTTGCTCCGAAGCTTCGCTTGTCTCGCCAAATTCAATACTTCATCGATCGCATCTTGCAGCGCCTATTTATATAAATTAGCACGGAAATATCCAGAATATTCAAGTAAACACGCGCAAGGTACCGAGAGTTCGAGTTTCAACTTCAAGAAGTTTAGTTCTTAACGCGTAACACTGCCCCCTCCTAAGACATGCTCGTCCCGAGCATTATCGGCCCCATAATAACGCGCCAGGCGATCCACATGGACGATCTTAGGAGTCCCTCTTGCGCCTTTCTGTATCCGGTAGGTTATATCGTTGATCCTGGTCACAATCCGGTACGGGCCATCCCATTTAGCTTGAAGCTTAAGAGATTTCCCTTTGCTGCGGACGGGATTATGCAACCACACTAGTGAACCTTCGTCGAACCCTTTGTTGTTCATGTTGCGGTCGTACTGGGTTTTTATCTTTTCAGACATTTGCTGGCCCGATTGTCTGATGTGCTCATAAATGTCATTCATTTTGTTCTGCAAGTCATTTCCATAATCTGTCATACTGCGTGGAGCATCAGGTGGTATCCCGGTGATCAGGTCTGCAGGCAGTCGTAATTCTCTTCCAAAGTTTGCGAAAGCTGGTGTTACTGCTGTACTTTCGTGAACAGCGCTTCGATTTGACAACAAAAACGGTTGTATGTCCTTGTACCAATCTCGTTGCCGATTGTCTACAACTTTTGCTAGGTACCTCTCCAATGTCTGATTAAATCGTTCTACCATTCCATCAGATTGCGGGTGATAAGAAGTCGTTCTTGTTGTATAAGTACCCATAACTCGGCAAGTTTCCTGGAATATTTGAGATTCAAAATTCCTTCCTTGATCGCTGTGAATCTCTAAAGGTACTCCAAAACGACAGAAGACTTCATGAACTAGTTTATCTGCAACTGTTGAAGTTTCTTGATTTGGAATGGCGAAGACTTCTGGCCACTTAGTGAAGTAGTCCATCACAACCATGAAAAACTTGTTACCGCTTTCACTCTCCGGAAACGGCCCCGCCACGTCAATGGCTATTCTCTCCCATGGTGCACCAACATTGTACAACTTCAATGCACCTCTACTACGAGTCTGAGGTCCCTTTACAGCCACACAACTTGTACATTTGCGACACCAGTCCTCGACATCGTTTCGACAGTGGACCCAGTAAAATAGTTCTCGGATCTTCAGTGGAGTTCGTTTAACTTCCAGATGGCCACCGGAACAATCATTATGGTACAGCTGTAGAACATCCGGTACTTTAGCTTTAGGGACAACCATTTGCAAGTGACAGCTGTCTCCACGAACATTTTCCCATTTACGGCACAGAACTCCATCCTGAAGCAGCAAGCTGTCCCATTGGGCCCAATAGCTTTTAGTGGTCGAACTCATCGCTGAGACGTCACTCCACTTGGGCTTGGGAGCACTGGCCTTCATCCATTCCAGAATCGGCTTGATGTCCGGATCTTCCTGCTGTGCATGTTGTAAGCTGACCTTCCACTCGTTGCTGAGGTGGTCTGTCCTGAGCATCTTCACGGATACCACTTCCTTACTCTCCTGCCTAGTACAATGTTTGCAATCTTCAGGACTAGGTCTTCGTGATAATGCATCTGCGTTGCCATGAGATTTCCCGCTGCGATGTCTGATAGTAAACTCGTATCCCGACTGCTGCTGGGCGGTGATGTTAGTCGCACTTCCCTTCTGAGATCGTTCACCTTCCCTTTCTATGGTTCGCTTAGGGCAGCTGGATCGAAGATGGCCCCTTTCCCCACAGCCATGGCACCTAGGGCTGTATCCTTTATTGTGGTCGCGAACCGTAACTGCTGCAACCTCCCTAGCGTGAGGGGAGCGATGATCCTGCTGCCGCCAGGTGGTGCCGTTAGCTGCATTACCCTCTCGAGATCGATCAACTTCCTTTTCTAGGGTTCGCTTAGGGCAGCTGGATCGAAGATGGCCCTTTTCCTCACAGCCATAGCACCTAGGGCTGTATCCTTTGTTGCGGTCGCGTACTGTAGCTGCTGCAACCTCCCTGATGCGATGGGAACGATGATCCTGCCGCACGGCTTCCACCTCCAGTGCATGGGCCAAGGCGTCCTTAAGCGTGTCGTGGTGCCCGAGTCTCACAGCAGCTCTGACTTCAAGGTCGCGGATGCCGTCGATGAATGTCTGAACCAGGTTCACTTCAATGAGCGCAGGTACAGACTGGTATGCTTTTCGAACCATCTTCTCCACCTCAAGGGCCCACTGCTGCAGGTTTTCATTGCTGTTTTGCACGCGATCTTTAAGCTGCGCGCGAAAGACGTGTTCCAGGTGAGCGTCGCCATATCTCGCCTCCAACGCCTCAAGGAGCTGCTCGTTGGACACTTTCTTACCGAGAGCTTCCAACACAGTTAAGGCTTGGTCGCGCAGGCCTAGTGTGATTGCAGTCATGGCTTGGCTTTTATTCTAGCCGTTCGCCTCCATGACGGCCTCGAACTGGATTTTGTAGGCTGACCAGGAAGAGGTCCCGTCGAACGGCGGCACTTTGAATCCACGTAGCGAAGGTGTTGTAGCTACTACGGGAGCTGTTGTTCCATCCCCAAGTTTGAGGTCGTTCAGCGTTTTCTTCACGTCAGCCATTACGTTGTCAACCCGATTGTTTACTTGGTCGATTCGGGTTTCAGCTACCGACAGGCGGTTGTCATGTTGAGCAACCTTATCCTTCACCTCCCGTATCTCTTTTCCGAAGATAGCGTGAAGGTCCTTCATGAGGAGCATCTGCTCTTCCTTATCGCGTTGGAGTTGCTCTTCTAAACGACGGGCCTGTTTCTCCTGCCGGCGGGCCTGTTCTTCCTGTCCGCCCCGCAGCTGCTCTTCCAATCGGCGGGCCTGTTCCTCCTGTCCACCCCGCAGCTGCTCTTCCAAACGACGGACCTGTTCCTCCTGTCGGCGAGCCTGCTCCTGCAGCATCACCATCAGAGCACCTAAGTCAGGTGCTGCAGATGTAGGAGCTACTGACGGGCCTGCAGCCGGCGGCTGGCCCTCCGACATCTGCAGCGTTGCACCACCAAATCTTCTTTGATCCGTCTCCTGCTGGCGTTGACTTCGGGTACGGACGTTTCCTCCTTAGGTAAAATCGGCATGATTTTATCCCACTTCTGACACCAATTGTTACGAGCTTGAGGTTCGTGACAATAAAAATTGCCGATAGAATTACCTAAATTAACAGTTTAATTTTCTTTACACAAATTAAAACTTAAAACACCAATAATTAATCACACTGATTCACTTTATTTCGCTCCGAAGCTTCGCTTGTCTCCTTGCGGGCATCCCGATCCACGCCTATAATACCGTACAAAGAACTGTATATCAGTGTGTGTGTTTAGTGGAAAGTTCCAAGTTGTCCAGTCCATGTTGTCATATGATATGGTGACTGATCGAAGGGACGCTGTCACTCTCGGAGTTAGGTATCATGGGAAATGATGGCTGATCAAAACGACACCTTAGCTAGTGTTAGTTTTCACGAGGTAAAACGTAATCGTCCTTGCATTTGTGGGTGTAAATGTCCAAAGGTATGATGAACAGTGTGCCTATTCATGTCAGGATAGACGAGCGGACAAATTGGAGATTAAAAGTGTGTGTTACAGGAATTCAGGAAGGTGCACGCTCGCGGACGGTGGTATGGACGGTGATAAGGCCTAAACATATGGTCCTTCGATCGCGCAAAACATTTACCAGTTTTTGCCGTAATTAACGTCGACAAAGTCAACGGTCGCCGAGCGCACTTTGAATCCGCGGCCACGTATATTAACACTCCAGTAGTCGCGCGTTCTACCATTGTAGAACGCGTGTACATTTTGTTGAATTTTGTCGCAAGTTGAAGGTCACTCACGCAAAAATTCTCAGTATTCCTCTATTACTAGGCAATAAACAATTGTAGTGTCCTTGCAGCAACGGACGCGGCCGCATGTCTGTGAAATTTGGCGCCAAAAGGGAATTTCTACGATTGTAGAGCGCGCGACCACTCGCGTGACATTTTTCTCGTAAGTTGCCGTTCATAGTTTTTGTTGTAATAATGTTTATTACCTTTTTATTTATTGTTATGTATATTTATTTTTATTGTTATGACATGTAAAACTTATTGTAAGGTTAGCAGTAACAAGACTGGCCCTTTTTTTCAGAGAAATGGCTTCCCGGAGTGAAGAAGAGAGAATTAGTAGATGGCTGGAGGAAGAAGACACTGATCCTAGTGATATAGCAGAGAGTGACCCTGAAGATCGATTGTTAGAAGAGGAATGGTTGGAAGAATCCCAGCACGATACGGACACGGAACAGGAAGGAAATAGCACAGAGTCCGACCTGGAACGAGGTATGATTACCACCCATGAATCCGATTTAGATTCCGATGATGATATACACCTAAGTTCACTTAGAGACCAATATTATACGTCCAAAAATGGTACTAAGTGGAGGAAAACGCCTTATCCTGTCACAAGAACACGTACTTGTAATATTCTTAAGGAACGAGCAGGGCCTAAAGACGCAGCCAAAAATGCGAAGTCCGAGCTAGAATGTTTTGGACTGTATTTTGATCAATCTGTTATAGACATCTTAGTAAACTCCACTAACATCTATATTGAGCACGTAAAATCCAAATTTTATAGAGACAGAGATGCTAAATTGACAGATATTTTAGAGATTAAAGCATTCCTTGGCATGCTCTTTGTGATGGGTGTCCATAAATCCGGAAGACGGAACTTGGAGGATTTTTGGAATACGAACCGAGGTACAGGTACCGAATTAATTTATCTCGTCATGTCACTAAAAAGATTTAGATTCTTGCTACGAACAATACGATTCGACAATATAAGAGACAGAGACGTACGTAAACAGCATGACAAGCTAGCTCCTGTGAGAGATATTTTTGAGAAACTGGTCGCCAACTTTCAAAAACACTTTGTGCCGGGTGAATATATGACATTAGATGAACAACTTGTAGCTTTCCGAGGACGTTGTCCTTTCAGACAATATATTCCGAACAAACCTGCTAAATATGGTATTAAAATCTTTTTACTAGCAGACGCTAAAGTACCGTACTCCTACAACAT
Organism: Parnassius smintheus behrii; assembly: GCA_036936625.1. NCBI lineage: Eukaryota > Metazoa > Arthropoda > Insecta > Lepidoptera > Papilionidae > Parnassius > Parnassius smintheus. Next base: position 22,925,826 of record JAUPFT010000010.1, on the reverse strand, counting down.
GGAAATATATGCGGGTGCCCAGCCTCCCGGTCCATATGAACAGTCGAACAAGGTTGTGGATATTGTGAATCGAATGGTTACTCCCGTGAATAACTCGAGTCGTAATATCACGATGGACAATTGGTTCACGAATATAGAGCAATGCACAGAGCTTCTAAATAAAAAAATTACCGTTGTTGGCACTTTGAAAAAAAACAAACCACAAATTCCCGAATCCTTCAAGCTTACTAAACATCGATGTGAGAATGATTCAATATTTGGTTTCCAAAAAGAGGGGACTTTAGTATCATACGTGCCAAAAAAAAACAAGGTGGTGCTAATGTATTCTTCTATGCACTATGATGGAAATATCGATTTGACAACAGGAGAGAAACGTAAGCAGTGTTGCCGTTTTAGCGACTTTCTCGCTAGATCTAGCGAATTTTAACAATGTTTAGTGGATAAAAAAATCGTTTTAGCGAGAAATAATTATTTAGCGACTTCTAGCGACATTTGGACTTTTTAGATGGCGACTTTTTTATAAATTAATTTATTTGAAATAAGTCATTTATCTTATGTCCCATTTTGTAATCTATCGTTGGTGACACTGTATATATAATATAATGTCACGGGAACTCCCGAACATCAACTAAAAATTCAATGTCGTTCATTCACTTTCATCGTTTCCGAAATACAAAAATGCAGCAGGAGTAAATATATTCGAGATCGAGATTCATGTAATTTTGCAATAATAATATTATCACTACCGCACTCAAATGCAGAATTTGAACGCGTATTTGGTGCTACGAATATAGTTAAAAGCAAACTGCAAAACAAGCTATCGGAAAAACTTTGAAATTCTTCTAATAAGAAATCAGTTAAGGATTCAAAAAGGAATTGCGCAACGTATGATATTCCAAAAGATGTTGTCAACCAAGTCGGTAAGGGCAAACTAAACATGGGAACTGGAGACATTGGCGAACCTTTAACTTCCGGTGAAGTTCTTTTTGAAGATCTGGATCCATACTTCGCTATTAATTTTGAAATTTAGGTACAAGAACGTATTGAGCTAATTGTTTTAATTTTAGTAAGGTGACTAATGTTTAAACGTAGTTTAAAGATTAAAGATTTATTTTTTTACAATATTTTTTTTAATTTTCTACATGAATAATTTTTGTTTTGGTGGTCATGTCAATAACCTACACTATAAATAACTGATTTATATGAAAAAGAGTCCGCTCTTTTTAAGGTTTTTCTGAATTTATACATTTAGATTTTCGGTATTCATTGTATATATACCATTTGGCAAGATTTTTCAGTTAGCCCAATGGTAGCACGAAAATGTACCTAGGGACATCTAGCGGATTTTAAGAAAAAGAAAAATCCTGTTTCTGGCGAATTTTTTCTGTTAGTCTAGGGACTTTGAAATTTGTAGAACGGCAACCCTGAACGTAAGCCAGAGATAATAACATTTTATAATAATACAAAATATGGCGTGGATATTGTGGACAAAATGTGCGGTTCTTACGACGTTTCCAGAAACTCCAGACGTTGGCCGCTCACTGTATTCTTTGATATGATGAATATAAGTGCCATAAACGGATATGTTGTGTATACAATAAACAAGGGCTACAGTAACAAGCCACGAAAAATTTATTTGTACGAAATTGGATTTCACCTTGTCGCTCCGTGCATAAAGCGCAGAATAACTGTCGAAAGCATTCCAAAATCCCTGAAAATAAAAGGAAAACTTCTTTTGGGTCTAAATGATCCCTCCGAGTTGAACCCGGGCCCAGCACAACCCTCAAACACCGGACGTGTTGGTAAATGTTCTTTCTGTGGCAGAGCGCGCAACAAGTCCACCAGGAAGCTTTGTTATATATGTAACAAGTGGATTTGTCTCGACCATCAGGTTCTTCTGTGTCCCGACTGTGCCAAAAACGAAGAAATGGAGGTGGAAGACATGACAGATTAAGAAATATGAGACTTATAATGTTAAGAGCAAAAATTTGGCGTTTTTTTTGTTATTTTCAAAAAGGCTGTTTTTTAGTTCCTATTATTTTTAAATATGATTATGTTTTGTTTATTTTAGCTTTATAATAATAAAGTTTATCTCAATATTATACAAATACTTTTTATTTATGCAACTTTGCTTTAAAACTCCATCATTAAATATGTTCTACAATTGTAGAGCGCGCGACTACTAACGTCCCAAATAGAGGCGCGCCTACTGGAGTGTTAAAGAAGGAAGTCGTTCCCGTAGCAGCCTGCGTAATCTTAAAAATAAATAAAAATTGAAGACGCTGATGTCATCCTGGTAGTATCAAAACCGTATTTGAGTGATTTCGTTCCAATTTGTTATTTTCCAGCTTTCTTTTCATGCTGAAAAAATCTTTTTTACATCTTTCATGGGCTAAGTACACTTACTTTTAATAAGTAGGTACCTAATTAACTTCAGTGCTTTAATAATTGCTTTGTTATTGCAACGCTCGCTTGTTTAAATTTAAATGTTTATTCCGTTACAAATATCCAGCGCTCAAGTGTCGATTTGCTGACCTTGCGCTGATTCATATTTACCTGCGTGCAACAGTCCCTTTTGTTCTCGCATAGCTGTAGTGTTTTTTGTCCTAACGTAATAAACGTTTTCTTTTCCTTTGCTGTGTTCATATAAAAATAAAATGACAGAGAGTTTAAAAACTTTATTGAAGAAGCGTAGTTCGATAAAATCAAGGCTTCCAATTTACAACAATTATTTTAATTTTATTAAAAGTAGTTCTGATATTTCTGAGTTACAACGTCTAGACTCTAGTCTAGAATTCGAAACCTTATATTCCGAATTTGACGAATTACAGACAAACATAGAAGTGCTTGCCAATGATGAGGCGTCTGCGTTAGTTGAGCGTGAGGACTTTGACCGTCAGTTCTTCAATCTGGTGGCCATCACGCGTAGCCTGCTCGGTGCTTCGTCCAACGGTACTCGGTCGAAGGCGGGCTTCAGAGACGCTGACTCAGGTGCACACTGTTCTAATAAGAATAGTTTTGTTCGTTTGCCTAAAATTGATTTACCTCATTTTGATGGGAACTACCAATGCTGGCTCGAATTTCGAGATACATTTACGTCATTGATTCACGATAACTCTAGTATCAATGAAATAAACAACTTCCACTATTTGCGCGCTTCATTGCATGGAAACGTAGCCTTAGTTATTAAAAATATTGATTTTAAAGGCGATCATTATAAAATTGCGTGGGACATGCATGTTGTGTGAGCGGTATAACAACAATCGCCTTCTTGTGAATAATCATGTGCAAGCTTTATTTGATGTCGATCCTATAGTCAAGGAGTCGAGTATCTCAATCAGAAACCTCGTAGATACAATTAATAAAAATGTAAGGGCACTCACAAAATTAAATCAGCCCAATCAACATTGGGACACATTATTAATATATGTCATGACTAAAAAATTAGATTTGACAACAAGTCGTGACTGGGAAGAGCATAGGAACAATATTATAAAAGATGATCCTACATTGATGCAATTTTGTTCTTTTTTAAGTAGGAAAGCGGATTGGTTAGAGTCTGTCGAGTCAAATATCAATTCTTCTCAGACTAATACTATTGCAGCTTTAAATAATAGTCATACATATAAACATTCTAATTTTAAAGTCACTCAAGTTAATAAAAAAATCAGATAATAGTTTTAATAAGATAAATAAATGTCCACTTTGCTCCCAGTCTCATACATTATATAAATGTGAATCCTTTAGAAACTTAACTAAAGAGGATCACATAAAAAAGGCAAATGATTACAATGTTTCTCTTAACTGCCTGCGCGTCGGACATTCTGCTAAGCGGTGTAAACTCCCACATTGCAAATATTGCAAAACGAAGCACAATACGCTTTTGCATTTAGAATCTAGTGAATCCAAACCATTGCTTTCTGCTATGTCTTCTGCTTTGCCTTCTGCGTCAAATATCGCACTATCAGCCAATTCCTTGCAGCTTGCTACTTCTGCGCATTTTTTACTGTCCACAGCTATGGTGAGCGTGACCAGCGGGTCGGGTAAGAAATACACTGCGCGGCTACTGCTGGACAACGGTAGTACCACCAACTTTGTTACACAGAGACTATCAGAGAAACTGGGTTTGTTACATCTCGGTACATCTCGAGCACCAAAGTAACTGGTATTAATAATCACGTATCCACCAGTACACAGTCTTGTCACCTCACAATTAAGTCTTTATGCTGTGCCTTTACTGTTGATATCGAGTGTCATATTTTACCTGAAATTACAAAGGTTCTACCGTCTTCATTCGTGCATATAAATCACGTCCATATTCCTTCAGGTCTTACACTAGCAGACCCGAACTTTAATGTTCCGTCGGTCGTAGACATCCTGGTAGGGGCTGAGGTGTTTTGGAATGTCTTAGGCAGCAGAACTATAGATTTAGGGAAACATCTACCTAAATTGTGTGAAACTAAATTTGTTTGACTTGTGTCCGGTAGTATTTCGCATCAACCTAGTTCTGTTTCATCACTCTATTGCCATCATTCCAACGTCACTCCAGACCTAACTCAATTTTGGGAGCTTGACAACGTGTCGTCAAAACATTCACTTTCTCTTAAAGAAAGAGTCTGTGAACAACTATTTGCCCAAACCACCGTTCGTAAAAATGATGGTAGGTTTGTCGTGACGATGCCCTTAAAAGAGGACCCTAGCACTTTAGGGCATTCGTATGAAAACGCAAAAAATCGTTTTCTATCCCTGGAGCGGCGATTTAAGCGCGATCCTTCATTTAAAACTAAATATTGTGAATTTATGAGAGAATATGAGCATTTAGGTCATATGAATTTAGACTCTGTACTTCTACGCCTGAAAACTCCGTGATCACATATTTCATTCCACATCATGGAGTTATTCGTAGCTCTAGTACCACTACTCAACTACGCGTAGTATTCGACGCATCAGCCTCTACCAGTTCGAGCGTGTCTCTTAATGACATACAGATGGTCGGTCCCGTAGTGCAAGACGATCTATTTTCCGTTTTAATACGTTTTCGTCAACATAGATACGTGGTCTCAGGTGATGTAGAGAAAATGTATAGAGCCATTGAGCTAAGTCCAGTCCAACGTCCTCTACAAAAAATTATTTTTCGGTTTGATCCTTCAGAGCCTCTTAGAACCTATACATTAAATACGGTCACCTATGGTACCGCTTTTGCTCCTTACTTAGCCACGAAATGCTTGGTAGGTCTGGCTGATAACATTGAGGATAGTCAGGTCCAGCGGGCCATACGACGTAACTTCTACGTGGATGACTATTTGAGCGGGGGAAACACCATAGCTGAGACTGTAGCAATTGGAAAACGTATACAATCGGTTCTATCTTCTGCTAAATTTAACTTACGCAAATGGCGATCAAACCATCCTCAAATTCTAAATCAAATTATAAACAGTAACGAATCGTATAATACTCATACGTTGCATTTTTTTGAGCAGGGTTTTAATTCATCTCAATCTAAAACCTTAGGTCTTAATTGGGCCTGCGATTGTGATTCCCTTACTTATACTATTAACATAAAGACAACCACTAAAGTCACTAAACGTCACGTCCTCTCAGTTATCAGTCAGATCTTTGACCCATTAGGCCTCGTAGGTCCGTGCGTTGTCGAAGCGAAAATAGTCATGCAGCGTTTATGGCTACACAACTATGACTGGGACGACGAAGTATCGCTCGAGGTCAGAAACCTTTGGGCGACATTCCAAAATACAATAACATCTCTAAATAATTTAAAGATTCCTCGTTGGGTTTTGCGTGAAGACTGTACGCATGAAGTACACGTCTTCACCGATGCGTCCGAAAAAGCTTATGGCGTACGTGTGTACATTCGGTCATGCAGTAACAGTAAATCTATTGGCGTAAAACTTCTCGTTTCTAAAAATCGTATAGCGCCCATCAAGCCGTCAACAATACCAAGGCTTGAACTGTGTGGAGCTTTGTTAGGTGCCAGGCTGTGTACTAAAGTTCAGGAAGCGCTAACTTTACCCATTCACCGATGTAGATTCTGGTGTGCCTCAACCATAGTCTTGGGTTGTCTCTCTACTCCAGCCATCCAATTAAAACCTTTTGTGAGAAATAGAGTCAACGAGATACAGGAGAGCACTTGTGGTCATACCTGGAGCTACGTACCGTCGAAGGACAACCCGGCGGATCTTGTTTCCCGTGGTCTTAACGCTGACGTTATCAAGGACACGCCTCTGTGGTGGTCCGGACCCTCTTTTCTGTTGTATAAAGAAAACGAGTGGCCTAAAATGCCAAACACAGAGAAACATGATTTGCCAGATGTAGTGACTCATTTCACATGTAGTGATAGCGACCATCATGTTGTAGTAATCATTCACATTCAACCATATATTCATCTATCATTCATCGCTTATTAGAAAAATATTCTAGTTTTCCAAAAATTTAAAGGGTGTTTGCATATTTACAAAGATTTATATATAATCTAAAAAATAAAGATAAATTGTGTGGCGATCTTTCCGTTACAGAACTCCAAGAGTCGTATAATGTAATAATACATTATTCACAACTAGAAATGTTTTCTGAAGAATTTCGTCTTTTAAAATCTAAACAAAAATTGCCACGCAATAGTAGATTGCTTTCTTTAACTCCGTTCATTGACGAACATAACCTCATCCGCGTGGGCGGGAGGCTCGATAACTCCCCCTACGATTTCAGTGTAAAACATCCCATAATAATATGTAGTAAGCACATACTTACTAAGCTTATATTTCAAATGAAACATTTAGAGCTACTACATGCCGGTCCTCAATTACTATTGTCACATATAAGGCAGACTTATTGGCCTATAGGTGGTAGAAACCTTTCCAGAAATGTCGTGAATAAATATGCCTTAAGTGTTTCAGACATAAGGCTCAAAGCGTTCAGCCTATAATGGGTCAACTACCTCAGTCAAGAACTCATCTTGAATTTCCATTATTAAATTGTTATGTTGACTACGCTGGGCCAGTAATGGTGGCCGATCGCAGAGGTCGCAGCTGCAAACTTACAAAATTTACCTTTGAGGAGATGGCTACTACTTATCTTACGCACATAGAGACGGTCTTGAATTCGCGATCTCTTACTCCTCTCTCTTCAGACCCTAACGATTTTTCGGCACTTACTCCCGCTCATTTCCTGATTGGACGACCACTCTTATCTGTACCACATTCCCAGGTGACTGATGCCAACATCACGCGACTGGATCGCTGGAGAAGAACACAGTACATCAGACAGCATTTCTGGAGCCGCTTTCATAATGAATACATCTCTCTGCTGCAGGCCAAATCCAAGTAGTTTCATTCCAGAGGTGAAGTGAAGACGGGGTCTTTAGTTCTTATCAAGGACAAAACAACACCACCGCTGCTCTGGTCCCTGGGCCGGGTCATGACGACCTATCCCGGCGTAGACGGAGTCACGCGAGTGGCTGAGTTGAAGACGAAGCGAGGTATCATTCGTCGTGCTGTCAACTGCATCTGCCCTCTACCAATTGAAGATTGAAGAAGTCTCTTCAACCCGGGGAATATGTCGGCGCACGTCATCGCGCCTCGGCCAAAATGACGGACGCGTGGGAACGCGGACCGGCCGCTGACTTCAAAAACTCTCCACAACAGCGCTGGAGTAGCTACAGGAGGTCAGGTCCAGGTCTTTTATCCCACTAATATTTTTCGGTGCGTTCTTTACGGACACTTTTTAATACAGTCTGTACTCCTTACCTCTACACTCCATAGGCCGGCCTTTAGAGTCGTAGACAGAGAAACCTATAGACTAATGATTAGCGTGGCCTCGAGTGAGAAAGGACGATAACGTAGTTTTAGGTTATACAATAGTCCTTACGACTTTTAAACATATTTAGATAAAAAAATTTATTGTTCTATGAACTGAATTGAACAAGATTCACCAATCTTAAACTCACAAAACACTTTTTTTCTCACTTAAACCAACTTGTAAACTCCTTAGATCGCTACGAACTGTCAAAGTTATTTAGCAAAGTGTAGTTTGCTAAAAAAAAACCGGCACGGAGAAAGGGACAAACAATCACACCGCTCTGTCTCATTTCTATGCACGACGTATGCATAAATCTATCTTTTTCGTGTGCGAAAGCGAAAGGAGGCGTCAATTTGTCTATGGGTTTCTCTGTCTACGTTTTGGGACCGTTCTCCTTCTCTCTAACCTCCATGGTCTAAGCAGTAACTGAATGACCAATTACATTTTATGTGTATTAAATACGGACATATTAAAAATTGTCTGTGTGCCTATATGAGGTAGTGGGCGTGTAATTTCAGCTTTACTGCTACAAGCTCTACCGTAGTTTGTCAATCAGGAACTCCCCAGTTTAAGATGCATTTTTAAGGTCTTGCTTAGATTGTTAATCGGAATAGTTAAATAAGACTTGCTCTTAGATCGATACTCACACTATAGGGTGGCTCGAACACCAATAGGTACCGTCGAACTAGGCCTATCAATCTGACAATGTCATGTGACCCAGAAATGATGGTGTCACAGTTTGATCTTCAACAAACTAGGTGGCCGGTGACTTTTCCCAGCACAGATTTCCTGTTGCTGGTGGAACATTGATCATGCTCAATCATGTCTTCAATATGAGCAGTGTTAAAATTCTTGCATTTGGAGACCCGTCTGTTCAGTTTCATTTCCATGAAAATAAGATAAGTGGCTCATGTGTCCCATGAGTGTGACTCATGGGACACATGAGCCACTCACTATCTTTTTTACTTGTCATTCAATACTTTTCGGACCCATTACATAGATAAAATGAAGTTAAGACTTATTTTTCGGCTTTTCCTTTAATTGTTACGATCGAATTAAATCTTGAGACTTAATTTCAACAAGTTTGGAAAGTTTTTTCTACAATATATAATAATGTTTAGAACATAATGAAATTAATACATTTAAAATAAGTCTAAGTTTGGTATATTATCAAATATTTTAACACTTTCAGTATTATATATTTAATTTAAAGAGTTTAGAAAATCTAAATGTGTAGTGTTTAAAACAGAGGGTGAGAACACAGTGGGTATACCGATATTAGATACAAAAGTACATTAAATTCAAATTATGCTTTAATGTGATTTCAGATATTTACAAATATATGTAAAACTCTTAAGATATTGACAATCTTCGTAAGAGGATGCTTGCAATTTGCAAATTACAAATTTTTCAACCTTCACTTTATTTTAAATATTTATTACCACCATACACTTGTACGTAGTAAGAGTTCCAAGCCTACTCATTTATTTACAATGTTACTTTTATTCACCAATTATACACATTCTGTAAATACTATCCTGCTGAAGTGCTTTTGTCAGTTTTTCCACATATAAACAGCGTCTTGATACTTGAAAAAATTATATATGATAAAAGGCGTCAGAAGAAGGGTAATATTTTTAAGGTAACTGCTAATATTTTATATTAAATGTGCGTTATAAATTGGATTGATGTCTATTGCTTTTTAAAATAAGTTTACTGATAGGTAGTTTCTACACAACAATTATTAAGGCAAATATTCCACTTCTTTGACATGTCCCAGCGAGAGTTACATCAGCTACATAACTCTGGCAGCTCGTAAATCAGTCATATCAATTTAAATTTTCTTTAAATTTCATTCTTGTGCCTTGCTCGCTTCTGTTATGGATTCATATTGTTCTTTATCCAATTCAGTCATTGTGAAGCTACCATCAGGTAACAATAGTACTACCCGCCTAGTGCCACCTGAAAAACAGCAAACCAATTATTGTTTTAAATGTTTAAAAACATTAATACAAACTGGTATACACACACACACTTCCATCGCAAGGTAGATTAGTTAGTTTATTTCTCTAATAGAATGAAAGTGAGTAGAAAGGGCACTCCATCACTTTGATAACTGAAGTGGGTATGAAAGAGATTGCTGTAGTAAATAACAGAAATACTATATGGTTGCCGATAGAAGCACTTAACTAATCAGGCTCTATTTTCAGTTCTTACCATTAGGTGGAATAGTAGTTAAGTACTAGCTTAGCATGGTTTAAATAGTGGCGGTACTACCATCTTTACGTCAAGTATAAAATAGCCAGACCGGCGACGGAGTGCAGCATCGAAGGTATGAAGTGTGTGCTACTATGATTATCATTTTTTTTAAAGTTACCTGAACACTAGAACTTTCACCTGTATCATGTAGGCAGTTTACAAGCATAAATTGCACAAGGACAAATATCCAGACCTGGAACAATTATTTGTAGGTCATACAAATACTTGTTCCGCGCGGGATTCGACCCTGCGGCTCCTTGTGCTACAACTCATTACTAAGGCTAATGTGCCACGGAGCCGTCACGGAGTGCCAAAAAACCGCATTGTTGTATGGTAAGAGCGACAATTAATGGTATATCCGGGTACAACAACGGGATAGGTCCAGTTTGCTCACCGGGCGACGGCAGGTCAGCCTGCACGAGCTGCGCGATGACCTGCGTGGCGTCCTCGCCAGCCTCGCCCTCCACCTGCACAGCCACCTGCTGCAGCGCGCCCGCCTCGCCCGCGCCCGCGCCCCCGCTGCCCGGCAGCAGCTGCGCCAGCTGGCTCGGTTCGATCGCCAGCACGTCCTGCGCACACCAACACATTGCAATACGCCTGACCAACCACTTCATACTCCACCTGATACTAAGTACATGCTGTGCATGTGTACCCATGTACATCTACAATTATTCTCGATTAACAATGAAAATACAGATGTATTTTAATTGTTAATTGTGATGAATGACTACAATGGAATGCCTTGCTTCCAGTAAAAGAGTCTCCAGATTTATAGAGTTACCATACTAAAGACAGTAGCTGCTATTTTATGCTGGTATTCTGTGAGTGTGGTCCTACCCTAGTCGAACCAACCCATTCGTGCTACAACCATAATATAACTGCTGTGTGGCTCTACTACGTAAAACACTGCACATCTTAACACAAGCACTGCAATCAACACTTGCGTTCACCCCACATAATAAGTATCAGAGCAAACTCCTCTGCAACAGCAGGAGCCGAAGGGAAGGACGAGCATTTATAACATTAGATCGAACATGGCTTATTAGTACTACTAACAAACGATTATCAGAATATCATACTATCTAGGTAAGATTAAGACATTCTTTGACATATTAGTTAACATTTACACTAAAACATTCTCAAAATTGTTATCCTGGTAGCATGTATTATATTAAATTAGTATTTACTAGGTTATTGTACTCCTTTTCTGCCTAAGAATCTTTTTGAATAAGAAACAATCTCAGATCTCTTCTAATCGGCCGGCAGAAGTAGGAAAACTGCTGTGTTCCAGTTATTAAGGGTATCGAGAACCAGTTTTAATACACGCCGCGAGACATTCCATGTTAGTCCTCAGAAGTGACAATGCATCTATATTTTTCTTTGTGTTGACAGCTTGTCCTATAAGTTCGTTTGTCATGTTAGTTTTATGTCATCAAAAACATAACTTGTAAAAAAAAAACCAGTCTCGCAACTCAGTTCTTCTCTCGCAAAAAGTTGTGAGATTCATGTAATACCAAGTCGATTAGTTTATTCAGCAAGAGCCGTGGTAGCTCAGTGGTTAACGCTCGCTGTAAATATAATAGAACGCGAGTAACCCGGGTTCGATCCCCGCCGGCACCAATGAAATTGTTAATTGCAATTTTAAGTGCTGATTTACCACGTGCTCGGCGGTGAAGGAAAACATCGTGAGGAAACCTGCATGTCTAAGGAATATGAAAAAAAAATATTTCGAAGACATGTGAAGTTCGTCAACACGCATTTGGGCAGCGCGGCGGACACTTCATTGCCCTAAACCCTCTCAGAAATGAGGGGAGGCCTGAGCCCAGCAGTGGGACGTATATAGGCTATAACTTTACTTTACTTTTTTTTAGTTTATTCAGTCCCTACTTAAGGGTCCTTCTGTCTTTAAGTTATTACGTAATTAGCTAACATAACAACATCTTATTCGTGACCATATCAATATTAAAAATCTTTTATGTTTTAAATAAATAGATTGACTTGGGTCATCGCATGAAAACACATGTATCTCACAAGTAATACATATTATATTAAATTCGATTTCTAATAATTGTATTTATAATATATTTATATAATTGTAAGAACTGAATAAACTAACCGACTTGGTATTATATGGATCTCACAACTTTTACGATAGAAGAACTGAGTTGCGAGACTTTTTTTTACAAGTTATGTTTTTGATTGTGTCTCATGTCTTTTTTCAGATAGTCCTACTTTTTTCCTTCCGGTTCCTTCTACTTCTTGATTACCAACAAAGTACCTATCTACACCTTTTATTCCATTATATAATACATATATACCTACACTGATTCATTCAATGCAAATGTGACTTTGTAATCCTATATATTTATATGGGATTACAAAGTTATTTATGCAGTTAGTGTATCTAGAAAACTGGACGGAAATTGAAAAATATTTTAGTTTTTCCTTGATTTATACACTAAACACTAATTGTGTTCTAATTTCGAAGTTTCTATGTCTGCTAGAAGTGCCTTAGAGTTTTGATGATTGGTCAGTCAGTAAGTGACAAAATTAAACTTCTTCGGTGGGGTCCTTAATAATCGCAGATATTGTAGGTCGAATTCTCGTAGTTGCTTCCCGTAGTAGAGTTCACTTTCGCTTTTCCATAATAACTAATTTACCGATCGCCGGCACACGCTTTTATAGTCGATGAGTCATTCCACTCTTCCTACCGGAATGTAATAGAACACTCGCGATAGCGTAACGATAAGAATGTCCAAAGGAGAAAAGGCTTTAACAATGTATGGTTACTTGCATTAATAGTCGGCGCGTTATCTATTTTTATATCTACAATTTCATTACTTGACCAAAGCCACTGATCCTTATCGTTGGGAACATTTTTGAGCAATACGACGAGTATGCAACTGCAACTGGCTGCCATAACAATATAATATATTTTATTATAATCACATCACAAATAAACAATAAGGATCAGTGTCCCCTTGTTAAATAAAAAATTGTACATAATTATAGTGCAACCGCGTAATTTGCATTGGAATAAAGTCGTTAGTTAAAGGCAAGTCCAGGAATTTTCGCATTGAAAAAGTTTCCCATGTTTGATTGAACTATATAGAGATGAAATCACTACTCTGTATTATGTTAGTCTTTGGTAGCGTGGTGTAAATTCATAAAGAGAATGACATCATGACTCGGCTTTCCATTGTGACGTCCGTCAAGTTTAGGGTTGATATTTTATTATATTTTTTACAGAAAGGTTACATTATTATAAGCACACACGCAAAGTTTCAACATGCGGAGACGCGTACTTTTTGAGAAAAAAATATTTGTGCAATATTTATGTAAATCCCTACCACAGATTATATCGAATTACCGCCATCGAAAGTTCCGTTTTACGTACGATTAAGTTGTCATACGTTCGGTAACATTTTATTTTATATAAATAAAATGTTACCGAACATATATAAATATAATAAGAATTATATTTTGTACTCATTTCAATAGTTTCCATGTGGTTGGGTTTGAAAGTAAGTCGTCTGAATTTGAGGATTCTGTCACTGTGTAGTTCAAGGGGATTTATCTGAAGCAACCCATGCGATTTTTGCTGCCGGAGCAGTGTCAAAGTATCTTTAATTTTTTTTTTTAAATAATGATAAATCACTAACTAAACGTGAAATTGAATTTACATTTAACTAAATTCTAACGTTTTTAACGTTGCATCGGTCAAAGTCATCACAAAATGCGTAAAATGAATCGCTAGGCCAAAGATTTTGTTAACAGTTACAAATAGACTTTACGTGCGTAAAATGAATCGCTAGGCCGACGATTTTGTTAACAGTCACAAATAGACTTTACGTACGTAAAATTAATCGCTAGGCCGACGATTTTGTTAACAGTCACAAATAGACTTTACGTTGTTCCGAGTTTACGTGAATGTGCCCCCTAAAGTTTTTATCTGGCTTCACCTGTTTTTCGACCCCTCTGAATCCTTTTTTAACAAATGGTGGTAGCTATAAATTATGTTTATAATTTAAAGTAATTATCAAAATTAATATTTTGGTGTTATATTGAGCGTAAGAGCGAGCGAAGCGAGCTCAGGACTTAGGGCACCCCGACTCGGATAGATTAGGTTAGAAGGGGATGGCGGGGTCGAGTGAGCGAAAGAATCAAGCCAATAGACCTCCCCATCCTCTTCGTGGTTATTTTTCTATAAACCACTCAGGAGTAGGAGCCCCGCGAACGGAGCTCCGTCGACCGGGCTTCCTTCGACTTCGCCACGCTGAGTGGCGTGGGCTGCCCTTCCCCAACTCTCTCCCCCCATAAATCAGGTTTATATTGTCAGAAACATTACGAAAACATAACTTCAGAAGGAAATTTTTAAAAACGACACAGAAATCCCTTTGAATCAGTCACCCTATTTTTTTTTGATGAAGGGAGTTCCCCACTCATTCGGAGGGACCCCTTACCCCCAGGGGTCTCCCTGGTTTTTTTAGACTTAATATTAATCCAAAAAATGAGAAAAAATTCCTCAAAATTGAGGAAAAGTGGGGGAGTACACCTCCCTCCCCCCACCCTAAATTCGACGGACGTAAATGGAAAAATGTCATCAAACCTTTAATTTAAAAATATCTAACCTGTCCATCTTCTCTTGTAACATACATCACACCATCACCTTCACCTTCAACAGCGCCTTCTACACCTTCCACAGCGCCTTCGACACCCTCTGCAGCTACTAACAATGTTTGTCCGGCTTCATTTTCGCCCGCCACCTAAAATATAATATATATATTATTTGATGCTAAACCCTGACGATAAGTTTACAAATAACTTGTAACATATATCTAGAAATGCTAAAGAAATACGGAAAACAATACATGAAAAATTAACTATCTGTAAAATAAACTAGTCAAAAGGCTAAAGTTATCAGGTAACACAGGACAATAGGAAATATACTTTGAAGTCAATTATCAAGCAAAATATTTTTCCAGCCTTTAAAAAGTCAATTATAGCTATTACTAACTTGATATAGGACGCCGTCTTCTCCTCGAATCATAATTGGAGGATGACCAGCATGCAATAATCCTACTTCTTCATTTTCATCTACCCCAACTCCTTCTTCTAGAAGTTGTTTCACTGCATTTGATTCCACCTTTACTTCTGACTGTTAATTAATTACAAAGATCAGCATAAAATAACTGTACCAATTAACAAAAATATTACATTTATATAGTATACTCACTCCATCCTCTTCTGTTAGTACAGGTAAAGATGGTTGTGCTCCATCTCCTTGTTGTTGTACTAGCATTCCTGTCGTACCACCTGGAGACATCTCCACCTATGTTCAAATATAAACTTTCTATCACCGAGTATATTAATATAACGAAAATATTAATCATTTATTGCCTCTCTGTGCATTTAATAGTTACCAAAAATATATCATGTTCTGTTTTACTTGGTAATAATTATTACCAAGGTAACATATTATAAACATAAAAGAATTGACAGTAAAATGTCAATTCTTTTATGTTTTTTGAGCGGCTCAATTTGTTCTATGTGATAGTAATGATAATGAGTATTGATTTAGTGCAAGCTCTGTTAATAAACGTGAATGTGAAAAAACTGTGAAAAATAATTTAAATGAAAATATTATATATAATATAAGTAAAAGTTACAGCCTATAAACATCCCTCTAATGCAGTGATTTCCAACCAGTGGTCCACAAGAGCTTAAATATGGTCCGCGAAAGATTTAGATATTTTACCTATCTAATTGTTTTAAATAATATATTTGTTATTTTTAGTACCTAGTAGCTTTTTAAATGAATACACAAATAATATTGTTTATGAATGCTTGTTTTCAGTTTATGACATAATAATGTTAAAAGTTGTCACTATAATTTAATCTTTATTAAATATAATATATAAACATAAACATAAAAGTTTACAGTACACGAGCGAGCAATGGCGCGATCTGCGCGTCGATACGGACGTACTTCAAATACAAATTTAAGTTTTTATTATACCGTAAAGGTAAATTAAAAATTTAATCTTATATCTGTTACAATAAAATAAAGATTTTGTGAGTTGGTGCATTCTAGAGCTCTATATTATTCAGTAGGTATAGTACGTTTCTAGGGCAGGCGGAAAAAAGTACATTGACCTCAAGTATTATGTTAGCATCGAAACAAAACGACAGTTATTGCTTCCATACATTTCTTTATAGATTACGTATCGTTATACGCTAAGCGTGTCTCATGGTACGGGGTAGGGTGAAGGAAGCGGTCATTCAGAGATAATAAACCTGTTTCGACGCGATTTGCGATAACTCTCACGCCTTGCGTATTTGAGAGAGCGGATGGAGCAGAACTCATTCCTCATTCTGCTTTGGGATGCGCTTGCGTGTAGATAGTTTAAGATTTCAAATTTTCGGTTATAGTAGTAGTTTTAATTTTTATTGAGTTTGTTTTGTTAGTTGTATTATTACGTTTTGTATTAAAGTTTTTGTTATTGTTTTGTGACGTTTTTTAAATTATCACTAGTATGAAATCGGGTCCATCAACATGAAAATCTCATAAAGACTTTACGTCACCACGAAAGAAGCGGAAAGTGTCGCATATTTCGGAAACCAAAAAAATTATGATTGTAAACATCTATAAATATGTAATAGAAACGTGGTATAGTGACGTATATCCATCCATCCAAAACGGATATGAAAAAGAAGACTGCCGATATTTTAGGTTATAATCAATGTGACAGACTCTTCTACGTCTTCATCATCATAAAATGATTCTGAAATATATACAGATGAATAGTCTGTCAAGTGTCTCTGACAATCTATTATGAGAAGTTTTATGCATGCTTCAAGGTTGGCTGCTTAAGAATGCTTAACATAAAAAGTTGGTCTTTGTACCTGACTGCCAAGAAGTGGTTATGTCTGATACAACTACCTACCTACTTACTTATTAAAGTACTTACCTACTATTAACGTAATAATGAAAATTGTAATAACTCATGATTTATAAATAATAAACTTAAATTAATGTTAATTTGCTTTTTAATTCATTTAGGTACATGATAATCTTCTTTCTTTAATAAATAATAATAGACATAGGGCTCTGTAAAGAACTTCGCACTCAGCACCCTTATCTTTCACTCTGATGATGTATGTAATGATAAAAGGATAAAAAATTGAACCTAAACAAAAAAGATTGCCTACCCCGATGATATCGTCAAAGGTCAATGTACTTTTTTCCGCCTGCCCTCGAAACGTACTATAGTAGGGTATTAAGAAGGGACGGTAAAGAAGGCGCTGTGTACCTTCATGAGCATGGTGGCGTTGTGTTGCGGCGGGGGCGTGTGCGCGGGGGCGGGCGCGGGCGGCGGCGAGGCGGGCGGCGGCGTGGGCGGCGGTGTGGGCTCGCCCTCCGCGCGCGCCAGGCGCCGCCCTGTCAGCGGGCACAGCGTCAGCTCGCGGTCGGGGCTCGGCGGCGGCAGCGGGCCCAGCTCGCGCGGGAACGGGTCCTCGATACCGTCCGACGACTCCGATGACGCGTCCGACTAGAGGCAACCTTTCCTTTAGTCAAAACGACCCAATACGCACTCCATCTCGGTAAATATGCATTTGGCTGTCACGCATCGGGTCGCGGATTTGAACCCTGCTCAGAACGGATATTTGTATGGGCTACAAATAATCATCTCGTGACTGAATGTTTGTCCATGTATTATTTATATGTCTTACAGACCTACACAATACAGGAGAAAATCCTACAGTGGGGACAACATTATCTTATAAGATATTTTAAGAATAATATTTTTGTGATAAAAAAGTGTCATTTGTATATTTATTAATAATAAAATTAATTACTATTATGATAAAATAACAATTTTATTCAAGTAATAGGTAAGGTACTGCTGAGCAAAAACTATATCGATTCACTCTACAAGCTTATAAACAACCTTTCACATTTCTTCTCTAGCCCTTCTTTAATTCACAGTTGAACATTACCTTTTCAATATGGGCCAACAACTATAAATACATCTTGACCTCTTACCATGCCAAATAGACATATCCTCAACCTATTGAAATAATACTCGTTTTTACGGAATTTATCGCGTATATTTAACTTTTTAATACCCGACGTTTCGAGAGCTTTACAGCACCCATGGTCACGGGAAGGACTGAGATGTTTAACGTCCAGGTGTCATAGTTAACCGCGGTTACCATAGATTAAGATTTAACTTTTGTTCCGATCTACACAGTACGAACTTATGGTATCATGAAGCCTTGCAGTTGTATGCTTGGGTTGGGATTTAATTTTATTTATTATAGGATCCCAAGCAGATGGTAGCACCCAGCCATCTTCTCTATTGAAATTAGGGTGTTTTTTGATTTCAATAGCCTCGCGAATCATCCTTGGAAGGAATCGGTGTTCTTTAGCGAGGATTTGTGGTCTATCAAATCTGATGTAGTGACGGGGGCGATCCTGTACATGTTCACAGACTGCAGACTTCCCGGAGCGTCGATTCTTCACATCAGCTATATGTTCTTTGACGCGGGTTTTAATTGATCTTTTAGTTTGTCCTATGTAGGAGAGACCACATTCACAATCAAGCTTGTACACTCCTGCATCTTGCAGAGGGACGTTACACTTGACTGATGGTAAAAACTGACCAATCTTCTTCGGCGGCTTGAAGTATGTTTTGATGGAAGCGCGCTTCAAGATGTAGCCAATCTTGTCAGTGACTCCTCTAACTAAGTGATTGTGAATGTGGTCTCTCCTACATAGGACAAACTAAAAGATCAATTAAAACCCGCGTCAAAGAACATATAGCTGATGTGAAGAATCGACGCTCCGGGAAGTCTGCAGTCTGTGAACATGTACAGGATCGCCCCCGTCACTACATCAGATTTGATAGACCACAAATCCTCGCTAAAGAACACCGATTCCTTCCAAGGATGATTCGCGAGGCTATTGAAATCAAAAAACACCCTAATTTCAATAGAGAAGATGGCTGGGTGCTACCATCTGCTTGGGATCCTATAATAAATAAAATTAAATCCCAACCCAAGCATACAACTGCAAGGCTTCATGATACCATAAGTTCGTACTGTGTAGATCGGAACAAAAGTTAAATCTTAATCTATGGTAACCGCGGTTAACTATGACACCTGGACGTTAAACATCTCAGTCCTTCCCGTGACCATGGGTGCTGTAAAGCTCTCGAAACGTCGGGTATTAAAAAGTTAAATATACGCGAAAAATTCCGTAAAAACGAGTATTATTTCAATGTGTAGTGTTCGCGTAAATATAAGAAATCATTATCCTCAACCTAGTAATGCTGCTCTTAGGTATTTTTTTCAATTGAGAAAGCCTTAATCTGTCAGGCAGCAGTTGATAATATACAAGTAAATTAACAACTTGTTACCACATTCTTAATTTTATATATTGCCTGTTATAACTGAAAACTGTGTAACTTAATTATTAGCATTTGCTGGATATTATCGATGATGACGAAGGTCTCCTCCAGCTTTTCACCATTCACCACTTTATATTGTAACTAATATGACCAACCTTATCAAAATCGAAGGTGATGGCCTTGTCGCGTATGCGTACAATGTTGCCAGCAGCCGTAGATACTGAGTAGCCGCCTCGTCCGCGGCCGCGCCCAGAGCCACCGCGACGCAATAAGCTGTCACCCTGCAATAAAAAATATATTTATAAAATAAAACATTTCTTATAATTATATGTTTATATCTAAGGCTACTAAGATTTACGAGAATTATGTGCTTTAAGTTGCTCAAAATGGGAAATAAATTTGTCAAAAATGGCTTATAATACTATAATACACAATAGAATGGCTCAACCTTATTTTGTACGAGGGTTGGCGTCGCCGGGAGCACACATATAAGCAATTTCGTCGTATTATCACTACTATAAACCCGATTGGACAGACTGAGTAAATTTAAACATTTTAGACTTTTGATTAATGTTCAAGATTAAATTTGTTTTTTTTTATATTTTAATACATATTTATTTGTAAATTATTGTAACGTCAACACACTCGTTTTGACAGTTATACGTGTGAATTGACATGTTAGTGACATTTTAGTGGCTACACCGGCTCCGCCCACTTCCCCGTTCTATTATGTATGTATTATAATATTCTACGCCCATGAGACAGATGCAACTGACAGTTGATTCACATTCCAAATGCAGCAGTGAAATGTCAAGCTGCATTCCTTGCGACTCATTGAGTCACAAGGAATGCAGCTTGACATTGGATTTTGTAAAAAAAATGGCAAAGCCAATGTTGTGATGGTTTAAAATATATAGCGCAATAAAGCAGAATAGTAAGAAAAACATTCATCCACACGCAATATTCAAAACAGACTGAGCAATCCTAATTATTAGCACGAATGAAACACCTTCACAGCTAGCATCAGGCTTATACTACAAACCTGTGTACTGTAAAGCCTCGGGATACACTATGGGCCATTTTGTCTCGCAACGTGATGCGGAACACTCAATCTACGTGACGATGCAACGTTGCACAGTGTTGACCTGTTGTTACCGCTCCGAGAGCGAGCGCACGTGTCCTGAGTCAGTTTCGCGCCATTTTGTTACCAGGTGTAGTCATATTCGCGACGTACCTTGTAACATGTCAGTAGTGTGGGGAAAAGAAACCGTCCTTTTTCTTCTTGAACTATACCAGAGTCATGTTTTGTTGTGGGATCAGTACTTCGAACCAAGGTTATCGAAATAAAATAAAGAAAAATGACGCGTAGGAGGATATTGCCATGGCGTTTAAATTACCCAGAAAATAAATCGTCCGCATAGCAATAAATGCTACCGGTTTGCAACATATCACTGCTATGCAGAAGAAACGGCGTTGGTGATAGCATGCAGTCTTGTGGAACACCAGGTTAATAGGCTTAAAATCGGAGCATCTCTATTGCGATTTTGATACCCCGATCTGCAAGAAAACTGGTGATCTAATTACACAATTTCTTAGGTAGCCCGTAAGAAGGAAGCTTCGTAAGAAGTGCTTTGTGCCAAACCCGATCAAAGGCCTTCGCTAAGTCCATACGAACTCCCAACGCCTCCCCCTTGGACTCTACTGCCTCCGCCCATCTATGAGTTAGGTAACCCAAAAGATTACCAGATGACCAACCCCGACGGAAACTGTACTGGCGGTTACTATTTAGCTGGTACCTCATGAGCTGGCAGTTTATAACGGATTCCATTATTTTGGAGAACAAGGAGGTGATAACGATAGGCCTATAGTTAGACGGAGCCGAGCGGTCGCCTTTTTTATGGATCGGGTGCACTAAAGTTGTCTTCCATGATTTCGGGACTACGTCTAGGGAGTAGGAGTACCGGAAAAGACGCGTTAAAATCGATACCAACTCCGTAACACACGTCTTTAGCGCAATAGGAGGGACACCATCACTCGACTTGACAACTATAATGCCAAACATGGCGGAAACCTGCAGAACGCAACCGCGATGGGAGCGTGAGCGGCACCATAATCACTTGTTTCGACACTCGAAAAGTGTATGACAGGGAAGCATAAGAATCTCCAATCGACAAGTATCTTAATGCAATGGCAAGTCTGACATGAGGGCCAACAGCGATTCGTAGTATAGTATCCTGTATGGCTATGGAAGGATCGCACATTTGTGATAAAGTTTCAAAATCAGATGTTGATATTCCAGTAAAATTTACAACAGATCTGTCAGACATTCTGAGATCTTACAACATTAAACAAAGAATTCTTCTCATTGCAGTAAGAAATTCCGCATCCACTAACTTCTCTTTAGCTTACGTTTCACTCCCGAAGTAAGTACTATGTACCTATGCAGCACTAATCGCCACCTCTTTGGGCGGCATTGCTATAAACACTGACTAGTGTCCAGCAAAATGTTTCGCAACATATGTCCCTAGACATTCCACGTATTTGTTGAGCGACATGTTGCGCAACTTGCCGCTCCTTTTGTCCCCAAGTATAAACTCCAAGGCTTAAGCCACTCAACTTGTGTATGTATCTGGCATAAGCTGTCATTGTCAAGCTGTATTATGTTAAGTGGATATGCATTCAAAGTGTAGGTCCAATTTAAAACATTCTTTTGAGGAAGAAAATTAATTTAAATTTTTTAATTTATGATTTTAACACCTATCACTCACTGTCCAGTTTTCAGACACAATAAGTAAGACAATAGCAATGAACTATACGTAGTACACAGGACAGTGAACGAGTTCAACTATATCAAGGTAAAAATAGACTTTCAATGTTTTTAATTTTCAAAAATCATCAGGTCACAATTGATCTAAATCGTAATCTAAAAAATCTATTGGTAATAATTTTTACAGCCCTTGTTCTTCTTCAAGTAACGATTTTAAGCCAACTCAATTTTTTTTAGAGTGTTGGTTCTGTGGTTCTTAGTATATGGTTCCCTAGGAAGCGATCGTTCTATGTGTGTGTTTTTTTCTTTCTGAATTATGACTCTTAACCTCTCAAACGCCAAGCGTCAAAATTTTACCGCTTCGATATTCCATCAAAATTAAAGAGGTCAAATTTGACCGCATCCACCCACAGCAATCTAACCCACAAATACTTATGTTTAGAGAATACTTTTCTATGAGGAAGTTTGCCATTATAGAATCAATATGAAATTTTCTAATAATTAATAATAATAAAGAATATGAAGTTTTAATGGTATTAAGTGCTGTGGGTGGGTGCGGTCGCATGCGACTGCATAGGAATTTTATGTGGGATTGGAGGGTAAATAGATCCCTCTATCTTACATGTCTGCCAGATCCTCAGAACAGAAGATTGAAAATTTAACCACTGAGTAATATCATTTGCTACAGCTGCCTTCTAGCAGCAAATAATTATTCTCTAACATTAATCTGGCAATAAATAAATTGACAATCAGCCATGAATCAATACAATTAAACGATCATGTATGCATGATAGCAAATAATGCGGGCCCTAGATGGTAATGTGCTATAACATGTGATATTAAATGTTATATTACATATTAATAACTAATCTCTGTAGAAAAGACTTCTTTCACTTAAGTCAAATAAAAATAATGTGATATTATGTTATAACATTAAGTTCTAACCTGTGCCAACTTTTTGTTTAAAATGGTTACAGGAGATTTTCCCTCCGAGTGTCCATAAGGTCTTTGTATTGTGCGTTGTATAATCTTTTGTCCAGATGGTGTTATAATTGTCTTCTCTGTAATTTGTTGACCACCTGATCCATATGTTCTCTTGGGCTAGAAATAAATAGCATAAATCATTCAATTTTAATTCAGTTTATTAAAGGTAATTAACAGAAGAGAAAACCTACACTGCTGTCATGTTGTTTGTAGATTTTTACTATGATATAAAATGATATTACTATGGAAAGGCGTGCTAAGAGGCTGTTTATTGGTGACTACTATATACAAGTCTATTCATAATCGTCTTGGAAAGGGAAATCGACTCGGATTCGATAACTTTTCTAACGGAAACCATGAAACGCTATTCACATTCGACATTCGGATGAATTTGACATTCTTTTTCGGGAATTTTCACAGTTCGCATCCGAAACTTTACGAGACCTCTGAGACTGGCGAAAACTTAAATATTGATAATTGTAAGAGATAAATAAGTTTTTCTAAGTATAGGGTACGTAACATAAATTATGTATAGAACATAATTTATGTTACGTACCCTATACTTAGAAAAACATAACTAATTACAATTAATTATGTTTTATAATTATAACTAATTATAATTATAAAACATAATTAATTACAATTATGTATAGAACATATTTTCATATAATTACTACAATATTCGCACTTAATTTGCAAAACTGTATTTTTGTGAATATTTGGAAGAAAGGTGTGTTTTTATAAGTTTTCTATCACTAATTTTACATATATAAGCAATGTCAGATATAGTAGCATTAATTCTTCATAGGCGAGTCCGCAACCACGAAAAAGAGAAGCTACGGATGCAAACAATGATCCGAAACAAACTGTTTCGCCCAAACTTCCAGTCGACTTACCGTCTCACGCCGGACTTGGACTTGGCCTTGGCTATTGTGAACGACTTGAAGCCTGTTTGGCAACAACACCAACATTCAAGCTCACTTCCTGTAGAACTAAAGATAAATAGGTACCTAGATAATAAACTCTAGTACCGTACCTAAGTTGTTACCTACTCCGTTATTTTCTCTTTTTGTACTTAGTTCCTCCACGCGTTACATTTTTTCGCCCATGGCTCCTATCAAAAAAGCTTAACAAAGGAAGTGGACTTCAAAGTTAGCCAGCCTACTTCCAGCAGAGCCATTAGAGGCAGTGGCCGCACTAAATCAACCTCAAATTATCTAAAAATTGATTAATTGGAAATGGACGCAACTGGTTTTAAGGTAAATCTCAAGATTTAAACGACATAGGTACCTACAGCATACTTATTCATATGAATGAATGTATATGAGTCAATAAGCGACTAAATTTCAAAAATTAAGGCGATCTTTCCCGATGCAAATTTAAATTAGGTACCTTTTTTTCATTGCATTGGGTGACAAACGAGCACACAGTCTATGTGATGGTAAGTGGATGCCGTGGCCCATAGACATCCACATTTATTCTCAATTAAGGATCAAAATGCAAATGCGTTGTCACCCCTAGGGACTAAGTTGGAATGCCTCGTTTCCAGTAAAAAGGGTCTCCGATTCTCTACACTCACCATACGTAACACAGCAGCATTACGCTGCTATATTGCGCTGGTATTCTATGAGTGTGATCCTGCCCCGGCCGAGCCGACCCATTCATGCTACAACTATAATGTAGCTGCAGTGTTGCTCTACCACATAATGAACCTGCTACCATCTCGAAGTAATCCATGTGGTTTTCATTCAGTAGGCAATAAGGGACTGACCAGGTTACAGACAGCAGCAGTATGTGCCATCTTCCTAAAATACCCAATCCAGCTAAGAGTGAGATATAAGGCTAGACCCCTTATGAGAAGGTTGTGGACATAAATATGTTTACAAATAGTTTGTCAGAAAACTTCATAAATAATAAATACTTTCATATTACATAAATGGTTTATTATTTTATTATGTCAACATTTAAATAAGAAATTACAACAAATTATTAAAATTTTAAAAACTATAACTAACTACTAAAAAATAACAAATATTAGTAAACGAGAGGAGATGTGAATACCAAAGTCTGTGATATTCGGATCGAAAACTTGTCGAACGAAATTTCCGTTTCCGAGAGAAATCATTCCGACGCATTGCGAATAGCCCTGCTGGTTAAAACTAATCATACTAGCCTTCAACACAAGCGTAAAGTACCCAGACCTCCAGTTTTCTACGGGATGCTTTTAAGAGAGTTTGTGCAGGAATTTCATTTAATACCTCCCTCTCCCTTTCACCATTGGACAACCAGATACTCAGCCAGTCTCCATCCTTTCGCGGCTACATATATATTAAAATGCATTCGAACCAAAAGGTTTGCTACATTGTTTGTCATGTGTACAGCAAAGAAATTGAAGTTACCAGCATCTATCTTTCCCTCCGATCACAATGTGAGTGTCAGAAGGCAAGAGTGAATAAGGCTTTTGTTAAGTCAGTGAGCTTCACCATCTTAGGCTACATCACCACTTACCGGGATTGCAGTTAAGCTCTGGCTTACTTTAGTATAAAAAAATCTCAATCTCAATCAAGGCTTTCTGACATTTTCCTCACAACCAAGCACATTTTTTTTTGTACGTGGTAGAGCCATGCTGCAGTTATATTAGTAGTATAGTTGTAGCACGAATGGGTCGGCTCGACCGGGGAAGGACCACGCTATCACAGAATACCAGCATGAAATAGTAGCTTAATGCTGCTGTATTTCGTATGGTGAGTGTAGAGAACCGGAGACCATTTTTACTGGAAACGAGGCATTCCATCTCAGTCCTCACGGGTGACAACGCATCTGCATTTTGATCTTTAATGGAGGATAGATGTAGATGTCCATGGGCCGCAGCAACCACTTACCATCAGGTGGACTGTGTGCTCGTTTGTCACCCTATTCTATAAAAAAAAAACATGATAAATCTGTTCTAAAACAGGTTATCAAAGCTACAAGAAATGAAAAATATTTTTTTAACAATTGCTGTCACACTGTGCCTGAACAACTGAGCTAGGCAATCGACAGTGGCAACTACAGTTAAGTTTAGAGTCCTCAGTTTCGTCCTCCAAAACAGGTTTGATTTCAAATTATTTTTAAAAAGTAATATTTGAAGAAAGGCTGTTTTGTCTTTTCCTTTTTATATTTGTTTTTTTTTTCTAGGTGTGTAAAAAGTTAGTATTTACCTAGTACCTACCTAGTTTTTAAAATAATTGATTTATGGTAAATACAAAACAGAAGGAACATGGCAGTGGAAGATATGGATCAGTTTAGTTTAGTTTACGACGGGCTGCTTTCCGCAACTCCACGTCTAAGCGCGTATTTTGCGTGTGGGCAGGAATAATGTGGTTATTCGAGCCATGATATTTCCTCGAAGAAGAAGATATGGATTATATTGTAGCAAAATTTTTGCTCTACTTTCATAATCCTGGGAGAAAACTGACGAATATGTTTGTATAGATTAAACGCCACCTAGATATCCTTTTAAATACAAAACTTAATGATTTCAGTGGTGCTGTGTTTCTTTCTCTATGTGAGTCGGATTTCGTTTTTTAAGTTTATTACTCATTAATACACAAATCCTTGAATTAGAATAATGAATGATTTATACCACTCTTTTAAAGAATTTTAAAAATTGTTATGGCCTCACCACCACCTTTTTAAAACCAAATTTACCTGTGAAGGAACTGGCGTACGGATTGGCGAATTTTTTTTACTTTCTTCTAGCTTTTTCTGTTTGGCAGCTAAAATTTGTTTCCGAATAACCTCTTGATCTATGTTTAAGCCTGGACCTAACTTTCCTGGTGAATCAATCTTCATTATGCCTGAACTTTTGGACATTATATAAACACCTGAAAAGAAATATTCCATTATTTATATTTTTTAGTTACCCATACTCATCATGGTCTAATTTACTTTGCCCTTTAAAGATACACCTACGCAGTTTTTAGATCTCGTAGGCCAGCTGGTGTTGAAATATTTCATTTCAGTTATTGTTTATGTATAATTTTCTATAAGTAAATTAATGTTTTGTGGCTACAACCTGCTTTGAAGTTAGAAATAAGGACATAGTTATCTAAATAAAAAAAAATATTTTAAATATACAGTAAATTTTATCGACAAATCACTATCCCTATTTTTTTCTCTCTATCCATGATGAAATGGCAGCCATTTTTTTACCTCGAGGCACAGGTGCTTGTACTGATTAAGCCATAGCTACCCATGTAGAAGTCCTAGGAAGACGAAAGAGGGGGACTCGTTTGATAGCTAATAATATAGACAATAAATCAATGATATTTCGCTGTTTCTTTTTTACAAAACAGCAAAAGAGAATTTTGAAAACAAACAATTTTTTTTCCATTTTTAATTTTAAACGTTAGTATAGAATGTGTGCTTAAAAGTGTAAGATAGTTTAGAAGTTATGATGGTTTGAATATGAACCTTGAAAGCTTAAATATCCCACTAATAAGGAACAGGACTCACCGTTTCGAGGAACTTCAAGAATGTATCTTTAGGTAATGCTGTGTTTTGTAAGAGTATGTAAGAAAAGGAAGTGTCATTAGGTAAGAGTGAGACTGAATACCGCTTGTGCTCAGATTAGGGCGCACTGACAGATAGGCATCCCTCGCCCTCATTGTGATTATTAAACATTTTGTTAAGTTATTGTTTCGTTATTGAACTTTTTGTTTTGTTGTGGACTCAGTAAATGTTTTTTAATCGTTAAAACTTAAATAATTATAATAATATAAAAATAATTTTTTGTTTGTTCGTATTTCATGCGCTGCCCATACCGTTTATCAGATTGCGGTAAAACTTTGTCAAATAATTGCTAGCACTTGCGCAAAGATTATAGGCATAGTCAATGATCCTATATGTAAAGGAGGTAGATAGGTCATACACGCACCACGAGAAAAGTCAAGGAATTACATTTCATTCGCAAGTATTACTATTTCCTTAATTTATTTCGTATTTACAAATTAAACGTATTAAATTTCTGACAACGTGTTTTAAATATGTTGTCAGAAAAAACCGAGAGGGATAGAAATATCCCAAATGAGTAAGTTTGAAAGAGAAGTGATATTGTTTTTGCTCCCATATGTCCCATCTCTTTTTCGCTCGAAGTATTAAGCACGTATCCATCCTTCTCCCACATACAACATTGGTTCTGTGCAAGACGACGTAGTGTAAAATACAACCGTCTCTTTTTCGCACGCAAATTTAGCCTATAACCTGTTGGTATACCATCCTTCTTCCACATTTACTCTCTTTTGTGTGCCGTTATAATACCATCTATGCCTTTTAAATGCGTGTGCGTTGGACGGTGGTGACGCAGCGTGCCATTTGTAAACATCGAATGTGATATAGGTAACCTATCTACCTCTTTTACATATAAGATCATTGGGCATAGTACAATTAAATTACAGATCATTTGTTGTTTCAATTGTTTCTTTAGCAGCAGCAAGCGCCAGGTACCAACTAGTTTAAAATTAATTTAAGCAATTTAAAAACTTTTTTTTTTGAAAATTATAAATCTTATATGTTTTAGACTTTCTATGTTATATCCTGTAAACCGTTTCTTAAATGCCTAAAAAATATCAGTTTAATTTTTTAAAAACATATTGATTGATCACTACATTTTATTCATATTCATTTTCTATTTTGGGAAAGCAAATTTGAATAAGAAAATATAAGCATACCTGTAGTAAGGTTTGGCATATGTTTGGGATCAACTTTGATGACACCCTTTATGTTCGGCATTCCTTTGCCCGCTAGTCCAAGTGATTTGACGAGATCAGGGTCTATAGATGATTTTGGAGATACCACATCATTCCCATTCACTACTTTCTTCTCAACTGAAATCATATAAGGTTTAAGCTAATAAGGTCAACTCGGCGAAGACCAGCATACTAAATTTAAAATAATACAAATGGTCTTAGTTTGGCTATTCTATAAATTAAATCCAAATTTGGTTAAACTAGATACTAATATATTTAGTTGGTCTGACAATAAATATGTCAAAATGACAAAGAAACCATCAGCTCAGAATATAAACAACATTTTTGAAAACACAGTGAAATAGACGGATTTGGCTTTCATATTGGTTATGCCCGTCCAGTGGCAATTTTCCCTAGTTAGCGGTTGTTGGCGTAGTTATAGATACGAATGTCTGTGCGAATGAATGTGTATACAAACACCAGTTCCTGAAAAAACTTAATATTTGTAACCGAACTCACAGGAATAAGACTTTATTTCGTTTATTTCGCGAGATGCAGCATTTGTCGGGTAAAATCGGCATAGTTTGCAGTTCCAGGGGTACAAACCCTTTGGAAAATCGGTCACGTGACCATAGCGATTATTCTGATTGGTTGAAACAATCACTCACTGAGGACAGACAGCAGAATTTCAGTAATAAATAAGTCTCATTGGTATCCTTTGAGATGGGACTTAAAACCTACACAAACACTTTATAATATTAGTTTTTTTTAAATAATAATTAAAAGAGAAGTTGACATCTACTCCTGATTTTTAGCAGGCATGTAGTACCTGCTACTTTGTAGAACGTTATATTAGAACATTTTTTTTTAATTATATAATTTTTTTTAGAAAGGTTTAATAAGACACCAAAGGATGACGATTTCTGTAAGTGGCGAATACTGACATATGACATTTATTACCCTCCAAGACCTAGATGGACTTCCCGCAACATATTTTGATGTTAGTTTTTATTTTCATTAAGCGTAACTTAGTGAAAAACGTATATGATACTAATGTATTTACTTATCAAATAGATATATTAATGAAGAATATATTTATTACCACAAATCTATGAAATATTTGAGATTTAAACACTTATAACTTTTTTTGTTAGAATGTGATACATTCCCAATGCAAGGTGCTCACCGTACTAAATTAACAACCGCTTTTTTTTCGCGAACACTACATATACCGATATTTATGTCAATTGATAAGAACTAAATGGTTTTATTGTTGCGCTGATTGTATTGCCATCTTCGTAGTTCTACTGAATTTGTTGTAAGATCTTTCCCGATAGATGGTCTTCACCGAGTTGACTGAAGTATTTTAGATAAACACAAATTAATTGATAAATACTGAAGTTTTAACAAAAATTGAATCCTCATAAAGGACAATGGCGAACTCCCAAACAAATTTCATGTGACTTTTTGTTTCTTGCGTCTACAAATACAAAATATGTAAAAATATAGTCTAAAATCCTGAACATTTTTTCTTCGGTCATACTACTGCAGGAAGTCAGGAATCAAAGATATTCCAGTTTAAACAAAATACACATCACACTAGGCTGTATGGTATAAAACGCCTTAAATAGCAAATCGTTACAACAACAACTAGTAAATATAATTTTCGTATATATTAATATAGGGTAATTACTAGCATAGAGAATTCTTAAAGAACGCATTAGTATTTATAGAAGAGTTTTCTGAATAAAATACACGTCAAACTTAGCTTTGTGGTATAAGACCTTTGCCTGTCTTAACTGACGAATCGTAACAACTAAAACAACTAGTCAATTAAGTTTGAATTGTGTATGATGATTTTTTTCCAGACTTCGATAGGCCATAAGCTTGATTAGATAATACACAGTAAATAATTTTATTTATATCTGTAATGGTAACTTAAGTAGACGCTAAATAATTCCCTCACATATTATTTCGCCATTATCCGCTACATATATTAAACATTGAATCCAATAGCAAGGCAGTACTACAAGATTAAGTAGCAACATGATGAACTCAGGGTTTATCCATGAATGCAATCAATATTTCAGTGATGAAACGGCGACTTATATGCTGATGGTACATCCAGAGATTGCTACTTACAGGAAACATCTTAGCGTGCTGAGGTCACTTGCAGTAACATTAAGAGATTAACTCATAAAACTATATTATTCCTGCTCACACGCAAAATACGCGCGTTAGACATGAAGTTGCGGAAAATAGTTTGTTGATTAGTTTCTGCCACAATAGGCATAAATAAAAATCTCTTCTCAATAAAACATCTTTTCGTAACACATTTCTTAAAACCTTACACAAGACTTTTTACAAACAAAAGATTACAACCAGTATGTTGCCGCTGATAACAGGATGTGAATCTCAGACATGCGTCTTCATTGCTGGCTGTATGAAGAAGCCTAAATTGCTCAGTGAGCTATAGAGGGTTATGCGCGAAGTTTCTTTATGTAATAAGCTTCGAAAAGAGAATATCTGCAGTAGAATCAAAGTAACCAAACATAGCCTATCGGAACAGTAAGCTAGAGTGACAATAGACCAGCCATATAGCTTGAATAATCGACAACTAATGGGGAAAAAAAGATCTCGAATGACAGCCTTATTTTGGTAAGCAAAGTGAAGGATGGCTTCCCCACTGAATGGAGTTACGACATTCTAATACATGTAGGATTGTCTAACCAAGGTTCTAATGAGACTGAACAAGCCAAAGATCAGGATAGTAACAAGTGCTATCACAGGACATGGCTCTTTTAACAAACATTTGTTCATCATAGGTGTTACTGACAGCCCCCTGTGCAGGGCATGCATGGGAGAGGAAGAAACGGCGGCTCACGTGTTGCCGACATGTCCAGAGGGCGCTTCATACAGGACTAAACATCTCGGCACGCCGAGATCGCTCCCCTAAGTTGCTTGCAACATCAAAGGACTGTTGAACTTCTTCGGGGAAACATCATGGCTCGAATAACAACATTATTCCTGCCCACAGGCAAAATACGCGCTTAGACGTGGAGTTGCGAAAAACAGCCCGTCGTAAACTAAACTACATGCAGGAAGTGGATGGTGGCTCAGAATCGTGTTTTGTGGCCTTCCTTGGGGGAGGCATGCATACAACAATGTACTTATGTAAGACTGTAAAGATGATGACAAATAAAAACATATTTATACCTCTTGTAGGCGACTCTGTGTCAGTGAAGTCATCTTCATCACTAGAAAGCTCTTTTTTTATTTTCTTCGCCGCGGGCTCATCTTCAGCGCCACACCACGCCTTTACTTGGTCCAATGCTTTAACTTTACTTGTTCTTTGCAGGCGACTGTTAAAAAGTTAAGGCTTTGTAAAATTTTAAGAGGTTTATCCCTATTATTGTTGACTGACGTCCTGGTCCTTTTTTGCCCACAACGACAACTTTCAATTTATCAAAAGCTATCTTTGCAGAACGTAATATTATAGTGCTAAAAATGTATATCAAAAAACAAAGATCTAATGTGACTGTTATGTGATAAGTTAGGAGGCAGAGGTGAAATTGCAATATAAAGACCAAGAAGGAATTTTTGCCCAGGAGTGCATTATATATTGGATTTGATTATATATATAACTAACTTTAGTAGTATTTGTTAATATTTACAGAGAAAATTGTTCTTACCCAGAAGAAGAAATATTAGGGCTTTCTGGTTTCTTAACAACTTGTTTAACTATTTGTGGAGTGGGTGTACTAACTTGTTTCACCTGAAAAATAACGAATAAATAAACAATCCACAACTTTTCCGTCACCCGGGCGGCGCCACTTAGGAATGAGGTGGAACATTTGACTAGTTTCATAGAGAGAAAGTTAAATTGTTAAGAAAATATAAAGTCTAATATTCATTTCTAAAATATTAATTATATAAAAATGTAAACTACAGATATTCCTGAAAGTAAAATAATTAAAAAAAAACCGGCCAGGAGGGTGTCGGGCCACGCTCAGTGTAGGGTTCCGTAGTTTCCCCTCCGTCACAATAAGTGTTCCCACTTATGAGTTTAAAAATCGGTATCTATTATGTTCGCGCTCCAGCAGCGCTCCGCGCTCCTGCAATTGCTCCCAGTAGTGGGTACTGTTGTTTCCATCCAAGTTCAAAATGATTTTCCTAGAAAGTCCTTATAAAGTTTCACTTTTCAGATTTTTTTCATATTTTCTAAACTTATGGTTCAAAAGTTAGAGGGGGGGGGGCACATTGTTTTTTACTTTTGGAGTGATTATTTCCGAAATTATTGACATTATCAAAAATGATGTTAGTAAACCCCTATTCATTTTTAAATACCTTTCCAACAATATATCACACGTTCGGGTTGAAATTAAAAAAAAATCACTTCCCACTTCACACATAGGGGGGCTACCCTAATAAAACATTTTTTCCAAGTTTTATTTTACCACTTTGTCGGCGTGATTGATACACATATTGTTACCAAATTTCAGCTTTCTAGTGCTAACGGTCACAGAGATTAAGCGAGGACGGACAGACGGACAGACAGAAATGGCGAAACTATAAGGGTTCCTAGTTGACTACGGAACCCTAAAAAGAGGTTAAAATGTGCAAAGGTTTAAAGAATGAACACTGAAGCTTTGATTTTTTTTGTATATATATATATAGACAGAGATATAGAGAGATGTATACAAATACAATTTTTCACCTGCAGTGAAAAATTGTATTTGTCAGTCCTCAGTCCCAACTGGTGACAATTACTGATGAGCGATAAATTCTTAGCCCATTAAAAGAAGTTAGTGATTAGAATATTGCATATGCTAATTAACAGAAGTTATTTTTTTTAATCTGCTTTTCATAATTTGCCACTAGCCACAGGCCTTTTTAAGAATGCATTATCTGGTAGGTTTAACATGAAATATTTTCCATATACTCCACACTGGGCATGCTTGTTGGAAAATGTAGCACCAATACCCTTACACTGATAATATAATATTGGATTTGGGTTTGGCAATTTTAAATGTATCCCATTGTGACAGCTCAGTCACTTCTCCACTTTCTCCAATAGCAAATACAGATTATTCAAAAATAGAGGCTCTGTATTACCAGACATCAAACTCAGTATTGACTGCTCCAAGGGCCGAATACTTTGCTTGGTGTGGCTTCAACTCTTTTCTCTTAATGGCTAAACCACTACTTAATGGTTATCAGAATCTCACTTAAAATTATTACATATACAGTTTACAACTGTGGCTTTACGAATAATTTTCGACGAGGATTTTTTTTTTGACGAGGCAGTCAAAAAAAATGTTTTTTAATAGGATAAACAAGCGCACAGTCCACCTGAAGGTAAGTGATTGCTGTAGCCCATAGACATCTACATCTATCCTGGACTACGAATCATTTTTTTTGTCACCATTGAGGACTAAGATGGAATGCCTCTTTTCCAGTTAGAAGGGTATCCAGTTGTCTACACTCACTCTGTATTAGGACTTTTTAACTCTCTCTCTCTCTCTTTCTCTCTCTTTAAGTACATACATTTCCCCAGTTTAAACAGTCATAAATAAAATTAATAATGTAAATTAATTGGCTAAGATCCATGTAAAAAAATTAAGTGATGTGTCTTACCTAGTTCAAAGAGCAGCTCTTCTGCCCTCCCTCAATTGCGTGCAATATCCCCGTCACTACTAATCCCAGCACCACTACACTAGGACAGACATACCACTATGAATAATACTACATGTGTTTCACCTCTAAAACATCTTTAGGTGAAGTAGACTGCCGTAGCTGACCGCTAAGAGATAATTAATAGAATGAGGCGTTACTTTGCGGAAAACCAGTATATTTAAAATGTAAATTAATTAGCCAAGTTCCGCGTAAAAAAATTAAATGTCGTGTCTTACGTAGTTTGAAGAGCACCTCCCTCAATTGTCACAAATCAGACATACCAGAGATTTTGTTTGTATCACAATGTGCATACTCGTAACATTGGCGAACCATACCTGCACCGGATGCTGCTGTTGTTGCTGAGCTCTTAAAGCTTTAAGTTCTTTCTGTCGGGCAAGTTGCTTTTCAAATGCTGCAAGGAGATGTTTACATGTCTCCATATTATCAACTGGCTCCCATGTATTTTGTTCACTGTAAATAACAACAAAATTAATTACAACTTATTAGACAAATGTAACAATTAGTTGAGTTCCACTGTTTAAAAAATGTATTTAACTATTCAAAAAATCTTCTTCAAAAATATAGTATCATTAAAAATATTAGTTGGTTTTGGAATATTGCTGCCCACATATGAGTTGGTGTGGCTACTGGCTACATACAAACTCCATGGAGGGGAGTGAAATGACTTATTAGTGATCACTTGGTATCTACCAAACTGCTAAGGCTTGAGTACATACAAAGTAGCAGATCTTTCAGTGCTCTATTCTGGGTGTCTATTTTTACAGTCTGAAAAATAATATTATGTATGTAAGTGGAATAGAAGCTATCCTCAAAAGTATTTGTAATTAATAACAAAATATAACTGATA
The DNA here is from genome assembly GCA_036936625.1 of Parnassius smintheus behrii. NCBI lineage: Eukaryota > Metazoa > Arthropoda > Insecta > Lepidoptera > Papilionidae > Parnassius > Parnassius smintheus. Next base: position 22,890,321 of record JAUPFT010000010.1, on the reverse strand, counting down.
GGCAAAATTTCCGAACATCCAAAAAAAAAATACATAAAAACAATTCATCCCATGACATTTGCGTAAAACTAAAAATAGCTGATATTCTTTTAAACGGCGCGGCGTACGATATCGCTAGTAAATGAAAGTTGTAAGAGCGAGTGAGACGCGTGCACATTTATTTCACTATGTAGGCGCCATGCTTTTATACGTGGTAGAGCCATGCTGCTGTGTTATTAGTAGTATAGTTGTAGCACGAATGGGTCGACTCGACCGGGGAAGGACCACGCTCTCACAGAATACCAGCGTAAAATAGTAGCTTAATGGTGTGTGTAGAGAACCGGAGACCTTTTTTACTGGAAACTAAGCACTCCATCTTAGTCCTTACGGGTGACAACGCATCTGCATTTTGATTTGCAATAGAGGATAGATTTAGATGTCTATGGGCCGCAGCAACCACTTACCATCAGGTGGCCTGTGTGCTCGTTTGTCACCCTATCTTATAAACAAAAAACAGCCAACATTTTTAGATTCAGCTAATGTGCGTTTTACGTTAACAAAAAAGTATTTTTCTCTTATAAGTATTTAGGAACTTTTGATATTTATTTTTGATTTTGATTGCCTCGTTGGTCTTATTGTTGTAGTAGTGTACAAAAAAAAAAAAAACAATTCTTTAGCTTTTACATCAAGGAAATCTCCGCTGCCCGGAGTCAGGAATTTGGCGGTGTCTCACCCCCGTGCCTCGGAAAGCACTCTCTCTAGTCGTGTCAGTTTACCGTCCCATCGGACTATGAGAGTGAGTGAATAGAGAGTGCACCTGTACGTGCGCATACACTTAGGCACTATAATCCTGTCCTGCGCTGATGGCTAGTTTCCGTCGAGGCTCGCCGCCTTGACCGAAATTCTGTCTGGAGGACATTATTACATTATTTATTTTTGAGTTTTTATTAAAGTATGAACTCTCATAAAGCCAAAAGGTACTGCATAGCATACGGGTATTTAAATAACAATAGAAATATTCACTTTTCATTCTTTACTGTTCCTAAGGATACCGAAAGGAAATATTACTATTTATAGGTAGATCTAAATAACTAGGTATCTAGTTACTGACGCCATAGTTACAGATTTATTATTTGACTAGCGACCCGACCACAACTTTGCAGTTTTAGATTTTTTTGCGTATAATGTCAATGACCTTAAAATATTCAGTGTAAGTAGACCTTCCAGTACTAGTTACTGCCTACTAATGCAAGATCAGCATATACTAGTTATTAGTAGAATACTTGATCGATAAAAGAAATAGATTTAATAGCAAAAAAATGTGAAACAGAAAATGGTAAGTATAGCCCGTACGGATAAGAAATGGGATTATATATGGCGGCTCATCGAGCCCGTACCGTCAACATGCACAATACAAATAACGAAGCGCTAACGGTATATTGTTATTTTAATTAAAACGTTAGTTATATTTTTGGCTTAAATGCAAATTTTCCATTAATGGGAAAATATTTAAATAGAATTATATACACAAGTGGACACATTAATTTTAAAATAACATTTATAACCAATGACCCGCACTGGCTTCGCTTGGATAAAATTATATTATTAACAAATATAGATTAGTAAATTATTCACAAAGACTATAAAATAAAACAATGTATTTCTTAAATTTAGTTTATATTAATTTAAATAACAGTTAATAAGATATTTCAAATATAATGATTTCTTATATTTAAGCGAACACTACACATTGATTACGAACGTCGGGAATCAAAAATCAATTAAAATTAAACGCGATAAAATCCGAAAAAGTAGTTTTAACCAATATTTCAATTATGTCAGACAGGCAAGAAACTCTATAGATATTTTTTTCACATATTCTAATTCTGTTACATGAACCTTCACCAGAATCGTTTAGAGAACACTTTGATTCCGGACATCCCATTGTTATCTTTTTGATCTGATCATTGTTAGAATCGGAGCAGCATACTTCTAAACACAAACTAGCAAATCTTTGTAAACTGTTTGTTAAACTTCGAAACATGTCTTTATCACTTTTTATCACATTAAATGCGTCTATTATACGCTGATTTAAATCACAAACACTTTGTCCTCTTCTGTGTACACTAATCTTTTTAGTTTGGCCTACAAATAAAAGTCTATAGGTGTTATGTTTGGTGATCTCGCCGGCCAGTTTTCACAGGTCCACCGCTATCTTTCCACCTATCACGAGAATTGGCTGTCAAGATATGCACGCACAGATCGTTCATAATGAGCTGGACATCCTTCATGCTGGAAGTACATTCCTTGCAGATGGCTCAGAGAATCATCTTACAACAATGTGTCGATGAAGGAACGTACCATTTGCCATTACATTTCCATACGTTATTCCCGTCAACCGACCTTCAACCCATATCGGACGATTGCCGCCCAAACGACGGAAACGAGCGACTTGCCGGATGCTCCTTCTCTGCCGTTGGAAGGAGTCCAATATGGCGTCTTCAATGTGTCTGGACAAGGGTGGCCAGCCCCTGCCTCTGTCATGGCTGGGATGCCGGAACTGGGCATGATCACGTAGGCGTAAGGTATTCGAAATTAGAATATTGGTACACGTTTACGATAATTACTATCAGCGGGCGGCCAATACACACGCGGAAACAAACAATACGACTAATTGCATGTGACTGAAAAATGAAATGAAAGCCCGGGTCATAGGCGGGAACGGAATGCGCGGGCGCACTTGCTAATGCTAAAGCAAATCAAAGAGACCTACCGCGGGTGCTTCGAGTGTTGGTTGTGTAAAGTAAGGTTGGTCGGATTTGAGTTTCCATGAATTTTAATTGATTTATTTATTTAATTCAAAATTTTTGTTTTTATTTTTTGTAAAATATCAGTCCCATAGGAATGAAGGTACCTAGAGAACAGGAGAACGATCGCCGTAGAAAATAGTGTCCCAGAAACATGGATACCATAAGCGAGGCACTGCGATCGCTAAGTTCGGTCAATATAAGTCATTTCTAGTCTATTTTTCCGATCAGATGCTAAACCACTTGCACATCCACGCAAAATAAAATATTTCTCCATTTTTTAATGTTTCTCTTTGTCAAAAATTACAAAATTTTCATGCTCAGTAGAGCATGAAAATTTTCTCACCAATGCCGCGGAGAAAATTTGCACATTATTCAACTAACTTCATCTACTTGTACTCGTAAACAGCTAACTTCGCAGTCACTACTCACAGACGTCAGCGCCGCTATAAATTCTACAATTTTCAAGGACAGGCGGGCTATGCTTTAGTACGTAGTGATCGTTCTCCTGTTCTCTAACCTTCATGGCCATAGGCTTCTACTCTGTTCACATATTACACCCCTTTTTCCAGACGGCAAAAAAGGTCATCCAGTAGATCTACACTGTGTTCAGAATTTAGATGATTAAAAACAATAGCGAAAATGCGGAGGGAGCACTCCCCACTTAACGGAATGTACTAGATGGTGTCTCATTCTACCGCATTCACTAAGCTCATTCACTAACCTCGGTTCGTAGAATGTGTACGCTTGTTTTCTGGTGTGTTTTGTGTGGTTAATCATGTTTGGCCCTGGTTTGTTTATTGGATTCTGGACTCGACTTAATACAAAGATAATCCGGAGCTGCTTTACTACCATGCAATTAGATTAATTTATTGCTCTAAATGCGGCGCACTTTTGAGTGCAACTCGTTGGAGTAACGTCAAAAGTAGGGTTGCCGTTCTACAAATTTTAAAGTCCCTAGACTAACAGAAAAAATCCGCCAGAAACAGGATTTTTCTTTTTCTTAAAATTTGCTAGATGTCCCTAGGTAGATTTTCGTGGTACCGTTGGTCTAACTGAAAAATCTTGCCAAATGGATACACAATGAATACCGGAAATCTAAAACTATAAATTCAGAAAACCTTAAAAAGAGCAGACTCTATTTCATATAAATTAATTATATACAGTGTGTCCGGTTACCGGTGTCGGAGCTTTTAATGCTATAAAATATAATCAATTTCTTCGACAAATCATGTCTCAAATCTCATTTAGACCTAGCTGTAATTAAATGGCAGCCATTTAAATTTTTAGTATCATCACCTCGACCCCGCGCATTAAAATTACAATATTCACCGATGTAGAAGTCCTACATTCTTAAAAGATATCTCATTGGATAGATAAAGATACGCGTAATGAAATAAAAGAAAAATTTTAACTGCAAAATTGTATTTAGATCCTAAAAAGACTTAGAAAAGAAAAAAAATGTAAAAAAATCGGTTATTTTTCACATTTTCGACTTTAATGAAAAAAGTAAGTAATTTACCTAATGATTTTTTACATTAAACTGATAGATCAGATCATATCCTAAGCAAAAACACAAAAATCTTAATTGTAACAAAAAAAAAACGGTATTATAACTGTTTGAATATGATAATATACTTTTGAAAAATTTGTCGCCCTGGTTGCAGACAGACAAAGTAAATTGATGAGAAGAGTGAAACACAATATTTCAAAATGCACGTAACTAAAAAGTTATTTATAAAAACTGTTCGAAATGACCTCCGCGATGTTGGAGTTGTTGTGTGGTTGATGTTGTAGCCCTTATTGCCACATGTTGCGTTGCACGTCTGATCATCTCCCGATCTTGTCGCAATTCATTTCCAACTTCGATTATTTTATTAATCAACTTTTCTCGTGAGTTTGGCACGTTCGCATAAACTCTTTGCTTCATAGTGCCCCATAGAAAAAAGTCTAAGGGAGTTAAATCCGGTGAACGCGGAGGCCAAGCGATCCTTCCACCGCGACCAATCCACGGCGAATAGCGCTCATTTAAATAATTTCGCACATTTACTGCAAAATGTGCAGGTGCACCGTCAAGTTGGAGAAGCATCCTTGCTCTGTGAGTTAATGGAAGCTCCATTAATTCTTCCAAAAACTGTGTTTGCAAAACCTCCAAAAATCTTGGTCCATTCATAGTTTCTGGTAAAATTATCGGCCAATTAAAATGTCTTTTATTCCAGCCCAAACGTTCACTCGAATTTCATGTTGGAAAGAACTTTCTTTAACAGCATGAGGGTTGTTTTGAAGCCACAGATGCTCGTTACGATGATTTGTATAACCCGATCTCGTGAAAGTGGCTTCGTCAGTCCACAAAATTCTTTTTAAAAAATCTGCATCTTGTCTTGTTCTTCTATTGATCCAGGAACAAAAAGCTGCCCTAATAGCATAATCAGGTTCGCGAATGTCTTGTACCCGCCGAAAATGGTAAGGATGCAAACCTTCCCTCTTTAAAACTCTCCACAATGACCATTTTGTTAAATTAAGCATATTGCTTATTCGTCTTACACCGAGTCTGGGATCTTGTGTAATTAAACGTAATATTTATTCTTCCTCCTCAGGTGCCACAAGCCGAAATCTTTCATTACATACATCCCAAGTCCAGCTATCCGCAAATGTATCGTTACAAAAGTGCGAGCATTTGGTGTAGGCCTGTTGGGAAACATTCTGGCGTACTCTGTGACAGCTCTGTTTGCGTTGCCGTTGCACAATCCATACACAAAGTGGATATCAGCGACATGCTGGTTTTAGTATTCACCATCTGCCATTTTTGAAAATATCAAAATAACTAGAAACTTCACCACAAACTTAAAAAGTTCCACAAAACGGAATTTTTTTAACAATAACAACAACAAGCGATCTTAGAGGGGCAAAAGTAGTGTAATCACAACGCGTGGCGAGGGACGACTGTTTTTGTATCCCAAGTACACTTGTTTAGAAGATCAAACAATGGGCTTTGGGTTTTTCTACATGCTCTTGAACTATCATAAATGATCCTGCACGTGCAGCTTGCGCTTTTAAGAGGTCGTGTTTGATAAAGTACAATTCTTAAACTATTTAATTTACATTTAAGATTTTTATGTTTTTTGTTAGGATATGTTCTGATCTATCAGATTAATGTAAAAAATTATTAGGTAAATGACTTACTTTTTTCATTAAAGTCGAAAATGTGAAAAAATAACCGATTTTTTTTTACATTTTTTTTCTTTTCTAAGTCTTTTTAGGATCTAAATACAATTTTGCAGTTAAAAGTTTGCTTTTATTTTATTACGCGTATCTTTATCTATCCAATGAGACGTCTTTTAAGAATGTAGGACTTCTACATCGGTGAATATTGTAATTTTAATGCGCGGGGTCGAGGTGGTGACACTGAAAAATTTAAATGGCTGCCATTTAAATACAGCTAGGTCTAAATGAGAATTGAGATATGATTTGTCGATGAAATTGATTATATTTTATAGCATTAAAAGCTCCGACACCGGTAACCGGACACATTGTATAGTGTAGGTTAATGACATGACAACCAAAACAAAAATTATTCATGTACAAATAAAAAATATTGTAAAAAAATAAATCTCTTTAAAGCACGTTTTAACATTAGTCATCCTATTAAAAATAAAACAATTAGCTCAGTACGTTCTTGTACCTAAATTTCAAAATTAATAGCGAAGTATAGATCCAGATCTTCAAAAAGAACTTCAGCGGAAGTTGAAGCTTCGCCAATGTCTCCAGTTCCCATCTTTGGTTTACCTTTATCGACTTGATTGACAAGATCTTCGGGAATATCATACGTTGCGCAATTCTTTTTTAATCCTTAACTGATTTCTAATTAGACGAACGGAATTTAAAGATTTTTCTGATTGCTTGTTTCACAGTTTGCTTTTAACTACATTCATAGCACCAAATACGCGTTCAAATTCTGCATTTGAGTGCGGTAGTGATAATATTACTATTGCAAAATTACATACATCTTCGAATATGTTTACTCCTGCTGCATTTTTGTAGGTCGAAACCTTAGAACATGGTCTCAGGTCGAAACAGAGAAAGTGAATTAACGACATTGAATTGTTAGTTTATATTCGGGAATTCCTGTGAAATTATATTATATATAGAGTGCTACCAACGGCAGATTACAAAATTGGACATATGATAAATTACTTATTTGAAATTAATTACTTCATAAAAAAGTCAGCTGTAGCAGCCAGACTAATCAGCCCTAAACGGGAATAAATAATATATACTCTGCTGCTACCATAACGCGGAAGGCGAAGATAAAAAACATTTATTTCCTAACTATCCCTGGCTACTGAGATACTGCGGACTGCATATAGATAAGTTGACGTTCTTATAAAGAAACAAGAAGCAGCCGCAAAGATCATTCAGCGCCACATCGACTTCACACGCCGCTATCGTCACGTATCCGTCGACCAATGGGGAGCCGTTTCTTCAACACCGCAGTTCGCTTCTTCTTGCTGTTCCGGAGCTGTACTCCACGCCGCCGCCGCTCGCCGTCTACGCGCGCGCACCGATCTGCATGTCTTTTATAGCCCGGTCCAGCGACGTAGCTTCGTGAACAACACACAAGTCTCACGCCGGGAAACGAAACGTACATAATAGTAATACATTTTGGCTAATTTTCATTGGTCATAATATAAGCAGTATAATTGGCTATGTACAATAAAAATAATTACCATTGGCAAATCAATTGTGAGCCAGCCATATAAATATAGGCAAGATGCAATTATATTCATTCCAGTCCACAGTCCATTCTATATTCGTACTCCAGTCGGACTTACATAAACAGTCGTTTCATTTCTCCACCTTGAAACCACTCGGAGTCTGTTAATAGTGGACCGTTCATCTCCACTATTACAGTGGTGACCCCGTACGAACACCTAGAGGGAAGATCCCGTACGAGCACCAAGAAGGAACACCTTGCGACGTACCACTATTACAGCGCTGATGCGAAGGAAACCCGTGGCGAACACCGAGAAGGAAGACTTCAGTATTTATAAAATCAGTTAATCAAGCCGTCATTATGGAGCAAGAGGCGAACACATATACATCAATTTTCGAGGAAATTCGAAAGCTATCACACGAAATCGCTGCACTCAAAGCTTCCCAGCATCACACCAGTTACCAGCAACAGTACAACCAGGGCAATCAGCAACAACGAAGATCACCTTTTCGTCGCAACCGCTCTGCAAGTAGAAGTCGAACAAGCTCAACATCAAGATCCCCTTACTGCTACTATCATCGAAGTTTCGGATTCGAGGCAAGAAAATGCACAGAACCGTGTACATTCAAAAATGAAAATGCGAAGGCGCTCGAACTAACTAATACGCTCAATGCGATGGGATCCAGCGTAACAGCCAAAGTCCTACCGTCTTTTCGTCACCGATAAAAAAAGCAAGCTTACTTTCCTTATCGACACCGGAGCAAATATCTCAGTGTTACCGCCGAAGCAAGGACAGAAATTGAAGCCACTGGATTTTCAGCAAACAATACGGTGATTCCTACATATGGAGAAAAAACAATGGAACTTGATGTAAATCTACGCCGACCATTCAAATGGAGATTTATCGTCGCTAAAGTCAGCAAACCAATCATCGGTGCTGATTTTCTTCAACATCACCAGTTGATCGTCAACATCAAAAATAGAAGAATCATCGACGGGAAAACCAATCTTGCATCTCAGTCTTTTGTCCAAGCAACCAATCAGCCTACAATAAGAAACATAGATGTTCAACAACCGTATCACAAGATCCTCGAAGAATACCCTGGTATCACAAGAATAACTTCAATGAAATTAACACCGAATAACGACGTTGAGCATTTCATCGAAACCAATGGACCACCACTTCATTGCCGTGCACGTCCAATCGCACCACACCTATACGAGCAAGTTCGAAAGGAATTCGAAAACATGATTGAGCAAGGAATGTGCCGTCCAAGCAAAAGCCCTTGGTCATCACCACTTCACATTGTACCGAAGAAGAACGGAGAATTACGAGTTTGTGGAGATTACAGAAGACTGAATTCTATTACCACTCCTGACCGCTACCCAATAACGCGAGTCAGGGATTTCACTAATCAACTATCAGACAAGACTATATATTATATTATATAGATATTCTCCACCATCGATCTCAAACGAGCTTACCAACAAATAAGAGTACGCGATGAAGACATAGAGAAGATAGCAATAATTACCCCAATGGGATTATTCGAATTCCCAAGAATGATCCCAGGATTAAAGAACGGAGGTCAAACTTTCCAAAGATTCATACACGAAGTACTTCATGGACTGGATTTCGTTTTCGCATTTATTGATGATCTCCTTGTTGCAAGCCCTGATAAAGAAACGCATGAAACCCATCTACGCACCGTGCTACAGCGATTAGAAGACAACGGAATCACAATCAACCCTTCGAAATGCATATTTGGACAGCAAGAAGTTCAATTTCTTGGTTTCACCGTCAGCAAGGAAGGAATCAAACCGCCTGCCGAAAAAGTCAGAGCAATCATCGATTATGCGAAACCTAAAACTATCGAAGAGCTAAGGCGTTTTCTTGGGATGATAAATTTTTACAGGGAACACATACCTAAAGCCGCTGACCAAGCCAAGCACCACTTCACGCATACCTTCACAACACGAAGAAAAAAGATAAAACGTCAATCGAATGGAACGATGAAGCGACGAAGGCATTTGAAGCTTGTAAAGTTGCGATCCAAAATGCAGCTTTACTCGCTCACCCATCACACGAAGCAACCCTTGCTATCTTCAGCGACGCATCCGATCTCTCAGCAGGAGCCGTTCTCCAACAATACAGCAATGGGAAATGGCAACCACTTGGCTATTTTTCGAAGAAGTTCTCCGATACTCAACGTAACTACAGTACATTCGACCGAGAGCTACTCGCTATTTACATGGCTATCAAGCACTTCAGAAAAACGTTCGAGGGTCGAAACCTGATCGTTTTTACCGACCACAAGCCATTAACATATGTACTTTCAAAGAAACCATCACTATCGGAAACACCACGAAGAGAAAGACAACTTATTTTCATAAGTGAATTCACTACCGACATACGTCACATCAGTGGAAAGGACAACATAATCGCCGACGCACTCAGTCGCGTACCAATCGACAGTGTAACGTGCCCTACATCAATCGACTATCATAAGATCGCCGCAGCACAAGACAGAGATAGTGACAACATAAAACATCTATCGAAGCAAGGTAACTTGTCCATCAAGCAAGTTGCAATGCCAATGACGCATCTACCTATATACTGTGAAGCCTCAACGACAACTATGCGACCATACCTCAGATCATATAAACAACAGGAGATATGCTCAGTAGTTGAAAATGTGTCGGAACCCGGTGTCTCCAGTTGGCCCCCACCACGCGCCAACTACTACATAATAAAAGCAATAAATACACAATCGCGCACACACTCGCATTTTATAAATCAGAACATACTACACAACCAATTATAAACCTTATCTCATCATACACAGCGTGAATTTACAATGCACCGTACAAAACTTATTCACACAAAAACATCTGTCGCTATCATTCACTCACAAAAGCCGGCAGCGGCTGCTTCACGAAACTATCGTGTGAGTGAGAGTATCAGTAAAACACTTATCCATTGCGCTATTAGACCAGCTGATTCACAGGTCGATTTGTACTTAGCAAGCAATAGTTTTTGTTCCTAATGAAAACATTTGATTTGGTTTTTCATCGTGTTTCTAGTACCACGAAGTAATGTTTTAATAAATTGAATAAGAAAAACATTAATATTTTAGTACTTACGTGTGAAATGAGATGCCATCTTTCATGTAATTCACAATACAGTTGTTATTTTTGCAAACAATCACTGAACAACGCGGCATTTTGTCAAAAATCACGAGCAGTGAAGACGTCACAAGTTGACATTCGACTAATTATCGAAACTGGCATCAGGCCGCTTTGCGGCCAGATGCGTTCGCAAGTGCCACGCCTCCTTGCCATATCTCCTGTTGTTTATATGAATGATCTGAGGACCATACCTACCAGAAGAATGTCGTCGCGAAGTCTTCAATGCACTGCACAACATCAGTCATCCAGGTGTTAGAACAACAAGAAAACTCATCACTGAAAAATTCTTTTGGCCTTCAATGCAAGTGGATGTTGGCAACTGGGCGAAGCAATGCATTCAATGCCAGAAATGCAAAGTACAAAGGCATACATCAAGTAGTCTAGCTACATTTCCACCCACGGAGAGATTCGAACACCTGCACGTTGACATCGTTGGACCATTACCTACTTCACCGCAAGGACATCGTTATCTCGTAACAATGATCGACAGAACAACAAGATGGCCAGAAGCAATACCTACCGATGATACTTCAGCCGAATCCGTCGCGAAGATAATTTATGAAAATTGGATTACTCGTTTCGGATCACCTAAAACCATCACAACGGATCAAGGAAGAAATTTCGAAAGCAACCTATTCCTGAAACTTCTTCAAACTATGGGAATACAAAAGACACGTACAACAGCATACCATCCTCAGTCAAACGGAATAATCGAACGATGGCATCGTACATTAAAAACCGCACTCAAAACTCGTTTATCTCAACATACAAAGTGGATTGATGAGCTACCTACAGTGCTACTCGGACTACGAGCAACACCGCGTGCAGACACTAGTCTTAGCGCCGCTCAGCTAACCTACGGCTGCAGCATAAGACTGCCGTGTGACTTCTTCAGTTCAGCAGCGTCAAACAAACAAGAAATGGATTACGATTTCGTAACTCAACTTCGAGAATCAATCAACAAAGCCTTATCGTCGAAATGCACCGAAATGCAATCACACAGAAATAATAAATCAGTATTCATTCACCAGGATTTGAAAACATGCAAGCAAGTTTTTGTAAGAAACGACGCAATGAAAAAACAATTTCAACCTACCTACGATGGACCGTATAAAGTATTAGCGAGAAATAGCAAAACTTTCAAACTACAAATACCCGGAAGGAAATCTACTATTATTTCGATCGACCGGCTAAAGCCTGCCTATATTATTAACGAGGATACTACAGAGGATTCATCATCATCATCATCAAAACCACCAGCGAGGAAGCTTGAAACTCCATCATCTACATCAACCCAGTTGAAACCTATTTTAAAAACTACTAAATACGGGCGAGTCGTCAAGCCTCCGGTACGCTTTCGCTAGGGGGAGAGTGATGTAGCAGCCAGACTAATCAACCCTAAACGGGAATAAATAATATATACTCTGCTGCTACCATAACGCGGAAGGCGAAGATAAAAAACATTTATTTCCTAACTATCCCTGGCTACTGAGATACTGCGGACTGCATATAGATAAGTTGACGTTCTTATAAAGAAACAAGAAGCAGCCGCAAAGATCATTCAGCGCCACATCGACTTCACACGCCGCTATCGTCACGTATCCGTCGACCAATGGGGAGCCGTTTCTTCAACACCGCAGTTCGCTTCTTCTTGCTGTTCCGGAGCTGTACTCCACGCCGCCGCCGCTCGCCGTCTACGCGCGCGCACCGATCTGCATGTCTTTTATAGCCCGGTCCAGCGACGTAGCTTCGTGAACAACACACAAGTCTCACGCCGGGAAACGAAACGTACATAATAGTAATACATTTTGGCTAATTTTCATTGGTCATAATATAAGCAGTATAATTGGCTATGTACAATAAAAATAATTACCATTGGCAAATCAATTGTGAGCCAGCCATATAAATATAGGCAAGATGCAATTATATTCATTCCAGTCCACAGTCCATTCTATATTCGTACTCCAGTCGGACTTACATAAACAGTCGTTTCATTTCTCCACCTTGAAACCACTCGGAGTCTGTTAATAGTGGACCGTTCATCTCCACTATTACACAGCCATCTCAAAAGTCCAAATGTCGCTAGAAGTCGCTAAATAATTATTTCTCGCTAAAACGATTTTTTTATCCGCTAGATCTAGCGAGAAAGTCGCTAAAACGGCAACACTGGTCAAAAGACGTGTAGACGGAGCAGTGCCCTGTATATCAAAACTCACAAGTTACACTTTACAAGAAAGTGTTTAGAAGTTCGTGTAAATTACGTTTATCAACAAAAATCTAGAGGGCTTGTAAAATTTAACATTTGTAGGTTCTACTTGTAACTTCTAAAATCAAAAATGTATGTCGAATTTTTTTCCCGCCATTTTTTGCTTTTTTTGAATATCTCCATTTAAACGTATTGTATATTATGTATATTGCCTGTGCCTAATTTTGATGGGACATTAAAAAAGTAGTAGCACAGCTAGTTGCGACAAAGTATTCCTGCTTTTTAATTATAACTGATACTTAGCGGTCAGCCGCCGTAGAGTATACATCACCTGAAGATGCCTCGTGTAGAGGCGAAACACGTGTCATATTATCGTCGATGGTGTGTCTTTCCTGGAATAGTGGTGTTGAGAGTAGTGGTGCCGGGAGTAGTGGTGCTGGGACTAGTGGTGACGGGATTAGTGCATGCAATTGAGGGAGGGCGGGAGGTGCTCTTCAATCCAGGTAAAACGCATCATTGTATTTAATTACAAGCGGATGGTTGCGAATTAAATATTAATATTTTTTTTTCTTTTTAAAAAGAATATTAACAATGCTATAAACATTACTAATATTCCCCTTAACCACTCGTGGTAAGCTTTAATTGCTTGTGTTACGAGTGGTCCACGCTAGTAGTCGAATGGCGGATTAACCCACGACCTTTTTGAGTTCGCGGTCCGCGCCCTGCCATATCTTTATTATAACTGATTGTTTTTTCGAGACTGCTCCGTTCGCTATTATCTTGAACGCCTTCAAATATATTATCAGAATCTTATTCGAGACCTCTCGAGATCTCGTCTTCGGTTTCGTTTTCCTAATAAAGTTACACAAAATCACGCAGCAATTAAAAATATTGCAAGCAATCGTGGGTTGAAACTCTTAAATAATTTAAACATGGAAATTTTTCTTTCAGAATTCCAATAGCATGTTTAATAACTCACTGATTCGATTTATGAGCATTAAGAAATCTGATATTTGCTTCATCATTGCCATCTATTACTATGGAAGTAATGAGCCTATATGATAACCTCTTGTGCAATAGGTCTCCAGCCTCATATCTGTTTCTTGAAACTCTACTGTCATGGGTGCTACCGAGCCAATTAGCATAGGAATAGTAAAACTTTTTGTCAAGACCGCACACAGCCAAACAGTGAATGGAATGATTTCCATGTTGATTCACGAATTCTTCTTCATGTTGATGTGGGGCATCAACTTTTATCAAGGTGCCATCTAGACAGCCACAAATTAATGGCATTCCTTTCAACATATGAAACTTCTGTACTACCTTCTGCATATTATTCGGCTATTTAATGAAGTTTTCAAACATTACGGTATTGATGGCTGCTACAACATTGCTGCACTGACTGCATTGCATACACTGCCTTTTGTTACACCATGCACGTTAGAAACAGCATGGTATTGAGCTTCGGTTCCCAACCAATCTAGAGCTATTTGTAATATTAATTTAATTGACAGGGCGTGGTTTCTGGTTGTTTTATTTCTAAATGACTACCCAAAATGCTAATTAATTGTTCCAATTTTTCAGCTATAAGTTGAAACTTTTTATTAAATTCATAGGTCAATAGTCAATTCTTGTTCTATATGTTTTTGGTTCCATTTTTCTAATATTTTCATCATCGCTTGAGTCACTTGACCACATTTTAAAATGGACAATCAAATTTAAAAAATATTACAGTACTACTTATGACACTTGTAAGACGAAATGGAGAGTCGCAGGACACTCTTTGGATTTGCTTTGATTTTCTACAAATTGTAACCTACAAGGTATTTTTGATGAACAAAATCACTAATACAAGTGTAAAAACATACTTGTGAAATAAATTATGACCCTTGTAACTTGTAATTTACATGTGTAGTTATGATAAACACATACTTGTAATTAAATTTTTTACAGGAAAATTGCTTGTAATAATACAAGGCTCGTTTGTTGAACAGTGCCCTGTTTATCAAAACTCACAAGTCTACTTGTTCACAAGTTACACTTTACAAGGAAGTTTTTACAAGTTCGTGTAAATTACGTTTATCAAAAAAACTACACTACTACTAACTACAGGGGCTGTAAAACACTTGTAGGTTCTACTTGTTAGTTCTAAAATCAAAAATGTATGCCGCATTTTTTTCCCACCATTTTTTTTGCTTTTTTGAATATCCCATTTTAACGCATGGCTGTATGGCATATTATCTGTGCCGAATTTTGATGGGACATTAAAAAAGTAGTAGCACAGGTAGGTACAATCTACGAATACTTCTTCATATTGATGTGGGGCATCAATTTTTATCAAGGTACCATCTAAACAGCCACAAATTAATGGCATTCCTTTCAACATATGAAACTTCTGTACTACCTCCTGCATATTAACGTACATAGTTTTTTAACATTGCGGTATTGATGGCTGCTACAACACTGGGACTACATTGCATACACTGCCTTTTGTTACACCATGCATGTCAGAAACAGCATGGTACGTAGGTCACTCAATAAGTTTTAGAGATGCTCGAAATTTAAAAATGGTACGCACCCGTGTTATAAAAAACAAATTTATTTAAAAATAGAACTGTATAAGCCAATTGCTCAATATTATAAATAAAGCGGCCAAGAGCGTGTCGGGCCACGCTCAGTGTAGGGTTCCGTAGTTTCCCATCCGTCACAGTGTTCCCACTTATGAGTTTGTACAAAAACTGTTGTATCCATCCAAGTTCAAAATAATTTTCCTAGAAAGTCCTTATAAAGTTCTAATTTCCAGATTTTTTTCATATTTTCTAAACTTATGGTTCAAAAGTTAGAGGGGGTCCCCCCCCCCTCTAACTTTTGAACCATAAGTTTTTTACTTTTGGAGCGATTATTTCCGAAAATATTGACATTATCAAAAAATTATTTTAGTAAATCCCTATTCATTTTTAAATACCTTTCCAACAATATATCACACGTTAGGGTTGAAATTAAAAAAAAAATCACTTCCCACTTTACATATAGGGGGGGCTACCCTAATAAAACATTTTTTCCAATTTTTATTTTACCACTTTGTCGGCGTGATTGATACACATATTGGTACCAAATTTCAGCTTTCTAGTGCTAACGGTCACAGAGATTAAGCGAGGACGGACAGACGGACAGACAGACATGGCGAAACTATAAGGGTTCCTAGTTGACTACGGAACCCTAAAAAATAAAGTTCTATTAATTTTACCCTAACGCTTCCCGCGCTTTTCATTTAAAACGATGTATCTTAACCGTGAACATTTGCGCGCTAAGATCTAATATGATTTTAAATTTGGTTTAACCATACAATTAAGTTTACAACGGTTACAATCAACATTAGGGAACTCAGCTCCATCACGCGCAATAATTTTTAGGTGGTTTGCTGAATTCAAAAGGGGTGAAATTAACCTTGAAGTTGTCCAAAGAACCGGCGCCCCGCAAATAGCAGAAACGCCGGAAAATATATGGAGTACTGAAATGTTGGTGTGAGATGACTCACGAATCACATATACGGACATCGATAAGATTTTAGGCATTAGTTCGGGGAGCATTCATACCATCCTACATCAACATCTTGGAGTGAGGAAGCTTTGTAGTCGATGGATCCCTCGTTTGCTCTCCGAAAGCGAAAAACAGACTCGTGTGGATTAGTAGATAGATTGGTGCAATTAAATGCATCTACAAAACGTAGACCCATTTAATGGCACCAATCTAGGCGGTGTTTCAGAAATCGCTACTGGTGAGGAGACATGAATCTATCAATAGGACAAAACTGTAAAGACCTTGCAACGTTGGCAAAAAATGGTGGCCTGATTTTCTTCATGGAGTGGATATTTGTCCACGTCTAATTCAGTCAACTCTGAATGGTATGCTACAGTTTCATTATACCATTATAAAGGTTTTTAAGCTGTGCGGGAGAGAAGACCAAAGACCGGGCTTCGGGGAATCACGCTGCATCACGATAACGCATCTTTACATACCTTCCTTAGAACAAAAGCATTTATAAGGATCTGGTGGTGAAACTTTAAGTCACCCACCCTACAGCCCTGACTTAGCTCCTTGTGATTTCTTTTTGTTCCCAAGAGTCAAAGAAAAAATAAAAGGCAAGTTTTTTTCGAGTGCTGAAGAAACCGTGGCTGCTTACGAAGAAGTGATTTCCGACCTGTCAGATCAAGACTGGCAAAAGGTATTTTCAGAGTTTGTTTAGGCGAATGGAACTTTGTATAGAGCATTATAGAGAATATTTTGAAGATATAAAATAAATATTAATTCTATATTACATAATCTAGAATATTATACTATTATATAATCTAGAATACTTTTTGTATATCTTAAAACTTATTAAGTACCCTACGTATTGAGCTCCGGTTTCCAACCAATGTAATATTAACTTATTTGACAGGGCGTGGTTCCTGTCTGTATTTCTTTCTAAATGGCTACCCAAAATGTTAATTAATTGTTCCAATTTTTCAGCTTTAAGTCGAATCTTTTCATTAAATTCATAGGTCTCCATGTGACCATAGTCAATTCTTGTTCTATATGTTCTTGGTTTCATTATTCTAATATGTTCATCAACGCTTGAGTCACTTGACTACATTTTAAAAAGGACAATCAAAATTAAATTATATTACAGTACTACTTATGACACTTGTAAGACTGAATAGAGAGCCGCCGGACACTCTTTGTATTGCCATGATTTTCTACAAATGGTAACATACAAGGGATTTTTGATGATCAAAATCACGAATACGAGTGTAAAAATATAAATAATGACCCTTGTAACTTGTAATTTACACATGTAGTTTTGATAAACACATATTTGTAATAATTAAATATTTTACAGGAAAATTGCTTGTAATACAAGACTTGCAAATTTTGATAAACAGGGCACAGGGCACTGGTCTAGGGTGAAATATCCATTCACTATAGTCAACCAAATCTAAGAAATACCTTTTGACGTTTCACATTAATCATTCCGCAATAACTTTGCACAAGCATACTCACAGGATTTAAAATAGCCTTTTACGTAAATCCGAAGAATCAGGAAGTTATCTAATTTCATTACAACATGTAGTTTGTTATCACTAATTTAAATTCGAATCTTTCAAACAAAGCAAAATATTTAAAAAACAACCAGTATCAACTTTTTAACTTGACTTTGTTTAAATTATATGTCGCTATGTACCTTCTTACCGTAGTGCTTAGATGATTAAAATTCATTGTTATGCGCATAATCGACAAAAATATTCAAATAATCGGTAAAACTATTCAAATAATCGAATCATTATATTTTTAATACCTATTGTTTGTATAATTAAAATTTTATTTTAAAAATTCCTTAAATTACATACATGAACCATGAATATATCCAGTTTTTTTTTACTTCGTCAACGAAAATTTGTGTAGGCAAAGATCTCAAATACAAGGCAATACAAGGACAAAAAAAAATACTACGTAATTTCTATCTCCCGTCATTTCGGAAACTGTGCGAATTCTGTGATTGTCTTCTTATTTTATGACTCGGCGTAAGTTTTTTTTCTGTTTCTTCTACATTCATGTGCCCATATCACAAAGGATAATTGGGCAAAAGTGATAGAAAAAAAATATTTAAATATAGATGACTTTAAAAGAGACATTAATTTTGACTGCATTATTGAAAATGAAATAATAATTAATCTAAACAACAACAGCTCAACTAGTTGTTAAATTATCCGTTTTTAATTTATTTTGGTATTATTCAAACTAAACTGTAAATGATTACCAAATCTATATAATCTATATCGATTTTTTTAAGAATCGAATATTGTACGTTCCCATTTTCCGGTTGGCATGCTTGACGCAATAAGTCTGACAGCTGTCAAAATGTATTTCTTAGATTTGGTCTTTGACTAGAAAAAAAAAAGAAAGGACATGACATAAATATCGTTAGTTGTATGAATGTAACGAAATATCGGAGTTTCTTTTTAGCTTATGAGTATATTCGTATGTAAAAAAAGGACAACAGTAGTTTTATCATTACCGAATATGACAACAATTTTTTCGCTGCGGCTGGGCGTCATATTTTGTCACAGTCAATGATAACTATATCAATTGTCATTGCGATTTTAGTGAGGGAGTGTGTTATTTTTATATGTTTCTCTCGTGGAATTGGATTATTACGAAATGTCTTATTCTATTACCCGGGACCTCTAAATCGGGATAAAAAGTATCCCATATGTTAATTCAGGTAATAAACTATTTGCTTGCCAAATTATTATATTCAAACTGGTCTGATACTTTTGGCGTGATTGAGGAAGTGTGTGAGTATTATGACTGAGTCTAACTTATTGTCTAACAAACAAACAAAAATTCTTTAATTTGTACTTCTTGTTTAGTAATTCCCGAAAAATAATTGTAACATTAATAATAGATAGTTACATTATAAAAACAAAAAAAACGACTGGTTAAAAGTAATGAACTAAAAAAAAAATAGGTATAACTCATATATACTTCAGTAATCTCCTTTTAATTTCTTTTATTTGGATACCCTTATCGATAGCCTGAGTAAAAAAAATTAACGACTTTGGCGACAAAAATCAGTTATATTGATTTAAAAAAAACTATCTAAGAACACACGGGTGTGACGAATCACACAAAAGAATCTTTTTCTAAATAAGCGCCACATTATCGATATTAAGTATAGTGCGCAGCACTACGTCAAGCCGCCATCTTTGTGCCAGACTCAGTTTAGGTATACACGTTTTCTTCGTAGGTATGTCATGTCCTTTCTTTTTTCTCTAGTCAAAGGATTTGGTTGACTATAGATTGGGTGCGTTTGGCAGAAAAAAGCGCTAGCAAGCGCTTACTAGCGCTAAAATAGTTTTCGGCCAGGACACGATTGCTACTTCAGTAGCGCTGACACAATCCGCCATTTTGCTTATTTAATTTGTTTGTTTTGAAGTAGAGTTTATAAGTTGTTTTTTGCAATATTAGTTTTAAGTAACATAATGACATGAATAGACATAGACATGTTATTAAAAATTCATGATTGGTAAGTTTTTAATATGAATACTTCACAAACATATTTAAATTAGGTTAGGTTCCCCGGTTAAAACTAACATCGTGTCCTAGAGGAAAATAGCTACTTACGATTTGACAGCGCTTACCGCTTACGATCGCCATTTTGCTTACAAGCGCTTGCTAGCGCTTTTTTCTGCCAGCAGAAAAAAGCGCTAGCAAGCGCTTACTAGCGCTAAAATAGTTTTCGGCCAGGACACGATTGCTACTTCAGTAGCGCTGACACAATCCGCCATTTTGCTTATTTAATTTGTATGTTTTGAAGTAGAGTTTATAAGTTGTTTTTTGCAATATTAGTTTTAAGTAACATAATGACATGAATAGACATAGACATGTTATTAAAAATTCATGATTGGTAAGTTTTTAATATGAATACTTCACAAACATATTTAAATTAGGTTAGGTTCCCCGGTTAAAACTAACATCGTGTCCTAGAGGAAAATAGCTACTTACGATTTGACAGCGCTTACCGCTTACGATCGCCATTTTGCTTACAAGCGCTTGCTAGCGCTTTTTTCTGCCAAACGCACCCATTGATTCAGTATTATATATCGATATGACATTGACAGATGTAACGTCAAAATTGTGAAAGTATTTCGACGCTTCACAGCCAAAAAGGGATAACCGCCAATTTTTGCGAAATCGACTTTATATACAGGGTGGCCCAAAAGTCGTGGATCAAACGCTACTAGGGGTTAGATGGGGTCATCAGCTGCAAAAAGTTGTTCTACGGGAGGTCCTTAAAGTCAACCCCTGCAGAGTTGTAATTTATTTTGTGTTTTTATGAGAAAATTGACTTTTTTTAACTAATTCTTATTAGAATGCCAAAAAATAAACATCCTCTATCTTTTTTATAATTTTCACTAGATTGGTACTGATGAGTCCTTGCGTTAGACATGCTATTTATGGTTGTTTATTGGGTGTGTTGAAGATAGTTTTACGATTATTATTTTTCTCAAATCATAACTTTTTATTTACTTCGGACCCCACTGTGAAAAAAAATACTCTACCGAAAAGTGACCCTGTATTACAAGTTTTGGCGCATTTAATAGGGATTCTGAAAAGGTATTACACATGGTTATGCGTGGCTTTGATATCTTTTTAGGACGATTATTCATGGCAAGGCCAAAGTTAACCCAACCATAAAACTCGGTTAGGCTTATTTAAAAATAAACTAGAATTAATACAATTAATGACAAAGACTCTCTGCCTCTCTTTTACACTAACTATTTAATCCTTTGTCAGTAAAAGGCCGGTTGGCCCGTCAGTTCAGGTAGCGATATCTTTTCTAGGAAACAAAAGGCTGGGCCGGCAGGGGCGGGGGCTGGGGGATGCGCGTGAGCATGTTTCTTTAGAATGTTTAGTGTTCTTTAGTAACTCGCTTCCTGCCTGTGGGTACGCACGTGTTCTTTTTCTCGGTTTTACGACGACTTGTGACCAGTTTCTTTCCTTTGACGTACGCTTTGTTTTTCGGACTTGTGATAGATTGCCTACCTGTGACCAGTGCTGTGTGAATCGGACGGATTGGCTACAAAAGTGGACAGATGGCTGCTGCGAGGAGAGAATACACCCAACGGGAGTATGCAGAAATGCATTACCTGTATGGCTTTTGCGACGGTAATGCCCGGGCTGCTGCCAGGGAATATCGTCAACGCTACCCTAACCGTGATCGTTTTCCGGATTACAGGGTCTTTATGCGCGTACATAATTCGTACATGGAGGGAGTCTTACCCGGTCAGCATGCTATGAGAGCAGGCAGACCAGTGATGCAATTTGAAAATGAAGATGAAGTGCTGAGAGAATTAAGATTGGATCCTAGTATAAGTCAACGCCAAATATCCAGTAATATCGGGATTCCAAGATCGACGGTGCAACGTGTCATTAACAGAAAAAAATATCACGCCTACCACGTGCAAAGGGTGCAAGCTTTGCTGCCCGGTGACTATGAACCTAGAGTGCGGTTTTGTAGAGAGATGCTAAGATATCACAGAGAAGATCCGCAGTTCTTTAACAAGGTTTTATGGACGGATGAGTCAACTTTTAGAAGAATGGGAGTATTCAATATCCACAATCTACATTTTTACTCCAGAGTAAACCCCCATATCATAAGAAATGATCGATTCCAGAATCTGTTTGGTATTAACATGTGGGCTGGGATAATTGGCCAGCAGTTGGTGCTGCATGAAATGCCAGCAAGGCTGAATGGTGCTCAGTATTTAAATTTTTTGCAAAATAATTTAAACCATATTCTTAACGAAGCTGAAGTTCCAAAAGAAAGAATAGCAGAAATGTGGCTGCAACATGATGGCGCCCCGCCTCACTACGCTCGAGCAGTCAGAGATCATTTGAACGAGCGCTTCCCCAACCGGTGGATTGGTCGAGGCGGACATGTTGCGTGGCCACCCCGGTCGCCCGATTTAAATCCATTAGATTTTTTTCTTTGGGGCTATTTTAAAGAAATAGTTTACCAAGGAGAGAACAATAGCGAACAAGAACTACGACAAAAGCTCGAGTTTGCTAGAGTACAAGTAACTAACAACAGAAGTGCATTCCGTAGGTTACGTAGGAATTTTATTAGACGGTGCAGATTATGTATTATGGTCAGAGGCAGGAATTTTGAGCATTTATTGTAAAATGTTTTGCTTAATAAAACAATTATTTCACAATCGTTGCTTTGTTTTTTCGTCCTAGAAAGATATTAGAGCCACTCATGGCCATGTGTAATACCTTTTCAGAATCCCTATTAAATGCGCCAAAACTTGTAATACAGGGTCACTTTTCGGTAGAGTATTTTTTTTTCACAGTGGGGTCCGAAGTAAATAAAAAGTTATGATTTGAGAAAAATAATAATCGTAAAACTAAACATTATCTTCAACACACCCAATAAACAACCATAAATAGCATGTCTAACGCAAGGACTCATCAGTACCAATCTAGTGAAAATTATAAAAAAGATAGAGGCTGTTTATTTTTTGGCATTCTAATAAGAATTAGTTAAAAAAAAGTCAATTTTCTCATAAAAACACAAAATAAATTATAACTCTGCAGGGGTTGACTTTAAGGACCTCCCGTAGAACAACTTTTTGCAGCTGATAACCCCATCTAACCCCTAGTAGCGTTTGATCCACGACTTTTGGGCCATCCTGTATATAGTTAAAATCTTTTTTTTTCTGCGTCTTTTGGTCTTAGTCTCATAGTTCTATGACATACTTTTTGTCGGTTAGGCAGTATATAAAATGAGCTCCTCAGCTTTATTTCTTTGTCGTAAACGACACAAATTTTGAAGAATTTTAACAGTTTTAATTTTAACGGTTAGCTGAAAAATGGTATTTCGAAACATAGACTTATGTTATTAAGATTTTTTTAAACATTTTCATGTTTGGACGTTAACTGATTTGGGCTAGAAGTAATTTATGTATAAAGATATGTTTATTACATTTAGCTTGAACTTTTTTTTCTAAACTCCATTTACGACATTATGTCAGTTTGTTTGAAAAATATTATTGTGTAATACATAAAGACGCGAAGAAGGAACACCACACTTCTTTAGCATTAACTTAGTGGTACTTTGAATGAATCGAACAAGGAAAATGATTCCGATGGGTTGTTTTAATAAGCGAAACGCGAGTTTAGGCTAGAAGCAAAAGTATTTTCGTATTTATAAAAAAATCAAAGTATAAATATGAGAATTTGCTTAAGACTATTAATAATTTGTATTGTGAATTAATGTAAATATTAATAAACATTGTATGTTAACTATCTTTGTTTTATTAGCCTTTTCTATCTCTGAGGTTTTCATTGTTATTTATTTGTAATATTGTTGACCACATGGAATTTTCTATTGCAAATTCCCGGAAGATCCATATTAATATCAACATTTCGAAGCAAGAACATAAATAACTCTACCTAATTCCGACCTCCGTTTATAATGCATATAGGAAAGAAACACTTGAGTTTATTCTTTCCATCTGAATAAATTTTAAGTGTCTTCAAATTTTTTACTGTAGTAGCACCACATAACATCACACGAAATTATAATATTTTAGCTTATTTATAAAACAAACAAATCACTTACTGTGGATAGCCTTCCCATTTAAGTAAATACTCATACTGCTTTCGACGCGGGTTGAAACGCTTGGCAAGTATTTTCTCTACAACATATTCTCCAGCTTCAACAGTGTCGGCACCCTCGCGTTCAGAGCGCCGTGCTATCCGCTCCTCAGGCGGAACTCGTTCTTGTGCATTTCGCACAGACTCTTTGTCTGTTACCTCCTAAAATAATAAAAACAAATAATTGATGATTAATAATACGTATTTCACCAAAAGAATTTCAGTGCTTATCTCATTGAATTACCATTTGCGTGAACATTTTACAATAAATATACTGCCTACAGCTGGACAAGATCTCATCTAATTTCTAAGTTATGGAGCATTTAGTCTGTCACACAGTTCAATGCATGCTGGCGGGTTGACCATGTCCTCAAAGTATTTTATTCAAACATGCTGGTTTACTCATAGATATTTCATCAAAAGAATTTCAGTGCTTATCTCATTGAATTACTATTTGCGTGAACATTTTACAATAAATATACAGCCTACAGCTGGACAAGATCTCATCTAATTTCTAAGTTATGGAGCATTTAGTCTGTCACACAGTTCAATGCATGTTGGCGGGTTGACCATGTTTTTTATTCAAACATGCAGGTTTACTCATAGATATTTTCCTACTCTTTATTTTTATAGAATAAGGGTGACAAACGAGCACACAGTCCACCTGAATGTAAGTGGATGCTGTGGCCCATGACATCCACATTTATCCTCGATTAAGAATCAAAACGCAGATGCATTGTCACCCCTGAAGACTAAGATGGGATGCTTCGTTTCCAGTAAAAAAGGGTCTCTGGATCTCTACACTCACCATACGAAACACAGCAGTATTAAGCTGCTATTTTACGCTGCATTTCTATGAGAGCGTAGTGCTTCCCCGGTAGAGCCAACCCATTTATGCTACAACCATAATATAGCTGCACCATGGCTCTACCATGTACAAAGACTGCAGATCATGTGATAAATCAGCACTTACAATTGTAGTTTTCACATTGGTGGGTATAGATGGTACAACCCAGTTTGTCACATACATTAAAATTTACAGAAAGCGGGGTTAGCTTCCAAGCTTCACTTTCCAGGTAGCAATGAAATCAAAGAATGAGAGATGACTCCATAAAGACATTGTTTGTCCTCCTTTCCCAAGGCACTTTATATCCAATATGTAAAGTAAAGTTACAGCCTATATATGTCCCACTGCTGGGCACAGGCCTCATCTCATTTCTGAGAGGGTATTAGGACAAGGAAGTGTCCACCGCCCAGCCCCAATGCGTGTTGGCGAACTTCACATGTCTTCGAAATTTTTTTTCTTATTTCTCAGACATGCAGGTCACCTCACGATGTTTTCCTTCACCGCCGAGCATGTGGTAAATCAGCACTTAGATCAAACCCGGTTCGCTAGCGTACTGTGAAGTTTACAGCGAGCGCTAACCATCTGAGCTACCACGGCTCTTTTCCCAATTTAATATGGTCTGCATATAATTCAGGAAATATTTACCTTTGCCTTTGGAGTTTGGAATGTCACTGCTTTAGGCAAAACTTTCTGTGCTGGACTAGCCTTTACATCGTCACTTTCTTCACCAGATGGTTGTGTTTCAGAATCTTCCTGAATATAAATGGAAGAGTATGAATATAACATAATTAAAACAAAATTTATTGACTTAAGGTTTAAAAATAACACAATCTTGGTGTGGCTAACATTTTTAAATTGACATACCACTTTTGAAAGTTGTTGAAGTTTTCTAGGCCTTCCTCTTTTTTTCAATTCAGCAGTGGGAGTCTGAACAGGAACAAGCTGATCTTCAGTTTTAACTTCCATCTTAAAAAAGAAAAGTAACACAAAAAGTAATTTTTGCTTTAGATCTGTAATTAAAGGAATATTTTTAATAAAAGATCTTTTTATAATTTTAAAATTTATAACCCATTATCAGATAATTTAAGTATTTAAAAATGACTAATTGTATATGTAGGTATTTAAAAATGAAAAAGAGCTATAATAAACAATCGGATTTGTTGATCACAATGCCAGGCACATTGCAGATGTCGGTTGGACAATACTATGTCCAATGACAAACATATAGTTGTTACTTTGGGATTATAATTAATAATATTAAAAATATTGCCAAAGTAAATATACACAAATATAGACTTAACAAATCACTAAAAAATTAACATTTATAACATATTAGGAACTATTACTAAGTATACAAGTATAATGTGAGGCAATGGAAACAGGCTCAGTATTCGCAGATTTCACTTTTCAGCCAATCCCTATCGTTTTGGGTATATTTTGGTTGCACGCACATAGTAATTATATATTAGTGGTAACCCTCATTACAGTTTGTGTTAAATAAAAAGATGTTAAACAGTCATTCTGCCTACAAAGACTTTTGTATAATAACTCCTTTTTAATTTTTAATTTAATATTAAAATTTTCTTTTAAACACATCCAGTACCAGTATATGCTGATATCTTGCATTAGTAGGCAGCAACTAATATTTGGAGGTTTACTTACACTGAATGTTTTAAGGTCATTGACATTATATGCCGAACACCATAGGATAAATTGTTTTTTTTTTTTTGCATTTCTTTGGATCTAGTTATATTTTATTACATTTTACAAATACTTTCAAGGATAGCTTCTATTCCACTTACACTAAACACCATATAATGTTCCAGATGGTAAAAATAGTATTACCCAGTATTAGCATGGGAATAAATGTTTTGAATTTTGTTACAGAAACACTTTATTATCTTTATTCAAAGATTTATCTCTGAATAAAGATAATAAATCTTGTTGTTCTTGTTGTGCGTGTGTGGTGGATACTCGAAAACGCATATTCGTTTATCCACCCCAGACAGGGTGGATAATTGGAATTCATATACTTTTTTTCTTCAGATTTTCCCTCGCTGCTGTTACTGTCTACTGTTGTTTATAAAAACATGATAGAAACTGGCCTAAGATTACTTAGTAGACATTAGCATACTCATAAAAATACATACATACTTGTTTAAAGGTTAAAACTGAAACAATTGTTCAATTACATATCATTCTGTGACATAGCTTATGTCATTTTCGAGATATGATGAAAGATGTTTTACTGTAATTAACTTCCTTTATATTTTATTGAAGTATTTAAATAAAATAAATATATTGTTAATTGGTATTGGACAGAACTTAACAAATTTTAATGTCATATTGAGAGACAAATTTATACAGGATATACAATTACGTAATTGTCTACTCAATATTGAAATTAGTGTTGGTCCTAAACATATTGCAGAATTTGTAAATTTCTTAAGTTGTTTAAGTTTGTGGTAGTTAAAAATTAATAATATGTTAAAGTATGAATATATTTTCTTTTGCAATGTACTTGGTGTGGAAAGGCAGAACAACAACCGAAAAGTGAATTCCGATTATCCACCCTGTCTAGCGTGGATAAATAGTATAACCTGTTATATACACATATATATAAAGTTTCTAACGAAATATCACTTACAACTTTAGCATGAGCAAACTTAGATAGAGACTGGACGTTTGACCCTGCTGTGATCCAGGCGGTCCTTTGAGCTTCCGGCATACGACACCACTGTTGATACAGCTTCCAGCTATTGTCTGTGTTTGATGTTGATCCATCACGTGCTGAGGAGCATTTCCATAGTAGGAATGCCCAAACTTGAGCTTTGCTTTCATTCTAAAATATTCAATTATATTGAAATTGAGTTAGAATATACAGCACAACTAAAACACCACAATATTAAGTTTTCAAGGAATAAACTTTGAATTAGATAATATAATAGTATCATACTACATGAATTAAATAAACATACTTTATCATCATTATCATTACAGCCCTTCACAAGTCCACTGCTGAACATGGGCCTCCCAAGGAATACCACAAAGCATGTTCCTGAGATACCTAAATCTATCTACTTCCTGCATGTCTTCCCAGGTGTCACTATCCAGTGAGGAGCCACCATACACTTTGCCTACTGGTATGCGGTTGCACTTGAGAACCTTTCCCCATTAGTTGTACATTCCTTGAGCTGCATGGCCAACACATTTCTACTTCAAACACATCACAACATACTATGTGATTTTGGTAAAATATTAGGCTGTCATGTTACCGGTATTTGTAATTGAAGGTTAAAGAGATACATCATATTTTAACATTGAGCTATTATATACTACATACTAGAGGCGACACTGCATTCAGTTACGCTGTACCATTCAATTGCAGCAGTAACGCCGCACTTTACTCAGTTCCTCGTTAGGCACTAGTGAGTTGACATGTGTTGATTAATTATATTTTTAAAGAAAATGTCGATGAAATATGACTTGGTGTGTTAATGTGTTTTAGATATTGCATAAATAATTCAAGTTATGTTAGCAAATACCAAGGAATAACTTTATCTTTACACATATATATTAATAAGATACTTAATTCACATCAGTCAAATAAATTCATTCATTGTTAACTCTCATGTGCCCAGCACTTAAGAATATTAAATAAGGAAAACATACATTTAGTACATTTTTTTATATTTGACACAGTTACCTTTTAACATATTCAGATAAAAATATCATTAAAATGTAATTGTGATTGTTAAATAAGCGAATATAGTGTACAAAATAAATGATAAAATTTAAAAATTGTACTCTATATAATTTACCTATTTAACAATACAATCTATTGTTACCTACTGATCATTCTATTTTTAAATACATGGACAAAGCATTTTATTTAATTACTAGATTAATTGGCTTGGGTTTACAATTAAGTTGCCTGAAATTGAGGATTCCGTCACTGTGGGGTCAAGGGGGGTTATCTGAAGCACCCTCACGCAATGTTTGGTGCCGGAGCAGCATTGAAGTATTTTTAAATATTTTTTAAAAATTTTGGTGAATTAATTAAATATTCTCACGTTTTTGACATTGCATTGATTTAGTGAATTAATATTTCACCTTAGAGAATTAAGATTGAATCTTTTGCCATTTTATTAACTATAAAATTATTTACAATTAGTTGAATGTACCCCAACTCGTCAAGAATGACAGTTTTTCAATTCAATCATTCAATTTTATCTGTACTTTATTGTGTCTTGATATTGTAAATATAAACTCTTAACGCAAATAAAAAAAACATAGATGTTTGCAAAGTCTATCTTAAGACTTCGACTTTTTGTGAATCGATTTATCTACTTTCGATTTGAATCCATTTAAAGTGTAAAATTAATCGCTAGGCCGGCCATTTTAGTGACAGTGACAGACATACTTTACGTCATTCCGTTGCTTCAGTTTCAGAATTTTGGTGAATAGTTAACTATTTGTGGCGGCGGAATTCTCGACCAGGCTTCCCTAAACTGCACCACGTTGAGTGGCGTGGGGCTTCCATCCCCCAACTCTCTCTTCTCATAAATCAGGTTAAAGTTGTCATAAAAATTACGAAACATAACCTCATAATGAGATTTTATAACATTTATTAAAAAAAAAACTAAGCATGTTCGGCAGGGGGGGAGTAAGAAGTAATCCAACAACTCCTCCCCCACACGACCCCTACCCCCTAATTCAGGCGGTACTTAATTGTAAACCTTACCCGATTAATCTATAACCAACATTAATTAAAACCATAAGTAAAAGGTTCAATTTGCGGTTAAGCCAACCAAATTTAACATGAATCCTTCACTGGTTGAATCTTAGTATGTTTAAATGTGGAACTTACACTGTCCCTCACTGGAGACTTGCCAACACAATTATTTGGTTCTTTATGCTCTTTAAACTCCTCGAGAAAATGAAATGCTGAATGGCACTGCCCACAAACAAGAACATCAAGAGTTGCCATTTTTTCATGAGCTTCTGTAATATAACATAAATTTTGTTTACAAACAAGATTAAAAGCAGACAATACCAATTTTGGACTTGATATTAAAAATTCCTTACCTTTTAATGCAGTTGGATTTTTAGTCAATTCTTCAGGGTTTCCCGCCGTAACTTCTGCAGAAGGCGACTCGCCTTCTTCCATAGTTGTCATTATTTATGATAGCAATAACCTTAAATAATGTTACAGTTACTTACGCAATAAATTATTGGTATTATATCAACGAAAATCGTCGTAAATATAACTTTGCAAAACTAGACCGGTAACTTCCCGCCAACCCATACTTAATCCTAACAATAAACAATATTACTATATGCCAAAATTGATTTAAAAATGTTACAAATATCAAAATATACAAATATAATTGTTTCTTTCGTTAACTATGTTGATAACATGCAACATCCAATCAAATAGTTATCATTTAAATCTCTTTCTATAATTTATTGTGACACATGAAACTAGATTCATACCGACGCTTAGCGTTGTTTTACATTGTTGCGTTAATGTTAACGTTATAATAAAATGGTGATAATGCAGGAAACAGACATTTTTATTGATGTAGCACACTGCTCATTACACTTACCAAAACAATGTCAAATTTATAATTTTTTTATACAAATTATTACACACCGTGAACTAAACGAAAAACGGAACAACAACTGCATCAAGCATCAAATACTTTATGAGAAAAAAGTCTTTCACCGACAATATTATACCGCCCCCTAGTGTTCGCCGACAATTCTAGTTTTCTTTGCCATAAAAATATTAAAACGGCCAATAGCAAAAGAGAATCGTTAGGTATCCTCCAATCAAAAAAATGGAAGCTACGGCGTGTACTATAACAGACTTACGATCAATGAGTCTGCGAAATTTTTTACCGACAGATGCTTACGCCGACACTTTATGCCGACACACAGCATTAATTTCATAATTGCATTAAATACTAAATCAATTGCGAATTTCATTTTAAAATTAGCTATTAATGTGAAATTCTCCTAAATAATCTTATTTGTATCTTATCAAAAGTCTTATAAAGCCTTACTCATTGTTAATACTCATCATTATTCATTGATAAAGCATTAAAATTTATCATCAAACACTCAACTAAAGAAGATAACTTATTATGATAAAACTTTGAATTAATTAATTTCAAGAATAATACTAGTGTTTACGGATTTTCATTTTGAAGTATATATGATTTGCTTTCATTTTATTAGCCACATAAAATACACTTCTGCCTGTAATTTTTAGAGCAAAGATGTTTTATATGTACAGATACCATGTACGCGTGCCTAAAACGCTTCCATTTAAAAGGCGCCAATATTGGCGTATTCGTTCGATCGTTCCGCCATTACGCCAGCGACGTTCACTGCGAACATACATCACGCACCAGTGTTTTTAATTTCGGAAAATGTTTGTGCTGTGAAATCATGTAAAAATTACTCTCGAAAAAAAGATAAGGATAAGAACATCACTTTTCATAAGTAAATATACAATTTTCCGGTGTATTTCTTGATAAAATAATACGAAAGCCGAATGTCAATACAAGTAATAATACTACGCAATAATATTCGAGTGTTGCCTACCGTATAAAATGTTTTTCCCTATTTTAATGTCATTAATAGATGTAAAGCAGCTGTTGACAACGGATATTTATCCAAAGCAGCCGATACGCAACCGTTGTGAACCGGTTGTTTATCCGACTACAAACGGAAAAGGGTGGTTGTGTTTTTACTATGTGTGCGGTTGGCTAAGCTGAATCGCTTTTTGGAATGGTGCTCAAAAACTACTTGACCTATTTAAAAATTCTTTCACCATTAAAATGCGACTGAATTATGACTGTGAAGCGTAGGATGTATTTTAATATAGAGGGCACTACCATCAATGAATATGTTTTTTTGGCTAAACTCGTACAGTTCTTGACCGATTTTGAAAAATCTTTTACCACTAGAATGTTATGTATAATAATTAAAGATGTCTAATGTAGGGTGTATTTTATTAGAGATGGCACTACTTTCTATGAATATGTTTTAATTAGCTTATCTCGAATATTACTTGACTGATTTTGAAAATTTTTTACCGTTACATTACTAGTGAGGGCTTTAGTTGTGTGATTAAATTAATAATTAATAATTAATAATATTATTAAATTATATTATTATAATAATTATGTTATATTGTTATTTGTTATATTATTATTTGTTATATAATTATGTTATATTA
Source organism: Parnassius smintheus behrii (assembly GCA_036936625.1). NCBI lineage: Eukaryota > Metazoa > Arthropoda > Insecta > Lepidoptera > Papilionidae > Parnassius > Parnassius smintheus. The sequence continues at coordinate 22,858,125 of JAUPFT010000010.1, read as the reverse complement.
TTCTTTGTTATATAATTATAATATAATGTTCAATTCACTTTCATGTCAAGGACACTCATACACAATCAACATTGATTTTATATGCTTTTTTTATTTATTTACTTACAGGTTTTACAGTACAAAATGTAGCCTTTAAACACACAATCTTTTATCGTCTTCTAGTGGCAGGATTTAATTGATTTCACGCAATGATTTGATCTAGTCATGAAACTGTATCGATATATGAATTTAAAAAAAACATTTGCTATCTCTTGGCCGAAGTTTAAACTTAACCAAACTTATTTTTGTACGTCATTTTACTTAAGATTAAAAATAAATAATGTCTTCGCGGCAATATTTTGGGTTTTAAGGTACGAAAGTGTAGTACTCTATATATATTCAATAATAATAGATTAGTTCAATATATGTTAGATACATAAATATCTAATGTGATTTTTGATTTATTTTTAACTGTTACATTAATTATATCTAGTTTTTATTACTTATCTTCACTATTTTAGTGCGATTTTCGTACCTACATAAAACACACATAACCACCCATATCCCTTGTGTGTGTATATCCCCATTCACATAGGTACACAAATACACACGCCGCACACATATTTTACACTCAGGTATGTCAATATGAATGAAATATAAAATCTCCCAAATTTTTGGGCAATCGATTCGCACTATTATTACCGAAGTCACGCACACTAATGCAGGCATGGTACGTAAGATATGCGCGTCACGTGGTACTCACGCACACATGAATCAAAGACTGGCGTCACTGTGAACGGTGCGATGTGTTAGCATCACGGTATCTGTACTTATAAAACATCTTTGTTTTAGAGTTTTGTGATCGGATGTAGGTATACCTATATTTGGATACCACTGAATTTAATTTTTATTTTGATAAAAGTTTCCATAATGTTGAACAGAACTACGCACTAATTTAGTTAGAAAATTTTAGTTATTTAAAGTTTGCAGTCTGAGTAGAGTGCAACCCTACCGCTACGGCGAGGTTGGTCTTTGTACAATCACAAGTTAACGCCTTTATTTCTATGCCCATTCGTGAACAAGATGGAAAGCTTGTGTTACTAGCCGTGCTTTTAATTCAACCCTTCATCCAACCCTTAATCAAAAAGTTGGCTATATGTACTTTCCATGCTGTGTTTACAGACCAATAAAAAATAAAGCGTCAGAAGCTTCATCGGAATTATCGGATATGAAATCAAACCCGTAGTCGATATAGCCATAATGCCTTTGGCTGCTAGCATTGAGCTATTATGTACTACGTACTAGAGGAGACACTGCATTCAGCTACTCTGTTCCACTCAACTGCGGTGCATACACCGCACTTTAATCGGTCACTCGCTAGGCGCTTGCAGAGTTGTCACGTGTTGTGTTGATTTTAAAAAAATCTCTTGATAAAATTATGCCGTCGTGTGTACCTAGATATTGCACAAATAATTCAAGAAATGTCAGTAAAAACCAAGGAATTACTTTTCATCGATTAATAAGATACGTAATCAATAAAAAAAGTATTAAAGATTAAAAATAGAGAGTTTTACCATAAAATAAAACTTACCTATTATTTTTTAATCAATATCTAGAATCCATCTTGAATCAAGCACTTGTCTTTCCGCCTAAAGTCAGCACTTCCGGCTACCTTACCTGCATGGAGGGGGCACCCCACCACTGTTTTCGCTTTGTTATTTAAGTAGTGATGAGCACCATGTCTCGTCATTATTGCACTCAGGATGCACCAGGTAGCCCTTACCCGGATTCCGGATATTGATTAAAAATAATAGTTAAGTTTTATTTTATGGCAAAACTATCTATTATTTGTTATGTATCAATATCCGGAATCCATCTTGAGTGAAAATTTTGCTTTTGTTAATTACGATAATAAATCAAACTAATATAATATTTGCTCTATCAATCAATTAATGGCATCAAAATAGTTTGATAACGATACGTAATTATTTGCCGCAATTTCCTTTAGTTCTTTTTTATAGTAATTTCAAAAAAAAATCTGAAAAGTAGAACTTTATAAAGACTTTCTAGGAAAATCATTTTGAACTTGGATGGAAACGACAGAACCCACTACCGGGAGCAGTTGCGGGAGCGCGGAGCGCTGCTGGAGCGCGAACATAATGGATAATACCCACCTTTAAACTTGTAAGTGGGAACACTTATTGTGACGGACGGGAAACTACGGAACCCTACACTGAGCGTGGCCCAACACGCTCTTGGCCGTTTTTTTACATATGTTTAATAATTGTCTTATCCAGAAAATAATATTTAAATTTTTATCAGGATGTTCTTTAAGCCTCCAACCAGACTGTCTATGATTAATGCTGTCCGTTTTGGAACCAAAAGCTGGCCATAAGATTAAGCTACTTTGTTTGTCTATTAAACTGTTACTGTCAATATGCAACAACAAAAGTGAGGCCATGAACTCTGTCTAGAAGCCAAATGTAATAATGTAGCTGTATGCCTAGATACTTCATACATATTGTTTCATTAAAATTATATTTACTTATATACTGCATAAGAAACTTAGGATTCCAAATTGGTGGCTTTACTGGTTTGGTACGAGCCATAGATATTGCTTTTAACATGGTGTTTTATAAAGAAATTTGAAGATAAATCTTTTTCTTTGAATTGAAGTTACTTAACGTGTGTGTGGATTTCGATAAGGGGGGTGTGGAGCTCGGCGTTGAACGTGTGCTTGCCAAAACACCTTGTTCCATTTCGGGGCAATTTATATATATATATATATATATATATATATATATATATATATATATATATATATATATATATATATATATATATATTCCACTGGCTTGATTTAAATGGTTTAGGACTCTGGGAATAAGATTGGGTGGGAATAACCACGCTAGTTTGTAGTGCTACTGGTGACAAAATGCGTTGTGATATTGTGCTTGCTGGTCCTGCATATTCACTGAAACATACTTCAGGGTCACGTGAGCAGTACTTTACGCAAATAGATCTATCTTCGGTGTGCCACACATTCGAAATATTTTGGATGTCGCCGCTATTGTGAGGTGCCACTCGGGGCAAACCTTTTAGCGTGATAAAGCATCCACTTCGACATTGAATCTGCCTGGAAAGTACTGGGCCTTAAGGTGTATATTGAATTTGTCTAGAAGTGCAAGGAGTTGTGTAGAAGCTTTTTGGACTTCCTTCCGCCTTCGTTGTTTATATAAGACACCACTGTTCGATTATCTGTCTGAAGAAGCACTTGTGAGTTCTGTAGCAGATTTCGTTCGTGTGATATCGCTGCATGAACTGCAAACATTTCTTTTCTGTTTGCGTGCCAGGTTAGTTGCCGGTTCATTCAGGTCCCCCCGGTAGGTACTTATATCGCCGAGTTGAGCGCCCCAGCCGATATCTGAAGCATCTGTTGTTAGAAGGTGAGTTACTGCTGCATTCATGTGTATCGGTACAGATTGACCTACAGCTTGTAGCCACCACTAGTAGTTACGTTGTACCAGTTCTGGCTCACTGAGTCAGAAGTGGTATAAGTACGACGTTCGTCGACTCACGATCCTAAAAAAAATGTTTTGGCATGCTCTGATCACGAATCTGGAATCCGGTCCATTTTTGCGTAGGATGCACGGTTCCGGAGATGTGCAGATCAAAAATCTTATCTAATTGATATCCGGTGAAGGCCTCCACCGTCATTAGCGCTCCATTGTTCTTATGTATTTATCTATTGTTAATTGAATACCGTCATTATCTATTCTTCCTCAGCGTGGTGCTATTGTATTATACTCCTTTGTTCCTATCTACACTAATCTGAATCATCAATAAAACACATTACCTAATTTTGTTAAATTTTTTTTTAAATACAAAATCTTATTACTTATTATCTATAAAATAGGAGCGAAACATCTCATCCACTAAAATATCGTTGTACAATGTGTTCCCTGTAAATATACTCTTAAAACTAGGCATTGAACATCCCTGAAACTTATATAGCAAATACATTAAGCAATATTCGCCAAAAACTGAAGTCCACTCATTCTGAATTCTATCAACATTCCAGTTCCATCTTTTACAATTTCTTTTTAAAAACTCTAGATGATATCGTACAGGTGCACGTCCAAATGAATCAAAATATTGACCGACGTCATTCGTATCGATATGTAAAGCTATCCAATGTGACCCTGGTTTATCATCTGTATCCAAATTGCATATTGTTACCCGCCTAAGTCGACGGCACTAGCGCCATCTAGTCTCGCACCGAAGAACTAAACTTCTTGAAGTTGAAACTCGAACTCTCGATACCTTGCGCGTGTTTACTTGAATATTCTGGATATTTCGGTGCTAATTTATATTTATAGGCGCTGCAAGATGTGATCGGGGAAGTATTGAAGTTAGCGAGACAAGCGAAGCTTCGGAGCGGAATAAAGTGAATCAGTGTGATTAATTATTAGTGTTTTTTAGCTTTAATTAGTGTAAAGTGAATTAAAGTGTTAATTTAGGTAATTCTATCGGCAATTTTTTCTGTCGAGAACCTCAAGCTCGTAACAATTGGTGTCAGAAGTGGGATAAAATCATGCCGATTTTACCTAAGGAGGAAACGGAGGGTGTCCGTACCCGAAGTAAACGCCAGCAGGAGACGGACCAAAGAAGATTTGGTGGTGCAACGCCGCAGACGTCGGAGGGCCATCCGCGGGCTGCAGGCCCTTCAGTAGCTCCTACATCTGCAGCACCTGACTTAGGTGCTCTGATGGTGATGCTGCAGGAGCAGGCTCGTCGACAGGAGCAACAAGTCCGTCGTTTGGAAGAGCAGCTGCGGGGCGGACAAGAAGAACAGGACCGTCGTTTGGAAGATCAGCTGGGGGCGGACAAGAGGAGCAGGCCCGTCGGTTGGAAGAGCAAATGCTCCTCATGAAGGATCTTCACGCTACCTTCGGGAAGGAGATAAAGGAGGTTAAGGATAGGGTTGCTCAGCATGACAACCGCCAGTAGTTACGTTGTACCAGTTCTGGCCTAGTGTGAGAGCAGTCATGGCCTGACTTTTATTCCAGCCGTTTGCCTTCATAACAGCCTCGAACTGGATTTTGTAGGCCGCCCAAGAAGAAGTCCCGTCGAACGGCGGCACTTTGAATCCACGTACTGAAGGTGTTGTAGCTACTACGGGAGGTGTAGTTCCATTCCCCAGTTTGTGATCGTCCAGCGTTTTCTTCACATCAGCTACCACGTTGTCTACCCGATTGTTCACTTGGTCGATTTGGGTTTTAGCTTCCTTGATTTGGGTTTCAGCCTTCGCGATTTGGGTTTCAGCTTCCGACAGGCGGTAGTAGTTACGTTGTACCAGTTCTGGCGCACTTGTAGAAAGGTTGTACCAGTTCTGGCGCACTGAGTCACAAGTACGACGTTCGTCGACTCACGATCCTAAAAAAAAATGTTTTGGCATGCTCTGATCACGAATCTGCGGTCCATTTTTGCGTAGGATGCACGGTTCCGGAGATGTGCAGATCAATTAACTCTTATCTAATTGATATCCGCTGCGAGCCTCCACCGTCATTAGCGCTCCATTGTCCTTATCTACTTATCTATTGTCGATTGACTACCGTCATTATCTATTATTCGCAGCGTGTGGGTCGGCTTATGCTATTGTATTATACTCCTTTGTTCCTATCTACAACACTAATCTGAATCTACAATAAAACACATTACCTAATTTTGTTAAAATTTTTATTTATAAAATACAAAATCTTATTACTTATTATCTATAAAATAGGAGCGAAACATCTCATCCACTAACATATCGTCGTACAATGTGTTCTCTGTAAATATACTCGTAAAACTATGCATTGAACATCCCTGAAACTTATATAGCAAATACATTAAGCAATATTCGCCACAAACTGAAGTCCTATCAACATTCCAGTTCCATCTTTTACAATTTCGTACAGGTGCCCGTCCATATGAATCAAAATATTCACCGACGTCATTCGTATCGATATATAAAGCTACCCAATGTGACCCTGGTTTATCATCTGTACCCAAATTGCATATTACCTAGTCAGGTCATAAATTCTATCACATGTTTAATATAACATAATTGAAACAAGTTTATTCATTATGTAACCATTTATATACCAAAATGAACTTAACAAAACATAGATTCTTATGACACTATAGTTTATTCAAAATGACCTCCGTAATTTTGAATACAGGCCTTCAATCTGCGCGGCCAGTCGTCTATCTCACCACGAACGAGGTCCATGTCATATCGGCGGCTGCCTTAATTAAAGATGTCTTGAGTGACTCGAAATTGGGATGAGGCTTTGAGCACGCCTTTTCCTCCAAGTGTTGCCATATCTTGTAATCTAACGGATTCAAATCTGGATTGGTCTTTGTGTCGGATGAAGTCGATCACAAGGACAAACATCCAAACTCGGAACAATTACTTGTAGGTCGTACAAATACTTGTTCCGTGCGGGATTCGAACCCGCGACCCCCAAGCACAGCCACTCATTGCTAAGCCACTACGCCACGGAGCTGGCAAAAGTCCTGTGTGCTCTTCGCTCTATGAGCTGACGCCGAATCTTGTTGGAATACCCAGTGCCTGTTATTGAACATGGTATGAGAAACAGGTTACACAAGGTTCGTCAGGACTGTATTTTGATACACAACTGCATTCGTTTTTAACCTTTCTCACAAAAATGTACCTCTGTTAAGCCCCAATAAGAAACTCCCAACCACACCATGAGCGAGGATGGAAAATGACCCCGTTGGACACGCGGAATACGGTTGCTCGCTTCTTCACTACTGCGTGCGTACACCTTATCATTTTGTTTGTTGTAGCTCTCTTCTACGGTAAAAATTTTTTCATCCGAAAAAAGAATTTCCCGATATTTTTCCCGCGTACCGCTTCAACAAAGCGCGGCATCTCTTCAGTTTCAGATCCATTAGACGAGCATTCAAACGATGTCCTGTTTTTCTTCGATATGCCCGAAGCCCTAAGTCTTCATTTAACGCCGTGGTTCTGCTTAACCCCATCTGAAGGGCCAACAGTTTCTGCTTACGTTTGGGATTTCTTTGAATTCGCACCTTTACAGCTTTTATCACTGCTGGAGTCCTAACAAATCGAGGGCGACCACTTCTTGACCTGTCATCTACACTAGAGTCTTCATTGTATCGTTTGATGGTACGATAAACGAATCTTTTGGTTATATTCAAATTTTTCAGTATATCAAAAAATTTAATTGGCGTGTAATCGCAACTGCAACACGGTCTTTTTTAAGCGTCCACTCCATATGTAAAAATGAGTAAAATTCTAAAAAGTATACAGTTTTATTTTCATGAATAATTCGAATTCAATAAACTTTTTTGTGGCCAGCAATCTAAAAGGGTGCGTTTGGCAGAAAAAAGCGCTAGCAAGCGCTTATAAGCGCTGAAATAGTTTTCGGCCAGGCCACGATTGCTACTTCAGTAGCGCTGACACAATCCGCCATTTTGCTTATTTAGTTTGTTTGTTTTGAAGTAGAGTTGATAAGTTGTTTTGTGCAATATTCGTTTTAAGTAATATAATGACATGAATAAACATATACATGTTATTAAAAATTCATGATTGGTAAGTTTTTAATATGAATACTTTACAAACATATATTTAAATTAGGTTAGGTTCCCCCGTTAAAACTAACATCGTGTCCTGGAGGAAAATAGCTACTTACGATTTGACAGCGCTTACCGCTTACGATCGCCATTTTGCTTACAAGCGCTTGCTAGCGCTTTTTTTCTGCCAAACGCACCCAAAGAAAAGTTTTTACTGTGTGACAATACTTATGACCTGACTAGGTATGTACGTTGGTACGTGGGTGTACATGGACAGTCTGTTAGCAGCATAAACATTATTTTCTAGACTGGGGTGAATCTTTTTCAGATGTTGTTGTACATCTAGTGTATCCATGATATTACTGCTATTAGTAGATTACTACAGTACAATCTACTCAATGACTAACATAGGAATGATCAATTATGTGATTTCTAAATATTAAATTGCATTTTTTCCGTTATACAAAACCTATTTGAGTCATCAATACACTGAATAAGACGCAACACGAAGAATGTGAGATAAGGTTGTTGACGCATAAAGTTATTATCAATTCTACTGTAGAAATTCTTTAGATTAGAATTATTACTTACTGGTACTATATAAGACCAAGCAACTGCAGTCATGGAGTTAGTGTATGGTCGTTTGACCGCAGTGTATCTATCAATAATACATTTGTGTTACTTCAACGCATCAAAGGCCATAGATGTAAGTGTTTAATCTATTGACAAACTTACCTTTCTTTCTGTTATTTTTTTACGTGTGTATGATTTTGAACGACAGGCCTGTTGGTCTAGTGGTTAGTGACCCTGACTGTTATGCCGGAGGTCGTGGGTTCGATTCCCACCCAGGACAAATGCTTGTGTGATGAGCACGATCATTTTGTTCTGTGTCTGGGTGTAATTTATCTATAATATTTATGTATTTAGAAATATATAAGTATGTTTATCAGTTGTCTAGTACCCATAACACAAGCTCTGCTTAGCTTGGGACTAGATGGCGTTGTGTGATAGTTGTGGAATATTATTATTATTATTATTATTTAGTGTTAACAAATTATATTTAAATATTTTGTGTGTGTATATGATTAAGCCGTGGTAGCTCAGATGATTAGCGCAAGCTGTAAATTTTACAGTACGTAACGCGGGTTCGATCCCCGCCGACACCAATTAAATTGTTAATTGAAATTTTAAGTGTTTATTCTATTGACAAACTTACTTTTCTTTCTGTTATTTTCTTACGTGTGTATGATTTAGTGTTAACAAATTATATTTAAATATTGTGTGTGTATATGATTAAGCCGTGGTAGCTCAGATGGTTAGCGCAAGCTGTAAATTTTACAGTACGTAACGCGGGTTCGATCCCCGCCGACACCACTTAAATTGTTAATTGCAATTTTAAGTGCTGATTTACCACGTGCTCGGCGGTGAAGGAAAACATTGTGAGGAAACCTGCATGTCTGAGAAAATTTCGAAGGCATGTGAAGTTCGCCAACACGCATTGAGACCGCGCCGCGGACATTTCCTAGCCATAAATACAAAGACAATAGCAGAAAGTAAAAAGTTAAAAAATACTTTTTTGACAATGACAGTCATTAGTTGATCATTAGTGAATGTGATTCTGTTTTCTTAAATTACAGGAAGAAAAGAGAAGAAGGAAGAAATGGGATGATGGGAAGTAATGAAGAATGAATTGTTATGTGAATTTTGTTGGAACAAACATATTTTAGTCACGTGTAAATACTTTTAACATTTTGGTTCAAAATGACACAAAATCTAAAAAATATTAGATACATCATCGACATGGACGGATTTTACATTACATATCCTCATAAACATTTTCAATGTAGAGAAATGGCTATTCTAGACGTAAAACTATCTAATAAAAATGATTCGTTTATCGATCATTATTTGTTTCGGCCAAGTTATCCTTTCAATTATTTGTCGCCGAAAGACAAAAAAACTGTTCGTTATTGTGAAATACACGTGCACGGCATTCCATATTTTGATGTGACCGAAGAATTAAAATGTGCCTACAAACAAGAGAACATCATTCCCATACTAAATTGGTATATTAGAAATTTGTGCAAAGACGAAGTGATCGCATACAAAGGTGGTTCAACAGAAAAACAATTTTTAAAAATGTTGACGACTAATGATAGAATTTTTAATATTGAAGAATACAAATGTCCAAAATACAATGATTTGGTAAATGTCATAAATTTAAACAAACGTTATGTGTGTAATAATCATATATTTGCAAAAAATAATCACAAAATTTTACATTGTTCTTGTGACGAAGTGTTTTGTTGTGTATCAAAATACAGTCCTGACGAACCTTGTGTAACCTGTTTCTCATACCATGTTCAATAACAGGCACTGGGTATTCCACCAAGATTCGGCGTCAGCTCATAGAGCGAAGAGCACACAGGACTTTTGCCAGCTCCGTGGCGTAGTGGCTTAGCAATGAGTGGCTGTGCTTGGGAGTCGCGGGTTCGAATCCCGCACGGAACAAGTATTTGTACGACCTACAAGTAATTGTTCCGAGTTTGGATGTTTGTCCTTGTGAAATTTGTGTTTGTAAACTGCCCCCACGATACAGGAGAAAAACCTAGTGTGGAGGTAGTAACGTTCTTTAAAAACAAAAAAAAAGACTGGCTGGCGGCGCGTGAAATCGACTTCATCCGACACAAAGACCAATCCAGATTTGAATCCGTTAGATTACAAGATATGGCAACACTTGGAGGAAAAGGCGTGCTCAAAGCCTCATCCCAATTTCGAGTCACTCAAGACATCTTTAATTAAGGCAGCCGCCGATATGACATGGACCTCGTTCGTGGTGAGATAGACGACTGGCCGCGCAGATTGAAGGCCTGTATTCAAAATTACGGAGGTCATTTTGAATAAACTATAGTGTCATAAGAATCTATGTTTTGTTAAGTTCATTTTGGTATATAAATGGTTACATAATGAATAAACTTGTTTCAATTATGTTATATTAAACATGTGATAGAATTTATGACCTGACTAGGTAATATGCAATTTGGGTACAGATGATAAACCAGGGTCACATTGGGTAGCTTTATATATCGATACGAATGACGTCGGTGAATATTTTGATTCATATGGACGGGCACCTGTACGAAATTGTAAAAGATGGAACTGGAATGTTGATAGGACTTCAGTTTGTGGCGAATATTGCTTAATGTATTTGCTATATAAGTTTCAGGGATGTTCAATGCATAGTTTTACGAGTATATTTACAGAGAACACATTGTACGACGATATGTTAGTGGATGAGATGTTTTGCTCCTATTTTATAGATAATAAGTAATAAGATTTTGTATTTTATAAATAAAAATTTTAACAAAATTAGGTAATGTGTTTTATTGTAGATTCAGATTAGTGTTGTAGATAGGAACAAAGGAGTATAATACAATAGCATAAGCCGACCCACACGCTGCGAATAATAGATAATGACGGTAGTCAATCGACAATAGATAAGTAGATAAGGACAATGGAGCGCTAATGACGGTGGAGGCTCGCAGCGGATATCAATTAGATAAGAGTTAATTAACTCTTATCTAATTGATCTGCACATCTCCGGAACCGTGCATCCGACGCAAAAATGGACCGCAGATTCGTGATCAGAGCATGCCAAAACATTTTTTTTTAGGATCGTGAGTCGACGAACGTCGTACTTGTGACTCAGTGCGCCAGAACTGGTACAACCTTTCTACAAGTGCGCCAGAACTGGTACAACGTAACTACTACCGCCTGTCGGAAGCTGAAACCCAAATCGCGAAGGCTGAAACCCAAATCAAGGAAGCTAAAACCCAAATCGACCAAGTGAACAATCGGGTAGACAACGTGGTAGCTGATGTGAAGAAAACACTGGACGATCACAAACTGGGGAATGGAACTACACCTCCCGTAGTAGCTACAACACCTTCAGTACGTGGATTCAAAGTGCCGCCGTTCGACGGGACTTCTTCTTGGGCGGCCTACAAAATCCAGTTCGAGGCTGTTATGAAGGCAAACGGCTGGAATAAAAGTTAGGCCATGACTGCTCTCACACTAGGCCTGCGCGACCAGGCCTTATCTTTTCTAGAAACTCTCGGTAAAGAAGTGACTTACGAGCAGCTCCTTGAGGCATTGGAGGCTAGATATGGCGACGCTCACCTGGAACACGTCTTTCGAGCGCAGCTTAGAGATCGCGTGCAACGCAGCAACGAAAACCTGCAGCAGTGGGCTCAAGAGGTAGAGAAGCTGGTGCGAAAAGCATACCAGTCTGTACCTGCGCTCATTGAAGGGAACCTGGTGTAGACATTCATTGACGGCACCCACGACCTGGAAGTCAGAGCTGCTGTGAGGCTCGGGCACCACGAGACGCTTAAGGACGCCTTGGCCCATGCACTGGAGGTGGAAGCCGTGCGGCAGGATCATCGTTCCCATCGCGTCAGGGAGGTTGCAGCAGCTACAGTTCGCGACCTCAACAGAGGATACAGCCCCAGGTGCTATGGCTGTGTGTAGAAAGGAGAGCTGATCGATCTCGAGAGGGTAGTGCAGCTAACGGCACCGCCTGGCGGTGGCAGGATCGTCGTTCCCCTCGCGCTAGGGAGGTTGCATCAGTTACGGTTCGCGACCACAATAAAGGATACAGCCCTAGGTGCTATGGCTGTAGGGAAAGGGGCCATCTTCAATCCAGCTGCCCTAAGCGAACCCTAGAAAGGGAAGGTGAACGATCTCAGAAGGGAAGTGCGGCTAACATCACCGCCCAGCAGCAGCCGGGATACGACTTTACTATCAGACATCGCAGCGGGAAATCTCATGGCAACGCAGGTGCATTGTCAAGAAGACCTTGTCCCGAAGACTGGAAACATTGTACTAGGCAAGAGAGTAAGGAAGTGGTATTCGTGAGGATGCTCAGGACAGACCACCTCAGCAACGAGTGGAAGGACAGTCTACAACATGCACAGCAGGAAGGATCGGGACATCAAGCCGATTCTGGAATGGATGAAGGCCAGTGCTACCAAGCCCAAGTGGAGCGACGTCTCAGCGATGAGTTCGACCACTAAAAGCTATTGGGCCCAATGGGACAGCTTGCTGCTTCAGGATGGAGTTCTGTGCCGTAAATGGGAAAATGTTCGGGGAGAGAGCTGTCACTTGCAAATGGTTATCCCTAAAGCTAAAGTATCGGATGTTCTACAGCTGTACCATAATGATTGTTTCGGAGGCCATCTGGGAGTTAAACGAACTCTACTGAAGATCCGAGAACGATTTTATTGGGTCCACTGTCGAAACGATGTCGAGGACTGGTGTCGCAAATGTACAAGTTGTGTGGCTGTAAAGGGACCTCAGACTCGTAGTAGAGGTGCATTAAAATTGTACAATATTGGTGCACCATGGGAGAGAGTAGCCATTGACGTGGCGGGGTTTCCGGAGAGTGAAAGCGGTAACAAGTATGTCATGGTTGTGATGGATTACTTCACTAAGTGGCCAGAAGTCTTCGCCATTCCAAATCAAGAAGCTTCAACAGTTGCAGATAAACTAGTTCATGAAGTCTTCTGTCGTTTTGGAGTACCTTTAGAGATTCACAGCGATCAAGGAAGGAATTTTGAGTCTCAAATATTCCAGGAAACTTGCCGAGTTATGGGTACTCATAAAACAAGAACGACTTCTTATCACCCGCAATCTGATGGAATGGTAGAACGATTTAATCAGACATTGGAGAGGTACCTAGCAAAAGTTGTAGACAATCGGCAACGAGATTGGGACAAGCACATACAACCGTTTTTGTTGTCATATCGAAGCGCTGTTCACGAAAGTACAGCAGTGACACCAGCTTTCGCAAACATTGGAAGTGAACTACGGCTGCCTGCAGACCTGATCACCGGGATACCACCTGATGCTCCACGCAGTATAACCGATTATACAAATGACTTGCGGAACAAAATGAATGACGTTTATGAGCACGTCAGACAATCGGGCCAGCAAATGTCTGAAAAGATGAAAACCAGGTACGACCGCAAAATCAACAACAAATGGTTCGACGAAGGTTAGGCAGGCAGCAAAGGGAAATCTCCTAAGCTTCAAGCTAAATGGGACGGCCCGTACCGGATTGTGACCAGGATCAACGATGTAACCTACCTCATACAGAAAGGCGCAAGAGGGATTCCTAAGATCGTCAATGTGGATCGCCTGGCGCGTTATTATGGGGCCGATAATGCTCGGGACGAGCATGTCTTATGAGGGGGCAGTGTTACCCACCTACATCGACGGCACTAGCGCCATCTAGTCTCGAACCGAAGAACTAAACTTCTTGAAGTTGAAACTCGAACTCTCGGTACCTTGCGCGTGTTTTCTTGAATATTCTGGATATTTCGGTGCTAATTTATATTTATAGGCGCTGCAAGATGCGATCGGGAAAGTATTGAAGTTGGCGAGACAAGCGAAGCTTCGGAGCGGAATAAAGTGAATCAGTGTGATTAATTATTAGTGTTTTTTAGCTTTAATTAGTGTAAAGTGAATTAAAGTGTTAATTTAGGTAATTCTATCGGCAATTTTTATTGTCACGAACCTCAAGCTCGTAACAATATTATATACGTTGGTACGTGGGTGTACATGGGCAGTTTATTGGCAGCATACACATTATTTTCTAGAGCGGGGTGAATTTTTTTCAGATGTTGTTGTGTATCTAGTGTATCCATGATATCACTGCTATTAGTAGATTACAGGACAATCTACTCAGTAACTAACATAGGAATGATCAATTATAGTGATTTCTAAATATTAAATTGCATTATTTTCTGTTATACAAAACGTATTTGAGTCATCAATACACTGAACAAGACGCGACACGAAGTAATGTTGAGATAAGCAACAAAATGTGAGATAAGCTTGTTGACGCATAAAGTTACTATCAATTCCACTGCAGAAATTCTTTAGATTAGAATTATTACTTACTGGTACTATATAAGACCAAACAAGTGCAGTCATGGAGTTAGTGTATGGTCGTTTGACCGCAGTGGATCTATCAATACTACATTTGTGTTACTTCAACGCATCAAAGGCCATGGATGTGTTTATTCTATTGACAAACTTACTTTTCTTTCTGTTATTTTCTTACTTGTGTATGATTTAGTGTTAACAAATTATATTTAAATATTGTGTGTGTGTGTATATGATTAATCCGTGGTAGCTCAGATGGTTAGCGCAAGCTGTAAATTTCACAGTACCCGGGTTCGATCACCGCCGGCACCAATTAAATTGTTAATTGCAATTTTAAGTGTTTATTCTATTGACAAACTTACTTTTCTTTCTGTTATTTTCTTACGTGTGTATGGTTTAGTGTTAACAAATTATATTTAAATATAGTTAGTGTACCGCATCTACGAATACTAGAGTAGTTAAAAAATACTTTTTTAACAATGACAGTCATTAGTTGATAATTAGTGAATGATTCTGTTTACTTAAATTACAGGAAGACAAGAGCAGAAGGAAGAAATGGGATGATGGGAAGTAATGAAGCATTGCTATGTGAAGTTTGTTGGAACAAACATATTTTTAGTCACGTGTAAATACTTTTAACATTTTGGTTTTAAATGACACAAAATGTAAAAAATATTAGATACATCATCGACATGGACGGATTTTACATTACATATCCTCATAAACGTTTTCAATGTAGAGAAACGGCTATTCTAGACGTAAAACTATCTAATAAAAATGATGCGTTTATCGATCATTATTTGTTTCGGCCAAGTTATCCTTTCAATTATTTGTCGCCAAAAGACAAAAAAAAACTGTTCGTTATTGTGAAACACACGTGCACGGCATTCCATATTTTGATGTGACGAAGAATTAAAATGTGCCTACAAACAAGAGAACATCATCCCCATATTAAATTGGTATATTAGAAATTTGTGCAAAGACGAAGTGATCGCATACAAAGGTGGTTCAAAAGAAAAACAATTTTTAAAAATGTTGACGACGAATGATTTAGTACAATACAATACAATGTCAATACAGTGATTTGGTAAATGGCATAAATTTAAACAAACGTTATGTGTGTGTAATAATCATATATTTGCAAAAAATAATCACAAAATTTTACATTGTTCTTGTGACAAAGTGTGGGTTTTTTACAAGTGGTTGTTGCTTGAAAATTAAATTTTCAATTAATCATAAATTTTGTTTGATTTCCCAAAAACATTAGTTATAGTACACAATATATATTAATTGTTTACACCAACACTTTAATTTTTTATTTCACCCCTTAGAACTTTAGACGTGTGTAATGTTTCACTTTATACATCCGTTTACTGCTATTGTGACAGGACCAAGTGGATGTGGGAAGTCAAATTTTGTAACAAATTTCATAAAATCAGTTACAGAAATATGTAATTGTGATTTTAATCAGATCACATGGTGCTTTGATGATATGCAACCTTTATATAATTTACCAAATGTTAAATATCATCAAGGAATTCCAAATGTTAATTTGTTTGATGGTGAAAACCCACAACTTTTTATTATTGATGATCTAATGAGAGAGTCCGATGGAAGAATTGTGGATATATTTACAAAAGGTAGTCATCACAGGAATCTTAGTGTATTTTACTTAACACAAAATTTATTTCATCAGGGTAAAGGGCAAAGAGACATATCCTTAAACTCATTATTATAACACGTTTTATAAGGAAAAGTACCTCTTAAAGATCAAGATAAACAAAAATTGAATAAACACAAAAATATACTCCGTAAACTAGTGCGTAAGTGTAAACACAAACTAAGAAAAATATAATTATACAAAAAGGAGGAGCTTTCTTACCAATAATATTAGGTGCAATATTGAGTGGATTAGTGAGTGGACTAGCCAGTTAACACGGAAAATGCAAAGAAAATGATACTTATCGAACCTGGATTGATTGAAAAATTAAAACAAGAAAATAAGGTTAATAGTAATTTATCTCGATTAGATATTGAAATGCAAAATATTATGAATAGTAAGATGGAAGACCGAAAGAAATGGATGTTATATTTACAAACACTGCAAAGATACCTTCATTTTACCGAAGAGGATCGTCAACCACTCAGACCAATTTATTCTGATAGGTCTAATGAAGATTCAAATAAGCCTAAAATTGGTTTTAAAAATAAAGATAGAGATGTAAAAACTTCAGTTGATACTGAATCTTTGTTGGAGGAGAATCGATCCATTAAAAGTAAAGAAAATGATGAAAATCCACTTTATACACCAGCTCAAATACTCAGTTTAATACCAAAAACTTATAGTAAAAAGGGACAGTTATTATTAAACTTAGTTGAAACAAGTAAAAGTAAAATACATTGGGATAATTAAGGTAAGTCATAATTGATAATGAAAAAATTCCTGAAAGTAATATTGTTGATTTAATAAATGATTCACTAAGACCCTTAAAAAGAAGTGATCCAGTAGGGTGGGATAGATTTGCTGAAGCATTCAAAGATATTAGTACCACTTACTTATATTGGAAATCCAAAGAGATGCGAGTTTATTAACCAACTTCAAGCAAAAGATCTGAACAAACCCTCTGAAATTGAAGTTCAAGAGTTTTTTATACCGAGTAGAGGAGATACAAAATCTATAACTAAAGTAGAGTTTTCTACACCGAGCAGTAGTGATAAAAAGTCTACAACTAAAATACGTAAAAGGCTTGAGTGGGAAAAATGGACCCCGTACTAGAAGAAATTAACAGGATTTATTATGATCCATCTAATCCCGCTGATTTTGGTAGTATTGATAAATTATCGAAAGCTATGAAGGGTAAAATGAATAAAAAGCAACTAAAGGAATGGTTAAAATCACAAGAAACATACACATTACATAAACCCATTCGAAAAAAATTCCCGCGTAATAGGTACATTCTATCAAATATTAATGAACTGTGGCAAGCTGATTTAAGTGATATGCGAACTTATTCTCAATATAATGATGGTTTCAAGTATATACTTTGTGTTATTGATGTATTTAGTAAATATGCTTTTGCAAGACCAATGAAAAAGAAAAACTATGCTATGCTAAGCTACTTACCTGTTATGCGAAGAGAGTTCGATACGCTGGAAATAGTTATAAGATCGAGCACAAGATAAAAAATACCATTCCAGTTTGGAACCGTGCGTATTAAACTACATTTCCGAAAATTATAATAATGAATTCTCTTCGTGATTATCATAAATGTACATATGAAAATTATTATACACATCAAGCTGGGTCAGGAGTTGGAGTAATTTATAAGGGTGCACCATACCAACGCGGTCATGGTATTGGGAGCTTCTTAGGGGGGTTATTTAGATCAGTTTTACCTTTACTTTCAAGTGGTGCTTGAGTGATTGGTAAGGAGGCATTAAGCGCTGGAGTAGGACTTTTATCGGATATGGTTCAAGCGCGTTCTATGGAAGCCTCAATAAAAGATCGTCTAAAGCAAGTTACTACAAATTTAAAACGAAAGGCTGATGAGAAAGTTGATCAATTTAACATGACAGGATCTGGGTATAAAACTAAAAGAAAACGATTGACCTCGTTCATTCCTCCATTAACTGCTAAAGTGCAAGCTGCGAAAAAACTTGGTCACAAACCAAAAAATATGAAAGATATATTTTCAAATTAAGTATGTCTTTCCTTCATAATCATTCTTGCGAGTGCGTTAAGTCAGAATTGGATTAGTTTGCACTACCGCCTACACAAACTAGCATTGAAAATGGATTGTGGATTCATTATAAACTAATTTCATCTCTTGTTGATAATGGACCTATCGAATTTCAAGTTCCTGGGTCAGGCGATGACTACATAGATTTGTCTCATACATTACTCCACATAAAGGCTCGGATTGAACAGGTAGTGGAATACGCACTTGGCGGTAAGGGTGGTCCTATGACAACTGTCGACCGAAGTATTGCAGTGTTGGACAGTGAAGTCGACCTCTCCGGGTTACGTAAGTGGCAAAATTGAGTCTCCCATTAAGATCCGATACTGTTTGAGGGACCACTTGCCTTTTAAGAGCTGTTGCTGAAGTGCATTGCGTAGCGTTAAGCACATTTAATATTGGACGGTAGCTGCAGTCTGGTTTTGGCACCAAAAAGAATGTGGAAAGGAAACTAGCACTCGGCTCCGTCTGTTTGAGTACTCCGGACTTTAACATACTTTGAATTTGACGAGTCATATTTAAGGAAATTTTGGTCCTGTAGCTCCGAATCACAATTTGATTTGGAAGTACTAGAGGCGGCTTGAGTATGAATAGGATGTACGAGCCGCTTAATAGTCTGTATATTTGTTCCGGCGCGCCTAAATTGCTCCAAACATTTTGAAATTGTTTCAGACAGCCGCCATGAAATTTTTGACGAGTCATTTACGACGCTTATCTTTAAAGGAATGCGACTGCGATTTCTTTCCTCTTTGTTTATTTTTGCCCAATTTATCTTGATTCGTTCTGTTGGATGGGCGTGGTGCACGTTTTCCTCTTTTCGAGGGATTGCTTCGATGAAAAAAATATATCATCAGCTTGTTTACTCGTCGATGGCTTTTGATTTGCATAAAAAATTTCTTTTTGAGTATGAGGCATTGATCGGAATGAAGTGATCAATTTATCTGCACCTCCAATTTTCTGAAGGTAGGTCTGAATGGAATCGTCGTTGAACAGAGTTTCTACGTTAGGAGGGATTTTTTGCAAAACTTCGCCCAATCTACTAGTACTTGTAATGCTCTTTGTGATTCCTTTGATACTTTTTGGCAAAGTAAAGCGTTAGTTAATCCGGCGAAGGAACGTTCTAGCAAATAAGAACGAGGATCATCACGCAACATTGCAGATTCAAATCGTTTTAGCGAATCATTTACAGCAAGTTCGACAAAACCGGGGGTAGATAAATATTTCTTCTGGGCATCGATAAACCGTACAGCATATCAATCATCACAATTAAAATGCTGTAATTCTACTAATTTCTTTAAATATATTTTATTTGCACGTGGATAAATAGGATCTTTTGCCGTGGTACTTAAATCTGATAGCTTGAACTGGTTTATTTTGTCACCGCCTTCTGTTGTAGGTCGGTGGAAGTTAAGATTAAGTGAAGGGACTATTTTTTGATTTTGGCATGTAACTTTACTAGATTTTGTAATAATATTTGTTAAAAGGGCCACTTGCTGGGATAAAAATTCAAAATGTTCATTACTCACGGTTTGATCCATTTTTCTTTTCTTGTGTCTCCTTGTTTGACTGCAAACTCTGTTTTCTGATGAATCACTGCTATCCGAACTCGATGATGAAGCACTCACACGTTTTTAGGGTTTCGTAGTCAACTAGGAACCCTTATAGTTTCGCCATGTCTGTCTGTCCGTCTGTCCGTCCTCGCTTAATCTCTGTGACCGTTAGCACTAGAAAGCTGAAATTTGGTACCAATATGTGTATCAATCACGCCGACAAAGTGGTAAAATAAAAATTGGAAAAAAATGTTTTATTAGGGTAGCCCCCCTATATGTAATGTGGGAAGTGATTTTTTTTTAATTTCAACCCTAACTTGTGATATATTTTTGGAAAGATATTTAAAAATGAATAGGGATTTACTAAAATCATTTTTTGATAATGTCAATAATTTCGGAAATAATCGCTCCAAGAGTAAAAAACAATGTGTCCCACCCCCTCTAACTTTTGAACCATAAGTTTAGAAAATAGGAAAAAAATCTGAAAAGTAGAACTTTATAAAGACTTTCTAGGAAAATCATTTTAAACTTGGATGGAAACAACAGTACCCACTACCGGGAGCAGATGCAGGAGCGCGTACATAATGGATACCCACCTTTAAACTCATAAGTGGGAACACTTATTGTGACGGACGGAAAACTACGGAACCCTACACTGAGCGTGGTCCGACACGCTCTTGGCCGGTTTTTAGGGTTCCGTAGTCAACTAGGAACCCTTACAGTTTCGCCATGTCTGCCTGTCCATCTGTCCGTCCTCGCTTAATCTCTGTGACCGTTAGCACTAGAAAGCTGAAATTTGGTACCAATATATGTATCAGTCACGCCGACAAAGTGGTAAAATAAAAATTGGAAAAAAATGTTTTATTAGGGTAGCCCCCCTATATGTAAAGTGGGAAGCGATTTTTTTTTAATTTCAACCCTAACGTGTGATATATTGTTGGAAAGGTATTTAAAAATGAATAGGGGTTTACTAAAATCATTTTTTGATAATGTCAATAATTTCGGAAATAATCGCTCCAATAGTAAAAAACAATGTGTCCCCCTCCCCCTCTAACTTTTGAACCATAAGTTTAGAAAATAGGAAAAAAATCTGAAAAGTAGAACTTTATAAAGACTTTCTAGGAAAATCATTTTAAACTTGGATGGAAACAACAGTACCCACTACCGGGAGCAGTTGCAGGAGCACGGAGCGCTGCTGGAGCGCAAACATAATGGATGCCCACCTTTAAGCTCATAAGTGGGAACACTTATTGTGACGGACGGGAAACTACGGAACCCTACACTGAGCTTGGCCCGACACGCTCTTGGCCGGTTTTTGAGAATTTATTTTCGTCGACACTTTTTTCCTCCATATTTTGTCAGTAGGGTAGTTATTTATCACTTAGTTTTAGTAAAATTGAAACTTTTTCATGCTTACAAAGGCTGACTTGTGAAAGGCGCGAAAAACAACGCTACATGTACTCTGTGCAACGCTATAATGACGAGACCTGGTGCTCATCACTACTTAAATAACAAAGCAAAAACAGTGGTGGGGTGCCCCCTCCATGCAGGTAGGGTAGCCGGAAGTGCTGACTTTAGGCGGAAAGACAAGTGCTTGACTCAAGATGGATTCCGGATATCAATATTCGGAATCCATCTTGAGTCAAGCACTTGTCTTAACAAATAATAACATAACAAATAATAAAACAAATTATTCCTAAGACGCCATCTCGTGTCATGGAATATACATTATGAAATTAATATGTTCAGATCCTTGAATTATATATTACTTGAAATCATTGGTTTAGATGCGACATTTCTGTAGAAACATATATAAGTTATTATAATTGGGCTAATTTTTTATCTTTAAATCTGCTTATTATTCTTTTATTTTATTTTTAGATTTCCACATCAAAGTCAGATTTAAACATGCAAAATTTATCCTAATTATAATAACTTATACATGCGTCTACAAAAATGTGTATAATAATATATTCGTCCTACACTTAATTACCCACAGAAATGTCGCATCTGAACATATTAATTTCATAATGTATATTCCATGACACGAGATAGCGTCTTAGTAATAACTTGTTTTATTATTAATCTTTAATACTTTATTATTGATTAAGTATCTTATTAACTGATGAAAAGTAATTCCTTGGTTTTTACTGACATTTCTTGAATTATTTGTGCAATATCTAAGTACACACGACGGTATATTTTTATCAGATTTTCTTTAAATCAACACAACACGTGACAACTCTATAAGCGCCTAGCGAGTGACTGATTAAAGTGCGGTGTATGCACCGCAGTTGAGTGGAACAGTAGCTGAATGCAGTGTCGCCTCTTGTACGTAGTACATAATAACTCAATGCTATTAACTGTTTCTTTAAAAGTTCGCTTTTTTCAATTCCTATGTTTTCTAGGACCAGTGTGTTTTCTTTGTGAATATTTATGACGTTGTTATACAATCACTAAGATCAGTCTAAAATAAATATTTTTGTTAAATTTTATTTATAATTTTATTTATTGTTATTGTAGGAGCGAAAAGTGGATTGCGGAAACCCATCTGGCTACGCTGAATGTATGTGGAGGAATGAATGATAAGATGGATGAAGTATGCGAAATGATGAATGACAGAGGAATAGATGTGTTATGTGTGAATGAGACGAAACGAAAGGGAAAGGATGCCACTGCACATGGCACGTATACCGCGTATTGGTCTGGTGTAGGCGAGACAGGGAGTCGGTTTCATCCTTTCAGAAAGAATGGGTCAATGTGTGAAAGAGTATGAATGTGTAAGCCCGAGACTGCTATGGATACGAATGAAAGTGGGCTTAAAGAAGCTGTTCCTGCTAGGGGTGTACGCCCCAGACATGTCTAAGCCCACTTACATCCGAGAGCAGTTTTGGGACATGGTAAGGATGGTGTTGACAAAATGTAAGGAAAATGAAAATATTATTATGTTAGGAGACTTTAATGGAAGGGTTGGGGTGAAGAGGTCTGGTTATGAATATTGGGAAAGGATATTGGGAATGTTTGGTGATGAAAGTATAAATGAGAATGGTGAAGACCTCCTCACCGTATGTGTGGAAAAGAATCTTTTTGTGACGAATACTTTTTTCGTCATAAGAAGATTCACATGTATACATGGGAAAGAGGTGATGATAGAAGCATGATAGATTTCGTAATTGTGGATGAAAGAATGAGGAGCGCAGTCGTAGATACAAGGGTTTACCGGGCGTCCAACGTAGGGACGGATCATTACTTGGTCTTATGTCGAATTAATGGTCTTTTCAAGCGTTGGCGGCATCGGACATCTGTGTCTACCACTGCGTTACAGCGTATAAGAATAGAGAAGTTACAAGATGAAGATGTGAAAGAGAAGTATAAATGTAGACTGAGAGAAAATATTAGATGTTTGAATGAGTTGTGTATGAATGATTTAGACTTGAATACTGTGTGGGATAATATTAAGAAAGGTTTGGTGGATACCGCCACCGAAGTATGTGGTGTAAGTAAGAGAACAAATGAAAGGAAAAGCAATACGTTGTGGTGGGATGATGAGGTACGGGTGGAAGTTGAATCAAAGAAGAAAGCATGGTTAGATTTACTAGCAACCAAAGCTGGTAATTCTTCTGGTATGAATGATGACATTGAAAGAAAAAAGGCAGACTTTAGACGTCTAAATAAGAGAGTAAAAGAAGTTGTTGAAAGGAAAAAGAAAGAAAGAACGGATAAGAATGATAGAAGGATATCTGATAATTTCCAGGCTAACTAAGACTGCCAGGGAAAATACAAAACAGCCTATAATAAATGCTATAAGAGACGAGAATGGATGTATTCTGAATGATGAAGTTTCGAATTTAAACAGATGGAAGGAATACTTTGAAAGCGTGTTTATGAGTGAAGAGTCGTCTGAATTAAATGAACTAGAAATTCCGAAAGAAGTGGAAAGGGGTATGGAGATAAGTGTAGATGAAATAATGAAAGCAATAAAAAGCATGAAAGCAAGTAAGGCAGCTGGATATGATAGAGTATCACTCGAGATGCTAAGGGCTGGAGAGGGAGTGGTGGCAGGTCTGCTGTACACCTTGTTTAATTTATGTTGGGAATTAAAACGGGTACCGGATGACTGGTGTAAAGCAGTTATAGTACCAATATATAAAGGAAAAGGGTCACAGCAGGACTCCAAAAACTACCGCGGTATCAGTCTGTCATAAACTGTATGCTAA
Source organism: Parnassius smintheus behrii (assembly GCA_036936625.1). Taxonomy (NCBI): domain Eukaryota; kingdom Metazoa; phylum Arthropoda; class Insecta; order Lepidoptera; family Papilionidae; genus Parnassius; species Parnassius smintheus. Next base: position 22,834,089 of record JAUPFT010000010.1, on the reverse strand, counting down.
GGTGTTAATTGAAAGAGTTATGAAAGAAACTGATGGAAAATTTTGGGATGTGCAAGCGGGTTTTAGAAAGGAAATGGGGTGTACAGATCAGGTCTTTTCCATGCGCATGATTGCGGAGAAGTTTTTGGCCAAAAACCAGAAAGTTTTTTGTGCGTTCATGGACTTGGAAAAGGCTTATGACAGAGTGGACAGGAATGTGTTATGGCAAACACTGAACTCATATGGGTTGAGCGCTGGTTTGATACAGGCATTTGGGTCTCTTTATAGGGACTCTAATGCTTGTGTCAGGATCAATGGGGTCTACTCGGACTGGTTTGGCATCCAAAAAGGTGTCAGACAGGGCTGTGTGGCTTCCCCTTGGCTGTTCAACCTATTTATGGACCGGTGTTTGCAAACTTTGAAAGATGAAGAATGTGGGTTAAGAATGGGCGAGTTAACCGTCAAATGCCTTTTGTATGCCGATGATCAAGTCATATTTGCGTCATCGGCGGCTGAGTTGCAAATGATGGTTACATTAATGAACTGGGAATTAAAAGAAAGGGGAATGAAAGTGAACGCAAGTAAGACGAAAGTGATGGTTTTTGAAAGAGAAGAAAGCAAAACTGTATGTGAAATAAGAATAGAAGGAGAGTTAATTGAGCAAGTGGATGAGTTTGTGTATTTGGGATGTATATTCAGCAGGGATGGTAGATATGATAGGGATATAGAACGACGAGTAAATGCAGGGAATAGAGTGAATGGGGCACTACACTCTATTGTGAAGAACCAGAATGTGTCAAAAAAGGCACGTATGGTAATTCATAATGCTGTGTTAGTCCCTCCTTTTATGTATGGTAGTGAAAGCTGGGTGTGGCAGAAGAAGCACGAAAGTAGAATAAATGCTGTAGAATAAATGCTGTAGAAATGCGGTCTTTAATGAATATGCTAGGGTTGAATCTGAATGACAGGGTGAGAAATTGCGTGATAAGAGATAAATGTGGTATGCAAGATGATGTTGTGACCAGGATTAAGAAAGGAATGCTTCGGTGGTTTGGTCATGTAGAAAGAATGAAAGAGGAAAGAGTCACAAACCAAATTTATATGGCAGATGTGAACGGCCGAGTCAGGAAGGGACGCCCTAGAAAAAAGTTTATCGACCAAATTGGCGATATTTTAAAAATGGGCCACGTTAGAAGTATCCTTAACCGACGAGCATGTATGCGTAGATATATGGATGTAAAGGAGGCGAAAGAGGTATGTCAGGATCGTGCCAAATGGAAATCCGTAGTCTCTGCCTACCCCTCTGGGTGACAGGCGTGAGAGTTTGTTATGTTATGTTATGTTATTTATTGTTCTAATTAAAAGCAGTTTAAAATTGTGACATTATACAAATTTAGGTATTTTACGCACCGAGCGGGCGATGAACAACTCAAGCGATACTTTATTTCATATCTATTCACTCACTCGCACTATGAAACTGTGAGTATAACGACTAAACGATCTTGATCTTCTTTAATACAAGTTTTCTGAGGATGGAGTTCAGTGGATGGAAAATTTTTGGTGTGTCATTTTTGTTATCTAATTAATTGATTATAATCCATTTTGATATATTTTTCATTATTTATGAACCTTAGTGTTGAATGAAGTACACATAAATATTTTATGGTTCATAAAAGATAGCTTGATATCTGCGACAGCTGTCAGTAAAATCACGCCTATGAAGTCCTGAATTTCTTAGTAGTACAGACAGTACCCGTCAATGTCATACTTTATGGGCGTGCCGACCTAATTAGTGCCGCCATCTTGTTTGATATGAACCTCCATTCTCTTTAGTACGAGTGCCGACGCCTTGTATACGCTACGTGTTTCCCGTTCTCATTACTTTGTTTTTGTTACTATTGCTGTTATTGTTTGTTAATTTGTTGAGTTTTGGTATCTTTTGTTATCGTTGTTAGTTTCTTGTTGGCATAATGCCAAATAGAACGAAGGAAACCGTTTTGAACAGTCAAAGTCGTGAGTTTGTGATTCGCTTACGAGAATATTTTGAGCGAGCGAACCAAAATGGCGGGCATGGTGATAGAGTTGCAGATGCTCTTGGCATAGGACATGCGACAGTAATTCGCATCAGCAAAGAAAAGTATGGCGAATCTTCAACCGCAGCATTGACTGAAGACGAGGACAAAAAATTTGCAACACCAAATAAAAAAAGGAAAAAGGCTGCTCCTGTCATAAACATTGACAACTTTGACGCCGCTGCGATTCGCAACCATGTATATGGTTACTATATACGAGGCGAATTGCCTACATTGAAAAAAATTGCCACGTCCCTCAAAGACGCAGACTTGTTCAAAGGATAAATATTGGTTTTTCCTATAAAAAGTGACAAAAGAAAAATTATTATGGAAAAACCGACATTGCTCTTGCTCGAGTGAATTTTCTCCGAAAAGTCAAAAAAAAATCACAAATTGGGACAAAGTAGTGTTTCTAGACGAGACATGGCTAAACGCCAATCATACCTTATCCAATGCTTGGACCAATGATACTGCACAATCAACCACCAAAGTACCCGAAGGCAAAGGTCAAAGATTAATCATCACTCATACTGGGACGTCATCTGGTTTTGTGCCTAATTGCCTATTGGCATTCAAATCGACTAAAACTACTGAATACCACGAGGAAATGAATTTTGAAAAATTTAAGGAATGGTTTTTAAAATTATTAGATAATTTAAAGGAGCCACATTGCATTAATATGGATAACGCTCCATGTCACTCGGTCCAAAAGCACAAACCACCAACTTCGGCAAACAGAAAATTAGAAATCATTGCATGGCTTCAAGAAAAAGGAATAGAGGCCAATGAAACTATGCTTAAAAATGAATTATTAAGACTCGTTGGTCTGCACAAACCTAGTACTCCAACGTATGTCTTAGATGATATAACCCACGAAAAGGGTCATACCGTCATAGGACTACCCCCGTACCACTGCCAGTATAATCCGATCGAGCTTATCTGGGCCCAAGTCAAAGGTTTGATTGCTTGAATTTCAGTTAGATAGGTACTTTAATTATTAACTACTGTTTAATTAATCTTATTAAAATATATTTTCTTTTAAGGTTACGCTGCCAGATACAACACAACACCGCCTTTCACGGCAAATAAAATGTTGCAGTATTTTAAAAAGTACGGTCGACAATGTATCTGTGGAAGACTGGAAGAAGGTGGTAACCAAAAGCAGAAAACTAATGGAAAAAGATTGGGAACGGGACGTCCGATTTGATAATGTTTGCGAACAAGAGTTTATAATAAATTTACAAGATTGTTCTAGCGATTCAGAAACTATATAATATTCGTTTAATTTAGTAACGTTTGTAATTAAATTAAACCCAATTATTATACGTTACATTAGCATCGATAATAGTAAGAATCATCGATAATTTCTATCAACAATTTTTTATATCCTGACAACCATAGGAATGACAGTTTGACATATGTCGCAAAGATCAAGCCAACTTTTATCGTCTATATTACGCAGTAATCGATTGTTAACTGATGTTGGTTAATAATCGATTATATTTACTAACGGTAGCATAGTGGTATAAATAAATAAATAATACGGTTGGAACCTGTTTTAATAAATAAAACAACCAAATGTAACCAATGTTATTTTTAATCGGTACTTACAGTCAACCTTATTTTTTATTATAAAAACATTTGCCGTAACGGCGTTTACCGAGCTTATCTCGAGTGTGTTTCAGGCTGTGCACATCTTTCGTAAAATGCTTGTAACAAATATTAAAATCCAAAATTGGTTGTCTTTATAGATTTTTAGTACCGTGAAACTTGCTGACTTTGCCACTTTTTTGGGTCTAAAAAACTTTGACTCGACTTTTTTATTAAAAAATATAAGATGTTAAGACTTACTTATTTCTAAATATATTTTATCAAGTGCAAATTCTTACTATTATTAAAAAAAAACCTTCATTTAAATCATTTTCATTATTAAAAGCCTAAAGAAAAATGTAGCAGTCTATGATTACTTCTGCTAAGATTGCCAGACGAAAATAAAATAATATTTAATAGGAATTACATTCGAACAAAAATATTATATAGCGGGACTTGGCCTCTATCCATCAATATGAAAATAATATAATCCCATTATTTAGCTCTGGTAAAAATTTTTCTAAGAAAGTGGCAAATTCACCAAGCTTTTCAAAATTCTTCATACAAAAAGGAGAATGATATTAGGGTTGTCAAATGCTTTCGTAGTTTTTATGAACTTGAAATCTTTAAGATAGTGATTCCTTGGTGGGTATAAAAGTACATAAATCCAATTTACAAGCGCAGAAGTCTACCTACAGAAACTTAAGAATATTGTTTGGAGCACGTCAATGCACTGACTAACATTTAGATTACAGTAGTATTTCAATTTATGTTCTTGTATTTTGCATTTATGTGTTGCGTTCATAGGCACCACGAAAGAATATAAATGTGTTTATTGTGGGTTGCATATCAGTTTAATTAATTAATACAAACTTAAAATACAATGTAAATATTACAACAACTGTAGCTTAGAAACTTATAGCAAGATTAATTAGATGATTATTCAATATTTTTCCTAGCACTAAAGTATATTCCACTTATACCTATATCTGTAAACAAAAATGAAATACTTTTAATATATTAATTAATTAAAGAATTAATATAAAAATCTTTCCTATGGCTATAAATAAGAATTACGCTGAACTGGTATCGGCAAGAAATAATTTCAGATTTCTAGGACTCCTTACCGTGTAGTTGCGGTTAAGAATATCCACTACCCCATATCTTCCCGTGGGTGTCGTAAAAGGCGACAGTGGGAAACAGGCAGGAGATGGGCAGCAGCATCTTCCTGATAACAGCAACTGTACAACAAAAAACTGTGGTTGCCAACCCGCTCGCCAAGCGTGGCAACTATGGCAATATACCCCCCATGAACAATTACACAAATAGACGGCCCCCAGTCCCCGGCGGCCCCGCTATTCCTGGCTACGGTGGCGACCGCGGTAACGGCGGGGCAGGAGGTGCTAAGAATCTCCGGTAGAGATTCGGTTGCCACCTACGACGACTCAACCTGGCAACATTTAATGCACTTACCCCTGAGGACTGACGAGAATATCCTGGAGCTGGAAGAAGAGATAGACAAGTTGCGCTAAAATATTATAGGATTACCCGAGGTCCGAAGAGAGGGGGAGGACACGGTGATTCTCGAATCCGGCAACTTGTTCTATCACCGGGAGGGCGACCATCTGCCCCAAGGAGGTGTCGGATTTATCGTCCACAAGTCTCTCGTCAACAACGTTCTATAGATTGGGAGTATGTCAACGAGGGTCGCGTACCTGATACTCAGAATCACCAAACGGTATTCGCTGAAGGTCATACAGGTTTACGCACCAACCTCGGCACATCCCGATGAGGAGGTGGAGGAAATGTATGAGGATATTTCCAAAGCCATGCATTCCTCCAAAACCCACTACACGGTGTAGATGGGAGACTTCAACGCAAAACTAGGCACCAGAGAAAACGGTGAGCTGAAGTTAGCGAAATTTGGAGTATGGCAACGGAAGCAAAGGGGCCAGCAGCTGGCCGACTTTATGGAGAAAGAGGGACTCTTTATGATGAACTCTTTCTTCCAGAAGCGGCCCCACAGGAAGTGGATCTGGTCGAGCCCCGACGGTTCCATAAAAATTGAGACTGACTTCATTATGACGATCAGACGTCAACTGTTCAGTGATGTCTCAGTGATCGCAAGGGTGAAAACCGGCAGCGATCACCGAATGGTTAGAGGAACACTGAACCTAAACATTAAGTTGGAGAGGTCTCGTCTAATGAAGTCAACGCTCCGTCCCCCTCGTGCTCTAATCCAGAATCCCGAAACATTTCAGCTCGAGTTACGTAACCGCTTTCAGTGTCTACAAGATTGCAATGTAGTGGACGATATGAATGACAAGCTCGTGGTAACTGTCCATGCGGTCGGAGCAAGTTCTGCAAGACCCGCCACAGAAGAACACAACAACACTCCGAGCACACTCTTAATCTCATGGCTGTTAGACGGGAGATGAGGCTGCAATCGTCAACAGATTTGACAGCATACAGGCAACTGAAGAGACAGATCTCCAAATGCATGCGGCGAGACTTAGTAACTTTAATACTGCTCGTATTAAAGAAGCGATCGAGCGGAACCAGGGCTCCAAAGTCTTTGCCAGAGATCTGTCTGCCAGAAAGAGCCAAATGTCAAAGCTGAAGACTGAGTGTGGCAGCATCGTTTCCGGGACACCTGAGATTTTGAGTGAGATTGAGAGGTTCTATTGGCAGCTGTACACATCATCGTTGAAACCACACGCAAGTGTGAGTAACGATCCAAGAGCAAGTCTTATCCGACACTATTCCGATGATATCCCGGACGTCAGTCTAAGCTAGATTAGAATGGCTCTCCAGCACCTTAAAAACGGCAGGGCCCCAGGCGAGGGTGGAATTACAGCGGAGCATCTGAAAGCGGGTGGAACACCGGTACATGAAGTTCTTCAGAAGCTCTTCAATTCCGTCCTCCATGGGGGCACTACTCCAGAGGCGTGGAGCAAAAGTGCGGTGGTCTTGTTCTTTAAGAAAGGCGACAACGCTCTCTTGAAGAACTACAGACCGATTTCCCTTCTGAGCCGCGTCTACATGCTTTTTTCGAGAGTCATTACGAATCATCTCGCATGCAGACTCGACGACTTCCAGCCTCCCGAACAAGCCGGTTTCCGAAAAGGCTTCAATACCATAAACCACATACACACCCTGCGGCAGATTGTACAGAAGACCGAAGAGTACAATCTGCCACTTTGCTTGGCGTATGTGGACTATGAGAAAGCCTTTGATTCTGTCGAAATTTGGGCGGTGCTACAGTCCCTTCAGCGCTGCCAAGCTGACTGTCGGTATATCGAAGTGCTGAAGTGTTTATACAGTAGGGCTACGATGGCTATCCGAGTACAGAAACAGAGCTCGAGACCTATCCAACTGCAGAGAGGTGTAAGACAGGGTGATGTTATATCCCCGAAACTCTTCACCGCTGCGTTGGAAGACTTTTTCAAGCTACTGGACTGGAAAGGATACTGTATTAACATCAATGGCTAGTACATCACTCGATTTGCCAACGATATAGTCCTTATGGCAGAATCGTTGGAGGACTTAAGCACTATGCTCAATTACCTCAGTAGTGCCTCCCAACGGATAGGTCTTAAGATGAACATGGACAAAACAAAGATCTTGTTTAATGTCCATGTCACATATGCCGGTAGTTGTTGTTGGGAGCACCATGCTCGAAGTTGTTGACTTAATTCTAAAATCTTCCCAACATAAAACTTATTCATTTTATGTCCTCTAAATCTAACGAGAAGGAAACTGTTAATTTGTTTCTCTACCATATTTTCTGAAGAACTTTGTGTTGTTTTTTTTTTTCTAAATTATGTGTTTCTAATTCCTCTACTGTATCGCTTTCTTCTAATGTAGAAATAAAAGTTCCGTCATCAAAAGACTCTCTTAATGAATACTCATTATCACTGCCCTCATCAGTCTCTTCTTCTAATAATCTTTTTAGTATATGTAATTTTTTACCAAGTTTTTTCTTTCTGATGTAAGATAAAGTTAAATCAACTTTCCTCGTGGAAGTCGTTGCTACCGGGTTGACCGGGTTGTAGTAGTCAAATTAAATCAATTTCTGGTTTGAAATAAGACCGTTTCGGTGTGTGTGATAATGATGAATATATTACTTTTTTCAAATCAGTGTAAGCACTCTTATATGGACTGAATTTTATTTCAGATAAAATAGTTACTTTTTCTCCACCTGACTTAGATGTAGAGTCGAATTCTGGTGTTTGCTTCGTAATAGGTTCTGGTGAAGGTGCTGGGTTTTGAAATTCGCTTTCTAATCCGGATGTAGTATGATTCAGAGCCTCAGCCTTTAGTCTCTTTATTAGACCTTTTTATTTGATTTCCTTTCTTTCATTGGTTTTTTTGACATCAAGTTTTCTATTTCTTCACAAGAAACTGATGGACCGGGTTCAACAATACTGACTTTTTTATTTATAATTTTCTTAAGAGGATTTACAGACCGGTTAGCTTTTAGATAATCCAAAAGTGCGGTGTCTACTTTATATTTATTTTCTTCTTCATATTCAGAAAGCTTCCTTAAATTTTTTTCAGGGTTAAAAGGGACTATCCCTGTCCCTTAAATCTGGGATATTATATTTTCCTCGCTTGTCACGTTTATTGCATTTATGAGACATTTAAGTAATAATGGGAAATTAGTTTTATTTAACTGACTTTCTGATGGATTTTATATTTGTAGATAGTTAAAATCCGACGCCATTTTTTTAAGTGGACCGAAAAATGCGACATCTAAAGGTTGTGTAACGTGCTTAGAACTAGGAGGCAGTAATGTGAACCTTATATTTTTTTCTCTTCACATAGGCGTATTATATTCACGCTTAAATAGCTAGAAAGGTTATCACCAATAACCACTTTGGGACCTTGTAGCTTTTCAACCCAAGGTATAACGATTGTCTGGAACCAATCTTCAAAAACAGTAGAATCGAATTAGCCGGATTTAGTTCGATTATATCCGTTACCGTTTGGTCCATTTGTCATGTCCATGGTGTCAACCATGACGTCCACAAATGCTCTGCTTTATAAACAGTATAAGTTGGCAAGCGTATTCCATCTGCTACCGCTGCAAACATAATCGATATACTACCCTTGGTGTGATTGAGAACTCTTTCAGGATATTTTATTTCGCGCTTAAAAATGCATTTTGACGATCCGGGATTATCTGAGAGATTTGTTTCATCGTAATTTAATATATTACTTGCAGGTATGTCTTTTAAGGTATCTTTTAAATTTACGAAATAAGTAGTAAATTCATCGATAGTTTTTGCAGCGCGAACTTTTTTTGATATTTTATGCCGCTCGGATTGTTAGTTTATGTTAGTTTATCCTTACGGCGAGCCAGAAAATTTCTTAACCACCATTAACCTGGTGGTTTGTTATTAAAAATGTGTTGTTTATTGTTTCCTTTCAAATAATTAAATACAACAAAACTTAAATCTAATCGTGAGAGGGGAGCGTCAAAATCACCTACTGCTTAATGATTTCTTATATTTACGTGAACACTACACATGATTAAAACTACTTTTACGGATTTTATCGCGTTTATTTTTACTTTTTATTTTTAATTCCCGACGTTTCGGGCGCTTTCCGGCACCCATGGTCACGGGGGACTGAGATGACTGACGTCCCGATGTCATTGTTAAACCCGGAGTACCTTCAGCTTTTTTAATTTTTTTGCATAGATCGGACCATAAACAATAATTAAAAAAGCTGAAGGTACTCCGGGTTTAACAATGACATCGGGACGTCAGTCATCTCAGTCCCCCGTGACCATGGGTGCTGGAAAGCGCCCGAAACGTCGGGATTTAAAAATAAAAAGTAAAAATAAACGCGATAAAATCCGTAAAAGTAGTTTTAATCATCACCTACTGCTATTAAAACATTTACTATCTGTTTTTCTTCAGAATAGTTAAGTTTTTGTTGGCCCCCTGGCTTTTTATTATGTTTATTTTTTACTTTATTTTCGATAGTTCACCGTGGTATGTGGAATCGTGTTGAGGCTTCTAGGGACGAAATTTTTCTACTTTTGACTAGGTCTGCGACAACTTCTAACATTTCGGTAGAATTATTTTTGTATGTGGACCGATGTGTTAAACCGAATTCTTCCATGTTCTAAAATAATAAAAACAAATATATGAATTTTAGGCTTGATTGCGTTATATGAATAATAATTGTGTACGCGATCCGCACATATTGCACTTTCAGTAAGGCACGGGCATAATTGGCAAAAAATTAAAATAGGTATGCCAAAGAAGACAAAGACGCATAACAAGTTAAAAGTACAAAAGTGCGATATGTTTTGGTATAGTTCGTCTAAGAAATTAAAGATTTTAATTCCGAATTAAAATGTTTCAGCTTCAACATTACTTTTACATAAAGATTCACAGAATAACCTAATGTATAAAAATAATAAAACTGATCTATTTATTTAAAAAAATGTGGCAGCCCTAACCTCTCACTAAATATGGCAAAGGTAACATCACGATCTGGTTTACACTGGATGTTGAATTTGCCAACACAAATTGCGAATTTCTTGTAGCTTGCAGCACTGCAAATCAATATAATTTAAATAAAAGAACTTTAGTTTAATGTAATATTAAAAATATACTTACGTAGACAAAGTCCTAACTATTTTAATAAAAGTTTGGGAGCACTTGATTGTAGATCACTCACGCACGAAAAATTAACCTGACAAAAAGACATCCAAATGGCGTATAGGGTTTCCAAAATTAATTTGGTATTGTCATTTATAAATTCAACTTTGACATAAAGGCATCTATACCCTTAAAAACTATATTGAAGTCATTCTAAGGTGTTTTTGTTTATGGCAATATTAGCAGCCATTTGGCAAAATCTGCTGTCTTTGCACGATTTTACGGTACTTTTACTGCATAATCTGGGCCAGGCCGGTGTACAGAGCATCACAAGTGCTATTATCAGCATAGCAATAAATGTTGCAGGTTTGCAACAAATAATTGATATGCGGAAGAAACAACGTTGGTGATAGCACGCAGCCTTGTGGAACACCAGCAGCCCGTTAGCTCATGGCCATATTCTTATTCGATATCATAAAATTACCTACGGATGGCTTAGGATGGTATCAAATTTGATACCAAATACTGCCCTATGAAAAAATATTTTTTTGTTTTAAACAAAACCAAAGACAATATGCAATGAATAATATAGTAAAAGACAAAGATATGCTCTTCAATTTTAAACCATAACCTGGCAATGTTTCTTAGACAAAAAAAAAGAAATCACTCTGAACTTTCGGCGTTCCACGTGTCGCATTGCAGAAGGTGCTCCGTGTTTTTTATAGAATTTTATATTTGTGTCTGGAATAAAAACGAATTATACTTTTTTGTATTCCTTGTAATATAGTAAACACGTAGATATATAATTTGTTGCATCAAAAGCGAAAAGTAAGCGCCAAAAGTACTTCGAAATCGAGAAGGCCCATTTTGGCGGTTGGGTGAAAAATGTGTTATTTTTCCAATTCTCATTTATTTTTAGTGTAAAATGTAATTAAAAAATAGTTTTATAACATATTTCAAATAACTTGACGTTGTATTCATTTCAATTTCACACAAAAATATGTTTGAAATATTGTTCGAAATGTCATACAGATAAATATTTTTTTTTAAATATTTTGGTATGAGTAACGAATAAAAACACATAAAACATAAAAATACACATATTTCCAAACACTTTCATATACATTTCTCCAAAAACAAAAGTGTAGAATTCAAATTAGTAGTAATTTTGGCACTAAAAGTGAAGTATATACTACTACTACGCTATAAAGGGTAATTTATGAATTTATTACAATTTCTAGCAACCAAAAATAATTTTATTCGTTAGTTTATACATTCAACAAGAATTTCTGTAAATTTTATCCATAAATATTGTCTCAAAGTGAAAATATAGCAAAATTTGCAAGTTAGTAAAAAATTTGCAATTCCATAGGCTTGTGATCGGAGCTTGCACCGTCTAAAATGACTTTGATGCTCCGATCTGTAAGAAAGCTGGTAATCCAATTGCACAATTTCTCGGAAAGCTTATAGGAAAGAAGAAGAAGCTTCGAAAAAAGCGCTTTGTGCCAAACCCGATCGAAGATCTTCGCAATGTCCAAACTAACGGCCAATGCCTCCCCCTTGGACTCTACTGCCACCGCCCATCTATGAGTCAGGTAGACCAAAAGATCACCAGCTGATCGATCACGCTGAAAACCGTATTGGCGATCACTAATCAGCTGGTGATTCTCAAGGTACCTCATGAGCTGGCAGTTTACAACGGATTCCATTGTTTTGGAGAACAAGGAGGTGATTGCGATGGGCCTGTAGCTGGACGGGTCTGAGCGGTCGCCTTTTTTAGGGACCGGGTGGACGAACGCCGTCTTCCATGATTTTGAGACTATGCCTAGGGAGTAGGAGTACCGGAAAAGACGCGTTCAAACCAGTGCTAATTCTGGAGTACACGTCCTTAGCACAATTGGGGGATAACATCAGGCCCACTCGACTTGTGGACGTCTAGGGAAAGGAGTAGCATGGAGCTCTCAAACCGCGGGATCGTCCGCGGCGTACTCCCCCCGTCATTGAGAGTTGAATTGGACGCAAAGAAAGAGGCTAATAGATCGGCTTTCTCCTTTGCGGCATGGGCCAGTAAGTCGTCCTCCCTGTGCAGAGATGGAAGAGATGGCTGACAGAAATTCCCCTGGACAGCCTTGGCGAGAGACTAGCATGCACGGGTTCCAGAAGGAAGGCGAACCAGTTTCTCGCCAATTCTGCCTACGTGCTCTGACTTTGCCTTGGCAATGACTCTTTTGAAGGTCCTGGAAGCGCAATAATACTTCTTTTTTAGAGCGCTGGTGTTTACATCCCGGGACTTTGATGCGTCAGCCCAGGCTTGGTAGCACTCCTGCTTATAGCATGATGCTATTTTACAGGAGCGATCAAACCATGGCTGAGATTTAAATAACAACACAAGCGGTAATTTTAAACGGATTTACATCTTGCTGGACGGGTGTCCCTTCTGGCGTTCCGCAAGGTTCGCTACTTGGCCCTCTGCTCTTTGTCATATTTATCAATGATATTGCTGAATGATTCCAGAACTCCGAGTTTTAGCTTTTCGCGGATGACATGAAAGTTTTTAGGGTAGGCAACAACTCTTATGATTCTAATCTCCTACAAAACGATCTTATTAACTTAGATAATTATTGTATCCGTAACAAATTAGACTTGAGTGTTTCGAAGTGTAATACTATGTCTTTCGGGCGGAAGCGTGATATACTTTATTTTTCTTACACACTTAAAGGTTTAACAGTTACTAGATGTGATAAAATAAGGGACCTTGGAGTTACTATTGATACTAAGCTTTTGTTTGATCTGAAGTACCACATTAGCGACAGAATCAGCAACAACGTTGGGATCGTCCGGCGAGAAGCAAACCCACCCCCAAGGGTAGGATGCAAAGAAAAACCGCATCCTATTCCAATCGGCTGAACCTATAGTGCCAAACACTGTGGCAGCCTGCAGAATGCAACTGTGATTTCAGCGTGAGTGGCACCAAACTGACAAGACAATGGTCCGAGGAGCCTAAAGGGGTGTCGACTAAAATCTGATATCTGTCCTGATTGAGGTTAGTAGAAGGTCCAACAGTTAAGGTGTATGATTCTCCACATCTGGAATCCGCGTAGGCGAAGTTACCAGTTATGTCAGATCATACGCCAAGGCAAAATCGTGAACAGACCTCCCCGCATGATCGGTTAAACGTGAACCAAGCCACTCAGCGCGGTAGGCGTTAAAATCGCTGAGGATCACGATTTCTGCGGAGGGGATCTGCTGTAACAAGGAATCTGTAGCCATTTGGACGTGGTCGAAGAGTCAGTCTGTTTCGACATTACCGCTATGGGACCCATGGGATGCAAAAAAGGATTTTGGCGCCCCTTAAGGCATTTTGCATCATGTTTTTTTTTATTTTTGGAAGGTAAGTAGCTTGTTGTTGTTTGAAGTAAAGCAAAAAACTGAACTTTGGAAGTCATATTTATTTGTAGACTAAAATATCAAAATGAAACAAACAGATTAAAATCATAACAAAATAAATTAAAATAAATTTTTGTTCATACCCATTTTAAAGCATTTACTTAACTAATTGGGTACAGACACGTTGTTTATAAATACTAGAAAATAACCCAAAACTAAAAATCATATCTTTTTTTGGAACAAATAACAGAAATATTGCCTAATGTCTACATATATATAAGTACTTCTTTCTACTAATACTTAGATATTTTAAAAATTATGCAATATGCTATGCAGATACTTCTGATAAAAATACCTAGGTAACTTCATTATAAAATCAAAAATGATAGCTAGGTACAATAGAAAAATACAAAATAGCTATTGTAGCAGTGATATTTTCCCAGACTTTGCTACTGCAAATTCATTAGTTACATCGCTAAAATTTATACCATTAAAAATTTCTTGTTGAATTGCTAATATCGCTAGCCCAGACAATCTTTCTTGAAGCATTGTCGATCTTAAATAATTTTTAATGATTTATAACTTTGAAAAAGATCGCTCGCCAGAAGCTACAGATACAGGTAATGTCAGAAGAATTCTTAGTGAAATGCTTACATTTGGAAAGGTGGAGATTAAATTGTTTTCAAATTTATATTGTAAAATACTTAAGGGGTCAGTATAATCAGGTAATGAAAACAATTTAAACGCTTTAATTTTATTAAACAAATCATTGGAGTCTATATCCTTATTATCCTGATCTGTCCTATATCGGTATCACTTAATTTGAATATTATGTCGCTAAAAATCCGAAAATGTTATCATACTCATTTAATAAGTCGAATCGGTTTTTAGAGAGCTTAATGTTTGATCTATAATGTTTAAGAAAAAATAATTTTTAAGGCAGTTTTTGGGTCATAAGGGGTCTCATCTCGGTGTTCATAGTCGAACAGTTTTGGTTTAAATTTCCTCCTGACCGTTGGTAACGGTGGAAAGTCTTCTTCAATTTCGAGAGAGAGTTTGGGAGTTACGCACTCCGCTAACGTGCTGTCTCATTACTGAATCAAAAGGGCAATCATCTCAACAGCTTTTGGAAAATTTCCATTATCATGTTCGAAAAGTAATTTCGAAGAACCTTGAAATGCCAAGCATTGTGTAGATAAATACTTAACAATCGCAATAATTCTCTCCAACACGTCGCGCCAATATTTTTTAAATTCACCCAAGTATTCATATAACTACAGGTCGCGCCACAAGATAAAATTAAATAGAGTCCACTGCGCATGTACAATCAAGCAGAAAAATGAAAATTTTATTATGGCATTTTAATATGTAAAAAGTCAAAGGTCAACATTATAACTACACATCAGTCCCCACGAAAACGGAACGATATATTTATATATCATCGTTAGGTTTTAACTGCTTCTAAATAATATTCTGCATTTTATGTACACTTAGTTAAAGAAATAAAATATTTTGTATTTGTAATTGCTGTTTAAACTATACTATGCGATAGCCGATTCGATTATAAGGATATTTTACATGCAATAATGTGCAAAAAAATCATCTTGTAGAAAATAACAAAATATTTACAACTTTATACAATATACTACGAATTACGCTATTTTAATAGTCCCAAAATAATTTATAAAATAATAAATATTTGCACACTATTTGGAAATATTATATAAAATATTTTTAAAAGTACAAAAATAATTACAAAAATTTAAAATTTTATAACAGGTTGTCGCTAACACTTTCGATATCGATAGTACACAAGACGACACAAGAAGATGCGCGGGCGACGGGACGCAGGAAGAAACGACGTAGGAGTAGCGCGTCGCCCGTTGCTATGGTTTCGCTTCCCCGCACCTCACACCTCACCGCGCCGACATCTATTTTTCGCTTCTGCGCACTTCCATTTAATTTCATCTTTCGTGGAGCGACCTATATACAAAGACATTTAAGTATGTATGTATTTATATATATTTAAATCTCTTTGTATAACTATTGTGTAAAATTGACGTTTCGTGTCTCTTTATTAGCAAAGACACGTGTTGACAATTAGATACTCCATTTCTATCACAAAAAGTGTTAGGAGTTTTACAAAACAACTTACAACAAAAACAAAATACATAATCTTTAGAAATGGAGTAAATAAGCCGTAGGCACTGTCTACGAAATAAGCCAAGTTCTTCCGACTTTTTCTCCATTTGACTTCTTACAAAATATTTGCACGAAAACTTTCTCTTATTTTTATTACCAGGAAAGCTAAAACTGATGTCTATCAAGAGAGGACCACGTTTAACCAATATTCTAGCTATCCCATTGGTGATTATTACGGGCCACAAACCGGGACCGGATGGAATTATATCGACGCTAGCCTTATTAAAGCCTTCATCGAAAATGTCACTTACAGCAGGTATTTCGGTAGCTGAAATTACCGAACTTCTTACACAAGCTGAATTACCTGAAGTGGATTATTCAAGTGCCGTAGACGAGGATGGTGTCATCGCTTCATCGGGCTCTGCATCAGTAGAAGCTGTTTTGCTGCTACAAACGCTGACACTTGTTGCAGGACCTGATGTTACCGTAGTCGCTTCTGTTAAAATTTCAGATGGTCCACTCACGGTGACTGATATTTCGGATTTAGAATCTTGAGATTCGGTCGCATCGATAGTCTCCATGGAATCTCCATTGTTTTGTAAGAAGTGCTTTAAAGATCCAGCCATTTTTATCCTTTCTTGTAATATCATGTAGGTCTCTTTCTTTTATCCTGAGAAAACAAATAAATAATTAGTACTCATGGGAATTAGGAATTAAATAAGCACCAAGTTTGCATATTGCATATTTAAGTAAAAAGCAATTTGTTCGAGCCCTTTCAGCTTAAACCCTTTCAAAAATAAAGGCAGAAAAAGTATTAAACTAATGTGATCTTATAGCCCTTAAAAAACCTACAAAATGGTTTTTTAAGGGCTATAAGATCACATTAGAAATCACAAAAGATCGATAGCATAAAAACTAAGCGAGTCATGGACAAAAAAAACCAATTACTTTTTAAAACTCGTACAGGGTCTTTGACTATATTTATGTGCTTCCAAGAGCCGTTATTATGTCAGATAGAAAAAAATGTTGTATGCAGAAGTTGTAGGTTTTTTCCTATATTATCTATTGAAGTTATCAGATAAAAACAGGAAACAGACAGGAACAGGAAACAGATAGGATTCCTAAAATGTGTTAATGTTGATAGTATAAAGTAAAGTAGGGAACATTTAAACATTTTACAAAAAAAAACAAACCGTTGAAATTGCAGTCAGCAGGTATTCAGCACTTAATTTTTTAGAAAAAAAAGTAAACAAAATTATTACAACACAACACTTGACAAAATGAAAATAATTTTAAATGTTAAAATTAATAGGATTACTTGTTTTTATGCACTTGTTGCACGATCCAATGAACTAACCGGTTTAAAAAACCCTCAGGCGATGCATCTCTTTTATAGCGCTCCGGGCATTGTTTATGTCTGAAAAGGATAAATCAAGAAACTACCGCCTCACATGTTCTCGCAACATAGGAATCAATTTCACTTCTCAACTTTTATTTCAAAATTAATTTTTGTTTTTTTTTTCAAATTTTTGACCTTGGGTTTTGGCGCCCCTAAAGGATGGTACCCGTATGCATTGCACACTTTGTACATATGGTAGCGGGGGCCTTCTATAAAGGCACCCCTAGACACGCGGATGGTCGTCGCTGTCTACGCGTAGCCAAAGTATGTACAGGTCTAAACCTTCAAGACTTCCGGGGCGTCGATAACAAAGAGTCCTCTCCGGCGTATACGCAAACTCCAGCCCGAGGCACTAAGGAGTGTTCCAGTTTGTACCCCGGGTACGAGAGATACGAAGCATCAGCCGGAGAGGACACCTGCATCTCGGTCAGAAAGAGCAGAGCCAGCCTCGCCGTCTCGAGATGGTGGTGGACGGCGTTTAGGTTAGAATGAAGTCCCCTGATATTGCAGAAATTCACGGATATCGTGGCAGAGATCTCCTTGGTCCTGTTAAGTTGTCGTCTTGAGCGGAATTTTGCCTCCCCCAGAATACGCGGAGCAGCCTGAGCACCCACGCTCAGGAGTGGAGTAACTTGGTCGTGGATGCTCAGCGAGGAATTCTCCAGGGGTGCTGGTACCCTCCTGGGGTAGATCTTCACTTAATTCCGCTACCATGTTAAGGAGGGGGGGGGAGTTGGGCCTCCGGCCACCTACACTCACCGGAAGAAATGTGGAAGCTGAGCTTCCACTTCACGCCGGATGTTTGTCCTTGTGAAATTTATGTTTGTAAACTGCCCTCACGACACAGGAGAAATCCTAGTGTGGAGGTAACATTATTTAAAAAAAAAGATAAAAAGAAGGTTATTAATGCATTGTCACATTACAAGTATTATTTAATAGAAAAATTATTATTTCAATTCTATTAATATTTTAATAACATAGAATCAGTATTAATCGTCATTAGGAAATAACTTTTATTATTTGGATATAATTTTAGAATTTTAATTATAACAAGTGAAGGAAAATATCTGCATTTATTGTTTATAAAATTAACAAATCAATTATCAAACTATTAAAATAATTAAATATATTTTTGTTACTTTTACTAGGATCAAAATGCATCAAAAAATGAAAGTGCTTCTGTTACGCTTCATTTTTACCATCTTACTTTCGACAATTAAATCTGAGTACTATTTGCTAATCAAATAAATCAAACAGCGAATAAAAACTTCATCATCATCATCATTACAGCCCTTCACAAGTCCACTGCTGAACATAGGCCTCCCCCAAGTAACGCCACAAAGCACGGTCCTGAGCCACCTACATCCATCGACTTCCTGCATGTCTTACCAGGTCGTCACTCCATCTAGTGAGGGGTCGCCCTACACTACGCCTACCGGTACGAGGCTGCCATTCGAGAACCTTTCTTCCCCATCGGTTATCGGTTCTTCGAGTTATATGTCCGGCCCATTGCCACTTCAGCTTACTAATCCGTTGGGCAATGTCGGTCACTCTGGTTTTACTGCGAATATCCTCATTTCTGAGTCTGTCACGCAGAGAAACTCCGAGCATAGCCCTCTCCATAGCTCTCTGAGCGACCTTGAGCGTCCTCATACGGCCAGCAGTGAAAACCACGTCTCAGATCCCTAAGTCATCACTGGCAACACGCACTGGTTGTACACTTTAGTTTTCAGAGATTGAGGTATACCTGACGAGAAGATGTGTCGTAATTTCCCGAACGCTGCCCAGCCGAGTTGAATCCGTCGATTGACCTCTCGGTTGAAGTTGGACTTACCTAGTCGGGCTACTTGTCCCAGGTAAACGTGCTCGTCAACAACTTCGAACATAGTGCTCCCAACAACTACCGGCATAGGTGTGACATGGACATTAAACATGATCTTTGTTTTGTCCATGTTCATCTTAAGATCTACCCGTTGGGAGACACCATTGAGGTCATTGAGCATAGTGCTAAGGTCCTTCAGCGATTCTGCCATAAGGACTATATCGTCGGCAAATCGAAGGTGAGTGATGTACTCGCCATTGATGTTAATACCGTATCCTTTCCAGTCCAGTAGCTTGAAAACGTCTTCCAACGCAGCGGTGAAGAGTTTCGGGGACATAACATCACCCTGTCTTACACTTCTCTGCAGTTGGATAGGTTTCGAACTCTGGTTCTGTACTCGGATAGCCATCGTAGCCCTACTGTACAAACACTTCAGCACTTCGATATACCGACAGTCAACTTGGCACCGCTGAAGGGACTGTAGCACCGCCCAAATTTCGACAGAATCAAAGGCTTTCTCATAGTCCACATATGCCAGGCAAAGTGGCAGATTGTACTCTTTGGTCTTCCGTACAATCTGCCGCTGGGTATGTATGTGGTCTATGGTACTGAAGCCTTTTCGGAAACCGGCTTGTTCGGGAGGCTGGAAGTCGTCGAGTCTGCGTGCGAGACGATTCGTAATGACTTTTGAAAATAGCATGTAGACGCGGCTCAGAAGGGAAATAGATCTGTAGTTCTTCAAGAGAGCGTTGTCGCCTTTCTTAAAGAACAAGACCACCGCGCTTCTGCTCCACGCCTCCGGAGTAGTGCCACCATGGAGGACGGAATTGAAGAGCTTCTGAAGGACTTCTAGTACCGATGTTCCACCCGCTTTCAGAAGCTCCGCTGTAATTCCATCCTCGCCCGGGGCCTTGCCGTTTTTAAGGTGCTGGAGAGCCATGCTAATCTCGCTCAGACTGACGTCCGGGATATCATCGGAATAGTATCGGATAAGACTTGCTCTTGGATCGTTACTCCCACTTGCGTGTGGCTCCAACGATGATGTGTACAGCTGCCCATAGAACCTCTCAATCTCACTCAGAATCTCAGGTGTCCCGGAAACGATGTTGCCACATTCAGTCTTCAGCTTTGACAGTTGGCTCTTTCTGGCAGACAGATCTCTGGCAAAGACTTTGGAGCCCTGGTTCCGCTCGATCGCTTCTTTAATGCGAGCAGTATTAAAGTTGCGTAAGTCTCGCCGCATGCATTTGGAGATCTGTCTGTTCAGTTGCCTATATGCTGTCAAATCTGTTGACGATTGCAGCCCCATCTCCCGTCTAACAGCCATGAGATTAAGAGTGTGATCGGAGAGTTGTTGTGTTCTTCTGCGGCGGGTCTTGCAGAACTTAGCTCCGACCGCATGGACAGTTTCCACGAGCTTGTTACTCATATCGTCCCCTGCATTGCAATCTTCTAGGCACTGAAAGCGGTTACGTAACTTGAGCTGAAAGGTTTCGGGATTCTGGATTAGAGCACGAGGGGGACGGAGCGTTGACTTCATTAGAAGAGACCTCTCCAACTTAACGTTTAGGTTCAGTGTGCCTCTAACCATTCGGTCATCGCTGCCAGTTTTCTCCCTTGCGATCACTGAGACATCACTGAACAGTTGGCGTCTGGTCGTCATAATGAAGTCAATCTAATTTTTTGTCGAACCGTCGGGGCTCGACCAGGTCCACTTCCTGTGGGTCCGCTTCTGGAAGAAAGAGTTCATCATAAAGATTCCCTCTTTCTCCATAAAGTCGGCCAGCTGCTGGCCCCTTCGGTTCCGTTGCCCTACTCCAAATTTCCCTACCTTCAGCTTTCCGCTCTCTCTTGTGCCTAGTTTTGCGTTGAAGTCTCCCATCAACACCGTGTAGTGGGTTTTGGAGGAATGCATGGCTCTGGAAATATCCTCATACATTTCCTCCACCTCCTCATCGGGATGTGCCGAGGTTGGTGCGTAAACCTGTATGACCTTCAGCGAATACCGTTTGGTGATTCTGAGTATCAGGTATGCGACCCTCTTCGACACACTCCCCATCTTTACAACGTTGTTGACTTGTGGACGATAAATCCGACACCTCCTTGGGGCAGATGGTCGCCCTCCCGGTGATAGAACAAGTTGCCGGACTTGAGGATTGCCGTGTCCTCCCCCACTCTTCGGACCTCGAATAATCCAATAATATGCTAGCGTAACTTGTCTACCTCTTCTTCCAGCTCCAGTATCTTCTCGTCAATAAAAACTTACAAAAATTATAATAGATAGTGGTCGATTATTAAAATTATTCATGGATTGATTAATCGATTATTTTTAGTCGGTTACGGGCGTCACTATCCATGTCACAAATTAAAAAATCAAAGTAAAATAATCAGTGTTGCCGTTTTAGCGACTTTCTCGCTAGATCTAGCGGATTTTAACAATGTTTAGCGGATAAAAAAATCGTTTTAGCGAGAAATAATTATTTAGCGACTTCTAGCGACATTTGGACTTTTGAGATGGCGACTTTCTTTTATGAAGTAATTCATTTCAAATAAGTAATTTATCATATGTCCAATTTTGTAATCTACCGTTGGTAGCACTCTATATATAATATAATTTCACGGGAATTCCCGAACATAAACTAACAATTCAATGTCGTTAATTCACTTTCTCTGTTTCGACCTGAAACCATGTTCTAAGGTTTCGACATACAAAAATGCAGCAGGAGTAAACATATTCGAAGATTTATGTAATTTTGCAATAGTAATATTATCACTACCGCACTCAAATGCAGAATTTGAACGCGTATTTGGTGCCATGAATGTAGTTAAAAGCAAACTGTAAAACAAGCAATCAGAAAAACCTTTAAATTCCATTCGTCTAATTAAAAATCAGTTAAGGATTAAAAAAGAATTGCGCAACGTATGATATTCCCGAAGATCTTGTCAACCAAGTCGGTAAAGATAAACCAAAGATGGGAACTGGAGACATTGGCGAAGCTTCAGCTTCCGCTGAAGTTCTTTTTGAAGATCTGGATCCATACTTCGCTATTAATTTTGAAATTTAGGTACAAGAACATACTGAGCTAATTGTTTTATTTTTAATAAGATGACTAATGTTTAAACGTGGTTTAAAGAGATTTATTTTTTTACAATATTTTTTATTTTGTACATGAATAGTTTTTGTTTTGGTTGTTATGTCATTAACCTACACTATATATAAGTAATTTATATGAAATAGAGTCCGCTCTTTTTAAGGTTTTCTGAATTTATAGATTTAGATTTTCGGTATTCATTGTATGTATATATATATATATATATATATATATATATATATATATATATATATATATATATATATATATATATATATATATATATATATTGTATACCATTTGGCAAGATTTTTCAGTTAGACAGTTAGTTTAGTTAACGGTACCACGAAAATGTACCTAGGGACATCTAGCGGATTTTAAGAAAAAGAAAAATCCTGTTTCTGGCGGATTTTTTCTGTTAGTCTAGGGACTTTAAAATTTATAGAACGGCAACACTAAAAATAATGTCTTTGGCTCATCGTGGGACGCTCTTAGTTCCGTGCTGTGCAAACTATTTTTTATAAATATTAGTTCCAAAGAATTACTGATTAGATTGTAGGTTTCCATATCGTTGTACGTATTATTAAGATGAAATCTTTTATAATTTTGTGTTACTTTTACCATTATTTCGTCATTGTTTCAGAAAATGTCTGGCATAGCAAGTGCACGTTTAGCTGAAGAAAGAAAAGCTTGGCGCAAAGACCATCCCTTTGTAAGTAAGCATAGACAGAAATTGAAATGTTAATAACTTAGTAAAACTGTTGAGCTTTTCATTTTTTGTTTTCAGGGTTTTGTGGCGAGGCCTATGAAAAATCCCGACGGCTCTTTAAATCTCATGACTTGGGAATGTGCTATCCCTGGGAAAAAGGGGGTCAGTAAATTGTTACTTTTAGAAGTTATTTATCGTGCTGTATACATATTTTCTCTTATTTTATATTAATTAAAATTAAGTACAACACTGAAAATGAAGATATTGTTTATTAAGTTGTGCATTTTTTGTATTCCACAACTGTTACTTATTTTAAATTTTAAAGGCTGTAGAAAATTGAAGTCATAATAGCCTTGACACTAGATCATTTGCTATGACAATTTCTACTACAATAGATATTATCTTTCATGTGTATTAACCCGATAGGGAATTTTGTTATGTTTAAATCTCCTTATATCCCCACCATTTGCATTTTTGTACTGGCGGCATAAGAGAATCTATTACCTTAATTTTTAAATTATACATTTATAATCTTTTTAAACAGATGTTTGTTTAATTACATCAATTTTTTAATTTTCAGACACCATGGGAAGGAGGTTTATATAAATTGCGAATGATCTTTAAAGATGATTATCCATCCAGTCCTCCAAAATGCAAGTTTGAACCACCTTTGTTCCATCCAAACGTATATCCTTCTGGTACAGTGTGCTTATCACTACTTGATGAGGAAAAAGATTGGCGTCCTGCAATTACCATTAAACAAATACTTCTTGGCATTCAAGATCTTTTAAATGAGCCTAACGTTAAAGATCCTGCACAAGCTGAAGCATATACAATTTACTGGTTAGTATACAAAAATATTTTGTCTGATTTATGTTTATAATTATACTGAATCATTGAACCAAAGTAGATCATGGCCTCCAAAACTAAAAAAAATTAGTTTAGTTTACGACTGACTGTTTTCTGCAACTCCATATCTAAGCGCATACTTTGCGTGTGGCAAGAATTATTTGATTATTTGAGCCATGAAATCTCCCCGAAGAACTTCAACAGCCCTTTGATGTTGCAAGCAACTTCGGAGAGCGATCCCGGTGTGCCGAGATGCTTAGAGCCCTGTATGCATCGACCTCCGGACATGTCAACTACAAGTGAGCCACTGTTTCTTCCTCCCCCATACATGCCATGCTCAGGGGGCTATCTGTAACACCTATACACCTATGGTAAATAAATATTTGTTAAAGGAGCCATGTCCTGTGATAGCACTTGTTACTATCCTGATATGTGACTTGTTCAGTATCATTAGAACCTTAGTTAGATGACTGTTTATTTCGGGTAGGGAATCCCTAGCTTGTCTACAGTCTACGAGATTTTTCCAAAGCTGAGCATGTAGATTACTTAAGTTTCTATGTACCAACCAGTGAACGAACATAACCAAAGGGGATTGGTATTATTGGTTTCGGCCCTATAGTGGCCTTATGGTGGCCCGATCCCCTTCTAGTCAGTTCATCTGCTGCATTGTTGCCTCTAGAGCCACTGTGTCCCTTAATCCATTGCAGAGTCACATTGTTGTGCTTACATACCTCATTTAATTGTTGATGGCATTCATATATTAGTCCCGATTTCTGAGAGAACTGAGAGCTTGTAGTACTGCCATACTGTTGGTCAGTATTCTGATGGAGAAGTCTTTTACCTTCCTAACATCTATTGCTATGGCCGCTTGGATGATACCCATGCATTCAGCCTGAAAGACTATGTTAAGGGTATGCAGCGGTGTGCATATGTTTAACCCCTCAAGCACCATAAAAATCTCATGCAGTCACATGTGCCCTGCAAATCCCAAGCGCTCACAAGCGACCGCACCCACCCACAGCACTTAAAGCCATTAAAACTTATATTTAGAGACTACTTTCCTATGAAGAAGTTTAGCATTATAAAATCTATACAAAATTTTCTATCTTGTGGTCTAAACAAAGTCAGGTTTTACTTCATTACAAAAAGATTTTATTGTATTTTGATAACAAAAAAAATATACCAAGCGAATGTTGCCAGCGTGAATATCACAATTATTTCAATATATATTACACAAAATTATTTACATAAAAAGATAAATTATAGTATCACAAAAACTTTCATTACAATTTTGTAACACAACACTATACCAAAACACTATAAAAATCCAAAAATCAACACAATAACATTCACGCGAAAATGGCCTAACGTAGATTATAAATAAATATTCATAGGATAACAGTTTTTTATTGCACTAGAGGATAGAGTATTTCATATTGATTATATAATGCCAAACTTCTTCATAGAAAAGTAGTCTCTATATGTAAGTTTTTATGGAATAGGGTGCTGTGGATAGATATGCACTAGGGATTTGATGGAATAAGGCTGCGGTCTCATGAGACCACTTGGGGGTTGAGAGGTTAAGGTCTTCAGAGAAAGTTCCAGATCCTACACCTTTATTTGTCTTAAAACCATCCATGAAACTCCAAGCTCTTTTGGGTATAATCCCTCTGGCTGGTCAGTTTTATTTAATTGTATCCTGTACTTCCTATTGAATACAAATTGTTTTGGGATCCTTTTGTACTTGGCTTGTAAGATAGGAATTTTTGAGTAAATTATATCAATTATACCTGTATGGGACACTACTCTTACTTAAAAGATTTAGGGTCTTGAGTCTAATGGCAGCTGAAGCTTTCTTATAGTGGTGGCTTCATTAGTTAGATCCAACATACCAGATAACCATATGTGATCATGGGCTAAATTACAGTTTTGTACAGCCACAGTATATCAATATATAATTTTTGGTGTCAAATCCCATCTTCTGCCAATCATGCTTCTGCATTGCCAGAATTGTACTAGCTTTGTTGATTTTGTTTTCTATGTGTTTATTCCAGGTAAGTTTACTGTCCAAGGTAAGACCTAAGTATTTTATCTCTGACGATAGCTGGAGTTTTGTGCTGAAAAGACTTGGGAGATGATAGTTATTCAGCATTCGTTTTTGTGTGAACATTACTGGAACTGTTTTGTTTGGATTAATGGTTCGGTCATATTGCCTGCACCATCTCTTCACTATACGGAGAGCTGCTTGTGTCAGGTCGCACACCATGCTTGCTGTCTTTCCAGAGACCAGTATCGTCAAATCATCTGCATAAATTAATTTGCTGAGTTCATTAATGACCATACTAAAAATTTGTTAACATTTTCCTCTCCATTACAAAGAGTTTATTTCCCTTCTTTATTATAGATATGCAACATTCAGAACCTTATGTTGAGATTAGTCTGATGATAATTTTTAGACTCTGATCTTAGTAGCTTGGATACAAAAAGCTTATGGAGTGCCGCTGAACTTCTTCAAGTGCCTTTGATATGAAGATCTATTTTGATTTCTAATTTCGTATTGGCTGTTGCTGGTATCTCACTGTGGTGAATAATGCTTAAATTTTTCTGTATTCTTGTACAACACGGTCACATTGACTTGATGCATGGCGTTAATGACGTCATTTACAACGGTGTAACAGAGATGCTAACCGTACTGACGATTGCCAGGCGAGCTAAGGGAGTGCGGGGGGAAGCGGGCGGGGCCTCACATTCCAGCGATGCGTCAAGTTAATGTGACTGCAATATAGGTGGTATCTGTAATAAGGTTTTTTCTTTTCTTCTTAGTTTCCATGCTCTGTTTTCTCACCTTTAACTATTATAGTAACTTTCATATTTGAAGAGTATGAACAAATGAGAAAAAACTGATATGGTCAATAAATAAGAAGGTCCAGCTTAGGTCACTCACTCTCTTTAGTGTTACTTCTGGTTATCATATTTTTCCCAAGTGTTGGAGTTTAAGCCCTTCCAGGAGTATGATATGATCTTTAGTTCAGGGAATTCTACCACATTCCAGGCTGGTAGGGCGGGCCCAAAAATATGCTGATGCATTAGTTAACGGCCCTTAGTATGTTCCCACTATAGTAAAACAACAATTTAAAGATATTTAAAAGAAAAAAATATCTCCCAAATTTATAATGTCCTGTCCTGTTATAACATTGTTTGAGGTGGGTAAATTTGTGTGACAATGTCAAGTTGCAGCTAATTCTGCACATTGGTAGCACTGCAAGTTCAGCATGCAAATTGGTCTTATTAATACTGCTGTTCAACTTATACGAAATTTTCTGCTTTTAAAAACAAGTCCTTATAAGCTAACCAATTCAACAAGGAGTGCCAGATCATCAGCATATTCTCCAAAGAGAATCATTCACTATACTTCTCTTAATTATTTATCTTTATTACCTGCGCTAATTTGTCAAAAAACACTAAAAGCCTTTCTCTGAGTCTTACAATTCTAAGTGACAGGTGAGGTGTTTTACTTTAACAGCTGTCTTTTATTCCAACAAAGTCTCATCTAAATCCTTATTCACGCCCAAAACCTGAAACATATTTGTTACTAATAATTAGAGGTAAAACGGATATCCGGTAACTATCTGGTATTCGGCCTATCTGGCCTAAAATTACTATCCGGGCAGATACTGGATAACAAACAGCTATCTGGTCGGATACCGGATTAAAAAAAAAAAAAACAAAATATCTAATTTAGTTAAGTATTTCATTTATGTCACTTAGCAAATATAATCAGTTTTCACAAAATTTTCATTTTAAAACTTACAAAATTAGTACTCATACTGCGCTAAAGCACAGAATAAATAATAGTATAGTTGATAAGGGCGAATTATGGTGAATAAATACTAATTTCTCTGCATGCATGTAGCAAGCAAGCGGTTTCGTCAGTCTTCATAAACAGGGCAGATTCAGAAAAAAGTCTTTCGATGTACACACAGCTGCAGGGTTCTGAAAGATAGATTTTGACAAACTTTGATAAATTTGGGTATTGTGTAGCAATAACTGCCCACCAAATAAATAAGGGTCACGATCGCGTACAATTTGCACTGACTTTACTTTTCGCTTCTTGTGATGCACCAAACGGCAATGTTCGGCAGAATATCCGGCGGCCGGATATCCGGCTATCCTGCGATAAGACTAGCTGAATATCCGGTATCCAGCCAAACAGCTATCCGTTTCATCTCTACTAATTATTTAGTAACTTCAACTTGAAATTTCTGGTTGTCCTCATCTTTTTTAACTTTTTGTATCAATATTCTGCTTTTCTAGTTCCATAATTTTGCATTGCCCCTTAATTCCTTGATCATTATTTTTTCCTTCAAAGGGTGCATGGCACTTTTTTTAGATATTTACGAGCGCGACACTGAAAGTACTGGCCACTTGTAAATGATATAATAAAAAAATATGTTCAAATTTTGGAAATGGAACTCTGCCAATATTATGTATATGTATTTTATTAATTTATCATTTGTTATTTGTTTACGATTTGGCGGCAAATTGGAAATTGTCTGTGTCACGTTAGCATGAATTTAACTTCTACGCTCTGACAGCGCGCGACATTGTTACACTCCCGTTCACTCGGGACCTTTTTGGCGGGAAAATTTCTAGGTTAGGAAATTTTTTGCAATATTGCAAATTTTGCTATATTTTCACTTTGAGACAATATTTATGGATAAAACTTACAGGAAGTCTTGTTGAATGTATAAACTATCGAATAAAATTATTTTTGGTTGCTAGAAATTGTAATAAAGTATATAAATTACACTGTATAGCATAATAGTAGTATAAACTTCAATTTTAGTGACAAAATTACTACTAATTTGAATTCTACACCTTTGTTTTTGGAGAAATTTATATGAAATTGTTTGGAAATATGTATATTTTATGTTTTATGTGTTTCCATTCGTTACTCATACCAAAATATTAAAATATTAAAAAATTAAAAAAAAAATAAAATAATATTTTATCTGTGACATTTCGAACAATATTTCTAAAATATGTTCGTGTGAATTTGAAATAAATACAACGTCATGTTATTTCAAAATATGTAGGAAAACTATTTTTACTTACATTTTACACTAAAAATAAATGAGAATTTGAAAAATAACACATTTATAACCCGCCCGCCAAAACAGGCCTTTCGGAATTTGAAGTACTTTTGGCAATTTACTTTTCACTTTTTATACCACAAATTATATATCTACGTGTTGACTATATTACAAGAAATGTAAAAAGTATAATACTTTCGTTTTTAGTCCAGACACAAATATAAAATTCTATAAAAAAGACAGAGCAACTTCATCAAAGTGACACGTGGAACGCCGGAAGTTCAGAGTGATTTCTTTTTTTTTTTTCTAAGAAACATTGCCAGGTTATGGTTTAAAATAAAAGAGCATATCTTTGTCTTTGATACTAATATCTATTGCATAGTGTCTTTGGTTTTGTTTAAAACGAAAAAATAGTTTTTTCATAGGTAGACATGTTTACATAATTCTGATCTAATTCGATCACTACTTGGCGGGCGTAAGGTTGGTATTGCGCGATCGAAAGTGAGCATGGCTTGGCGTACAGGTTAACGCGAGAAAATTTGCGTACAAAGATTTTTTATGACTTTCGATGTCGTTTAATTCAACAAGAAAGTTATCATAGACTTCGACTGTCCCCCGTAACATTTGTTAGTTTTTCTTGAATTTAACATCTATTTGGACATATGGTAGGGTTGAGATAC
Organism: Parnassius smintheus behrii; assembly: GCA_036936625.1. NCBI lineage: Eukaryota > Metazoa > Arthropoda > Insecta > Lepidoptera > Papilionidae > Parnassius > Parnassius smintheus. The sequence goes on along the minus strand of JAUPFT010000010.1, from coordinate 22,804,658 downwards.
TTCTTTAACTACATATTTTTACTGTCACTATGTCAAAATGCACATCATCATTTTGTTTTTTCATTAATCAGTAACTTTACAAAAAAATGGATGAAAAATGGATTATTTTATTATGTTCTTAGGATTTAATATTTCTATTTTATAACTCAAGGACTTCTTTTTCAGTCAAAATCGGTTAGAATATGACAAACGTGTTCGAGCACAGGCGCGTGCCATGGCTGCCACAGAATAAACTTTATAATTAAGGCATCACGGTCATCCTGCAACATAACATCATAAATGAAAACACCAAATAAAACCAATTGAGAAGGATTCTGCACTATGTTTTTAATATGATAGATGATGCACAATCTATCAAATAATAAAGTGATTGCTGAAATTGGTAAAAGTAAGAAGAGAGAGGCAACAATTTTTTTGAGAATAAAAATGCATCATTAAAATAGAATAGTGTAATTTTTTTCCCAATTGTTGTAGTGATGTTTTCCGTGGTTAATTTTTAGACACAAACTGTTAAAGTATTTACTGATGGAATTTTGAAATCATCAACTATCAGTTAATATTTCAGCATGTTATCATAAAAGAAGACAAATTCAAAATTCCAGTTTTAGCATCTTTAAATATTGTTTGTGAGTACTACCTACTCACATTCTATAACTATGGACTTGTCTTGTAAGGTTTTATTTATTTGTGAACTGCTCACATTTGTCATCATTCAGTATTTCAAAATAAACATAACATGATTGCTTTATTCAGAACAGCTACAAAGACTTTGATTGAATATTAAAATTTGTTTATATGACATGTAAATATGTATATGCACTACAAATTGTATTACACCTAAAACATTTTTAGCAGTTCTGTAATAATGATTATAAAATAGAAACGATGTGTTACTACATACGTGTACTACTACAAATAGAATCTGAATAATTATTTTAACTTTTTGTATCTCTATGTTAGGCTCATAACTAATAAATAATTTTTCTAAAGTTACCTATTTTCTTTCATTTTAATTTAAGTAGAGAATGACTGGCACAACATTAATTTCATTTTTAATTAAGGAATTAGCTTGCTGATATCCACTGAGTCGATTTTAGATCACGATAAAAGTATGAACTAGTAAGAGTCTGAGGTTGTTCCTATAAACATTCTATTTCAATTTGTAATAAATAATCATCATCATTACAACACTTGACAATTCCACTGCTGAACATAAATCATCCCCAACGAATACCATAAAGCAGTCCTGAGCGACCTGCATTCATTTACTTCCAGCATATCTTAATATACTGTGAATTACAATTTGTCGTATCTTTGCGATATAAGCCATCTCGTCTCACCACATAGGTGTTGTCAGAGTGTATACTATATAAAAATATAAATGACTGCAATTGGTTTACAGTTTACACCCTACGGTGTGGGTGACGGCCGTCTTTTTGCAGCCGCTGTGTTATGGCCGTTACATAACAGCACTGTAATCTTAGGAAACCAGAGCTTTACGATCACTATAATATGACAACACCCTAATATCTTAGGAAATCAGAGCTTAATACTTTTTGAAGTTATTGTGTCAAATACGGTTTTCTAGGACTAGGAAACCACCTTATCTTGTTTATATAGTCATTGTTATAGTGTCGTCATTCACAGCTTTATTATGTCCATTATATACCGGCACCAAAATCCAAGGAAACCAGAGCAGAAAACACTGTCATTGTTTATGTGAGCGCTTAGTCAACGTGTTATGAAGTTTATTTCAAATATGTACTTATGTAACTAAAAACAGTAAATGTAAAAGAAAATACAAGTCGCGGAACGTAAGTCTGGCACTGAACGAAACGTGGAGGCGATAGCTGCGCATGGGTACTGTCGCGCATGCAATACAATCATTACTTTATTTAATTAGTAGGATTTAGCTTTTAATTAATTAAAGTAATAATATGTTTTATTTCTCCCACTTCCACAATAACATGGCCGGTCAATACTGTATCGCTTCTAAAATTAAAAATTAATTTCTAACAAATTACTTTATCTTGCTTGAAGAATGATTGTGACATTGTGTATGTAAAATGAACAGGAAGGCATTTCGATGACTATTTTGATCGCTGCAAGACCTGCTGTGTATGATTCAGGGGTGTGACCGCAGTTGGGCACACCGCATACACATGTAAATACAGGCGGATAGTCTCCCCGCAATGAAATTTTGGCGGAAACTTGACCGTCGGCGGATTGCTGCTCTTGTACCTAATATCGTTTAGAAAATGACTGCATCGTTGGTCTAGTGGTCGTAAGTGCTATGCTGATCATGATCTCGCGGTTCCAAATCATGGGTTGGGTAAAAATCAGTTATTGGGTTTTCTGTCTAGAAATTCTACGTAGCAGCCCAGAGTCAGGAACTTGGCGGCAGTTTTTCACCCCCTTGCTGCGAAAAGCCGGTAAAGTTGTTGGTCATGCGCCTGATCTGTCGATCGTGTCGGATTTCTGTCCCATCAGACCATGGAAGAGGTATAGAGTGTGCACCTGTTATGGAGTGTAAAGGTAAGGAGAACAGACTGTAAAAAAAGAGTCCGTAGGAAAGCGCTAAATAAGAGTGGCGCCACTGTAGCTAGAGTGTAAATTTTATAATTTTTTATTGCACAGACTCACCATAATTCCTTTTATAATAATTATTTTATTGTTTTCCATTGAGTTATAATGTACTACGTACGAGAGAAGCTATTCCAAACAAAAATTGTGCACTACTCGTATGTCTTCGCGCATGCGCGGTAATAGTAGAGTCGCGCATGCGCAGTTGGTATAAACGCGCATTGCGCTTGCGCGGTCAGTTTTTGTTATTAAGATTATACGTAAGTAGAATGATCAGTATGTAATAATTGTTTATTTATATTGTATTGTTAATTATATCGAGTACAATTTTTTAAATTGTTTTTTATTTTGTATATGTGCTAATTTAATATAATATTACATAATATTATGTCAGAATTACATTTTAATGATATTTTTATCTGAATATTTTAAAAGGTATCTATGTCAAATATAAAAAAACGTACTAAATGTATGTTTAACAAAACTTATTAACATAAAATTTAAATTACAAATATATTTATTTAAATTAGAATCATAAATGTTGTAAATAATCGTTCATAAATGCTGGGCACGCGAGAGTTAAAAATGGACGAATTTATTCCACTTTGACTTTGATGTGGAAACTTAAAAATAAAATAAAAGAATAATAAGCGGATTTAAACATGGAAATTTTTGCCAAATCATAATAACTTATATATGTTTCTATAAAAAAAAATGTGTATAATAATATATTCGTCCTATACTTAAGTACCCACGGAAATGTCGCATCTGAACATATTAATTTCATAATCTATATTCAGTGACACGAGATGGCGTCTTAGGAATAATTTGTTTTATTATTAATTTATAATACTTTTTTATTGAATAAGTATCTTATTAACCGATGAAAAGTAATTCCTTGGTTTTTACTGACATTTCTTGAATTATTTGTGCAATATCTAAGTACACAAGACGGCATATTTTTATCAAGAGATTTTTTTTAAATCAAAACAACACGTGACAACTCTACAAGCGCCTAGCGACTAGCGAGTGACTGATTAAAGTGCAGTGCATGAACCGCAGTTGAGTGGAACAGAGTAGCTGAATGCGGTGTCTCCTCTAGTACGTAGTACATAATAGCTCAATGTTGTTTTCAAAATTTTTATTTTCAAAACCATTCTCAACGTGTTTTATGGGGACTTATTCTAGGTTATAGAATTTAATATAATGTATGTATGTGAATGTGTACATGAGTATATTGTATGTACGAGTATTTATATTTATCTAAATGTTAGTATGTGTATATACTTGCCCATAAGTGTTTAATTATAATATGGTTATATGTATATGTGTGTGCTCACATATGTTATTATTATCCCATTGAAGCATAAATAATTCCCTGGGTCAACCATGACAAACTTTTTAAATTAAGTATTGTTTTGATCAAAAGTTTTGTAATTTTTTTTTCTTTTCAACTTTTCACACTTCTGATTTGTGCTAAATTGTGGAAAGTGGATGAACATATTATACAAGATTTTTTTCACAGAATGAAGGCTGTTGTTATCCCTAATAAATAAAATAAAATTATAATTACTAAATTATTTTATACAACGTGAGTAGTTGAGGTTTTAAATACTGCAGTTTCATCAACTACTTTAGTCACCACCAATATTAAATTCCTCAACTCAGCACATTTCACTTCGTCGACGACTGCTAAGTTCATTTCATGCCCTCTAGCTATTCCAGCGCTGTTGTGAAGAGTTTTTGAACTGTTATTTACTGCTTACAAATGGACACTTTTCAACTATTATTCTATGGGACTCCCATCCTCTTTCTCTCGTTCTCCTTACCTCTACACTCTATAGCACCTATGTTTGCGCACACATTTGTGTGACAGAATCCTGTTCCGCGCAGATTCTAGCCGTGTTTTTAACTTACCGCTAAGAAAATTGAAAATTTTCAAAAATAGGGAAGTTATTGGTTTCACCCTGATTTTCGAAAATCGAGTTTTCATCAGATCTCGACGTTTTGAGATCCCAGGAAGCTATACCGACTAATTTTTCACGTGAACGTCCGTACGGATGTATGTATGTTTTTTTTTTTTTTTTTTAATTTTATAGGATAGGGTGACAAACGAGCACACAGTCCACCTGATGGTAAGTGGTTGCTGTGGCCCATAGACATCTACATCTATCCTCGATTACGAATCAAAATACAGATGCGTTGTCACCCGTGAGGACTAAGATGGAATGCCTCGTTTCCAGTAAAAAGGGTCTCCGGTTCTCTACACTCACCATACGAAATACAGCAGCATTAAACTACTATTTCACGCTGGTATTCTGTGAGAGCGTGGTCCTTCCCCGGTCGAGCCGACCCATTCGTGCTACAACTATACTACTAATATAACTGCAGCATGGCTCTACCACGTAAAAAACCACGTATGTATGTGTGTGTGTAAGTATGTAAACCTTTCATAACTTTTGAACGTATGAATCGATTGAGATGCAGTTTTGGGGCGTTCTAAAGATCTCAATGAGGAATAGATTTGGTGATAATATGAACTGATTCTTTATATATTACATATTCTTTTATTAAAAATATTGAAAATCTGTTTTTTTGGAATAACTTATAAAGGGCTTTACCGATTGATTTCAAAAACTAATCAGCTCTTAACCTCAAAAAATGACGTCGAATGCCGTTTCGAAAATAAAAATCGGTTCATTCGTTCGTGAGATATCGAAGGAGAAAGAATAAAAAAAAAACGTTTTTTCAACATAACTTCGAGATTTCGCAACATAGGAGTGCTTTGCATTTGAAATTAGCGGGAATTTCCATCGATGGCCTGTAGGGTCCACCAATTTTTTTAATAGAACAAGGGTGACAAACGAGAACACAGTCCATCCATCCTCGATTAAAAATCAAAATGCTGATGTGTTGTCACTCCTGAGTTTTGAACCTGATAGTTGACATAGATGGAATGCCTCGTTTCCAGTAAAAGAGTTAAGTACCCGATTCTCTATACTCACCATACGAAACACAGCAGCATTGTGCCGTTATTTTACGCTAGTATTATGTGAGAGCATGATCCTTCCTCGGTCAAGCCGACCCGTTTATGCCATAGTTCATGCTATAACCATAACGTAGCTGCAGCGTGGATCTACCACGTAATAGTCTCCGTTGAGATTGGCCAACGTGACCGAAATTTGCTCTTCAGGACAATATAAAGGTTTAAAGTCGATTCTCAGTGGTGTCGTCTGCATAGGCTTCTTATGCCTTGCAGGTCTCAGGCCTCGGGGTATGTATGTGCCCCCATTGCCCGGATTATCCTCATGGCCCACGGCTATGGGCCAGTCCTGGGAGCCATAAATTTGGCAATTTCAGATTCCTTATTCCTTAATGGAGTGGAAAAAATAGGTTTGACCTAAATCGGTTAATCCATGATCGAGAGAGGTTGTCTGAAGTCCACTAAGGAGGTGGTCGAAGTTGGCCAATGTCCAAATTTTCCTCATATCCTACGACTACGGGCCAGGTCTAGAGGCCACAAATTAGACTTTGTTGGGTTCCTTGGGACTTTGTAGAGCAGAAAAACTTGGTTTCACCGTAATCGGTAAAACCAAAATAAAGGGAGGTTGTCTCATATCAATGTCGGTGTTGGCCTATCTGCGGCATTGTGGGCTTTACTCAACTCTCTAATCTATATAGGGAGGAGTTCTCTTAGATAGGGTCACCGCCCGCCCGGTGGCCGTGTGTGGAACGGCGCGAAACCGTTGAGGTGTTCGTGTGGCCTCTTGTCGACGCGAACGAACATACCGCGCGCCAGCCGGGCCACGAAGTCTCGGATGGTCTCGACTTTTAGATCGGTCGCTATGACGTCATTCCGGACGTAGCGACCTGCTCCGACGATCGTCCTTAATGTCAGGTTCTGCTGGGACTGCAGTCGCTGCCTCAGAGGATCGCTCAGAGGGGCGTACCGGGCCGGAGTAGCATAGCTGATGATAGTACGAATGTACATTTTGTACATTTTCAGTTTGGTCTTGATTGGCAGCTTGGATGCCAGGACTGACTAAGAGCGTCGCCCGCGCACATCTGGCTCTGCGGACGACGAAGTCGACGTGCGCGGTCATGTGCAGCGTCCTGTCAATCCGGCACCCAAGGTAGGTCACGGCCTTCTCGTACGCGATCTTCTGGCCATTGAGGGTCAGCGGAGGTGGTAGATTTCTGATACGGCGAGTGAGCAGAGCGGTCGTCTTACCAACGTTGACGACTATCCTCCACTTGTCCAGCCATGGTGGCAACAGATCCAGCAGACACTGCATTCTGGCAGTGGCGATGTGGGCTCTTCTGGACGAGGTGAAATAGGCGCTATCGTCCGCATATAACGCCAGCTCCACGTCGTCCTCCCACTCACGCAGCTGCCTGCCAGTGTCGGGATGTCATTAGTATATGCCGCGTACAGGACAGGAGACAAACATCTGCCCTGAAGAACGCTGGCTCTGATGGAACGTGTTACGGATTCGGCGTCCTCTATGCAGACGTAGAACTTCCTGTCTTCCATGAAAGACGCCACTAGCTGCAACATAGCAGGAGCGTCACTGGTCTGTTCTTGCAGTTTGTATAGTAATCCTGAATCCAATGATATGCGGCCACGGTTGTATTCTGCCGCAAGCAGGTGCAGCACTCTAGTCAGCTGTGTGACTGTAGAGTGACCCCTCCTGAATCCGTGCTGCTCCGCCCGAAGTTGGATGCACGGATCTTACTAGCAGTTTAGCTATGTGCGGTAATAGCGGCCTGTAACTGGCAGCTCTACGCCTGTCCATCGCGGGTTTCGGCAAGACGATGACTCTGCCTTTCTTCCAGTCCTCCGGGAAGTGGGATGTCCGCAGTATCCCATTGTAGAGTCGACCAAGCTCTCCTAGGACTCTATTGGGTAGCTGTCGGTGTGCAGCGTTGGTAATCCCATCGTGACCCGGCGCCTTCCTCAGATGCAGGCGGGTTACTGTCCTCCGCAGTTCAGCGGTGCAGATGAACCACTCTCCTGCAAGCGGTGGTGCGGGCGACGACAGGAACTGCTGTACGTGACTCTCCTTCCGGGCATGAAGCTCCACGAACTCCGCACTTGCTGGGTTCGGCATAAATTGCTCCTTGAAGTGCTCTACAAGGATATCCGCTCTACCCTTGGCATCATAGCAACGTTCACCCGCGCTGTTGGTCAGTGGGCGAACGGGAGGTCTAGTTTTGATCAACTGTCGGTTCAGTTTGTAGAGCGACGCATCATGCTCTTCCGCTTTCCATATGCGCCGCTCCCAGGCCTCTCCTCTATGGGCTTGGACTGCAACCGACAGTTCCTCCGACAAGGTGTTAAGCTGTGTCTTCAGTCTAGGGCAGCGAGTACGTGCCCAGAGCTTCCTCAACGCTATCTTGCGTCTGATCCGCACGCTGATCTCCCGCGGCAGATCATCCCTTTTTGTTGAAATCGGGACGATCGTAGAGGCCACGTGGAGGACTTCCTGGATGGTCTTGGTTATTCTAGTTGCGGCGGCCTCTACGTCGTCCGCTGTACTTATAGGTTGGTGGACTGGAGGTCTCTCCTGCAGGGGTAGAGCCTCCAGTCAACTCGTGTCTTGAATGCTCTGGGTGGCGTAGTCACCGCCTTTAGGCCAAGGGTAATCAGAATGTGTGTTCAGGTCTTACAGCACCTCTACCACTATCGGGTAGTTGACGTTCCTAGAGAGCACGATGTCTAATACATCCGCACGTTTCCGTGGGTCTGTCGGAACGTGTGTAGGTTCTTCGGGACCTAAAACGTCGTAATTATGCCTCTACGCATCTTCGTATAGTTCATGACCCGGCGGGTTGATCACTCTGGATCCCCACGCCGGGTGTTAGGCGTTTAGGTCCAATGCGATGATGGTGGGTGTTTCGCCTTCCATTACCGTCCGGACGTCTGAGGAGCAAAATGGAGTCCCTGGCGGGCGGTATGCTGCGTAGATCCTTAGTTCCTCGCCCGCCGCCTCCATTTTTATGCTGATAGAGCGCATCGTTTGGTATTCTGGCAGGTCTAGTTCTTGATGGACGATGTCCCTCCTCACTGGAACCGCCGTCCCTCTATAGGCGGCCCCTTGAGGAGTGACCTCGTCCCTCCTGTACACAAAGTAATTAGGCAGCTTCATATGCGTTTTATGGTTCAACTTAGTCTCTTCCAGCAAGATCACTTGAATGTCCTGTTGTAGAGCGACTGTGCGGAGTTCATGCAGCTTATGCTGTATTCCGTCCGGTTTCCAATAGAGGAGGCGCAGGTTACCCTCCTCTGTAATGCCGGGCCAGGAGGTTTGCCAGCGCCTTCATAACCGCTGTAATTGGATCTGTCCCGGCTCTTATGTCGGCCAGGACTTGATTGCCGACCTCGATAGCAATGCCAACCAAACGTTGGATGGCGTCTGCTGTCTCGAAGCCGGCTGTAGGTGTTCTCCTATCTGAAGGAGTTGGCACTGGTCTCGGGCGTTGGTCCGCTTGCAATCTTTGCTTGTGGGTATAGCGCGCTCTATGTGTAAAGCGGGCTCTATTTTCTGATAGAGCCCTTTCTGGCACTCTACCCACACTCTTCTTGGGTGCTCTTCTTGCAACCTGCGCCTGTGAGGGTACCGGTCCTGCTGGTGTTGGGGTAGAGGTAACAGCCTGAGGAGGGGGTTGCGACTTCTTTTTGCTCCTGTTCCGCTTTCTTTTTTGTGAGGTCTGCCGCTCTGTGGCGTTGGCGGGGGGCTGTGAAGTAACCTATGTACTTGTAGGTGATATTCGATGTATTAGAAAGTAAGCCAGTACTAAATAAACACTCGAATTAAACAAACGTGTTGCTCTTTCATTCCATTATAAATAACATAATTCATGGCGACCCATGCCAAGCGCGCGTGTCCGGGTGCAGGCTAAAGGTGCGGACTTTGCACATTCCTGTGTGCCTCGGCAGTGAATGCGACTACGTAATAATAATGAATAAGAATATAATTATTAACTTTGTGACTGTGTATGCGCGTGTTCATGCCAAAAAACAAAATGGGGAGTAGTAATTCTAGAAATGAAGAACATGAAACGACGATTGCTCAAACTGGAGGAACCAATACTGTGGAAATAGAAGAAAAGGATTATCATATAAAGATTAACAATATATTGATCACATTTTTAATTTTGGCATCAATCGTCCTGGTTGTTATCATATTTTGAAGCTGAAAGAAAAATATAAGAAATGGGTAGAAAAGAAAATTAATGCAGAATTTTTAAGAAGAATGCGCACTAGACTGTCTAACAGACGTGAACCGCGTAATGAAGAAGATGTATAAATTTGTGTTGCCTTACTTTCTCCGAGTGCCTCTACACCGTATATCTACGTAACCGGCCTACCCTGTACTGAACCCTGGACATAAGTGAGCGATCCTTGACTTCTCCGAGTGCCCCTACACCGTATATCCACATGACGACGCCTGATTTTGGACTCTGCGCGTGAGCAGACAAGCAGCGTGAAACCGTGGTGTGTTTTATATTAGTGCAGTTCCTAAAAAGTGCATTTTCGTTTAATTTTTACGAGAGTGAGTCAAACCTTTTTTTTTACGTGACAATTATAGTGACATTGGTAATTTTATAAACTTCTTTACGAAAATTATGTTAAATTTAGGTAGCATGTTTAATTTTGTTTCTCTATAACATTCAAAATAGTTGTTGTTATGTGTTAATTCTAAGAATTCCGACCGCTGCGACCGGTCGAGACGCAATTCAGCATTTTGTAATCGGTACACTGTATGACTGTGCTTCGTTTTAGAATAAAATTAAAATCAATTGAATGAAATATGAACCGAGTGCAAGTTAACTTTAGTTTCTATATGAAATTAATGGTATTATGGCTGAGAAAATAATAAAAGATTATGAGCAATTGTCAGAAATAAGGAAATATTTGATTAAAAAAGGGCAAAGTAGGTATAAAGGTTCTATTGCGTTAAATAAGTTGAACGAAGCCGAGATATATTTAAATAATAGTAAAGATATATTTTCTACATTAAGTAATATTAAGGATAAGTCGGAAATATTTTTAGTTACTGAAACATATGACAAAATTTGTTCTTTATTTGCAGAAATAGCGAAATTGTATGTTTCACCCAGCTTAGAGATGAAATCAGAAAAGATGGATTTTGATTTGAAAACTGCTTGTAGCTTGATACTTCTTTTAGATGATAGGGAAGATACTACGAAACGATTGATTGATGCTGTGGAAATGTATGCAGACATGCTTAGTAGTGAAGGTCAGCAACTTTTAATTAAATTTGTTCTCAAGGGCAGGCTATCAGAAAATGCTAAGTTGCGCGTATCCAATTCTTATACTTCAGTAGACTTATTGATTCAAGATATACGTAATAAGTTATTGACAAAAAAATCTTTCACTGCAATACATAATCAGATACAGTCTCTGAATCAGGGCTATAGGACTATTGAACAATACGGATCTCAACTTGAAAAACTATTAACCGATTTGAATATTTCACAGGCTGACGGTGACGTCACTAAAAGTACAGTTGTGAAACCAATTAATGAAAAAATGGTGATTAAAAAATTTACGGATGGACTTAAAAATGAAAAGTTAAGTACGATTACAGCTGCTAGAAATTACACATCGCTAAAAGAAGCCATTCAAGCGGCTAAGGATGAATCCATTCCATCGTCATCTACCCAGGCAGAGGTAATGAAAATTTCATCTTTTCCTAGAGGTCGAGGTAGATACAATAATCGTTCTTTTAGATTCCAAACCAGAGGTCGAGGGTTCCAGACAAATTACCACAACAATTACAACAACAGAGGGACTAACTTCCAAAATAATAATAACAATTTTAATAGATATCAAGGTAGTAGATTCCAGTATACGCCGCGAGGTAGAGGACAAAACATGTTCTACAACAACAGAAGGGGATACAACAACATTCCGTCTTAAGCGTCGGCGCGAGTCGGTCGTTTAACTAATTGCATTGTGCCGTGCGTATGTGTGAGTCTCGTGTAAAGCATCGGAGTTTAACGTTAATGCTATATTGACATCACTCGAACGCATCGTGGAGATTTTGCACAGATTAATTTCAAACAGAGCGGTCAAGTTATAAATATGACAACTGTAAGCAGTACATTTACGCAGGAGTGTGAAACTGAACAAGATTTAAGACCCGGAGAAATGAGTGTTAACGAGTCATTTATTGAAAATTAATCACCTCCTCTTTATATAACATTTCGGAAAGGTAGTAGCGTGATTCCTGCAATTTCTGATCTACAACAAGAATTTAAAACTCTTCAAAGCAGTTTACTTAACAGGCTTGATTCCTGGTTCTCAAAACAAGAAACAAAATTTAATACCCTTCTTAATGACTTCGACGAAATTAAAACCACGCTGAAATTTATCAGTGATAAATACGATGATTTAGACAAAAGAACTCATGATGTCAGCAAGCGCGTATCTAGAATAGAACAGCAGCTGAAAGCCACACCGGTCATCGAAGCACGTATCTCTGAATTAGAAACTAAACTGGCTGAATTTGAACAAAAATCTCGAAATTGTAATATTGAGATAAGTAATCTGCCTGAAAAACGAAGCGAGAACTTAATGAAAATACTGAATAATATTACTAAAGTCATAAAGCAACCAATTTCTAGTAAAGACATAGTTACAATTCATCGTGTACCTCATATGAACCCTAAGATTTCACGCCCGAAGAACGTAATTGTAAAATTTTTCAATCAAGCAACGCGTGACAACTTTGTTTCTGCAGCAAGACTATCAAAAGGAATCACAACAGAGCAAATAAATATGCATGGAGCCATTCAAAAAAAAAATATATATATATATATATATATATATATATATATATATATATATATATATATATATATATATATATATATATATATATATCAATGAGCACTTAACTGTTCAAAGTAAGAATTTGTTTCGTCAAACTCGTAAAGCTGAACAGAACGGATATAGATTTGTGTGGATCAAGCGCGGAACTGTACTGGTTCGTGCAAACGAAACATCTGCTATTTTTGCTATACGAAGAGATCAAGATATATTATCGAAAATTAAACCAAAGGATACTAAATGATGGATTTACTTGTAAAATAGTTATTAGTAATAGGTTTGTGCATGCGGAGCATCTGCTGTTTATGCTATACAAAGATAATAACATCAATTATCGAAAAGTAAACATAGATACCATTTGAAAATAATATGAATAAGGTACGTCTTCTTATAAGATTTATTTGCAAGCTCTTAGTGTTGCATTACTCTATGTGTTGTTTACGACTGAGACAATTCTTTTACCACATATATTTTTCTGCGGCCACCGTCACAATGACTATTTTGTGTTTACATTTTAATATAATTCACGATTTACGTTTTCTAATAAATAACATAATACAATTATTACCAACTATATTACCTTTAAACAATCTTGTACACGAACAAATTTTTGCGATATTTAGTTCCATATGTTTTTTATTTCGAATTTTACACTTTTTCATATAATGATTTCTTAAATTTACGACAATGAAAGTATTAGCGAAGGGAATGAACTTCGCATTAACTCCGCGAAAAATCCCGTACGAAGAAATTATCTGCAGTGTTGAGGATTGTCTGTTTAAGAATAATATCGGTAAGGAAGATTTGGAGGCCATACGTCAAGATATTTCGTCCTTGTTACGTCGTAGTTCAGTGCCGAAACCAAACCTTCCCAAAGACGAATTTATAGCGCTAAATAACTTACGGAACAGACCAGAACTCACGATTCTCCGCGCGGATAAAGGAAATGCTACGGTGGTAATGGACGCGTCGGAATATAATTTTAAAATACAACAACTTTTATCGGACGAAAGTACATATAAAAAGGTCAAAACAGACCCTACAACTAACACGCTTAAAACAACTAGCGATTTAATAAAGAAATACTCCGAAAAATTAAATCTCGACGTGAATTCGCTAATACCATCATGTGCCAAACCACCAAGGTTGTATGGGTTACCGAAGATACACAAACCAAACGCTCCACTACGTCCCATAGTGAGCCAGATCGATTCACCAACTTATAAGCTGGCACAATACTTAGCAAAAATACTATCACCACTGAGAGGACATACCAGAGCACACACAAAGGATTCATACCATTTTGTGAGTGAGATAAAAGGCCTACATCTCGCTAACAATGAAACTATGGTCAGTTTTGATGTTCAGTCACTATTTACATGCCTACCTATTGTGGACTGCATCTCAATTGTAACTAGGAAGCTAGAAGAAAATAACATGCCTCAAGAATATGCAATACTACTTGAACATTGCCTCACATCTGGCTATCTATTGTGGAAGGAGGAGTTCTACAAGCAAGTAGATGGTGTGGCGATGGGCTCACCTGTGTCTCCCATAGTCGCCGACATATTCATGGAGGACTTTGAGGAGAAAGCCCTTCTTACTGCTCCTGTAAATCCAAGGTTCTACAAGCGGTACGTAGACGACACTTTCACAATTCTACCATCTGACAAAGTAACTGCATTTTTAGACCACCTTAACTCCATAAACTCTAAAATACAATTCACAATGGAGTTAGAGGCAAATAATTCTTTAGCTTTCCTAGATGTTTTAGTCATCCGAAATCCTGATAACACTATTGGTCACACTGTGTATAGGAAAAAGACCCATACCAACCGATATCTAAATGGTGAATCTCACCATCATCCTTCACAGTTAGCTACCGTGGGTAAATCTTTGTTTCAGAGAGCACGAGGGATCTGTGACAGAAAACATCTGGCTGCGGAGCTTCAGCATGTCAAGCAAGTATTACAAGACAACAAGCTTCGGGTCCCGCGCCTACGTCACAGTGAACGAGTGAAGCCGGCCACAGTCGAGCGCGCGCCTGCTCTATTACCATATGTTAGAGGAGTCACGGACAAGATTGGCTACATCTTGAAGCGAGCGTCCATTAAGACATACTACAAGCCGCTGAAGAAGATTAGTCAATTTTTACCATCCATCAAATGTAATATTCCTCTACAAGATGCAGGTGTGTACAAGCTAGATTGTGAATGTGGTCTCTCTTACATAGGTCAAACAAAGAGATCTATAAAAACCCGCGTGAAGGAACATATAGCTGATGTGAAGCACCGACGCTCCGGGAAGTCTGCAGTTTGCGAACATGTTCAAGATTGTCCCCACCATTACATTAGATTTGATAAACCACAAATTCTCGCAAAAGAACACCGATTCCTACCAAGGATGATACGCGAGGCTATTGAAATTAAAAAACATCCAAATTTCAATAGAGAAGATGGTTGGGTGCTACCATCTGCTTGGGATCCTATAATTAACAAAATTAAACCCAAACCCAAGCATACCACTGCAAGACTTCATGATACTATAAGCTCGTTTTGCGTAAATCGGACCAAAAATTAATATTAAAAAACTGAAGGTAGCCGGAATAACTATGACATTGGGACGTCAAACATCTCAGTCCCCCCCGTGACCATGGGCGCTGTAAAGCACCCGAAACGTCGGGATAATAATAAAAATAAATTAATGTAATTAAACGCGATAAAATCCGTAAATAATAGTTTTATTCACTTTTTCATATTTTATTTTTTTAAACTATTACTAGTAATTCTTAAAACGTATACTATTTATAAAGATGACTTATAAAATACAGGTATACTATCAGAATTGTAGAGGTTTGAGTACTTTATTCAATACTTAATATATTGTTGGAACATTATGATATAATAATTCTCACGGAAACATGGTTGACGTCGAATATTGCAGATAGTGAATTCATTGATTCGCGTTATGTTGTGTACCGATGCGATCGAAATCGAGAGTTATGTGGTAAAACAGACGGTGGAGGTGTATTGATTGCGGTGCGCATGGGGCTAAATGGCACTCGATGTATGTATTTTAAAGCCCACTTTTCACTGTGAAGACGAAATTATAAATGTCCTATCTAATATTGACTATGTGATACTTAAGTTTTATTCTAAGAAACACAACGAATATCACGCTTTTGGCGGTGTTTACATACCACCAAATCAACCCTTAACTGCTTACCAATTATTTTTCAACTCTCTCCAAAATGAGCTTATGTGTAACGAAAATACAAAAATGTATATTTTCGGGGACTTTAATCTACCTGACATTGAGTGGCTGCAGTATGACAGGAGTACATGTACTCCAAATACACATTACTGCAAAAATCCAATAACTTTGCTCGTTTCAAATTTTTTATCAATTGTAGGTTGCAAACAATTTAATTTAATTAAAAATAATAAGAATCGCATCTTAGATCTTTTTATTTCAAATAATGATACAAGTACTTGTAAGTCACCACTAAACTCTTTAGTTCCGATAGACGTCTTTCATCCACCACTTAACGCCGAGATACTTTTCAACGTAGAATACATACAATTGGCGCGTAAAACTTTACCTAAATACCGACTCTCCGGGGGTAAATATGCAGATATTAATGATGATATTAAACGTGTAGACTGGGGAAGTATTTTAAAGGTGCCGTCCTTAGACACTGTCACCAATCACTTTTATGAAGAGATATATAAAATCATTAGGAAACACGTACCTTTAAATCTAAAACGTTTCCAATATGGTTTACACGCCCACTAATACACATATTTAAAAATAAAGAAAAATCATGGATAAAGTGGAAATAATTTTCTAACCAAGTAGATTATGAGGAATACTCTGTACTTCGAAAAAGATTTAAACAACTTTCCGCGCAGTGCTTCAATTCATATTTAAGTAAAATTGAAACAAGTATGCAGAAAGACATCAAAGTATTTTGGTCTTTTGTAAACAATAAAAAAATGTGGTATTCCCAACGTAATGTCTCACGATGGAAATGAAACCGATAATCCTGAGGACATATGTGAATTTTTTTCTAACTATTTTACTTCAGTTTATGAGAACAGCTCACTGATGACGTACGACATAGATTCACTTCCTTGCTCATCAAACACTAACTTTATTATCTCAGATATATCATTTTCAAAAAACACAATAGAACAATGTCTAAAAAACTTAGATAAAACTAAAAGTTCAGGACCAGACGGTATCTCACCTTTTTTCCTCAAACATACTGCTAGCTCAATAAGCGCACCCCTGTTCTATTTGTATAACCGTAGTTTGCGTGAAGGTTTAGTGCCCACAGTCTGGAAATCTGCGAATATAACCCCAGTGTTTAAAAACGGTTCTAAAACTGACGTGACTAATTATTGACCTATTTCCTTATTTTCTGCCTTATCAAAAGTCCTTGAACGCTTAGTACATAATTCAATTTATCCGAGTTTACACAACTTACTAATTCCAGAACAACATGGTTTCGTAAAACAGCGATCGACCATAAGTAATCTTATTTTATATACAAACTTTCTGTTTGATAATATGGACAATCGAATACAAACTGATACTGTTTACACAGACTTTTGTAAAGCTTTCGATAAAGTGGATCATTCCATCCTTCTTCAAAAACTTGCGTTCAATGGTATACGTGGAAACTTATTGCGGTGGTTCTCTTCGTACATTATTAATAGGACCCAAAAAGTTGTGGTTAATGGATTCTCCTCTAGCGAAAAACTAGTATCCTCAGGTGTACCACAGGGATCTATACTAGGTCCGATGCTCTTCACATTGTATATAAATGATATTAAGTCAGTTATAAGTTCAGATGACCTGAAAGTTTATCGAAGTGTAAAGTCCCTTAATGATCGTGAGAAGCTACAAGAAGATCTTGACCGGTTATCTAACTACTGTCTAATCAATAAATTGCAATTAAGTATCCCTAAATGTAAATCTATTTCTTTCACCAAAAACGTAAAAACCTACAATTACATATATTCCCTTCTTAACAGTCCCTTAGAAAAAGTATCATTAATAAAAGATTTAGGCATCCTTTACGATTCAAATCTAACCTTTAATGCTCATATCAGCCATGTAACAAATAAAGCGTATCAAATGTACGGAATTGTTGCACGAACGTGTAATTTTTTTGAAAGCTCCTCATTTTATTTACTACTTTTCAAATCACTTATCAGACCACAAACTGAATATGCAACGCAAGTATGGAACCCATATTATAATAAATACGGTGAACTTCTAGAATCATTACAAGCGAAGTTTCTTCGTTTTATAAATTATAAATGTTACCACGCTAAATCATCGTATCGCAACTTATTAAAAAAGTTTTCAATTCATACTTTAAAAGCAAGAAGAATATACTATCTAATACTATTATTCAAAATAATTCGAAATGATTTAGATTGTAGTGAACTACTTAACAAAATATATATCCGTGTCCCTAGTCGTTCTCAGCGCATTAGAGACGTGTATACACATAAATTGTTTGCGCCTAAACTATGTAAAACCAATGCAGGTGAACGCGCCCCATTAAGACGTATTATGAAAGTATATAACATGCATTTTTCAAATATTGATCTATTCACTTCATCACAGTCACAATTTCGCAAGAACGTTCTAAGAAAGTTGGTAGATATTCAATAGTATCTTAAAATATTTTGTACTGTTAGCATTTTTTTTCTTTTGTCTCATTTTCATTTTTATGTTACTGGGTACTGTCAATTTTATTTTATTTTCCCATTTTCACTTATAATCTGTTTATTGTGCATTTATTATTTACTGTTACCAATTTAACTTTGTGGACAACGTTGCTGGTTACATAATGACTAATATTATTTATAAAATGTTATTTGGTTTAAGCATTATTATGTAATTGTTTGTTGTCCTGAATAAATAAAAAAAACAACAAGAAAGGTAATTTTAACAATAGAATATTAGCGTCACAAAATGATAGGCCAGTACGAACTGCTGATAACGTAGAATACCCAGCTGATGAGAGAGAGATAGTAACCAGTTTTTTCGGACTTAATAACTTAGTTTTTGCTTGTAGAGGTAACACTAAATTCGTAAATTTTTATGTTAAGAATAGGAAGATTATACTACTGGTGGATACCAGTGCATCTATTTCGGTAATTAAGGAAGAACAAATTCCTAAATAGAGTGAAATATTTTACAATAATTTAATAATAAATGGAATCGGAGGAAAAATCGAAGCTTCGAGTTATGTTATTTTAGACATTTATAGTTCTAAGGCTAAAATAGATTTAGAAAATAGTTTACTGACGCTGCAAATTGATGGTAAGCATTGTATTTTACCGATTTTTGATAAACCTGATTATAGCAACTCGTTAGTACTCGCACCTCGAAGTGAGTCTATACATTATGTGTATTTGAATAAGGAAGTGGAAGAAGATTGTTTTGTGTGCGCGGGAGAGACAGAAAAGGATGTATTTTTGGCAGGAACTATTGTGCAACCGAAAAATAAACGCGTTCCAATTAAGATTTTAAATACTAGAGATGAGGAAATAAGATTAAAAAAATTTACTTTAGATGTGGAACCTTTGAGAGATTATAACATTTTTAAATTTAGTCAATGTAAAAGTAGCTCCAATAGGGCTAAATCTTTGTTAACTTTATTAAAACTTAACCATTTAAACAATGAAGAGAAAGAATCTATTGAAAGCATTTGTTCTAAATATTCTATTTTCTTCTTACCAGGTGACAAATTAGAAACTACTAATATTTGCGAACATACCATTACATTAAAAAAATAAAACCAATCCAATATATACAAAACAATATAGATTACTACATGCATTAAAAACTGAAGTAAATAAACAAATAACAAAGATGCTCGATGACGACATTATCGAGGAATCTTCTAGCGAATGGTCAAGTCCTATACTATTAGTACCTAAAAAGTCTGAAAGCTCACAGAAATAGCGTTTAGTTATTGATTTCCGTAAATTAAATGAAAACATTGTGGACGATAAATTTCCGTTACCCAATATAACAGACATTTTAGACTCACTATCTGGTTCAATTTACTTTACTCATCTAGATTTATAACAAGGATACTATCAAGTAAAATTAGCACCTGAAAGCAGAAAATACACAGCTTTTTCAACCAGTACGGGACATTACCAATTAAAACGTTTACCGATGGGTCTTAAACTTCCTGTAGTGCTTTCAGTAGGGTCATGTCAATAGCAATGTCAGGACTAGCGTTTGAGAAGTTTTTCATTTATTTAGATGACTTTATTACGTTTGGAAGGTCTTTAGCCACTCATAACCAAAATTTGATAGACGTTTTTGAAAGATTGAGGAAGGTAAATTTAAAACTAAATCCCGCTAAGTATCAATTTCTAAAGAAGAAAATTTTATATCTTGGTCATGTAGTAACCGCTGATAGTATAGCACCTGACCCAGAAAAAACTAAAGTTCTAGATAATTTTCCAGTTCCTCAGAATGCCGATGAAGTAAGAAGCTTTGTTGCTTTTTGCAATTACTATAGAAAATTTGTACCTTCATTTGCTACCACAACAATGCCTTTAAATAATTTACTAAAAAGGGATGTACCTTTCATTTGGAATTCAGGTTGCCAAAATGCATTTAATTTCTTAAAAAACGCTTTAATTTCTCCACCAATATTAGAATTTTTTTTTTTTTTATAGAAGAGGGGGCAAACGAGCATGCGGCTTACCTGATGTTAAGTGACTACCGCCGCCCATGATCAACCGCAACACCAGGAGAATTGCGGGTGCGTTGCCGGCCCTTTAGAAAGGAGTAAGCTCTTTTCTTGAAGGTCCCCAGGTCGTATCGGTCCGGAAAAATCGCCGATGATAAACTATTCCACAGAGAGGTTGTACGTGGAAGAAAACTCCTTGTGAAACGTACAGTGGTGGACCGCCAAGCATCCAGATGGTGTGGATGGTATCGGGACGTTTGCCGTGTCGTGCGTTCACGAAATTTGGCGGCTGGGATTAATCCGAACAATTCCTCAGAGCACTCCCCGTGATAATTGCGATAAAATACGCAAAGAGATGCAACATCTCTTCGCAACGCCAGTGAATCGAGCCGATCGGAAAGCACTCGGTCGTCGACGATTCGAGCCGCTCTGCGCTGGATGCGGTCAAGTGGAAGGAGCTGGTACTGGGGAGCCCCAGCCCAGAGATGGGAGCAGTATTCCATGTGCGGCCGAACCTGCGCCTTGTAAAGTTGCAGGCGGTGTGCCGGCATGAAATACTGTCCCGCTCTGCTGAGCACGCCAAGCTTTTTAGAGGCCAATTTGGCCTTCCCTTCCAAGTGACCACGAAACTGCACGTCACTCGATATGTCGACGCCGAGGATTCCGATACTGGCTGAGGCAACAAGGGGAGTGCCTTGAAACTGAGGGGATACGACAAAGGGGTTCTTTTTAGCGGTTAACGCGCAAACTTGTGTCTTCTGGGGGTTAAACTGGACTAGATTTAGTCGTCCCCAATCCGAGACTCTGTTCAGCAAAGACTCGACTTCAGACACAAGTTTGTCCCGGCACTCGGAGACGTTTTCCCGAGAAATATTGGCTCGGCCGGTGTAAAGAGCATCACCAGTGCTGTCATCTGCATAGCAATGAATGTTACGGGTATGCAACATATCATTGATATGCAGAAGAAACAGCGTTGGCGATAGCACGCAGCCCTGTGGAACACCAGCATTAATAGGCTTGCAATCGGAGCTTGCACCGTCTACAACGACCTTGATGCTCCGATCTGCAAGAAAGCTGGTGATCCAATTGCACAATTTCTCGGGAAGCCCATAGGAAGGGAGCTTCGAAAGAAGCGCTTTGTGCCAAACCCGATCGAAGGCCTTCGCAATGTCCAAACTAACGGCCAATGCCTCCCCCTTGAACTCTACTGCCTCCGCCCATCTGTGAGTGAGGTAGACCAGAAGATCACCAGCTGACCGACCACGGCGAAAACCGTATTGGCGGTCACTAATCAGCTGGTGATCCTCAAGGTACCTCATGAGCTGGCAGTTTACAATGGACTCCATTGTTTTGGAGAACAAGGAGGTGATGGCGATTGGCCGGTAGTTGGACGGGTCTGAGCGGTCGCCTTTTTTAGGGATCGGGTGGACGAAAGCCGTCTTCCACGATTTTGGGACTACGCCTAGGGAGTAGGAGTACCGGAAAAGACGCGTTAAAACCGGTGCCAACTCTGGAGCACACGTCCTCAGCACAATTGGGGGGATTCCGTCAGGCCCACTCGACTTGTGGATGTCCAGGGAGAGGAGTGCTTTGCGAACCGAGCGCTGTGTGAACTGCATTTCCGGCATGGAGCACTCACACCGCGGGATGGTCGGCGGCGTACTCCCCCCGTCATCGAGAGTCGAGTTAGATGCAAAGAAGGAGCCTAGAAGATCGGCTTTCTCCTTTGCAGTATGGGCCAGTGAGTCGTCCTCCCTGTGCAGAGATGGAAGAGATGGCTGACAGAAATTCCCCTGGACAGCCTTGGCGAGAGACCAGAATGCACGGGTTCCAGAAGGAAGGCGAACTAGTTTCTCGCCAATTCTGCCTATGTGCTCTGACTTTGCCTTGGCAATGACTCTTTTGAAGGACCTAGAGGCGGAATTATACTTCTTTTTTAGAGCGCTGGTGTTTACATCCCGGGACGCTGATGCATCAACCCAGGCTTGGTAGCACTCCTGCTTATAGCATGATGCTATTTTACAGGAGCGACCAAACCATGGCTGAGATTTGCCTCCAATGGGCACCACAGAGGAAGGAATAAAAAGTTCCATACCCTGAAGTACCACATCAGTAACAGAATCCGCAACAACGTTGGGATCATCCGGCGAGAAGCAAACCCGCCCCCAAGGGTAGGATGCAAAGAAAGACCGCATCCCATCCCAATCGGCTGACCTATAGTGCCAAACACGGCGGCAGCCTGCAGAATGCAACCTCGATTTCAGCGTGAGTGGCACAACACTCCGGATCAGACAATGGTCCGAGGAGCCTAAAGGGGCGTCGACGGAAATCTGATATCCGTCCGGGTGAGAGGTCAGCAGAAGGTCCAACAGGGAAGGTGCATGATCCTCCACATCTGGAATCCGCGTAGGCGAAGTAACCAGTTGTGTCAGACCATATGCCAAGGCAAAATCATGAACAGATCTCCCCGCATGATCGGTTAAACGTGAACCGAGCCATTCGGCGTGATGGGCGTTAAAGTCGCCGAGGATCACGATCTCTGCGGAGGGGATCTGCTGTAGCAACGAATCTGCAGCCATTTGGACGTGGTCGAAGAGTCGGTCTGTTTCGGCAT
Organism: Parnassius smintheus behrii; assembly: GCA_036936625.1. Classification (NCBI taxonomy): domain Eukaryota; kingdom Metazoa; phylum Arthropoda; class Insecta; order Lepidoptera; family Papilionidae; genus Parnassius; species Parnassius smintheus. The sequence continues at coordinate 22,781,870 of JAUPFT010000010.1, read as the reverse complement.
TACCGCTGTGGGACCTATAGAGGCACCCGTAGACGCGCGGATGGTCGTCGCTGTCTACGCGTAGCCAAAGGATGGACAGGTCCGAACCTTCAAGTCTGCCGAGGCGTCGAGAACAGATGTCCTCTCTGACGTAAACGCAAACTCCAGCCCGAGGCACAAAGGAGTGTTCCAGTTTGTACCCCGGGTAGGAGAGATACGAAACATCAGCCGGAGAGGACACCTGCGTCTCGGTCAGAAAGAGCAGAGCAGGCCTCGCCGTCTCGAGATGGTAGTGGACGGCGTTTAGGTTGGAGTGAAGTCCCCTGATATTGCAGAAATTCACGGACAGCGTGGCAGGGGTCGCCTTGGTCTTGTTGCTCCGTTTGCCCCGAGCAGTTGTAGTCTTGAGCGGAATTTCGCCCCCCCCCCAGAATACGCGGGGCAGCCTGAGCACCCACGCTCAGAAGTGGAAAAACATGGTCGTGGATGCTCAGCGAGGGATTCTCCAGGGGTGCTGGTACCCTCCTGGGGTAGTCTATCTTTATTTAATTCCGCTACCATGTTGATGGGGGGGGGGGGATTTGGGCCTCCAGCCACCTGCACTCACCAGACGAAACGCGGAAGCAGAACTTCCACTTCACGCCGGTATTCTGTGAGGTCGTGGTACCACCCCGGTTTGAGCCGGCCCATACGTGCAACAGCAAAGCTGCCGCATGGCTCTACCACTGTTAAAATAATACTAGAAAATATAATAGAATACACAGACTTTGGTGAATCTAATGAATTTGTATTGCAAACAGACGCCTCAGACTTGGCTGTAGGAGCTGTGCTGTGTAATAAAAATAGAAAACCTATAGCTTATGCTAGTAGACCAAATAAAGCTGAAAGGAACTATCCCGTAATAGAAAAAGAATTAACAGCAATAGTGTAGGCAGTTAAATATTTTAGACCCCATTTATTTGGCAGAACTTTTACTATCATGACCGACCACAAACCTTTGATTTATTTATTTGGAATGAAGGATCCATCTAGTAGGTTAATTGAATATCGTTTAATTCTTGAAGAGTACGATTTTAAGATTGTGTATGTGAAGGGTAAGAATAATGTAATCGCAGATGCATTATCCAGAGTGTGTATAACATCAAGCGAACTGAAATGTATGAATGAGGAGGTTTTGGCAGTTGTAACGAGACAACAAAAGAAAAAAGATGGAGCAGAATAGTAGGGTAGAACAGACTGCTCTTAATAAGTGCCCTGATGAGTGGCCTGATCAACCACGCGTCGTGGAACTACTAAGACAGCCATGTGATTCCGTAGAATTGAGGTTGACTGACAGGGAAGTAATAGGAAAATTTAAGAAAGGAAATAATAAAGTGATAGAAGAAGAATGTTTTATGTATGTACCAAATAAAATGTTATTGTGTGTTAATTTAGGTTTTTAGTTGCATTTCTCGCGAGCCGAATTTGCAATTAAACTTAAAGAGTTTTGAAAAAAAAAATAAAAGTAAAAGAATTATGTATAATAAAAGATGGAAAGAATACTGAGTTTATAAAAGGAATATGTAGTGAAGTTAAATCGTTGAGTGAATGGTCCGGACCCCGATTATGTGTACTGAAAGGAATAGAGAGAATTCATGATGAAAACGAGAAACAATTTATTTTAAATGGCTATTATTTATTACCCATTAGTGGACATGCTGGAATAACTAGAATGACGAATAATATTAGGAGAAAATACTATTGGCCAGGACTAGATTCGGATATCCGTAAATATATAAGTAAATGCGCATTATGTCAGAAAATGAAACAAGGTAAATATACCAAACAACCTACGACTTTAACCTCCACTGCGTTGACTACGTTCGAGAAAGTTTTCCTCGATTTAGTTGGACCATTGGATAAGGATGAGAATGGAAATTGTTATAATAGTACTCTTAACCGACGAGCATGTATGCGTAGATATATGGATGTAAAGGAGGCGAAGAGGTATGTCAGGATCGTGTCAAATGGAAGTCCGTAGTCTCTGCCTACCCCTCTGGGTGATAGGCGTGAGTGTTTATTTTATGTTATGTTATGGAAATTGTTATATTTTGACTCTCCAATGCGAGTTAACAAAATATATAGAGGCGTATCCATTGCCTAATAAAGAAGCTGTTACAGTTGCAGAAGCTTTTGTAACTTTATTTTAAGATTCGGTATTCCGAAATGTATAGCTACAGATAGGGGGACAGAATTCATGTCGGGTTATGGAACAGGTATGTAAGTTATTAGAAATCGATAAGTTATCGTCAACTGCATACCACCACCAATTAATCGGTTCTCTTGAGATAGCTCATAAACATTTAGGTGCGTTTCTAAGAACTTATTGTACTAATTCGAATTTTTCATGGTCCCATTGGGTTCCATTTTGGTGTTTTAGTTATAATAATTGTGTGCACACTCAAACTAAGTACACTCCTTTTGAACTTGTTTTTGGTAGACAATGTCGTTTGCCAAATAATTTGAATTATGATGTTGAACCACTTTATAATCCTGATAATTATTGTTTAGATTTAAAATGTAAATTGCAAGTAGCCTTAAGGGATGCTAGAAATAATTTGATAACTTGTAAGGAAAAAAGAAAAGATAAATATGACGAATCATGTAATCCTGTATTTTATAATAAGAATGATCTTGTTTTACTTAAAAATAAATGCGCTCGTAAATTAGATTGTATTTTTGATGGACCTTATAAAGTTGTAGAAGATTTAGGAGTAAATGTGAAAATTGATATAAACGGTAAGATTGACATTGTTCATAAGAATAGGACTAAGCCATTTAGTAGTTAAGAATATTCTTTTTTTTTTTCTCTTTTTTTTCCTTTGCCCCCAAAGGTGAAGTAACCTATGTACTTGTAGGTGATATTCGATGTATTAGAAAGTAAGCCAGTATTAAATAAACACTCGAATTGAACGTCGTGAAACGTGTTGCTCTTTCATTCCATTATAAATAAATAACATAATTCAGCTTTAGAGTCGCCCCGGTGGTTGCCCTTACTTCTGTGGGTTCCACCGTTTCCACAAGTATTGCGGGTGGGGGGTGGGGGATGACTACCCTTCCCTGTGACGGTAGCCCACCCATCCTCCCGGATGGTTACCGCTCTTGGGCAAATCTGGGGGATCCTCTTCGGGTCCTACGGGAGTATTCCCGGCAAGGTGATCCCCTGCCTCCTAGCAATCCTCCTCAGGACTGGGCAGCGGCGGCCAAAAGCCGTATGGTTTTTGCTGCAATTGGCGCATTTAGGTTCCTTTCCTCATCCCTACCCCTAGGGCAAAGGCTTGCGATGTGCTCCCCGGCACAGCGGACGCACTTCACTGGCCTGAAGCAGTTGGCGGAGGCGTGCCCGAAAGCCTGGCAGCGATGGCATTGTGCTGGTCCTTTCCTCTGCCAGGCCTCGATGACGACCCCTCTCATGTAGAGGAGCTCGTCGATCTTGTATAGTTCCTGGAGCTGTTAAAGGCTCAGGTGATCAAGTTGCGCAAAGTAGTGGCATCCGGGTCTGCCTCTACGTGGTGGTATTGCTTTTACGTATTTGATAGGGCAGCCCTTTGCCCTGATAGCCTCCTCTATCGCTTGGATGTCCGTGCCCATTGGTACGGTACGGTACATTGGTCCCCGGATGCCCACTTTGGTGGGCTTATCCTCTTCCGGGGTATAACAGTACCACGACGGTAATTCTTTTGAGAGCTTGACCATGTACCGTTGGATGGTACGGAACTCATCTGCACTCTGCGGGGTAAATCGTTCTCCTTTCCCGAACGGACGGGCATTTAGAGGGTGGCCTAACTTTCTGTTAAGTTCCTTAAAATGCCTCGTCCAGTCCGGGAGGCATTCAGCCACGATGGGCGGGTATCTCGCCTTTTCTTGGTCTGCAGATTTTGCAGCAGGCTCTACCGCCGCTTGCGGTCGTGGCACTGCTGGTGCTGCTACCATATGGGCGTAGCTGGTTGAAGGCCACTGTCCATCATCCTGTGGAAGCCCGAACGGATTGGTGGTCTGCACTGGCGATGATCGGCCGGCGAATGCTGCAAGGGACGCATATGTGGTGGACCCCCAGCTGTACGATTCCTCACCTCCCTGCTCGTACTGGGCCGAGTCGTGACTACGCCGGTCTGGCGATATGGAGCGGGGAGGTTGTCGCTGATTAGTGCTCTTCCTCCTCCGAGGATGATGTTGGTGCTTCGGAAGATGAAAAGTTGGATCCAACACGTTGCCTCTTTTCAAACAGGGAGGCCTCGGTCTCAGGGGGAGTATGGCGTCTAAACGTTTTCCTCGCCCGCTGCAGTCAGGGTGACGGTTCCTGCCTAACCGTGTGCTCAGATACGGCAGGCGTAAGCGTGACGCCCAGTGCGGGCTTCTTACGCGGTGAGACGGGTTTCCTTGTTGGGGTCTGCGAAAAGGACGGAACTATCCTCGAGCGTTTCGGATTCGCTAGATCCCTTACAGGAAGTAGACAATCTAACACTCCTTTTCGATCCGGTGGTTTTCTGGATCGGGGAGGGGGCGGTTCCCCCTTGTCTGACATGTCGCTATTGGTTCTACACACGACATGCAAGGATGCGCGACGCAATGCTAGGGGTGGTACAAAGTAATTAGCTACAACCCTGGGGCACTGCCTACCCCTTTCTCAGTGAACGGGTTGGGGGAAGTGCAATTGGTGGCACTTAAAACGTGACTAGGCACAGAAAAACACGGTTTTAGAGTGCCTAAGGATCTACCTAGGGGCCGGAGACCTCGACGCCTCACGGAGTAAACGGATTCAACGATCGGCGGAGTATGTCGTAGCGGCGGTTGTATGCAGCCACTGTTAACTGCAAATAACGCACACCTAGGAGATCCTTACAAATTCGATTCTGATAAGTGGTTCGATAATTAATAGAATCAGGCGTTAGTTTGCGGAAATCCATTATATTAAGTTGTTGTATGTTTTTGCAATTTATTGAAAGCCAGACTCATATCGACACGGTCATCCCCGCGTCTTCGTGTCATCCATGGCAACATTAATTGGCCGCTTTTAATTGTTAAATTAACCGTTTTTTCACTGTTCCATTAAGTAAAGAAAATTATTTAAAAAAGCTTAATATAATTTATCAAATAGCAGTCTCTAACGGATTTTGAAAAAATCTCATTAATAATCTTATTAAAAAGAAACAAAGGCATGTCTTTCGCAATTCTATGTACGCGGTTCAACCTCAAAGTGTCCGGCAATATGTGAGCAGTTTGGCCTACTTAGGCTCCATATCTGAAAAAATAGCTACTGCCCTTAGACAAAACGGCGTTAACGTGGCATTAAAAAAAACAATTCTCGTAGGAATATCTGTAATATTAAAGATAAGTCGAATATTAGTCAAAATCGGGTATTTATAAACTTGTTTGCTGTGTTATGCTGCCGCTGTCCCCCTAACGTCGCTAGACATCCCCCCTTCCAAGCTTACATCTAACTGCGCTCCCACCATAGCCACAAAACAGGTCCACAGGTGAAGACAGGGGGTCTTCATCAGAGACAAGGTGCAATGTACCAGGCTCTCCAAAACCTGTTACGACACAGGTATCAAATATGATCAAGACACCAACCTCGATGAAGCTATTAAGGTTATCTCCCAATCCATCGACGACTTCCGTCGCCTCACCAGACTTTTCACGGCCGAGCGTGTGTCATACCATACGTACGATCTTCCGGAAGAGCGTAAGGTCAGGGTTGTCCCCCACAGAGTTCCCTTCGAACTCACCAACCAGGATCTGTTCTACTTTGGAACGCTCTTCCTTCCGTAATCAGGAGTGCCAAAAACCGGATTTCGTTCAAATCCTAAGTGCGAGAAATGCTCGTCAATAAAATGGCAGAATCAACTTAGCGTTCGTAGTTAGCCGTGCTTAGTATTATATTTAATATATATGAGTGTGTGTATGTATTGTTGCGTGAATAAGTCAACTAGCGCCATCTAGTGTCAGGAACGAGAGCGAGGGGAGCTTTGCAGAAAATGACATCACAAATCTTTCAACCGACTAATAATAATAGTAATTTTATCGGCAATTTTTATTGTCACGAACCTCAAGCTCGTAACAGTATGTACGTATGTATATATATTGTTACGTGATGACTAGACAGGGGGCGTGGCTAATGATTGCGTCACCGCGGTGGTGGGGTTTCGAGCCCAGAAAGCCGGTCGCCGTGTGAGGTGGCAGGGTCACTTTGGCTCGAACGGTCGGAGAGAGTGGTTGTGCTAGGAATTAGATATTACCTTAAATCATTAATTGCTGATTAATATTGTAAAAGTGTTACAAAAGATTTATATTACAAATTTTGTTTTGAGTGCATTTTTATTAAGACTTTTAACCTCTAATCTGTAATATCAGAAGTGGGATAGTGCTTCGTTGCCTACCCGCTTTCGGAACACCTGACTAATATTAAAATTAAAAAGATTAGTGTTGTAATTAGATTTTAACGATTTCGTAGTTTTCTTTTTGTTTAGTTTTCGGTTTACAAAGGGGGATGCCCATATTAGGCCATAGAACGCCCAACAATGTGCATTTGTTAAAAAAATATATCTTTATTTATGGTTATTAATCGCAGTATTCATTTATCCTAAAACAATGGGAATATTTTTGCACAAATTAAAAGTACCGAAAAGATAAAAATAAAATTAGGTAAATACGTAATTCATTAGTCTGTGAATAAAATAAAAAATGTTGCCAATCACAAAAATCATTAAAAAATCGATTCCCCTTTTCGATCGATTACTTATGGTGTCATTATTACAATGCTTATATGATCTTTCGATAATTATTACGATGTTATGATATAGGTTTAAAATAACCGTTGACAATGGATATTTATCCAAAGCAGTCGATACGCAACCGTTATTAACCAAATGTTTACCGACTACAGACGAAAAAGGATGGTTATGTTTTTACTGTGTGTGCGGATTAGGCTATGTTGAATCGTTTTTTGCTATGGTGCTTAAAACGTAGGATGCATTTTATTATTGAGGGAGCTACTTACAAAGAATATTTTATTCGCTTAACTCGTAAAGTACTTGACCAACTTTAAAAATTCTTTCACCACTAGATTGTTATGTATAATTTTAGATATCTAATATAGGGTTAATTTTATTATAGAGGGCGCCACTTTCAATGAATACGTTTTTTGGCTAATCTCAAAAATTACTAGACCGATTTTGAAAATTCTTTCAACATTAGATTGCTAATGAGGGCGTTAGCTGTGTGATAAATTATATTATTACAATAAATAATTGTGAGATTAATATTTTCTAAATAAATAAAACTAAATACCTACCTAAGATGTTCAAATCCAATTATTATTTTTACAATTTAAGAATCGTATTTACACACTTTACTTACTCAGATTGATTATTATAGATAAAGAGGTAATAAACCTAAAGTAAAAGAGCTCCGCTTAAACGAAAAAACTATTACTTACTTACTTACTTACTTATCGTCACGCACAATCCCTAACGGGGTAGCCAGAGAGAACAGATCGCCAAGTGTCACGATCCTTACATACCTCTTTCGCTTCTTTCAGGTTCATTAACTTCTTCATACATGCACGTCTAGGTATCCGAGTACTCTTGACCCTCCCCTCTTCGAGCAATTTGCTCACATGGTCTTCGAAAGTTAGTCTCGGTCTACCTCGACACCTTTTAATATTTACTTTCGCTCTATATATTTTCTTCACAATTCGGTCTTCACTCATTCGTTCAACGTGTCCAAACCATTGGAGTACGCCCCTATCAATTTTTGTGATAAGGTCATCTTTCAATCCTGCCATATTGCGAATCTCTTCGTTTCGCTTTCGGTCGGCTATGCTAACGCCACACATTTTACGAAGAGATCGCATCTCCACTGCATTCAACTTGCTTTTATGCTTCTTCTGGCATACCCAGGTTTCGCTGCCATATAACAAAGTCGGTACCAACACTGCGTTATGTACTGCAAGGCGTGCACTCTTCACCACGCCTTGCCATTTTATTAATGCATTCAGGGCACCATTGACTTTGTTTCCGGCAGCGACACGCCTATCCACATCTAAATCACATCTTCCATCCCGGCTGAAAGCACTCCCCAAGTATACAATTTCATTTACCTGTTCTAGACATTCCTGATTTACCCATATTTCACATTTCGTTCTCTCTTCGTCCTTTTCAAATACCAGAACCTTAGTTTTATTAGCATTCAAACGGAGACCTTTAATTTCACATTCCTCTTTCATACACGTGACTAATGCCTGCAGTTCTGCTTCTGATGGTGCAATAAGCACTGCATCATCAGCATACAGCAGACAATTAACTTTTATGTCACCCAATTTCACACCCAAACAGCTATCTTTCAGCTTCTGTAAACAGCTGTCGAGATACAGTATGAACAGCCAGGAAGACATGACACAACCCTGTTTTACGCCCGCTTGGACGCTAAACATGGGTGACAGGTCATGCCCTACCCGCACACAGGCTTTACAGTCATAGTAAAGTGACTGCACAGCCCTTAACAATCGACCATCCACACCATATCCCGGCAACAGTTCCCACATTTTCTTCCTTATAACCTTATCAAATGCTTTCTCCAGATCCACAAAAGCACAGAAAATCCTCTGGTTAACACTCAGAAGCTTCTCCGTGATCATGCGGAGAGAAAACATTTGATCCGTGCATCCTCTTCCAGGTCTAAATCCGCATTGTGCCTCCCATAAGAATCTTTCCGATTTCTCTTGCATCCTGCGTGTCAAAACCTTCGAATAAACTTTACTTGCTAAACTGGTCAAGCTGATCGCCCGATAGCTCCCGCAGTCAAAATGTGAACCTTTACCTTTATATAAAGGCACAATGACCGCGGATCGCCAATCATCCGGGACATCTCCCGTCCGCCAGCACAAATTGCACAGCAGATGAAAGCTGTCCCAGACGCGAGGCCCACCGTACTTGACCATTTCAGCAGTAACTCTGTCTAGTCCCGCAGCCTTACCACATTTCAAACTTCGAATCGCACGTTCAATCTCTTTCATGCTGATGATCTCAGTGTCATCGAGGTCCGTTTTTGTCGTGCCAGTCACGGCGTCACCCCCGGATCCTTCACTAAGATCATGACACGCATACAATTCTCTATAAAATTCACTCCATCGCTGCATGACGTCCGATTTTTCTGAGAGGACGTCATTGGTTCTCGAAAGCACTTTGTTCATTCTTAAAGCTGTCGCACCACTCCGGGACCTTCCAACCTCTTTCCAGAAGAGTTTGGAGTTTTCCCTAAAGTTGTGCGACAACCTCTCGTCCGCTTCTATTCTACACCTTTCACGTACTTCCTCAATCAATGTTTTCGCATGAACTTTCTGCAGCTTATATCTTTCTTTCATCTTCTCTCTCATATGCTCATCGTTACTAGAGGCTAAGTAGTCTAACCATGCTTTTTTCTTCTTTTTTACAGCTTCTTTCACGTCGTCATTCCACCATGCATCTCTTCTTTTACTACTACCTCTTTTTGTCGTACCACATACTTCTTCCGCTGCACTTACCATTCCATCCCTAAGGTTCTGCCATATTCTCTCTACACATTCTTTCCTGCCATCGATGGTGTCAAGCTTTTCGGCTACCCTCGTGTGATATTTGTCCCTAGTATCCGCTTCCTGAAGCTTCCAGCTTCGGATGCGACAGACCGACTGTGGTTCTGTTACTGCCGTCCGGTGGCGCCAACCCGCGAACAAACCCCTAAATCTAGTAATTACTAGATAATGATCCGTTCCCAGGTCAGCACCCCTGAACACTCGTGTATCCATCAACTGTTTTCGCAGTCGGTCATCCACCAGGAACAAATCAATCATACTTCTCTCATTCTTTCTTTCTCTAGTGTACATATGGATCTTCCTGTGATTAAACATAGTGTTTGTCACAAGAAGACCCTTTTCCTTGCATACAGCCAGTATAAGCTTGCCAGCATCATTAACCCTTTTATCTCCAAACTTTCCGAGCACCGACTCGTATCCTGGTCGAGCGATGCCTACCCATCCATTCAAATCACCACATACAACAGTTCTTTCGTTTCCCTTAACCAAATCTAGAACTTCTCTTACATTCTCCCAAAACTCCTCCAGCTCAGCCCTGGACGACGAAGCTACCGGCGCATAAACAGCCAAAAGGAATAACTTCGTCAGTCCCATTTTGAAGCGAACCCAGAGAAGTCTTGAGTTCACAACCTTGTATTCAGTCATAAGATCGACCAACCGGGACGACAACAGCACTCCCACTCCTTGGCAGGCGTTCTCGCTTTCCGGGACTCCGGACCATATAGCTAACGTCCCGCCAGGGAGCTCTTCAATACCACTGCCTTTCCGTTTGGTCTCCGACATACACACGACATCTAATTCTCTTTCTTTCATTATTTCGATCAACTCATTCGTCTTATCTCTCATGCCTCCTCTAACATTCCACGTGCCAACTCTGCACTCCGTCCTCCACCTTCCGCCGTGTCGGGCTGTGCGTGACGGGTGGCGGTCCCCATCGCCGCTTTGCGCGCTGCATTCCACACCAACGGGGACGAGCTGGTGTGCGTCGCCTTGGGGGGACGCCCTAACCCTCGTTCGCATGGATGCGCAGCTGTGTAGAATTGCAGCCCTGAAAAGGGCTGGCAGGGGTCGCGACGAGCACGCTTCTACAATGACCCCCCTAATAAAAAACTATTTATTAGAATAAAACTAAATGTTGAAAAAAAGTGGTTCAGTGCGAGTCGGACTCGCAGGCCCATGAAGAGTTCAGTAGTAACAAGCATATATTTTAAATCGAGTCAAAATACCACTATCATTATCGCCAGCAACAAATTATTTTGTTTTTCATAGTGTTTGTATAAATAACAAAGTTGTTTTTGCGGTTCCTTAACCTGTACGCCAAGCCATGCTCACTTTCGATCGCGCAATACCAACCTTACGCCCGCCAAGTAGTGATCGAATTAGATCAGAATTATGTAAACATGTCTACCTATGAAAAAACTATTTTTTCGTTTTAAACAAAACCAAAGACACTATGCAATAGATATTAGTATCAAAGACAAAGATATGCTCTTTTATTTTAAACCATAACCTGGCAATGTTTCTTAGAAAAAAAAAAAAAGAAATCACTCTGAACTTCCGGCGTTCCACGTGTCACTTTGATGAAGGTCCGTCCGTCTTTTTTATAGAATTTTATATTTGTGTCTGGACTAAAAACGAAAGTATTATACTTTTTTATATTCCTTGTAATATAGTCAACACGTAGATATGTAATTTGTGGTATAAAAAGTGAAAAGTAAATTGCCAAAAGTACTTCAAATTCCGAAAGGCCTGTTTTGGCGGGCGGGTTATAAATGTGTTATTTTTCAAATTCTCATTTATTTTTAGTGTAAAATGTAAGTAAAAATAGTTTTCCTACATATTTTGAAATAACATGACGTTGTATTTATTTCAAATTCACACGAACATATTTTAGAAATATTGTTCGAAATGTCACAGATAAAATATTATTTTATTTTTTTTTTTTAATTTTTTAATATTTTAATATTTTGGTATGAGTAACGAATGGAAACACATAAAACATAAAATATACATATTTCCAAACAATTTCATATAAATTTCTACAAAAACAAAGGTGTAGAATTCAAATTAGTAGTAATTTTGTCACTAAAATTGAAGTTTATACTACTATTATGCTATACAGTGTAATTTATATACTTTATTACAATTTTTAGCAACCAAAAATAATTTTATTCGATAGTTTATACATTCAACAAGACTTCCTGTAAGTTTTATCCATAAATATTGTCTCAAAGTGAAAATATAGCAAAATTTGCAATATTGCAAAAAATTTCCTAACCTAGAAATTTTCCCGCCAAAAAGGTCCCGAGTGAACGGGAGTGTAACATGGCGCGCGCTCGCTTGGCGTACAGGTTAAAATGTGCTACTTGTATCAAAAAAAGGACTATTATACATTAAAGGGGTTTCTGTGGTTTATTCATTACCAAAGAGAAAAAACTTATTGCGCAAAATAGGTTTTTATTAATTTCAAGTCATCAAAAGCGGCAGTCAACCGTAAAAAACTAAAACAACCGTTGTTATAGGCTCGGTTGAATTCATTGACAACCTTCACATTTATAGTTATGATAATTAAACAAGCGAATTACTAGCTGATTTACAAAGAATTCTTTAGAGTATAACAAAACGCTACTGCACAAGTTAACTGTTAATCTTATCTGTTTTTAACATAACATTTAAAATGGAATCATGTTATGATAATTCAAGAAGTTAATTTCCAGCTGATTTACCACGAATTCTCTAAAGCATAACAAAACAATACAGCACAAGCTAACTGTTCTTAAAAATACATTTGAAATAGAGTTTCAATAAATAAAGGAAATTATATTTTAAAAAGCGTGCAGAACTTAAAACGCGTCAAAGATTATTCTTTTTATGATATTATTAATCGAATAAAAATCGATATCATTCCATAGATTTTATGACAGTTAAGTGGCAACATCGTATCCGACAGGTAGGCCGCTGTCACTGTTATGTCACAAGAATTAAATTACGTGTTATCGTGTTATTGTTGTAAAAGTAAAATGCAATTGTTGATCTCTCAACAATTGGTTCGAACACAGCAGGTAAATAGTTGGTACATATCACGATGTGGTATGTCTTCCTCTAAGAAATGCTTTATAACTGAGTTTACTTGAATAATATCAATATAATAATTGTAGCTTCTTTATTAGGTACAAGTTTCGAGTACAGTGAACGTGTAGTGTGGCACTCGCAAAATGCACCAATAGTTCGTCTTGAACATCTATACATCAGCTGTGGCACTGACACTTATGAGAATAAGATCACACACATTGTTTGTCTTCGATTTTCCACGTGAGGAATTATTTGCGCTACGTGAGGTAAGTGTTTAACATGTTTAACATTTCAATTTATTAAATGTGATCCATATATCTGGTAATTATACATGTTTTTACACTGATTGTATATCAACTCAAGAACTTGTTTTATTTTTTCACATCTGCCCTAGCTATATCTGACAAACATACTAGCTTATTTATGAGATTGACCAGTTTTATCAACTACCAAGAAAGGAGACAGTTGATTTTTCATTGTTTTTGGACTGCTGGTAGTCTGTCAGGCCTTAATTATTAAATAATATAGGGCATTAAATCCGTCCTTGTGCAGTAACATTTAACTTGATAAATATTTTATTTATATTTGAGTTTGAAATAAATCTATTTTATTTTTATTTTTTCACTTTGACTTCATTTTTTGTATTTTACATTATTTCAGTTGTCATGCCGTGTATATCATAATTGCTGGCAATGAACTGATAGAACAGCATCATGTTCAACTGCAGAACGGGAACCATCTGAATCATTTAGTCCGTCCTCGTTGCAATCTGAAGTGAGTAATGTATTGCACCCAGAACAACAAAGCTTAGATCATACATCTATACTGCTAACTAATTATATAAAAGCACAATGTTTTTACCAGGTTGTAACAGTTCCATCAGCATTGCAAGTATGTCTCTTTTGTGATTAACTACATTTTGCGATAACAAACATACATAGTGACAAGTACTATGTATGTGTGTTATACTTGGTAGAGCCATGCTGCAGTTATATTAGAAGTATAGTTGTAGCATGAATGGGTCGGCTCGACCGGGGAAGGAGCACCCTCTCACAGAATACCAGCGTGAAATAGTAGCTTAATGCTGCTGTGTTTTGTATGGTGAGTGTAGAGAACCGGAGACCCTTTTTACTGGAAACGAGAAAATGATCTTAGTCCTCACGGTTGACAACGCATCTGCATTTTGATTTGTAATCGAGGATAGATGTGGATGTCTAAGGGTTGCAGAAATGTCTCCAGCAGATGGTGAATCTCAGTTAATGACAAGATATGCTAATAAATCCAGAGCCGTGACTATGTGTCGATATGGGTAGTAGAGGTGGTGAATGGCATTTTTAAAACTGAATTTAAAATATTTCATCAAAATTACTTTAACAGGGCTTCTACACATTTGATGATAGACTGCTGTGGCTTCTGCTATAGTTAATAAATTCCACACAAAAATAAGGGACAGGGATGATGCGGCTCAAATACTTGAAATAGTTCATCAAAATATGGAGACAAATAATGATTTTTCTGAGTATGCTAGGGAAAACAATCTAAATAGAGCTAGGGCAGGCAGACTTTAGAAATATAAATGTAGACTTTAAAATGTTAGGGAATTTCCTGTTTTAACTTACAGCGACTTAATATTAATTGCTTGCGTCACATACCAATTAAAGCAAGCTCGCTACTATTATGGTGAGCATATAAGATTTAATGGTTGCTACCGGATAGAACTCTGTAATAACCAGAGGAGCAGCATTATGGAAGGAATAAAGTTAAGCCCTAGCTGATCTTTACTTAGGGCTAGAATTGCAAGTCATCACTATTAGTCGTAAAGTGTATTTTATTATATAAATTCTATATAATATCTAATATATAAATTCTTTTTTAGGAAGGAGGCTTGGTACTACCACCTGCTTAGGACCCTGTAATTAATGAAATTAAAAACCCAAGCATACCACTGCAAGACTTCTAGACACAGTAAGTTCATTCTGTAGATCGGACAATAAATAAAAATTAAAAATCTGAAGGTACTCCGGGTTAACACTGACATTGGGACGTCGGTCACCTCAGTCTGCCGTAACCATGGGTGCTGGAAAGCACCCGAAATGTCTGGAATTAATAATCAAAGAAATAAAACGCGATAAAATCGATAAAAATAGTTGTTAAAAAAACTGCATTTGTGAAAATAAAAACTTCAAATATTTTCAAAACCCCGACTTTTTTTAAAGCAATTCCTTTACCATTTCATTGTTTTAATTGCATATTATCATATCTATATGCTTTTATATGTGGGCACTCATGGCCGAAGTGTCTATGAAGACCGGGCATTCCCCTTTCAAAATATCCGAGCAACGATCTCGCTCTCGTAAACGCAAGCGTGATTCGAATAAGGATATGCTGGATGCTATCCTTGCTAGATTGAATGCGCTCGAGGAACGTTTTACTTCACCGCCGCCGCCGTCCGAGCCACTTTTACAGGCTGCATCAACATCTTCGGGGTCGGCACCGCGTTCGGTGCTGCCCGTGCTCACCAGCGCGCTCGCAGCCACCGACGTCGTACATGACGGCAATTCGACGGCAGGCCGCGCATCATTTGTTATCACAGGAGAGCATTGCCACAGGCGGGAATGCAACTGGCAGAATCGTGGAGGCCATCACTTCGCTAGTTAAAGTAAGGTCTAATAATTATTATATTTCTAACTTTGACCCTCATCTTCACAATATCGACGTTTGGTGCGAAGAGGTCGATAGGTCTAAAGAAACTAATGGATGGGACGATAACGAGTGTCTATCGCGAATCGGTAATTTTTAAAGGGAGAAGCACGTGTGTGGCTTAACGAGTGGTCTAGCACCGATCGTTCATGGACGAATTTCAAACGAGAATTTAAAATGTTGTGCCAGCGAACCGTCGATATTGCGTCTATTCTCTACGAAGCGATGACCAAAGATTCTAAAAGTTACGCCACTTACGCCGAATACGCTAGACGTTCATTGTTAAGGTTGGGTTTGGTTAAGGGACTATCTGACGAACTAATTGTTGCTATAGTATTGAGAGGCATCACAGATCCTCACATTAAAGCTGCAGCTACTAATGCAAAGCTACAACCCAACGATTTAGTGCAATTTTTGTCGATGTACGTAAAACCTAAAAATGATTTTTCGTCTACCCGCGATATATCTCGTGGATCGCGCTCTAGTCATTGATCGACCATTACCCGGCGAAACGAAAATAAAAAGGGAGTTGGCGATTTAAAATGTCACTTGTGTGGAAGGTTTGGGCATAAACGTATAGACTGTATGAGTGCTAAAAGAACGCGGCTAGGTAATAGTTTGGGGTCGTCACCGTCTAACACGCAATCCCCACATTATGTAACATGCTCATTTTGCAAAAATAATGGTCACGAAATTAGTAACTGTTTTATCAAACAAAGTTCAGAGTCGACAAAACTCAACCCACACGATGTTAATTTTTGTAGTAAATTAGACAGTAACGTTTCGAGATCAACAATCGATGTTACAAGCGCGGTAATCGCAGGCATACCGATTGATTTATTAGTAAAGAGTAGTTCCTATATATCACTCATATCGAGTTCTTTGTTAAAACACTTTAAGGCTAACCGAAAACCAACATATCGCGCCTTGTGTGGTATAGGAAGCCAGCTTATTGAATGTACCTCGTTTGTGACATTAATTGTGGAGCTACCTCACATATCTATCGAAGCTGATTTTATGTGGTACCCCACAATTGCGTCAGTACTCCGGTCATTATAGGCACCGATATTTTGAATCGTGAGGGCATCATATATATCCAACAGAATGGTGTTCGAATTCTGACCCGTACAGGCATACCTACACCGGTAAACCATGCTTTCGGTATTAATAACGTGAACACACCTCTCATAGGTGAAGAGAAAGAACAGCTTTAGTTGGTTAATTAATAAATTTTTAAGGCACGGCTTCGACCACAGTCACGACAGGTAGTATGAAAATAGAAATTTCCAACAATGAACCAGTATGCTGTAGGCCGTACAAATTATCGTATGATAAGAAGCTTCGCGTTCGAAGTATAGTTAAAGACTTAATAGCTAAAGGCATTATACGTGAATCCGAATCACCATACGCAAGCCCCGTAATTTTCGTCAAAAAGAAAGACTGCACAGATCGAATGTGCGTAGATTATAGGGTCCTGAATTCACGTACTGTATAGAATAAGTTTTCTTTGCCACTCATATAGGATCATATAGATAGGTTAGGATCAAGTAGATTCTTTACGAGTTTAGATATAGCGACTGGCTTTCATCAGGTGTCTATGGAAACAGGGTCAATCGCCAAAACCACTTTCGTGACCCCAGAGGGTCACTTCGAATACGTTAAGATCCCTTATGGCCTTTCTAATGCTTCCAGTATTCTATCAAAAGATCATTTCAAAGACGCTCAAATCTTTCATCGAATCAGGAACGGTCCTTGTGTACATAGATGACGTTCTTTTGCTATCCGATACTGTACCTGAAGGATTAGCCCTTCTACGACGAGTCCTAGAAACCCTTACTTCGTCAGGTTTCTCTACCAATCTCAAGAAATGTACCTTTCTTAGCAGTGATATAGAGTATCTTGAGAGGCTTATCAATAATGGTCAGGTTAGGCCGAGCATGCGTAAGGTCCAGGCTCTGGTCGATTCCCCAAAGTCTCGAAGCGTCAAACAAATTCGACAGTTCCTTCGCCTTGTGGGCTATTTCAGAAGATATATTCCAAATTATGCCCAGCGAACAGCTTATATTGCGCGTTTAACTAAGAAGTACGTATTGATCATTATTGATGCATTTACGAAATACTGTATTCTGTATTCCCTCCATCGTCAGGACACTGACGAATTGAAAAGAGCCTTTACTGACGCAAGACTCCTGGTCACGGACCGAGGACGAATGTTTGAGAGCACCGCTTTTCAAGATATGGTAAACTCATTCGGTAGCGACATTCACTACATTACGCCAAATATGCACCATGACAATGGACAGGCTGAGCGTTATTGCCGAACTCTACTAAACCTTCTTCGTATTTAAGTCAACCATAGAGGCCAAAGTTGGTCTGATGTACTGTGGAAAACTCAACTTATTTTAGATAGTACAAAACACAGTACGACTAATATGTATCCCCTTCAATTGCTTATTGGAAGCGACTCTTCCACCCCTGTTATACTTGCTCTTGTCCGAGACGTTGCGGTAGATATTGCTACTCCAAACCGCCAAGCGCTTATGGTACTGCGGAGACAACGAGTGTCGTCACTATTGTTTATCAACCAGCAAAAACAAAACAATCTGGTGAATAAGGACCGTAGATCACCTAACGAGTTTGCAGTGAAAAACAAGGTATTTGTGATTAAGGCTTCACACTCTGCGGGAAAATTAGATTCCTGTATGCGTGGACCTTACAAGGTATTGGAACGACTTCCACATGATCGGTACAAATTGGAGCTGTTGGCTGGCTTGTACGGGAAGCGTACTGGAGCTGCAGCTGAAAACTTGGTGCAGTGGGCAGCAGAGTGGACTCCCGAGACGTGTGCTGCGTTTTTTTTGCTTGTAAGGTACCGATGTTATTACGCTTTATTGTAATGTAGGTGTTTTGCTTATGTTTTGCTGTATGTATAAGCTGGTGTGCTTACACATATTCACGTTGACATTGAGATGTTTTCTCCACGACTACTCATTTGGAGTTTTTCCATGTTCACGTTGGTATGGAGTGTGATTCTCTACCACGGCAGATGGAGGGTTCTGAAAGAATCTCTTCCATACTCACGCTGACATTGAGATGTTTTCTCTGTCACGGCAGATGAACTACTCATTCGGAGTTTTTCATGTTCACGTTGGTATAGAGTGTGATTCTCTACCACGGCAGATGGAGGGTTCTGAAAGAATCTCTTCCATATTCACGCTGACATTGAGATGTTTTCTCTGTCACGGCAGATGAACTACTCATTCGGAGTTTTTCATGTTCACGTTGGTATCGAGTGTAATTCTCTACCACGGCAGGACAGATGGCCCAAAAGGGGTGCTGTCACGGTATACTAGTCACTACCGTAGCATAGGCAACTGTTGTATGGGAGGCCTCCAGAGATCGATATGCATGAATGTGATGAATGGTTTGAACGGTTTTGTAAGAGAAACGAATGTAATGTCATGATGTATGAACCATTGCTTTGTAAGGAGTATGCTTATTATGAACCGTAATGATAAATTCTAATGTGTTCAATTTATTTCCAACTTTTAGTGGAGTCTGATGACTCGTTACATGATACTTCGGAGGAGGATGAGGCAAGATCAAATCCCGAACACATCAAGGTTGCGGACGAGGACGACCGCCCGTCAGGAGAGGCCGTGTTACGTGATGACTAGACAGGGGGCGTGGCTAATGATTGCGTCACCGCGGTGGTGGGGTTTCGAGCCCAGAAAGCCGGTCGCCGTGTGAGGTGGCAGGGTCACTTTGGCTCGAACGGTCGGAGAGAGTGGTTGTGCTAGGAATTAGATATTACCTTAAATCATTAATTGCTGATTAATATTGTAAAAGTGTTACAAAAGATTTATATTACAAATTTTGTTTTGAGTGCATTTTTATTAAGACTTTTAACCTCTAATCTGTAATAATAATATATATATATATATATATATATATATATATATATATATATATATATATATATATATATATATATATATATATATATATATATATAATATATATATTGTACATACTTCTTATTACACCTACCACTTTTATCTCTGCACTACTCTAAGGTAGACTGGTAGATAATGCCTCAGGCATTAAGTCCGCCTATATACATCTAATGTGTATATGAAGTTAAATAAATAAATATCCTGGAGGATACCCAAAGAGGGTTGGTGTCAGGCAGGCGGCCGACTGTAAAACTTTTGCCAAATCCCATGCAGTAAACTTATGAATATTACGAGTTGTGGGATATATGACAGGGCTAGGGCGTACCCCGCAGGCGACGCGCAGGGGCAGCACCCGGCTCCTGTGGGAAGTGGGCAAGGGTTGTCGCACCTTACGGAGCGGGTGCGACGTAAGAGGCGAGCCCGTAGAGAGAAGAATGTCAGAGTGAGGTTTGCAAGCTGGAATATAGGTACGATGACTGGAAGAGGAAGAGAGTTAGCAGATGTTTTGAAACGACGAAGAGTGAATGTTGCCTGTTTGCAGGAAACAAAATGGAATGTGCATGCAAAGTGCTTCCAGGTGAAGACTTAGTATCCCAGCACCGAATTCTGCTGGCTGACACCTGCTTAACTGTTCGCCTCAACAAACATAAGGATCGTCCCCCACCCAAAATAAAGTGGCATTTGTTGCATAAGGAGGAGTATGCAAGTGAATTTAGAGAGCTAGTTGTAAACAAGATGATAGAGATGGGTGATATGGAAGGAATGAGTGTGAATGAGTGCTGGAAGGAAGTGGCTGATTGTATCCGAAGTGTGGCAAGGAAGGTGTTAGGAGAAACAAAAGGGAAGCGTATGATAGATAAGGATGGGTGGTGGTGGAGTGAAAGTATTAGAGAAGTTTTGAGAGAAAAGAAAAATGCCTTTAAAGAATGGCAGAGCGTAGAAGACCAGAATGAATCCATAAAAGAAAGTAAGAGAGGGGCGTATAAAGAATGTAAGAAGAGAGCGAAGAAGGAAGTTGCTATTTGTAGGGCAGAGGCGCAGGATAAATTATATCGGTCCCTTGAAAGCCCCGAAGGTCAAAAACGACTTTTTCAAATTGCAAGAACGAGAGAAAGGAATGGAAGAGATGTTTCACATGTAAAATGTATAAAAGATGATTCTGGAAGGATTTTGACTGACGATGAAAGTGTAAAGAAGCGATGGAAGGAGTATTTTGAGAAATTGATGAATGAGGAGAATGAATGGAATGGTATGCTTGAAAACCCACCAGTGAATATGGGCTTAGTGAGAGAAATTAGTGTGGAAGAAGTAAAAATGGCTGTTAGGAATATGAAGAATGGGAAGGCAGTCGGCCCAGATGGAATACCAGTAGAAGTGTGGAAGTTGCTGAGTGCGGATGGATGGAAGTGGTTGAGTTTATTTTTCGGTAAATTGTTGCAGGAAGAACAAATACCTGAGGAATGGTGCAGTAGTATACTGGTCCCCATTTTTAAAAACAAAGGAGACGTTCAAAACTGCAGCAGTTACCGGGGAATAAAACTCATGTCACATACGATGAAAGTCTGGGAAAGAATAATAGAGAGAAGAATGAGAGAAGAGTGTGAGATAACACAAATCCAGTTCGGATTCATGCCCGGTCGAGGTACGACAGATGCCATTTTCGCATTACGCCCATTGTGCGAAAAGTACAAGCGCGTGCATAAAAATCTGCACATGGTTTTTGTCGACCTTGAAAAGGCGTACGATCGGGTTCCCCGTGAGGTTTTGTGGTGGGCGTTAAAGATGAAAGGTATGCCTGGGAAGTATGTGAGGTTAGTCCGTGCTATGTACAGAGCATCCCGTACATGTGTACGATCTGCCGCGGGAACTACGGGCAGTATCGATGTGGCAGTGGGGCTGCACCAAGGGTCGGCATTGAGCCCTTACCTCTTCCTACTGATTATGGACGCTTTGACGTCGGAACTGCAGGATGAGGCACCCTGGTGCATGCTCCTTGCCGATGACATCGTGCTTGTCGGGGAAGAAGGCATCGAGGTACAGAGCAGACTGACGGGGTGGCAACAGAGGCTGGAAAGTGTTGGCTTGAAGATCAGCAGATCCAAAACCGAATATCTGTGCTGTGATTTCGGCGGTCTTTCCAGTCCTGTACCCATGTCGTGGGATGGCGCTATACTGCCTACCTGCTCAGATTTCAAGTACCTCGGTTCCCTCATTCAAGGCGACGGCGGAATAGATAGAGCTGTGCAGCATAGGATTAACGCAGGGTGGATGAAATGGCGACAGGTCACAGCCACAACGTGCGATCCCCGAATGCCAATAAGGCTGAAGGGGAAAATTTACAAATCGATCATCCGACCTGTCGTCATGTATGGAAGTGAATGCTGGGCCGTCAAGAAGAAGGATGAAAATAGACTGCATGCGAATGAAATGAGAATGTTACGATGGATGTGTGGTGTGACAAGGATGGATAAGATAAGGAATGAGTATATAAGAGGAAGCCTGAAAGTAGCGCCAGTGGTAGAAAAGGTGAGAGGAAGCAGATTGGCATGGTTTGGGCATGTGATGCGGAGGGATGGAAGTCATGTCACAAAACGAGTGTTGAATATGAATGTGGAGGGACACACGGGCAGAGGAAGGCCGAATAAAAGATGGATCGATTGTGTGAAGAGTGATATGAGAATGAAAGGAGTAAGTATGGAAATGACGGCTGATAGAGAGGAATGGAACAAGAAGGTTTACTGCGCCGACCCCAGATAATGGGAAATGGTTTAGAGAATGATGATGAAATAAATATCCTGGAGGACCTTAAATCCTAAGGCTTCCCCGTCGAGACTGTGCACAAAATTCACGGGTAAGAGGTACCAACAAGGGTAAGAGGTTCCCACTTGCTCTTCTCGTCTTTTCAAACATGCCTGAGGCAAAGGACATATTCCGGCAGGTACGCACTGTGTGCGGCCTGTCGAGAGAAAAGTTCGAGCCTCCCCATAGGCGCGATCATCCGACGCAGTGCACCCGCTGCTAACTTTACGCTGTTAACTTGGACATGCAGCGGCCAACTGCTCTGCTCTCCCAAGGTGCGCTAAGTGCCTTGATCCGCACTGCTCTAAAAAGCGCCCCCAAACCCATAATGCCGAATCGGGTGAGCGTGTGTCCTGTGCCAACAGTCTGGCCACCCGGCCAACTCCAAATGCTGTCCTCGCGCTCTTTGCCCTCATTCTAGCAAAGCTACCAGACCAGTTTCACCACCGGTTAATGACAATTAATTTCCGGCTCTCCCATATAGAATGCCCCGTTAGTGCTTTACTCAGCCCCCTCAAGGTTAAAATCGCTAAAATAAAATCGTTAAAATAAATTAAAATCCCCTCTCGGCCATTTAGGCCCACTAGGCCCCCTCGGGGCCCTTCTGGGGCCTTACAGGGCCTTTCTCAGCTCTCACCGCAACCAGTCATCCCCTGGGGCCCCAAAAAGGCTGAGCTCACGCGGATTGCCACCGCCCCACACCAGGCACAGCACTCATTGGATGACGACCTAAAAACAGTGTATTCTGTTATTCGGAGCGTCGACATAGGGGAGATTGCTATCTTAGCACGCAAACTGTCCGGTGCTCAGTCCCCTCAGGACTGTGTCCTTGCTCTCGTTGAGCATCACAACCTTTTGTGTTCTCTTTAATTCATTATTATGTCAGAGCCCTCTGCTCCCGCTATATCCCACGGTCGTATCAAGCCAAAGGGTTTATTGCTTGCCTCTTTTAACATCCGCGGTTTGCGTAATAACCTCCCTGAGCTTAAGCTCTGTCTTCGAGATCCCGAAGCCGACCTCCATCTTCTCCAGGAGACCCACCACAATCCTAAGGACCTCGAAGGCCTCTCCATCAAAAATTATTCTCTTTTACGTGATTACAGACCTGACCGCCATGGCGGTGGTACTGCTATTTACACAAGAAGTCACTTCACTTTTCCCACATCCCCACTCCGCTACTTACCAATATGGAAGCTACGGTATGTAGGCTAGCCTTGACCGGAAATCAGTGGATCATCATAGTCTCCAGTTATATCCCCAGTGGAACCCTCCCTCTTAAGAGCGATTTCGAGGCCATCCTCGTTTTAGGCAATTCAGTCGTTATGTTTGGAGACTTTAAATACAAGCGTACTGAATGGACTTGTCTCACTACTACTCGTAGTGGCAAGGTACTGCTTGATATCACTTAGTCTCTCGACTTTACCGTCTACAGTCCTCTCGCTGTCACTCACTATCACGACAACACCGACCATGCTCCTGACCTGCTAGACTTTTGCGTTAGCAAAAGGAGTTTCCCCCAACCTTAGAGCAATTGAGACTCTCGATGATCCGACCATGGTCCTGTATCTCTCATACTTTGCCATCAGCCGCCTCTTCCAACTCCCTCCTTCAAAACCTGAAACACCAACTGGAAGGACTTCAGGCAGTCCTTAGCATCAGCTATGGACTCTCCGGACTCTCCCATCACCCTCTCTTCTGACATCCTCGACAGCACCGAAAAAATCGAAACCGCGGTCCATCATCCATATTACTAAAGAGATGCTCATCATTGCTTGCCGAACATATATCAAGCATTATGAACAAATCCATGGAGGATGGACGCTTACCCGCTGATTGGAAGAAAGCTACAGTCGTACCTATTTATAAAAACGGTGATAAGATGAGACCTAGTAATTAGAGACCAATAAGTTTGACAAGTATCCTCTGTAAAGCCATGGAAAAGATTATAACTAAAAGATTAAGAGAATTCCTATTAGTAGAACAACTGATGTTAGATGAACAGCACGGGTTTGTACCAAGCCGATCAATCATTACAAATATTTTACAATGTGTTAATGAATTGGTCATCCGTTGTCATGGTTTGTGACATATCTTGACTATGAAAAAATTTTTGACCGTGTACCATTACGGCGACTTATATGCAAATTAAAACACTTCGGTATACGTGGGAAATTGTTGGCCTGGATCAGTGATTTTCTGTCAGACACAACATTCTGCGTAAGAGTTGGAAGTACAATGTCTAAACCTAGGGAAGTACTCAACGGAGTTCCGCAGGGTTCTGATCTTAGACCATTGATATTTATAATATATTTATCGGATTAGAAGGGCTCGTTACAGCTACTGTTCTCATTATTGGCCGACGACACAAAATTTTTTGGGAACCCTATTACGCAATATAGAGTTATACAACAGGATCTAAATGCCATTTGCGATTGGACTAGTGATTGTCTCCTAACACTGAACGCAGGCAAGTGTACGATTCTACATATAGGGAAAAATAATCCACGAAATACATATTATCTAGGTGATCACCTATTGTCTTCTGTAGAATCTCAAAAAGACCTTAGCATTACAATAACCAGTAACCTCAAATGGGAAACTCATATCCTTAACATAGTAAAAAAGGCAAACTCCATGATGTAAATGATTCGAAAAAGCTTTATGTGTCTCACTCCTAAAATATTTAACAAGATCTACCGAACATACTTAGGACTTCTTTTGGAATTTGCATATGTGATATGAGACCCGTACTTTCGTAAAGATATAATACTACTAGAAAATGTAAGGAAGGCCACAAAAATGGTAAAAGAACTGCGAAACATGATATATGAGCAGCGAATGTAAATGCTTAACCTCACAACTGTATACGCCGTATACGCCGCCGCTACCGTATACTATACGGTATAGTCTGATTGAAACATACAAAATACTGACAGGATATTACAATGTTCCTACTCTGCAAAATTTGTACTTACTAAATAGCAACAAACGTCTAAGAGAACATCAACTTAAATTTTACCACAGGGCTGCCAAGCGGATTCCTATAACGAATTTTATAACAAATCGTGTTGTCACCAAGTGGAATAAGCTACCACAAAATGTGATTGATGCTCCTACATTAAATGCCTTCAAGAACAGATTGGATAAAATCTCTAAATATTAAGACGCACACGCATCAGCTTTTTAGCTGCTAGTGTGTTTATGTATAAATAATAATAAAATAATAATAATAATATTAGCAACGTAATTAAAGCCCAGAGAGCTGCCCTCCGTAGAGCTGCACTCTATCCCACCTCTGAATACGTGCGGTCAATTGTCTTGAACGAAAAGTTCGTTCACGCCTTTCCTAATAAAGAGATCTCGAAAAGAGTAAACTCATGGAGAATATCTCCCCTTCACATACAGCTTACTACGAGATGGCGAGAGCCCTCCGTATAGACGCTATTACTCACACTCCCTGTTTCTTTCGACCCGACGGCTCTATTGCCTTCAAGGATGACGATAAGGCTGAGTGCTTTGCAGACAGCATCGCTACGCAGTGCTCTCCCAGCTTACATTTCACTGACCCCTCCCACATCCAGGCAGCGTAGGATGAGGTCCGCCGCCGTAACTCACCCCACCCCACTGCCTCTAAACCTATCACTGTGTCCAAAGACGAGATTTCATCCATTATCAAAGGAGGATCCAAAAAGACACCGGGTGCGGATGACATCTCTAACCAAGCCCTTAAACATTTTCCGGAGCAGGTGACCGTTACTGGTTATAATCTTCAACGCCTGCTTTGATCTCAGCTACTCTCCCACCTCGTGGAAAGAAGAAATTGTCATTGGCATTCCCAAGCCAGTCCCTCGACGCGGTCAGCCACCGCAGAGTCTACATCAGCTGAGTATGCCTCGTGTAGAGACGAAATACGTGTCGTATTATCTTCGATAGTGTGTTTTTTCTAGAGTAGTGGTGTTGGGAGTAGTGGTGCTAGAATTAATGGTGACGCGATTAGTGCACGGAATTGAAGGAGGACGGGATGTGCTCTTCAAACTAGGTAAGGCACATCGTTTTATTTTATTGAGCGGATGATTGCGAAATAGCCCTTAACATCTTTAAAAGTGGTTCGATTTTGTTTGTTACAATATGTCTGTGCACGTGGACAGTTAATGGAAATAAAACGATGTAACACAGTAACAAGTGTTTCGATGGTGGTTTATATCTCAGGATCTTTGATCTTCTAAGAAGCCTTCAGATAATATTGTCATTGAAGTTCGCAATATAAAGCATCAGAATATCGTAAAGTGTTAAAGAAAAGATTACTGTCGGAGCATTCGAATGCAACTAGATTAAAAGTGCACCCAAATGTTCGAATGGACGCTCATTCAGTAAGGACATTTTTTATCACCGATTGTGTATCTAGTTTTTATTAGTGACTGATGGATACAGTGCTATCAATGGCCGACCACAGTTTACTCAAGAAGCGCTTATGACATTAAATTTGAGAGCGGAGAGTAACCCTGATAAAAAAAAATTGTAAAATATCATTTAGGAAATGAAAATTAAGCAATTGACGGAATACCATGCTAGTAGTCAAAGCTTTTAAATCCCTTAAGCTGCCACGAATGTTATAGGGACCTCGTAAATTAGGTTTAAAAAAATACACTTTTATTACACAATCTGAAATAGTATTATTTAGAAATAGAATTTGTTACAATATTTAATTGGCCCGGAGTCGAGACTGGCAGACACATGATGATACAGAGAGAGATGTTAGCACAAACTAATAAGAGTACTAACGTAGATGTTAGGGATTCAGCGGTCGGGCAGAGACTAACTCGTCACCGGGAGCGGGAAGCAAAGCTGACTTTGAATGATGACATGATTAATTAGTAAAAATCTATGTAATCAATTATTATCCACGATTAAGGGTTTCCCTTGCATTGGGAAACCGTAACAAATCGTTCTCCTTCTCTCTAAACTTCGTGGATTATGTACTCTTTGTCACAGATTAATTGAAATTTGATGCGATAGAAGAGCATAGAGGAGTTTTGGCAGGAACTTGGCTGTGGACGGATTGTCGCTCCCGTTTTGTCGGTTGAATAATGGTTTGAAGTGGATTTTGATTCGTAAAAGTGATGCGATTTTGTGAATTAAGTGTCCGCGCGTGTGAACTATTAGAGAAAACGACGAAACAAGTGCTTTGATGTCAATATAAACCTCAAGTTATTTTGATCGCTTGGGCGCCTTATGAACTTGAGTGGCTGTCGTCATCAACTGTCCGCTAGGTTGAGCTGTCGTCAAAATCTCCCAAGGGCTTCTCAATGTGACGCATCAGCACAATGTGAAGAAAAAGAACATAAAATGAAGATTCTTAAAGAAAGGATAGGCTCAGAAGGTCTAGAAACCAGAGCCGTACAGCCAGTTAATAAAGAAGATAAAGAAATTTGAGGGTAAGGTTTACAATTCGGTCGCCTGAATTAGGGGGTGTGGGGGTGGTGTGGGGGAGGGGGAGGAGTTGTAGAGTCACCCCCTACTTCCACTTTCTGCCGGACGTGCTTAGTTTTTTTTTTATAAATTTTTAAAAATCTCATTTTGAGGTTATGTTTCGTAATTGTTATGACAATTTTAACCTGATTTATGGGGAGAGAGAGTTGGGGGACGGAAGCTCCACGCCACTTAACGTGGTGCAGTTGAGGGAAGCCCGGTCGACGGAGCCGGGCTTCCCTTCTGAGTAGTTTACAAAAAAATAACAATGGCTGATACCATTTGTAAGAAAGGATCTTTGCGATATTTAGCAATATTCCGCCGCCACAAATATTCCACTATTCACCAAAATTATGAAACTCTGAAGCAACGGCATGACGAAAAACTGTCAACAAAATGGCCGACCTAGCGATTAATTTTACACATTTTTAAATCGATTCAAATCGAAATTGGATGAATCGATTCACAAAAAATCGAAATCGTAAAGATCGATTTTGCAAAAATCGATCTTTTTTTTGATTTGCGTAATCAAAAGATACAATAAAGTACAGATAATATTGAATGATTGAATTAAAAAATGTCATTCTTTACGAGTTAGGGTATATTCAACCAATTGTAAATAATTTTACAAATCTTAATAAAACAGAAAAAGTTTCGATCTCGATTCTCTAGGGTAGAATAATCGATTCACTAGATCGATTCAGTACTATATATCGATATGACATTGACAGGTGATACGTCAAAAACGTAATTAATAAGTCATTTACCAATATTTTTAAAAAATAATTAAAAATACTTCGACGCTGCTTCGGCAGCAAAAATCGAGTGGGGGTGCTTCAGATAAACCCCCTTCACCCCCCCCCCCCCCCCACAGTGACAGAATCTTCAAATTCAGGCGACCGAATTGTAAACCTAACACAAATTTGATGCTCAGAAGGGCTGGAAACCGGAGCCGTAAAGCCAGTTAATAAAAAAAAATTGAAAAAGAAAAAAAAGCATATGTTCTGGTTATAAAAAGATACTCTATGAGCATATGTAAAATGCACAGACTACTAAGAGGATACTACGCATGTAAAATGTAAAATGTAAATACTGTACTTAGCAGTGAGCCATTTATTAATTTTTGTTTTTCGGTAAATAAAACAAGATAAAACTAGCATCATTTATTAGAGAAAAAAGTATAATATATATATTCACAAAACAAATTGTTTTAGTTATTAGTGACTTAAGTAATTAATCAATTTTTATTATTATTTTTCATTCTTGGGGTACAGGATTGATGAGAACTCGTCCATAAAACTTAAAAAAATAAACGGAACTTACAACTTGATCGATTGTAGATTTTGTGTACAGTTGAGCCTGCAGCTGGATTTGTACTAAAATATTTTAGAATGGCAGATGATGAACAGGATCCAAAAGAGTACAGATGGGAGACGGGTTATGAGAAGACATGGTATGTATAATTTATATTATATTTATATTTATAAGAGGCCAAATTTATTCCCATAAAAAATATGACAATAATTACATTAAATTTATAGCTTCGATTTACAAAATTAATACCAATATTATTTGTATGTGAAGGGAGGCAATTAAGGAAGATGAAGATGGGTTGGTGGAGGGTCTGGTGGCAGAGTTTGCTCAGAAAGCTGCACGAAAAAGTGTGGCACCTCGAAAAGGCCCTGTGCGTTTGGGCATGATGAGGCATTTACTTGTGGCAATTGATTGCTCAGAGGCTATGAATAGTCCAGATCTAAAACCCATTCGTTTCATATGTACATTAAAGGTAAAAAAGTTTTTTTAAATCTGTGTATGTTTAGTGTGAGTGCTAAGTTCAGAAAAGAAAAGGGAGGCACAACTGTAGTGTGTGTATGTTTACATAAACCTTATTGAGCCGCTCTCAATGACTCAAAAACTATTAGACCTACACGCGCATGTTATTTAGGTCAGAACACTGCCATTTTATACCACTTGACAGTGAGTGGACACACCAATTCATTGCCTCACTCATCAAAAACCTGAGCAACTTCTAGGAAACTTAAAGTATTATGTCTAGGTACATTGTTGTCAATTCATACAAATAAATAAAATGGATGTTTGTCAAAATAATAATTTTTTATTAACTGGCTTTACGGCTCTGGTTTCTAGACCTTCTGAGCCTATCCTTTCTTTAAGAATCTTCATTTTATGTTCTTTTTCTTCACATTGTGCTGATGCGTCACATTGAGAAGCCCTTGGGAGATTTTGACGACAGCTCAACCTAGCGGACAGTTGATGACGACAGCCACTCAAGTTCATAAGGCGCCCAAGCGATCAAAATAACTTGAGGTTTATATTGACATCAAAGCACTTGTTTCGTCGTTTTCTCTAATAGTTCACACGCGCGTACACTTAATTTACAAAATCGCATCACTTTTACGAATCAAAATCCATTTCAAACCATTATTTAAGCGACAAAACAGGAGCGACAATCCGTCCACGGCCAAGTTCCCACCAAAACTCAAAAATAATAATTTTTGTCAGTCACATTACAACCCATGAAATCCAATCGTAATAAATTCCATGATGAAATCGTGGGGATCAGCATTTATTGATATATAGATCAATTTCAAATTTAGTTAATGTAAAATGTCAGCGCCATAGGCTTTTATTCTGTTCAACCTGTTACACCACATTTTTTCCAAACAGTAAAAGAATCACCTAGTATAAATAATTTGGTAGCACAGACAATAATATTATTTTAATAAAATTTAAGATAATGTAACCAATTATAAAAAAAAAACCCTGCCCCACTTTTGTCCGCAAGACATACCTACTATTAGGTTAATTGTTCCATTGTTCATTTGTAATTAATATAAATTTAATACTATGGAGTGTAAACCGACATATAATATAATAAACATGAACTGTTTAGCTTTTAGAAAAATTTGTTGAAGAATTCTTTGACCAAAATCCGTTAAGTCAACTTGGAATAATTGCTATGAAGAATAAAAGAGCTGAAAGGGTTACAGAATTGTCTGGAAATGTAAGGAAGCATATAAAGGCTGTGCAGAGGTAAGATAATTATGAGCAGTAAAAATAAATAAAAGCAATTGTGTCAAATAAATTCCATTACAATATGATATTAATCTTTTTCCAGTTTATCAAATTTGGCTTTAACAGGTGAGCCATCCTTGCAGAACACTCTTGAGTTGGCTGGTCGAATACTCAGACCTCTTCCTGGCCATGCATCACGTGAACTTCTAGTACTGTTTGCATCTCTCACTACTTGTGATCCCGGAGATATCATTCCCACTATTCAGGTATTGCTTTAGGTTTTTTTTTTATAGACAAACGTGCACACAGTCCACCTGATGGAAAGTGGTTGCTGCGGCCCATGGACATCTACATCTATCCTCCATTACAAATCAAAATGCAGATGCGTCGTCACCCGTGAGTACTGAGATGGAATGCCTCATTTCCAGTAAAAAGGGTCTCCGGTTCTCTACACTCACCATACGAAATACAGCAGCATTAAGCTACTATATCACACTGGTATTCTGTGAGAGCGTGGTCCTTCCCCGGTCGAGCCGACTCATTCGTGCTACAACTATACTATTAATGTAACTACAGCATGGCTCTACCATATATAAAACGTATTGAAAAAACAAGCTTACACAGGCACATGCACCGTGATCATCCATTATCCATTCCTTGCAGCCTATAAAAGTCCACTGCTGACCACAGACCTGCCACATAGTTAGTATAGGGAGGATTTTGCCATAGTTGACACAACTGACGAGCAGGTTGTCACCTGCAGCAATTTTATTACTTTGAGTTGTTGTCAGGAAGGTGCTGCTGCACATCACCTGTTCCAATTTCCCTCTGTCGCTTCTTACGACACCCTCGGGACGATACGGGGTACCTTACCTTTATTATGCACCTTACATATTAGGCACCTCAGTAATTATATAGGTATAGGTACGTATTTAAAAATGTATAATTTTTAAATACGTACCTATACCTAATAAATTTCACCATATTAGTGCCTGATTCTACTGTGGAATTGGTTTTAAATTTACAATTATTTCCAAAATATTTCTTGAAAAGATTATTTTACAAGAATATTTAAAATTGGTATTTAAAGTTTTAGGTTTTTCACTAGCCAATGATTAGTAGTGAATTTATGATGGGATGTAATGATGATGTGGATAATAATTAAGTTTTAAAATGGAGTATTTGTGTTATTAAAATCCACCGATAATAATCATACTCTAAAGTATGTAATTGCGAAAAGCTTAGGCGAACTTTACACATTAAAATTTTGTTATATCTACACCGCCACTACATGGCACCATTATTTCTAAATGATTAATAATAAATAGTATAAAAGGAAAAATACAGTAATTATTAAGAATATTTTTATGATTGTATCTTCTCTTTTTTTTGTATGTAAATGAATCTTTCCACTTTATCTGTATAAATAGGGTTATTTGTTTAATTGCTTTTGAAAGTTTCTTATCTTATGCAAGAATATTAAGTGTAAACCAAAATGTATTAATGAGTGGTAAACAAAAGTACTTTTTATGCTTTTTTAATTTTTCTATAGGATAAGGTTGACAAACAAGCACACAATCCACCTGATGGTAAGTGATTACTGTGTCCAATAGACATCTACATCTATCCTCGATTATTAATTAAAATGCAGATGCATTGGGTGCGTTTGGCAGAAAAAAGCGCTAGCAAGCGCTTGTAACCAAAATGGCGATCGTAAGCGGTAAGTGTTGTCAAATCGTAAGTAGCTATTTTCCTCCAGGACACAATGTTAGTTTTAACCGGGGAATCTAACCCAATTTAAATATATGTTTGTAAAGTATTCATATTAAAAACTTACCAATCATGAATTTTTAGTAGCATGTATATGTTTATTCATGTCATTATATTACTTAAAACTAATATTGCACGAAATAACTTATAAACTCTAATTCAAAACAAACAAATTAAATAAGCAAAATGGCGGATTGTGTCAGCGCTACTGAAGTAGCAATCGTGTCCTAGCCGAAAACTATTTTAGCGCTTATAAGCGCTTGCTAGCGCTTTTTTCTGCCAAACGCAACCATTGTTGTTGTTGTTGCTATGTATAGAAATTAAATGAATTGATAGTGAAATGAAAACTTTATTTTTATTTTTAGTACAGGATAAGGGTGACTAACAAGCTCACAGTCCACCTGATAGTAAGTGGTTGCTGTGGCCCATGGATGTTAAATCTATCCTCAACTATAAATCGTGAGTAAGGAATAGGATGGAATGCCTCGTTTCCAGTAAAATGGGCCTCCAGTTCACTGCACACACCATACGAAAAACAGCAATGTCGAGCGTCTATTTTATGCTGGTATTCTGTGAGTGTTCCCTTCCCTGGTCGAGCTGACCCATTTGTGCTACAACTATATTATTGATATCAGTGGCGAAGCTAGAGCTCCAAACTAGGGCAAGCCCAAGATATTAATTGATAAAAATATAGATTGTTGTTTTTAACAGTTTCATAAAAATACACCAATCTTGATCTGTCTCCATGCTTCAGTTTCATATTCAGTGCTTTCAAGGACGTATTTAACAAAGCACACAGAAGGCATTCTACTGCTAGATAGATTGTATTACATATCAGCAATTGCATAGCTTCGGTGGCTTTGAAGAAAGCCATTTGGGTTTGTTTAAGCGAAAGAAAAAAATATTTACATCCAATACAATACATGAACAAAAGTAAAACATGAACAAAGTACAAACTATGTACAAAATTAAAAAAAAAACAAATTATTTAAGTTCTAATGAATAAGAGATAAGATAAGTGGAATCGTCTCGCTTTCTTAAGGAAAGATTTAATTACATCCACGTAAAATGTTGGTGAATGTTTTAATTGTACCAATAACTGTTTTTAATTGCATCCGCCTGCAACTTTACAAGGCGTAGATTCGGCCGCACATGGAATACTGTTCCCATCTCTGGGCTGGGGCTCCCAAGTACCAGCTCCTTCCACTTGACCGCATCCAGCGCAGAGCGGCTCGAATCGTCGACGACCGAGTGCTTTCCGATCGGTTCGATTCACTGGCGCTGCGAAGAGATGTTGCATCTCTTTGCATTTTCTTTCGCATATACCATGGGGAGTGCTCTGACAAATTGTTCGAATTAATCCCAGCCGCCAAATTTCGTGAACGCACTACGCGGCAAACGTCCCGATACCATCCACACCATCTGGATGTTTGGCGGTCCACCACTGTACGTTTCAAAAGAAGTTTTCTTCCGCGTACGACCTCTCTGTGGAATAGTCTACCACCGGCGATTTTTCCGCACCGATACGACCTGGGGACCTTCAAGAAAAGAGCTTACTCCTTTCTAAAGGGCCGGCAACGCACCTGCAATTCCCCTGGTGTTGCGGTTGATCATGGGCGGCGGTAGTCACTTAACATCAGGTGAGCCGCATGCTGGTTTACCCCTTTTCTATAAAATATTGCGATAATTGATAAGTCTGAAATACACTCTTGACATTGTGTATTATCTACACAAAGTTTAAGGATTTTACCTTTTCCTCTCCGATTAGCACTTTAACACACTTCCACTTCATCACAAGGAACACTATTATCCTCCATTTTCGTTAAAGGTCTTTAAAAAAGCATAAATTTTGAACTCGCAATATTAAATAGCTTAAACTAAATGTTGACGACGCTCACGTTGCTTCTCGAACACCTGAAATATAAATAATATTAATCAATAAAAAATAAAATATGTAAAAAAAATATACTCATAAAACATTAGTACTTACCTAATGTACTTGCTGTTTTTCTATAATAAATAAGTACGTGTGCATACGGGGACGGTGGCACTTACCGCGATTTTTATCAGTAGGGTGAAGGTATATTTGCAACAACGGTGTTGCACCGCTGAGTACATGATCCCGCGTTTCGAGTTAGTTGCACTAGAACATCATACGAGGTGACACCTATGTCTCCCTCCCCGCGGATGTACACGCGCTCACCAAATTTTTTTTTGTATATTTTTCTCCCAGACGACACCAGCGGCCTACATCATCAACATAGTGGTCCTTCGGCCGAATCCTTACGTCGTCTGCAAAAAATATAATAATAATAAGTACCAGTTATGTTCCACGCGCCGGCTACGCCGCAAAAAAAGCGACGACCACGTGGCACCGCTGCAAAATCGGAGTGCAAGAACAACCAAGATGTGTTACCATCGTTCAGCTTAAAGGATGAAGTGCTGGAAAAACCTGGAAATGCGCTAAGTGCCTCTAGTAAGAGTAAAAAGTCATCAAAGACCGCAGGCACGTCGTCAAGTACGGCACGCAAACGGCAATTGGAATACGAAACCGCTAAAGCTATGGCTCTCGTGGAAATACAAGCAGCGGAAGCTGAAGCAGAAGCTAAAGTTAAGAGTGCTCAGGCAGAAGCTGCCAAGCTTAAGGCAAATATTCAGTCGAAGCTGCTAAACAAACAGCTTGCAGCTGAGATGGCAGAATTGGAGTCTCATTCACGCTCTTCCCACAAGTCGGCTATGAAATCTTCGACCAGCAAAGTTGAAAATTGGCTGAATGCTCCAGGAAACCAGCATGAGGAGAACCGAGAAGAGTACTCTTGTGAAAAAATCGGCCTAGAAAAGCTGGCACATGCCTTGAATGATGCAGTGGCTGCCTCATCATATAAAATACAGAACCAGGAGCTCTTAACAAGATTAGCAACGTCTAAAGACCTGCCTTTATTTTTTGGAGATCCAATGGAGTGGTTGCAGTTTAAACAGGCGTACCAAGAATCTACCCAATTATGCAAATATAGTGACACAGAGAATTTATGGCGGCTACGTAAGTGTCTTCGTGGCGATGCTAAAGAAGCAGTGACTTCACTCTTGATTGGTGGAACTACACTCGATTTAATAATTGACACCTTAGAACTTCGATTTGGCAAACCAGAAACAATTATGAGTAAAATAGTTTTACAGCTTAAAAAACTATGTCCGTTGCCGTTAACTTATCATAATGATATCATTAATTTTGCAATAAAAATAAAGAACTATGTGGCTGCTGCCAAAGCAATGCAACAAAGTGATTATCTTCGCAGCCCGGAGTTAGTATCGATTGTCGTATCTAAGCTTCCAACTTTGCTTGTCGCAAAATGGACCGACTACGTTTATGAACAGCGAGAGTGTAATTTACCGAAGCTAGAATTGCTTAGTGATTTTTTATATGAGGAAGCCACTAAAACAGCTGCATCAGGAGTAAGTCATATTCACGCTCAATATAATTTAAAGAAGCCCGATGAACGTAAACACCGTTCACACTCGTTGTTGTACACAAATAGTAATCAATTACAAAACGCGGAAAAGTGTACATTTTGCCGAAAATGGGCTCATGGTGTCACAGATTGTTCACGGTTTAAGCGCGCCTTACGCAAAGATCGCTGGCGATTTGTACGCGTAAATAAACTTTGCTTCAAATGTCTTGCCCCCCGCCATACGAATGGTATGTCTTGTATTGGCAGTAATTGCGACATTGACGGCTGCAATCAACCGCATCATCGTTTACTGCACTGGATAAAACCATTGGAAGAAAGCTTAAAAACTGTGGAGCGAAGTGAGGATGAGCATCCCAGCACCAATGAAACAGTGACTCATACGGTGGCATCCCACTGTCACAAGGTGCTTTTGAAAGTGGTGCCGCTCACTCTTCACGGACCGAATGGCAGTTTGCATACGCATGCACTACTGGATGATGGAGCTACCGTGACGGTGATATCCTCTGATATCGCAGATGAGCTCGGATTATACGGTGCAAACGTGATATTGCGCGCGCGCAGCGCATGGGACTCGGGCGAGCTTGTGTGTGAATCTCAAGTAGTGAGTGTTAGTGTTACCAATTCGTATAACGAAATGTTTACTTTCCGTGCGCGTAAAATTAAAGAATTAAATTTACCAACACAAAAAGTGCCGAATATGGACTTTAATAATTATGGATTGTTAAGTGAAGATCTTATGTTATGTAATTGTAACGCTAAGCCAAAATTATTAATAGGTCAGGACAACCATCATTTAATTTCTCCCATTCGTTGTGTTCGTGGTAAGCAGCGTGAGCCGTACATTATAACTCAAACTGCGCTTGGATGGTGTGTGCACGGATATATGGTAAGTGATGTTAATTGCACTGATCGCTTTGTCTCTTTCATTAATAGTTGCACCGAAAAAGCGGGACAGTCGCAGTGTATCTTTCACTTACACACGGTAGAATCGATTGCTAGCGATCTCTCTCTCGATAACGATAACGGTGAATGCACCTGCGCGCAGTTGCACGATGCGGTTCGTAGATCCTTCGCGTTAGAGTCTATTGGTGTAGGTTCGAAGCCGCGCCGCAACCCAGACGAAATACGCGCTTTACAAATTTTAGATGACACTGCAGAATTAGTAAATGGTCAATGGAATGTCGGCTTACCGTGGAAATACGATGAATTACATTTACCCGACTCTTACCCTAACGCTTTTAATCGTCTAAAGTCAATAGAAAGAAAATTTTTGCTCAACAAAGAGTATGCAACTCGTTATTGTGAAAGAATGAGATACTTATTTTCTAATGGTTATGCTAGAGAACTTAATGAGACCGATGAAAACTCTAATAAACGTATAATATGGTATTTGCCGCACTTTGGTGTAGATAATCCAAATAAGAAAAAACTGCGTTTAGTTTATGACGCGGCAGCAAAGTCGAACGGTTATTCTTTAAATGATTTTCTTTTACAAGGCCCTGATTTGTTACAATCGTTATTAGGAATAATGTTACGATTTAGAGAAAACCGCGTAGGTATCATAGGGGACATAAAAGATATGTTTTTAAGGATTAATGTACGAAAAGAAGATGTTAATTCTTTGCGTTTTTTGTGGAAAGATATCTATTTAAGCAATGAAAATGAACAATTAGGCTTCGGAAGTAGTAACAAAGGTTCAAAATTACCTATACAACATCCTGTTAAGAAATATGTTATGACGTCATTAATTTTTGGCGCTAACTGCTCCCCATTTATAGCACAATATATTAACCAAAATAAAAACACATTGCGCTTTCAGAATAAAATGCCGGATGCAGTTAATGCAATTAGGAAAAATCAATATATGGACGATTTTATCGATAGTTTACCAGACGTCGCTACTGCTACAAAAATGATAAAAGATGTTTCATATATTAATCAGCAAGGTGGTTTTGTGATGCGTAACTGCGGCTGCAGTCTCGACATAGATAGCGACTCCATCGCAAACTACCGATCGCTAAATAATAACAACAATAATTGCTTGCCGTAACGATGCTTACAATAAATGCAAGTCTCTACAGTCGAAATTCCGTGCAAGATCGTTAATTATCTTTACTTTATGTTGTTGTTACGCTAACGAGAAACGTATTCATAGTGCGGGTTTTCTTAAAAAAATGTTGGCTGTTTAAAAATAATAGGGAAAATTTGCAGACATTATTTTATAAAAATAATTGCTTTTCTTTGAAAATTGTACAGAAATAGAAGAAACCTTTTCGTATAAAAATATTTTGTATGTAACTTACAAGTAGCTTTTACCGTTTCTAAGAATTGAACTAACTTGTTAAATATCAAAGGACATAAAAGTTTGCCCCCTTGCAACACTATTACATGTCTGTCTCGATTTGACAACGTTGACATTACCTACATATCATTTATTTTATGCTACACATTTTATAAAACATATCATATATTTTAATATATAAAATATAGTTTATATAATATTTTCAATGGTGGGGGACAGTGACGCAGGCGCAGGCCCGGTTTCGAGTTGCGTTACGTAAGTCCAACCCGAAAAGTATAACTGGTACAACTTGTCCAAATAATTATATGTGTACACCTATTTCGAATCTATCGTTGTTTATTGAATGGTTTGTTTAGAGACTGTAATTTTTACATAATTTTTACATAATAAACATATTTTTTGTAATTCTGTAAAGGTACAAGAATTCACTATCGTCTAAATCTAAGGGATTTTCACTTTCGCGCCGGTTTCGTGCGATTTGCCGCCGCATAACCATAACACGCCTGTGTTCTAGTTCTGACAAATCCCATGCTAAATACGATTCCGCCATAATTACTTAATACTTTTATTATAACTTTATATTATAATAGATAAAGATTATTTATAAAACTGTAAAACAACTTATGATCGTAACGAACACTTAGCGGGCTGTCAAAAATGGTAGATAAAATAATAGCAAACATAACAAATAATTGTAAAGTTTACGATCGGTACCGATCGCTTTGACAGTACAGACTACCAAAAATCGTTATATTCGGATTGTTATGACTTAACAACAAATATTGGTTGTAAAGTGATCGTTATCTATGTCGAGACTGCAGCCGCTGGTTAAGTAACAAGTCAGATGTTCTTAATGATATGCCAAAAGAGACTTTAAATGACATGGCGATACGGTTTAATGTTGAATCCCAGCCGGAACGAACGCTTGGGCTTTTGTGGTTTCCCGCGAGTGATATGTTCGGGTTCGATCTTTCGTTAAAGCGTATACCGAGTGATATTTTACAACTATCACGAAAACCGACTAAGCGTGAAGTTCTTCGTATTATAATGTCTGTATATGATATTCATGGTTTTTTAGCACCTTTTACGATAAAATCCAAAATTTTAATGCGCGAAATATGGAATGTAGGTATAAAGTGGGATCAGGAAATAACAGATAGTTTATTTGTTTTATTTAAAGATTGGATTTCGCAGTTACAAGAAATGAGTTACGTTCGAATCCCGCGGTGGTATTTCTATAGCAACGATTCTGTCGGTGTGAATGAGAAGAGCGGCCACACCGTAAACGACGATGAGACGTCGTTGCAATTGCATATTTTTTGTGATGCATCTCCATGCGCATACGCATGTGTTGCTTATTGGCGTAAAAAAGACAGCAACGGCGTGCAGGTGTCATTCATTGCGAGTAAAAGTCGCGTTGCGCCGTTAAAACCGTTAACTATGCCTAAACTCGAACTTCAAGGCGCGCTATTAGCATGTCGCTTGGCAGAGACTATAAAAAAGGAGCATAGAATTAAACCGTCACGTGTTTTTTATTGGACTGATTCAATGATTGTTATTTATTGGATACGTAACGAGCATAGAAATTACAAAGTTTTTATTGCAAATAGGTTAGGTGAAATTGATGAGTTAAGTAAAATTGATGAGTGGCATTATGTGCCGACAAATTTAAATATAGCCGAAGCATTAAACAAAGGAGTTTCCTGGCAGTTTATACCACCAGCCAGTCCTCATATGGGGGGAGCTTGGGAGCGTCTGATTAGAAGTGTGAAAACGGCACTGAAAGTCGTTCTTAGAGAGAGGGCTCCTCGAGAAGAAGTTTTATTAACGCTTCTCGCTGAAGTCGAAAATATAATTAATAGTAGACCGCTTACCCATGTTTCGGTGGACCCTCAAAGTAAAGAGGCATTAACTCCAAATCATTTTTT
The DNA here is from genome assembly GCA_036936625.1 of Parnassius smintheus behrii. Taxonomy (NCBI): domain Eukaryota; kingdom Metazoa; phylum Arthropoda; class Insecta; order Lepidoptera; family Papilionidae; genus Parnassius; species Parnassius smintheus. The sequence goes on along the minus strand of JAUPFT010000010.1, from coordinate 22,741,779 downwards.
ACTAGGATCTTCGTCGAACTTACCTGTACCTGGGGTCTTTGATGATGGCGACATGTATGTTAGACGACAGTGGCGTATTGCCCAACGGTTGACAGACTTATTTTGGAGCAGATGGGTAAAAGAGTTTTTGCCAGAGCTAATTCCTCGTCGTAAATGGGATAGGGAAGGTCCGCAATTAAAAGTAGGAGATCTTGTAGTAGTAGTCGATCCATCATTATTTCGAAACTGTTGGCCAATAGGTATTATTGAAAAGGTTTATCCAGGTTCAGACGGCAGAGTCAGAGTAGTTGACGTTAGGACTAAGTCAGGAGTGATGAAGCGATCAGCTGCTCGCGTGGCCTTTCTCCAGCTTGATAATGAGTGTCGGCGAACCGACACTTGGGGGGAGGATGTTGACGACGCTCACGTTGCTTCTCGAACACCTGAAATATAAATAATATTAATCAATAAAAAATAAAATATGTAAAAAAAATATACTCATAAAACATTGTTACTTACCTAATGTACTTGCTGTTTTTCTATAATAAATAAGTACGTGTGCATACGGGGACGGTGGTACTTACCGCGATTTTTATCAGTAGGGTGAAGGTATATTTGCAACAACGGTGTTGCACCGCTGAGTACATGATCCCGCGTTTCGAGTTAGTTGCACTAGAACATCATACGAGGTGACACCTATGTCTCCCTCCCCGCGGATGTACACGCGCTCACCAAATTTTTTTTTTTGTATATTTTTCTCCCAGACGACACCAGCGGCCTACATCACCAACACTAAACAAACAGAGTAAATAAACATTGAAATGTTTATTTACTCTGTTTAACTTTTTCATACGTGGTAGAGCCATGCTAAAGTTATATTAGTGTATAGTTGTAGCACGAACGGGTCGGCTCGACCGGGGAAGGACCACGCTCTCACAGAATACCAGCGTGAAATAGTAGCTTAATGCTGCTGTATTTCGTATGGTGAGTGTAGAGAACCGGAGACCCTTTTTACTGGAAACGAGGCATTCCATCTTAGTCCTCACGGGTGACAACGCATCTGCATTTTGATTCGTAATCGAGGATAGATGTAGATGTCTATGGGCCACAGTAACCACTTACCATCAGGTGGACTGTGTGCTCGTTTGTCACCCTATCCTATAAAAAAAAAAGTGAAATGAACTTGCAAACTTATTGCCCGCGCGCCTCCGCTGTCAAATTCATTCCTAAAGCCTGGCTTTAAACCTCTATACCATTTGCTATATATACAATCGTAGCTATATTTCATTATAGAATATTTTGCCACAGGTTAGAAAGAGAGCGATCGTCTTCTCGAAAGCCTATGGGGCTTACTATATATATATATATATATATGTATATATTTATTTTCCATACGTTCGCCGCTTGCGCCCTCCTTTCTGCCAAGGAGGATCACGTCCGTCTACGACTTAAAGATCTCTCGTCAGAAAAGTAAGTCAAACCCAAAAGGTGAAGTTTAGTGGGTAAAAGTCTCTACATAACCACGTGGCCGGCTGCGTGGTATGCTACGAGCATTCTCCACCTCCCTCCCCCGTTACCGGAGGGTTGCCCTTAATTGCTTCGGTGCACAAAAAAAACATGTCACATTATTGTCCGCGATGAACTACTGAACTGATATCAATGAAATTTTGCACATTTTGTGCAGTTTGATCCAACTTGAGAGATATAATAGTTTTTATCCCGATAAGTGATCCTCAATATTTTTTATTGCGAATTTAAGGATTTTATAATAAGACAGTCGTCGGAGAGGGCAGAACAAGGAACAGAGTATACCTGGCCAGCTTAAGTGAATAAAAATATCTTAGTGTTTGGTATACTTGGGATGTCAAGCTTTTTTGGTATTATTGTGTATGTCTTTTCTTGCGGCCGCGCCGTGTGACGGGTCGTCCATATCTTTTAAAATGGTCGAGGATGGCAATGGCAGCCACAGTGCATTGTTGTGAACAGGTGTTGCTTGAGTTTTGAAACACGATTAGATTAAAAAACATGTTATGTTTGACAAACTAAATTTTAATTTGTAACTTTGTGAGCATCCCAATGGTTAAAACACAAGGTAATTTAAAAAAGTCGACTGCGAAAAAAAGTATACTGAAAATAGAAAAAGTTATACATTGGTTATGTTAAAATCCATCAAGTCGCTTGAGCTACAAAGCGTGCCAAGGAAATAGACATACATACACACACCCTCGAATAACATTCCTTCTGGGGCAGTCGGGTAAAAAATAAAGAGATTTTATTTTATTTAATTTCAAAATGTGTTAGTTAACTGTGAATCGATTTCAATGATTATTTTTTATCGAGTAGATTACTTCAGGGGTGGTCTTATATACATTTTGGTGAAAAATTCCATCCCTAATGGTGGGGGAAGTTTTAAATGTAGCGATTTAAATGACTTTCTAGTTGTTACCTTAAGTTTATGATATTCCTTTGTCTTCTAAAAAGGGGTAAAAAATAAACTTAATGAAAAATAAAAGCTGACTGCAAAGGACTCAATAAAAGTAAAATAATTTCCACATAATAGTTTCTGAAGTTGGGGCTTTAATTTCTTTATGCCATGTCTATGGGATTAAACAAAATATTGTTCTTCTTGTTTCTTCTGCTCTTAATGGTATGGTACTGTCCTACAGAATCCATAATCAGTGTTAAATAATAAATATTCATTACACTAAATATGTAATATTTTGATATCCAGACTCTCAAAACTGATGGCATCAGGTGTTCAGTAATAGGATTAGCGGCAGAAGTACGAATTTGCAAGAAGTTATGTCAGGACACTGGTGGAGAATATGGAGTAGTACTCGATGATGTGCATTACCGTTCGCTGCTTCTGGAACATACATCACCGCCACCGAGAGCGCGCGCTTTGGACGCTGGGCTCGTCAAAATGGGCTTTCCACACACATCACCACCTAGTTCACAATCAGATCCTGGTGGAAATGCTGATCCTCTAATAACAGTGTGCATGTGGTATGTATATACAATTGTCTACATATTATTGTGATAAGGTCCTTCCGACTGGTTCCAATTATGGTGACAGCTATATAATATTTATACTTATTGTGACAAGTTAACAACTGCATAGACTAAATAATAAACTGTATGTGTAAATAGAGACTATCCCTATCTCTAAATGCTTATGCGTGTAAATTTGATGCATTGTTACAGATATGGAACAATTAAATCAATGAGCTTTAAGCGCTTTACACATTAAAACTGCTGCCACACATATAAACCAAAGGGTTTATTAAAAAAAAATAGCGACAGTGGATTGTGTTCATGCAGATAATCTGACGGTTTCACAATTATTTCTGCAGCGATTTAACCTACCGTTACCAACACACTATCAATTAAAATTATAAAAAAAACAAGATGCACTAATTCCGAAAAAATAGTGCAATAAGACAGTAACTTGGCATTTTTTATAAAAAAACCTAAATATCCAAAATCTTGAAAACTGTCAAGTTCGTCGAATCAGTCGGTAATGATGGAAATTACAACCCCTGAAAGGATCTAGGTCGGCTTAAACTGTAACCCTGTATAGCTTATTGAAAATAGGCGTCACTTACATGACATTTTTGTCTTGATAGTATGAATCGCGGCACGTAACTAGCGCTGAATGAAACGTGGAAGGGATAGCTGCGAATGTTGTATCAGTACAGAGGACGGAATGCGACTGGAGAGCCAAACAGCGCGTGCGAACGATACGCACAGCCAATAATACGCAATAATGCGCAATACGGCCAATTATGTGCAATAACGGTCACCGCTATACTTTCGTGCCGCGAGTTGTATCCTTTTTATTTTTCGTAATATTGGTGTGACAAACAAGCTAACAGTCTATCTAACGGTAAGTAGCTACTGATGGCCAAGAGACCTGCTATCATCTGGACAAACTGGACTGGGCAAGACAAACAAATAGGAAAATACAGATGTGTTGTCGTGATAAATGACACTCTTATGTGCGGATATGATACTAGATAAAAAAGTAGCTAACAATCAGTAAAATATTATGAAATTATATTGACTCACATATTGAGAGCCATGGTAGCTCAGGAGCTATGCTTTCGCTGAAAATTTACGCACAGAACGCGGGCAACCAGGACTCGAACTTCGGCCGGTACCAATGAAATTAACGGTTGCTTATTTTTACCTTAGCGGTGAACGAAAACGTCGAAAGGGAACCATTGTATGAGAAAAACATAATGAATCTATGATAACCGAACACAGTCCACGTGATTACAATCACTTACAAATGGATGCTGTGGCCCAGCTATGGACACGTCTGTCCTCAATTATGAATCAAAATATAGTTGCATTGTCACCCCTGAAGACTAAATTGGAATGCCTCATAACTGAGGGTCTCCGGTTTTCTACACGCACTATACGAAATACAGCAATCAGCTGCTATTTTATGCTGGTATTCTGTCAGGTTGTAGTACTTCCCCAGTTTAACCACACCGACTCACTCCTTTGCTGCAACCGTAAAATAACTGCAGCGTGACTTTTCTACATTATATAATTAAATTGAAAGGGGCTTGCCGTTGTTACTAATTCTACATAAACACGAAAATGTTTGTTATAGCCACTTAGAAGAGGGCGAGGGTGTAGGCGACGAAGGACACCTGTGTCCTCAGTGCCGCAGTAAATACTGCTCGCTGCCAGCACAGTGTCGGACTTGCGGACTCACTTTAGCTTCTGCTCCTCATTTAGCAAGGTAACAATTTATGTTGACACCTGTTACTTTTCTACTCCGCGTAGTTGCCTTATTTTTTTTTAAATAAAAATAGTAATTTATCTGTGTCCTTTATCTATCTCTAATCGTGCCAAGCCAATGAAATATTTTTTATGCGTAGTAACGTTTTAAACTGTAAAAATTAATAATACATTAGAACTCATTTCACAAAAGGTATGAAATTGACAAATTGAACTATTACCAATGTGGAAGTATTTAACGAGTGCCTTCAGTCACTAAAAATTGTGCCTAAAAGATCTGACTTAAAGGACCAAATTTTTATGGTAGCTGTGTAGTAATGTCTAAGAATCAAATATTTTTTTATATTAAATTTTCATAAAGTACTTAATAGACTGTTTTTGAATATTTTGTATTTTTGTTGTCATTAGATCATATCATCACTTGTTTCCTGTGGATCCGTATGAAGAATTAAATAATGAAGGCCAAGCACAATATTGTTTTGCTTGCATAAGAAGTTTCACAGATCTCGACAAGCAGGTTAGTACTTTCTTTAAATTTATTTTTTGTTCCCACATGCGTGTACACGATTTCTGGGAGTGCAGACTCGGAAATTGTCAAAACAGGTTCTGAAAACAGTAACTGAGATTCCCTAAACCCTTACTGCACGAGTCTGGAGGCATGATCACTACTCATTAGTGCAGTCAAATGGGTTATTTGCGATTGCAAGATACCTCTTAAGCTCAAAAGTTGAAGTGCATAAGAGCATTATTTGATCCATAGTCCATACTCTTATGTGGTTGAGACCTAGCTGACCTGAGTCCAGATGTTTGTAAATGTTGCAAATTATTCAATATAGGACGTTGCATATTTGAGTTGTAACATAAGCGAGGACACGCGCCAGAGTAAAAAAAAAGCGGCCAAGAGCGTGTCGGGCCACGCTCAGTGTAGGGTTCCGTAGTTTCCCGTCCGTCACAGGAAGTGTTCCCACTTATGAGTTTGTACAAAAACTGTTGTTTCCATCCAAGTTCAAAATAATTTTCCTAGAAAGTCCTTATAAAGTTCTACTTTCCAGATTTTTTTCATATTTTTTAAACTTATGGTTCAAAAGTTCGAGGGGGGGGGGGGGACACATTGTTTTTTACTTTTGGAGCGATTATTTCCGAAATTATTGACATTATCAAAAAATGATTTTAGTAAACCCCTATTCATTTTTAAATACCTTTCCAACAACATATCACACGTTAAGGTTGAAATTAAAAAAAAAAAATCACTTCCCACTTTACATATAGGGGGGCTACCCTAATAAAACATTTTTTTCCAATTTTTATTTTACCACTTTGTCGGCGTGATTGATACACATATTGGTACCAAATGTCAGCTTTCTAGTGCTAACGGTCACAGAGATTAAGCGAGGACGGACAGACGGACAGACAGACATGGCGAAACTATAAGGGTTCCTAGTTGACTACGGAACCCTAAAAACTCAGGCAAAATGTCTATTATGACGCCAAACAACAATAATTACAAAACATATTTTTATTGGAGCACGTTGCACGTGGTAGAGCCATGCTACAGCTATATTAATTGTATAGCTACCACGAATGGGTCGGCTCGACCGGGGAAGGACCACGCTCTCACAGAATACCAGCGTTAAATAGCAGCTTAATGCTGCTGTGTTTCGTATGGTGAGTGTAGAGAACTGGAGACCCTTTTTGCTGGAAACGAGGCATTCCATCTTTAGTCCTCAAGGCTGACAACGATTCTGCATTTTGATTCACAAACCAAGATGGATGTAGATGTCTATGGGCCACAGCAACCACTTACCATCAGGTGGACTGTGTGCTCGTTTGTCACCCTTTTCCTATAAAAAAAACTTTTCTGTCTAGGAGTTTTTCTAAATAGGTACCCTTACCTATCGCTGCCGCCAAATAGTAGTGTGATTGCACTGTAGTGTACCAATCTGAAGGGTACAGAAAAACAGTGTAGTAACAGGCTGTGAGATCTTCCATCTTAGTCCTCAGAGGTGACAACTGATAACGCACCTGTACCCTCCTTTGTTTATAGTCGGTAGCAATTCAAAAATATTCCATACAGGTTCATTTATTTGTCCAGTGCTATTGTCATTAATATTGGGAAGAACATAATATAACATACGAATGTCTTTGATTTAGTTTTGTGGATGGTGTCCGAAGCAAATTATATTTACGTAATACCTGCCTACTATAAAAAAAATCATAAAATTCCTAGCTATAAATAATCTTAAGGTTGACCTCATCAGTATAGGAATGTTTAGATTTTTTTAATTATCTGTAATGAATAATGATAGATCTAACAGGAATATTTAAATTAATTTATTCAATTAATCAGTAAATTTATAACTTATTCACTTTTCTGATATACAAATTATTTATTTATCACATTTTGATGAAATGATATAGAAACAGTAAAATGTTCTGCGTGTAATTTTTTCTCAGATATATCGTTGCACGAGGTGCCACGAGTACTACTGCTGGGAGTGTGAGGGCGTGATTTCGTGCACGTTGCACGTGTGCCCCGGCTGCGCGTCGCGCCCGCACTTGTATCAACGGCTACCCGATACGCGGTGAGCCGCCAATCTTCATAGTGTTTAAGTTTTCTTATAATAAATTAAGTTGAATGTTTCTTTTGTGTTATTATTTATATTTTTCATAATTTTTTAAACTATACGTGTTCGCCGAGCGAAGGCGAGTACCAACGTAATGACACCCCATTTGTACCCTCACCCCTTAGCCTCGTCGCCTTTGCTCGTCTTAGCTCGCCTAGCTGACCGAGTGCAGGCGAGCTCCAACGGGTGTGCGGTTCGTTTGGCTTGCCTTGCCACAACTCGGGATCGCTCGCCACGACGCGTTTTACTTCAGAACAGTATAGGTTTTCTGCACATATCAAAGGCGCTCGCTAATCGGCCATGTCAGTATGTTAACTCATTCTAACGTGGCCAAAATGTAGATTGTAACGTTCGCCTTGTATAAATTTGCCTACGTTCGCGTTGATTGATGCCTAAGTTTGCCTAAGTGTGTTTAATCTCACTGTCTATGAAGCAGGTCTGTCTATATATAATACATACTGTTTTCTATGGTCCGAACTGAACGATAAAATAGGTAGCTGCAAAATTGGAATGATTTTATTACATTATTTTAACTGAATGTATTCCAGCAAATGTAACTGACATACGCCTATTTTCTGATACTTGCTCAGGTCAAGTAAGAATCAATATGTGTGGGCTATTCAGAATATTGAACATTTATAGATTATAGAGCAAAAATTTTTAGAAGAACGAGCTACACGAACAAAATGAAAGGCACAGGGTGAGTTTCATTACCTATATCCGAAGCAAAAAAAAAAGGATTTACTAACTTTGGTTACAAAATACCAGAAAGATTGAAGCCTTGGTATAAAAATCTGAAGACCGTCAGTGTTCCTGAAGAGGCTTAGGAGGAGGATGAGATGTTGCGAGGAAACTATTACGTAATTTCTTTTACTCGTATTTTTTCTTTATAATTATTTTGAGTGCTGTTTCATCAACGGGATTAAACTGTTTAAACGTAAGAAAGCTTTCATTAAATAAAATAATATATCGCCTATTTTTTAATAATTATCTGTTTCTGTACATACCTGTAAATTTTCCCAAAAATTTAGATAACTGAGAAAAATAAACTGCCATAATGGGAATATTATTTCAATTTATATTTAACATCAACTTATTTGATAAGGGACAGTGAACTAAAGTTAACTCAAGTTCCTAATATAGTACGTAAAGATTGATGAGTATGTAAGAGATATACAGCGCATTTACGTATCTATTTCAAATAAAATAACTGCAATACATTCACGACAACTTTACTCTGTTTTTAAATATTTATGACAATTATTGCATAAATTAATGTATCAAAACAATCAACAATGTATCTTAGTACAAATAGTGAAAATTTTCTATAATTATGCTTTGTCTACGACCTATGATAATTCTAACCTAAATGACTTTTTCTCAATATAACAATATCTCTACTTACGGGTTCTCCCAGAATAACCTCGATATATCGAAGGACAGTTTTTAGAAATAATTTTCAGCTGGACTGGGATGACGAGGATGATTTATGCATCAGCTACAACGGAATTATGCCCAGCCAGGACTTCATTATACCGGAATTGCTGTACACATAAGCCCCTTCCAAAAACGACCCCATGGGAGGGATATATATATATATATATATATATATATATATATATATATATATGCGATAGTTGCCACGCTTGGTAAGCGAGTTGGCAACCAGATTATTTTTTATTCAGCTGTTAAGAGGAATATGCTGCTCATCTGGTCGTGCTTCCCTCTGTCGCTTCTTACGTCACCCATAAGTTGAAATGGGTTGATGCAGTTACAGCCTATCAAAAGTCAATTGCTGAACATAGCCCTCTCCTATAGATTGCCTGCCGCATAGGAGGTATGTTTGCCATAGTTGCCACGATTGGCAACCGCAGTTTGCTATTTTATTCAGCTGTTATAAAGAAGTAGCTGTGTCCATTCGGTTCGGTTTCCCTCTCTCGCCTCTTACGACACCCACGGATGATATGAGGCAGTAGAATTCTTAGGGTGCTACCATACCAATCGATCGTCGATCGATTGGTGTGGTAGGCTTTAGTAGATCGACTGATACTGGTCGATAAAGCGTTGTTCAATCATTGATCGACGTCGATCAATGTGGTTATGGTCTCTATCATCAGTATCTTTCAAAATGTATTCAGAAGAGGACGCGTTATAATCGATCGACGATCGATTGGTGTGGTAGCTTTAGTACACCGACTGATACTGGTCGATAAAGCGTTGTTCAATCATTGATCGACGTCGATCGATGTGGTTGTGGTCTCATCATCAGTATCTTTCAAAATGTATTCAGAAGAGGACGCGTTATAATCGATCGACGATCGATTGGTGTTGTAGCTTTAGTACACCGACTGATACTGGTCGATAAAGCGTTGTTCAATCATTGATCGACGTCGATCGATGTGGTTGTGGTCTCATCATCAGTATCTTTCAAAATGTATTCAGAAGAGGACGCGTTATAATCGATCGACGATCGATTGGTGTTGTAGCTTTAGTACACCGACTGATACTGGTCGATAAAGCGTTGTTCAATCATTGATCGACGTCGATCGATGTGGTTGTGGTCTCATCATCAGTATCTTTCAAAATGTATTCAGAAGAGGACGCGTTATAATCGATCGACGATCGATTGGTGTTGTAGCTTTAGTACACCGACTGATACTGGTCGATAAAGCGTTGTTCAATCATTGATCGACGTCGATCGATGTGGTTGTGGTCTCATCATCAGTATCTTTCAAAATGTATTCAGAAGAGGACGCGTTATAATCGATCGACGATCGATTGGTGTGGTAGCTTTAGTACACCGACTGATACTGGTCGATAAAGCATTGTTCAATCATTGATCGACGTCGATCGATGTGGTTGTGGGCTCATCATCAGTATCTTTCAAAATGTATTCAGAAGAGGACGCGTTATAATCGATCGACGATCGATTGGTGTTGTAGCTTTAGTACACCGACTGATACTGGTCGATAAAGCATTGTTCAATCATTGATCGACGTCGATCGATGTGGTTGTAGGGTCATCATCAGTATCTTTCGAAATGTATTCAGAAGAGGACGCGTTATTGTTGACCAGTACCTACGCTCTTGCTGGTATTTTTTATGGTATAAAAGGAAAGCAATATATGTAGTATAACTCCACAAAATGATAATAAAAATTGTTTACACCTGGTGCATCAGAATATACAAGTCAACAATATTCATATTTTATGTATTACTGTACTTTGGTTAAAAGCTCATAATTTAATGTTTAACTTCAGTCATCACCAGGTGGTCAGTTCTTTCAATAGAGAAACGATTTTAAGAGATGGCTCCTTAATTTTAGCTAGTAAATCATTATCATGTCAAGAACGTAAAGATATTGTGAGCCTCTCTGTTGAGCGAACTGTAGAGATGGCATGTGTTGAGTTTAAGCACCTCATTGTTGTGAGCGTTTACAGACTCCCATGTTCTTTATATGATACTTTTGAAAAAATTATGGAGGAAGTTTTCGCTAAGCTTAATAAATAGAATAAAACTGTTGTAATATGTGGAGACTTTAATATCAATCTCCTAGAAGCTTCCTCCACCAATATTAAATTTAGCTCATTGTTTAAATCTTATGGTCTTTTTAATTTATTTTTGGAGCCAACACGTATTCCTAAATCTTGTGCAACATGTATAGATAACATTTTTACAAATGTTAAGCCGTTCAATAAATGTATAATTAAAAAATTGAGCTCTGATCACTGTGGACAATTAGTTTCATTACCTTATGTTCACAAAAAGCAAGTAGATAAAAAAGTAGTGTTTGTTCCAGTAAATGCACATCGCTTGGAGAAGTTTAGAAGTAACATAGTAAAAAAACTTCCATTACTTTCATACCAAAATAATCCACATTTTTTGTATGTAACATTATTTAAGCTCATTTGCAATAAATTTAATAGTACTTTTACTTCTAAAACATTCTCCTTGAACAATCGCAAGTCATTTAATGAATGGGCGACAGTAGGAGTCCATAAGAGTAGACAAAGGTATGTAAAATATGAACTTTACAATGAAAAGTCATATAATCCGAGCGTCGAATTTAGGGAATAGGTAAAAAATATTCCAAAATATTTAAAAGAGTGTGCTCCTTAGCCAAGTCATTGTATTTGAGCAACAAAATAAAGACTGCTTCTAATAAAATTAAAATGACATGGAGTATAATTAATAGTGAAACTGGTAAGGTCAACTCTCGCAATTCAAACTACCAGTTAAGTTTTAACAATAAATTAACTAAATCAGATCAAGATGTTGCAATGGTTTTTGAGAAATATTTTACTGATATTCCGATCTTAACTACTAAGTCGCTGAATTCTTCTCCTGCCGTCGCCGAATCATTACTTAAACAAAATGTAAATGTGTGTACATTTCATAAAGTGTCATCAAAAGATATTGTAAAATATTTTAAGACTATTGATATTAAGAGAACTGCCGATCTGTGGGGTATTTCCATTAAAGTTATTGCGTCTATAATAGATATAATCGTACCTCAACTATCTATTATTTTTAATACTAGTATCGAATCTGGTGTGTCTCCTGATTTAATGAAGCATATTAAAGTAATACATTTATTTAAATCTGGTAGTACATTGGACCCCGCTAATTTTAGACCTATTTATGTACTGCCAACACTTAGTAAAATTTTTCAAAAAATTATTCTTGATCAAATGTTAAATTTTTTTAATGTAAATAATTTACTTCATAAAAATCAATTTGGTTTCACAAGGGGTCGCTCGACAACTGATGCTGGTGTTGAGCTGATTAAATATATATTTAATACATGGGAGAATTCACAGAATGCATTGGGTGTGTTCTGAGACCTATCCAAAGCCTTCGATTGTGTTCACCATGAAACATTAATCAGGAAACTTCAACACTACGGTGTTAGAAGCGATGCTGTTAAATTAATTATTTCATATTTAAGTGACAGAACGCAAAAAGTTGTCATCAATAGTATGAGATCTTCTGGGTCGATTGTACAAATGGACGTGCCTCAGGGCTCAATTCCTTGCGCCCTCCTTTCTGCTTGCGCCCTCCTTTCTGCCAAGGAGGGTCGCGTTCGTATACGGCTTAGAGATCTCTAGTCAGATCGTTAAGCCAATTCCTAAAAGGTTGGGTCTAGTGGGTAAAAGTCGCCACATAACCACGCAGCCGGCTGCGTGGTATGCTATGAGCATTCCCAACCTCCCTCCCCCGCTTTCCGGAGGGTTGCCCATATTTGCTTCGGGCGCAAAAAAAAAAGGCTCAATTCTCGGCCCCTTTCTGTTTCTTGTATATATGGCTTACCTTACATAGTAGGGATAACCATGATATAGTATTATTTGCTGATGATACTTCATTAAGGAGATAGAGTAGGTCAGCTCAAATTCTAATTTCGCCCCCACTTCCCCACGCGTCGTATGCTATGTACCGACATGTTTGTAATCACTAATACTGTAAGTAGATAGGTCGTTAGATACTTATTTCATTAGGTTTATCATATTTATGCCTGTTTCTTAACGCCAACCTAGTCGCTTCTTATTTTTATTACGGTTATTTTCCATTTTAATTTTACGTTGTCCTGTTGCGTAATGTGTATTCTGATCGTAAGCGACACAACCTCCCCCTTCAAAGGCCGAAGCGAAACTGACTGGGCGGCAGGAATCAAGCTTCAAGAGGCCAATAGTTTAGGTAATTTCTTTTTACAGTGAAAATAATGGTATTTTATAAAGTAAATAACATAAGCACTGCTTTATAGTTAGTTCAGTTAGTATGCAAAGTTTCATGATCTTATTTAAAATATTTTATGAATAACAGCGGTTTATTGTTTATTTTGGAGGTAACTTTGGATTTTTTTTCTATAGAGAAAATTTTACGGAATCGTGTTTTCGTCTAACACAGTCCTTAACATTTTTCCTCAACTTTACCATATATTTATTTCAAAATTAATGCTGCAATATTTTCGGCATAACAGAGGATCTTGCTAAGCCATTTGAGGTTATATTTCCCCTAATTTTTAAATTAAAACGACAGTTATTAAATTACAACGAAGTAAATAATGCTATAGCTAAGTTAGTCAATTGGTTTAATGTTAATAATTTGCATTTGAATGGAACTAAAACTAAATGTATGAAATTCGTCACTCCTAATGTTAAACATGTCAATACTAATGTAATTTTAAATGGGGAGGAATTGAGTCTTGTTGATACTACCATTTTTCTTGGAATTACACTGGACGCAAAGCTTCAATGGCTCCCCCATATATCAAAACTAGCTAGCAGACTTAGTTCTGCAGCATATTCTGTAAAAAAGATTAGAACTCTTACCAGTGTTGAAACAGCCAGAATAGTTTACTTTAGTTATTTCCATAGCATTATGTCGTATAGTGTTTTGCTATGGGGACACGCGACTGACACTGAAATTATATTTATTTTGCAGAAGAGGGCCATTAGAGCAATATATAATTTAAAACCAAAAGAGTCACTGAGACAAAAATTTAAGGAAACCAATATATTAACTCTGGCCTCTCAATACATTTATGAAAATGTAATGTACGTACACAAAAATAAAAGTAGTTTTGCGAAAATAAGTGATATTCATTCTGTAAATACTAGGAGGCGACACAAGCTAGTAGTACCAGTTACTCGACTCCACCGAGTCAGTAATCCTTGGGGCGATGTATACGCTTTTACAACAAAATCCCAGAAAATATACAAATTTTGTCATACACAAAGTTCAAAAATGTTATTAAACTAAGTTTGTATAAAAAGGGTTATTATAATATTAAGGAATTTATGGATGATAGTAACCCCTGGAAAGGGTGATCGCTACCAAGCTATTTCTAATTTGTCTTGTGTTGTTAATTGTAAACATGATTGTAAGCTATTATTGGAAAAAAATAGTCCCGCTAAGTTTCTTCCCGGGACAGAGGTGTTTTTTTTTTGCGAACCAGTGGTACATTAAAAAAGTGACATTCAATAAGTATTGTTATAATCTACATTGAATAAAAAAGTTTCTGTTTCTGTTTCTGCAAGCGGCTCACCAAAACTATTATTACGAAGACGCAAATGTAGTAGATTATGGATGTGACCGTTTTTAGGGTTCCGTAGTGAACTAGGAACCCTTATAGTTTCGCCATGTCTGTCTGTCCGTCTGTCCGTCCTCGCTTAATCTCTGTGGCCGTCAGCACTAGAAAGCTGAAATTTGGTACCAATATGTGTATCAATCACGCCGACAAAATGGTAAAATAAAAATTGGAAAAAAATGTTTTATTAGGGTAGCCCCCTGTATGTAAAGTGGGAAGTGATTTTTTTTTTAATTTCAAACCTAACGTGTGATATATTGTTGGAAAGGTATTTAAAAATGAATAGGGGTTTACTAAAACCATTTTTTGATAATGTCAATAATTTCGGAAATAATCACTCCAAAAGTAAAAAGCAATGTCCCCCCCCCCCTCTAACTTTTGAACCATAAGTTTAGAAAATATGAAAAAAATCTGAAAAGTAGAACTTTGTAAGGACTTTCTAGGAAAATCATTTTGAACTTGGATGGAAACAACAGTACCCACTACCGGGAGCAGTTGCAGGAGCGCGGAGCGCTGCTGGAGCGCGAACATAATGGATACCCACCTTTAAACTCATAAGTGGGAACACTTATTGTGACGGACGGGAAACTACGGAACCCTACACTGAGCGTGCCCCGACACGCTCTTGGCCGGTTTTTTTGAGACCAGATATAGCTTACATTCATCTAGACGACATTTCAAATAGCGGTCGGTGGAATGGGGTGGGTTCTTGAATTGATCGATACCATCGAACGAGCGGGGTGGCAGAAAAGGATCGACGATCGATTGATTGATGTGGTCACACCTTTACACAGCCTCTACACGGTTACATACATACCAATATAAATAGGACAATGGAAAAATTTAGACCCAGAAGAATTATTTGTGAGCCATAAAAATCTTCCTCCGCAGCTCAACGCAAAAATGTATTAATAAATAAATAAAAATATTCATACTATAGTGTTTTATTTATATCACAATTTATAACATCGATGTGCGCCTGTAAAAATAGCTGCTTAGACGCAGTTCACAGTTTGAAAAGCATTTACATCGACAATTTGTTGTTAACAATAAGGTTAATATAAAAATCACAGATAAAAATTTCCTATTGCAATCATTGCAATTGGATCAGCATAAAATTGTAGAACATTTAACAATATACCTATATGTTATAATAGAGGTAATTTATATGACAATATAATCTGTCGTGTTCCAAAAATATTGTGGTTTTTGTTTCACAGAACTCTATTTAATGTTATATTGTTAATCTTAAAATTACAATCAAGCCACTAGAGATTTAATTATTCAACAATTGGGTAGTTGACACTATAGGTACATAAATGACTACTAATATAATTTAAATTTGCTACTTTTAGTACCTAGTGGCTAAAAACTTGTCGATATAATAAGACATTGAAGTATATGTGGCAGAGTCACACTGCAGCCTGCTGATACGGTTGTAGCACGAACGGGTCGGCTCGACCGGGGTAGGACATCGCCATAGATAATACACTACATACCAGAGACCCCGCTCCCACAGAATACCAGCGTAAAATAACAGCTTAATGCTGCTGTGTTTCGTATGATGAGTGTAGAGAATTGAGACTATTTAACTGGAAACGAAGCATTCCATCTGAGTCCTCAGGTTTGACAGTGCATCAGCGTTTTGATTCTTAATCGAAGATAAATGTTGATGCCTATGGGCCACAGTAACTTACCATCAGGTGTACTGTGTGCTCGTTTATCACCCTTATTTAAAAAAAAGTATTGTACGTAGTACATATTCTTTCACTGAGATGATTTAAGACGATTATTTGATTATAAAAATATGATGTTATTACACTGTATTCCGATATAACTACTACAACTTCTTTGTTCTGATAGATTTTAAAAAGTATGTTAATTGTGATTTCGAAGCACAGAACCGCAGAAAAATAAATTACTCTCTACCGGACGGGTCTAGTGTCAAATACCCAGTTGTATATTTCACACGGCTAGTGTAAATAATGTCATAAAATTCTATCCAAAACATTTACAAATGTGAATATACTCGTATATTGTTCAATAGTTAGAAAATAAAGTGGTCATGCAAACACATCACAGTTCTTTTACTGAAGACAAAATCCATTCAGTAGATGTTACATTATATGTTATGGCTATAAAATGTTTCGAAAGTATATATTTATATACTCTTTTTATAAGGAACATAGCCTACATTGAGAAGCGAAACATTTTGTCCAATAATTAATTTTAACTACATATTTATCAACATTTAATAACACAGTTTGTAACGATTCAGATATAACAGGGTAGTTTGTAAAATGAACCCTTAGGCTTGTCATATCTTTGCTACCTACATTATTTATTTATAATTTATTGTAGTCAACTTGGGTCTTACACGGGGCGGCCTTAATTCCTCGTGATACTCTGTGCGGGTCAACCCAGGGAGAATAAGAAAATTGTTAAAGTTAGATAATTAAGTAATAACTTAATACTTATCATTAATTCTACACTTGCTGTCCATCAGCAGTCTTATTGCGCGTCACCCACAAAATGTTGGGCTTTTGGTAATACTGCTCTATTTGTAGTAACGACTTTCCTTTAGTTTCTGGCAACAGAAGGAATAAGACGACAGTGGCAAGGGAAGCAGCCGACCCGAATAAGCAAAAGACGCCCGACATGCCTATGGAGTTCTTCATGACTGGATACAGCTTAGTAAAGCCGAATAGAACCGCATTGAAAACGCAGAATATGTAGCCCCCACAAAGGCCTCTCACTTTCGTTGGTAGAAGTTCGCCGATCATTAAACCTGGCAGTAAGAAGAATGCCAGCGTGTTAAATGCGACGTATCCTAGTATGAGAATTGGTGTGATGATACCGGTACCGGCGCCTTGGTAAAGTACTAAGGAAAGGGCGAGGGTACAAATAGCCGAACCCATGCCAGATATCATTACAAGGGAACGCCGCGTTAACTTTAGTAGAAGGATGCAAGCGAGCATTGTCACCCCGAGTCTAGTGCAGGCGCTTGCGTTTGCAACAATCTGTAACAAAGATAATATAATTAAGAATTTTGTCTCATACAGGCTGTCAAATATAGGCTGTCCCAGAAATCTACTAACATACGCAATCGGGGCTAGCGTGTTGTAGGTGATTGATTGTTAAAGCTTTTAAACGCTGTTTACGTTAATAGTTTTTTGTAAATACTTGTTAAAATAGTTTTTGTTTAGTGTTTAGTATATTTAATTGTAGGATAAAATAGTTAAAAAGTTATTCAATGTAATTAAAAATTATAAATATTATTGTATATTACCTATTTCATCAATTGTAATTTCAGTATTACTGTGGCCGTGGAAGGAAAAGATCTCCCGCCGGGCATGGTGTTATGCCCGGAGCGCGGCCAACGCTCCGTGTGATAGTTCGGAGATGTTCTATATATATACTGTTTATGATTCGGAATGTTGATAGCGTGATTTAGGCTTCGGTGTATTTCGCTTGTGGCGCGACGACAGCGCCGCCACAAATGAATGAGGAAAGAATGACAAAGAAAATTTATGTTGCAGAAGTGAATGGCAGAGTCGGAAAGGGACCTCCTAGGCGAAAATTTATCGACCAAATTGACGATTTATTGAAAACGGGCCAAATTAGGAGCACCCTTAAACGACGAGCATGTATGCGTAGGTATATGGACGTGAAGGAGGCCAGAGAGGTGTGTCAGGATCGTGTCAAATGGAAGTCTATAGTCTCTGCCTGGCCGTGCGTGAGTGTTTATGTGTTATGTATTACTAGAATCACAACCTACACTTAAATAAACAGGACATTATCACCACACATTCCGTACTCTGTACTAAAGACGCACCTAATTATCATCCCCTGATAGTGCAATGTTTTTTCTGTAAGATTTGGTAGTCGAATTATTAGATCCCTTGGACATTGCACGCTGTTCTCTGGCATCTCTAATGGTTACTCTATTATCTCTTTGTCTTTGATGGTATAATCTTTTCGCTACCTGATATCTTTTACGCCATCACACCATAGTAAACTTATTATATAGGCGAAAGTATACGTAACGTTAGATATTATACCGATTGAAAATGTAGCTGAGCTCAGCAAAGACTAACTGAAGCGGCTGAATTTGTCAAATATAGGCTGTCCCAGAAGTCGACGTCAAGCCGGAAGCGACTGATAGCAGCCCCCTGTCCATGGATTTTAGTACCTCTATACTCCATGCCTCTGTCACTCTTGCTACCTGCGTGAAATAATTATGTACCTACAATCGCGAGTCACCCAGGGTAACATACGCAATCGGGGCTAGCGTGTTGTAGGTGATTGATTGTTAAAGCTGTGGCCGTGGAAGGAAAAGGGGAGATCTCCCGCCGGGCATGGTGTTATGCCCGGAGAGCGGCCAACGCTCCGTGTTGTAGTTCGGAGATGTTCTATATATACTGTTTATGATTCGGAATGTTGATATCGTGATTTAGACTTCGGTGTGTTTCGCTTGCGGCGCGACGACAGCGCCGCCACACATTCTTTCCACATGACCAAACTACCGAAGCATTCCTTTCCTAATCCTGGTCACAACATCATCTTGCAAACCACGCTCTTCTCTTATCACACAATTTCTCACCCTGTCATTCAGATTCAGCCTTAATATAATCCTTAACGATCGCATTTCTACTGCGTTCATTCTACTCTCGTGCTTTGTCTGCCACACCCAACTTTCACTACCATACGTTAAAGTAGGGACCAACACAGCATTGTGAATTGCCATACGTGCTATTTGCGACACATTTTGACTCTTCACAATAGAGTGTAGAGCCACATTTACTCGATTGCCTGCATTCACTCGTCGTTCTATATCCTTATCACATCTCCCATCCCTGCTACCAATACGCTACCCAAATATACAAGCTCATCTACTTGCTCGATCAACTCCCCTTCTATTCTTATTTCACATATCGTTTTACTTTCTTCTCTTTCAAAAACCACAACTTTCGTCTTAGTTGCGTTCACTTTCGTACCCCGTTCTTTTAGTGATCTGTTCATTAATGTAACCATCATTTGCAACTCGGCCACCGATGACGCAAGAATAACTTGATAATCGGCGTACAAAAGGCATTTGACGGTTAACTCACCCATTCTTAATCCGTTTTCTTTAACTTTCAAATTTTGCAAACAACTGTCCATAAATAGGTTGAACAGCCACGGGCAAGCCACACAGCCCTGTCTGACACCTTTATGGATGCCAAACCAGTCCGAGTAGACCCCGTTGATCCTAACACAAGCACTAGAGTCTCTATAAAGAGACTCCAATGCCTGTATCAAGCCAGCGCTCAGCCCAAATGAGTTCAGTGTTTGCTATAGCGCATCCCTATCCACTCTGTCATAGGCCTTTTCCAAGTCCATGAACGCACAAAAAAACTTTTGGTTTTTGGCCAAAAACTTCTCCGCGATCATGCGCATGGAAAAGACTTGATCTGTACATCCCATTCCCTTTCTGAATCCCGCTTGCACATCCCAAATTTTTCCATCAGTTTCTTTCATGACCCTTTCAATCAGTACCTTACCATACAGTTTTCCCACAATGTTAAGAAGGCTGATACCACGGTAGTTTTTACAGTCCTGCTGCGACCCTTTTCCTTATATACTGGGACTATCACGGCTTTGCACCAGTCTACCGGTACCCGCTTAAGTTCCCAGCATAAATTAAACAAGGCGTGCAGCAGGCCTGCCACCACTTCCTCTCCAGCCCTTAGCATTTTGAGTGAAACTCTATCATATCCGGCAGCCTTACCTGCTTTCATGCTTTTCATTGCTTTCATTATTTCATCTATACTTATCTCGCTACCTCTTTCCTCTTCTTTCAAAGTTTCTACTTCATTTAATTCATACGTTGACTCCTCACTCATAAACACGCTTTCAAAATATACCTTCCATCTCTTTAAACTCAAAACTTCATCATTCAGAACAAATCCATTCTCGTCTCTTATAGCATTCATTATAGGCTGTTTTGAATGTCCCCTGGCAGTTCTTACGAGTTCCCAGAACATTTTAATATTCGCCTGGAAGTTATCCGATATTCTTCTATCTATCCGTCCTTTCTTGCTTTTTCCTTTCAACTACTTCTTTTACTCTCTTATTTAGATGTCTAAAGACTGCCTTTTTTCTTTCAATATCATCATTCGTACCGCTAGAATTACCAGCCTTTGTTGCTAGTAAATCTAGCCATGCTCTCTTCTTTGCTTCAACTTCCATACGTATCTCATCATCCCACCATAACGTATTATTTTTCCTTTCATTTATCCTCTTATTAACACCATATACTTCGGTAGCTGCATCCACTAAACCTTTCTTAACATTTTGCCATACATTCTCCAAGCTCATTCATACATAATTCATCCAAACCACTTATATTTTCTTTCAGTCTACATTTGAACTTGTTTTTCTCACCTTCCTCTTGTAGCCTTTCTATTCTAATATGCTGTAATGCAGTGGTAGACACAGATGACCGATGGCGCCAACGCCTGAATAGACCATTAATTCGGCACGAAACCAAATAATGATCCGTTCCTAATTTAGACCCCCGGCAGACCCTTGTATCTACCACTGCGCTCCTCATTCTTTCATCCACAATTATGAAATCTATCATGCTTCTATCATCACCTCTTTCCCAAGTATACATGTGAATCCTCTTGTGGCGAAAGCAGGTGTTCGTCACAAAAAGATTCTTTTCCACACATACGGTGAGGAGGCTTTCACCATTCTCGTTGTTGCTTTGAATAAGGTCGTCACTTGGTTGGGTATAGTGAAATAAAACTAAACACGTATGCTCTGTTCAACGATCTATTGGACACTAAATGCATACAAGGAATGTGAGCGTAATAAACAAAATACATTATTTAGTCAAACATACCGCCCACCAAAAGGTACTTAAGACCTTTTCGAAATAAACAAATTAATAAAACATTTGAACTTAACTAGTAACTGAAACAATAAATGCTACTAACAATGTTTGTACTTGAAATTATTCATTGCTTTACTTTAAAATAAACTTTACCTTAAAACCTTACAATTTAACATTACAATTTAAATAATGCAAGTTGATAAATAGCTATTATTAGCTATAAAACTTAGAACAAACAAATAAAGAAAACTTCACAAATATAATGCTAATTTGATACTTAACTACTGAATATAATGCAAAGAATACAATTGAAAGTTATTGAATTAAATTAAAATATTAATCTTTATAAGAAATCGGTAATGCACACAAATTTGAGATGGATCTCCGAGTTAATTTACCATTATAACGGACGGTATACACGCGTGTTATATTGTCTTGTCCAGGATGTTTTTCAGTTATCCGTGCCAGAGCCCACTTGCTAGGCGGTAAATTTTCATCTTTTAGCAATACTATATCACCAACTTCAAACTCAGGTGTTCTCTTTAACCACTTAGGTCGCTGATTAAGTCGGGACAAATATTCAGTCTGCCAGCGTTTCCAAAACGCTTGAACCAGTCTTTGAGTGTGTTGCCATCTGGATAACTGACTGTAGTTCTCAATTGTATAATCGCGGTCTGGTATCGTGATTGGTGCTTCTCCAATTAAAAAATGTCCAGGCGTGAGTACTTGAATGTCATCAATCGTGTCCACATCTGTGGATAACGGTGTTAAAGGCCGAGAGTTCAGACATGCTTCGATTTGTGTGAGCACTGTCATGAATTCTTCAAATGTTAAGTTTACCTTCAGTGTCTTTCGTAAGTGCTGTTTGACTGATTTGACACCAGCCTCCCAGAGTCCTCCAAAGTGTGGTGTGTATGGTGGTGTAAAATGCCATTGCGTGCCATCACTTGCCAATTGATCTGCTATGTGTCCAGGCATTTCCAGTCCTGCCTCTCTCCACATTTTAACTAATTCCTTATTGGCTGCAACAAAGTTCGTTCCGTTATCGCTCCAGATTTCATTACATCTTCCTCTTCTGGCAACAAAACGTTTGAATGCTGCTATAAATGCATCAGATGTTAAATCGCTCACCATCTCTAAATGTATCGCCTTTACAGCCATGCAAATAAATATGCAAATGTAAGCCTTCCTGCTTTTAGCACCTCTTCCTTTCGAATTTAGCAGGTAAACTGGACCAGCAAAGTCTACTCCACTTCGAGAGAATGGACGCGTTGGGGTCACACGAGGCTCAGGTAAATCACCCATCACTTGTTGTCTGAAAGTAGCTCGTTGCCGTGCACAAGTAAGACATCTTTGTATGTACCTTTTCACCAAACTCTTGCAGCCAATGATCCAGTATTTACTCATGAGGTATGCAATCATAAGTTTAATTCCACCATGCATTGTTTTCTGGTGTGCGTCAGCAAGAACCAGTGTTACGAAGGTGTTTCTCTTACCTATGATTATAGGGTGTTTTATGTCTTCATCGACGTGTGCATTTCTTAATCTGCCGCCCACCCTGAGGATATTTCGTTCATCAATGTATGGGCTTAGCGTCTTCAATATGCTCGTGGCCTTCACAGGCTTGTGGTCTTTTAATCTTCTTATCTCGTCTGAAAATTCTTCTTGTTGTACTTGTCTTATACAAATATCTAAAGCATTGTGCATTTTTACTACAGTCAATTCATAGTTAGGAATCTTTTGATCCCTTTTCATATTTAGAAATCTTTTACATATTACTATTACTCTTAACAGCTCCGTAAGTGTATCATATTCTTCAAATTTAATTATTTTTCTTTCACAATCCGTAACATTAACATAGGACTGTATGGCCTTTTTCCTTTCCATTTGTGTAGGTGGTATTGAAGGTCTAGTATACTCAATGTGTTTTTCGCCGAGCCAAGTTGGTCCCTTCCACCATAACGTTTTCTGCTGTAGCTCTGATGTCAAAGCACCTCTTGAAGCTATATCAGCTGGATTGTCTGACGACTTCACATGATACCACTGGGAGACGCTTGTTTGCTCCAGTATTTCCACTACTCGGTTTGCAACAAATGGCTTCCACCGATTTGGTTCCCCAAAAAGCCATGATAATACAATTGGAGAGTCAGTCCATGCAAATACATTTTGTGATGGAATTCTCATAGCGTTGCTTACTTTGTATAATAATTTGGCTAGCAGGGTTGCTCCACTTAGTTCAAGTCGCGGTAAAGAAATGGTCTTAACAGGAGCGACTCTCGTCCTCGCGGCGATGATGTGTGTTTTTATATCACCATCTTTCGTTAGTACTTGGCAATATACTACAGCTGCGTATGCCCTCTCAGAAGCATCGCAGAATCCATGTAATGTTACTCGATCCTTTTCATTGCTTAAAATGTTCACCCATCGTTGAACTCTTATTTTATTGACATTTTTTAAATCTTCTTTTATGATTTCCCATTCTCTTTTCAGTTCTTTATTTATGTCTTCGTCCCAACCAACTCCTTCTAGCCACAATCTTTGCACAAGTATCTTTGCTCTAACAATTACTGGTGCTATCCATCCAAGTGGATCAAAGAGTCTTTGTAAATCTGACAGTATGAGTCTTTTTGTAATATTGGTTGATATAGGTTCCAGTTGCAGTTGGTAACAAAAATTATCTTCTCCAAGATTCCATGTTAGGCCAAGGGCTTTAATGGTGCCATCTAGTTTCAAATTAAGACTAGCCTTTGTGGTGATTCGGTCTGGTTCTATCGATTTTAAAAACTCAGGATCATTTGAGGCCCATTTCTGAAGTTCAAATCCACCTCGTTCAAGAATTGTCATGATTTCTTTGCTGATACGAGTTGCTTGTTCTGTTGTGTCACAGCCTGAAGTCAAGTCATCGACGTAAAAGTCTTCACGAATAATTCTAGCAGCTTCAGAATATTCTTCACCCTCATCATCTGCGAGTTTCATCAAAGTTTTGACAGCTAGGTAAGGTGCACATGCTGTACCAAATGTGACAGTTTTCAATCTGTAATCTTTAACATCCGCTAGCTGGTCACCAGCTCTGCCTGTGGTGTTACGACGCCAGAGTATTCTGTGGTAGTCTGTATCCTTCTTCTCCAAGAGAATCATTCTGTACATTTTCATTATGTCACTTGCAAAGCATACCCTATGCATGCGCCATCTCATTATTATGCTTCGCATATCTTCTTGGAGTACCGGTCCAGTCATGAGCTCATCATTCAAAGATATGCCATTATTAGCTTTGCACGAAGCGTCAAATACAACTCTGATTTTAGTTGTCTCCTTATCTCTTCGAATAACGGCATGATGTGGTAAATAAACAGAACGATTGTTTATTTCATCTTTCGGAACTTCTTCCATATGTCCCATTGCTAAGTATTCTTCTAATACCTTGTCGTACTCTTCTTTTAAATCCGGTGTTTTATATAGTCCTTTTTCTTGCTGAATCAAGCGCTTCATTGCAATTTCTCTCGTATTTCCGTCCGGTGTAACAATGTCATTGGAACGAAATGGAAGTCCCACAATGTATCTTCCCTCGCTGTTTCTTTTATGATTCTCTTCATAGAATTTTTCACATCGTATTTCTTCTTTGGTGTGCTTTCTTTTTGAATCTTGTTCTATTTCCCAAATTGCCTTTAAGAAATCTTCTGCTATGATCTGATGATGCATAACCAGTACTGACTCTGCTTGTTGTGGTCTATCATCTATATTTCCGAATAAAATCCAGCCAAGGTTTGTTTTATGAGCGCACGGAGACCCTGGTGGACCCTTGATTAATTCATTTTCCACTATACGTGCGTATACGTCAACACCCAAGAGCAGGTCAATAGAACCTGGTTTGTAGTAGTTTGGATCAGCTAGTTCTAACCCATCTAAATGAGGCCAATTGCCCTTTTTGATTATATGCGAAGGTATTTTAGTTGTAAGTTGTTTTGACATAACATAAGTTCTGACTTCTAGGTTGTAAGCTGCGCATCTCGACTGTACGTTGATTTGAACGACTTGTTTTAAATCTTCTCTAGTTGATCCAACACCAATGACCGCACCCCTAATTGGATATCTCCTAGCCTTGAGTAGTTGTGCAGCACGTTCACTTATGAAGCTAGCTTGGGAGCCTTGGTCAATTAATGCTCGCAGCGTGGTCATATAATTGTCTTCACTTCTTACTATTACAATTGCTGTTGCAAGTAATGCTGTACTTTCTTTGCTAGAACTGTGTGCAACCACTGTAATGCTTTCTTTCTCTCCTTCATTCTTCTCCACGTTTGTATGTAAAGCCACTTCAGGTTGTTTTGTACGTACTTTATCAGAATTGCCTGTTGTGCTTTCACTTACGTTGCTTTCCTTATTTTCGTGAAGAAGAGAATGGTGGCGCCTTTTGCATAACCGACAACATGTTGGAATACGACATTGCCTTACAGAGTGTCCAGGTGAAAGGCAATTGAAGCACAAGTTATTAGTTTTAATGAATTCACTTCGTTGTAGTGGTGAATGTTTTCCGAACACTACAATGGCTAAGTGTATGATTTTCATTGCACATTTGACATTTTTTGCATGTTTCTACGTTGGTTGTAATGTGATACGACTTCTCTCGTTGGATGACATTATTATTCAATCTTTGTTTCGTCGGTTCTGTGAGCTCCAACGTGCGAAAACGGCTTTCTAAAAATTTACGAAAAATATCGAGTGATGGAAGACTATCAGGATCTTGGCAATTGTTGCTAACGTGTTCTTCCCAGTCTTTATGCGTCTCAGAGTCTAGTTTCTGCACAGTCACAAATATTATCATAGGATCCCAGTTTTCAATATTTACCTTCATGTTTTTAAGCTGATGCAAACATTCGAACGTAGTATCTAGCAAACTCTTAATATGATTTGAAGAATTTACGGTCATCTTCTTTTGTGAAAAAAGTTTTTTCATGACGGCGTTGATAGTTATTCGTTTATTACCATATCGTCTTTTTAATATGTCCCATGCTTGTTCATAGTTCGAATCTGTTACCTGTACATGTTTTAATATAGACGCAGCTTCACCAGTAAGACTAGTTTTTAAATAATGCAATTTCTGTACATTATTAAGCGTTTCGTTAGTGTGAACAAGTGTATTAAACAAGTCATGAAACGATAACCACTCTTCATAATGCCCACTATAGGTTGGTAACTGTATTTTGGGTAGCACTACACGAGTTTGTTGAGATTGAGATTCACTTGATATTAATAACGGAGCACTGTCACTAACTTGTTGGGATACTAACAAATCTTTGAGCTCAGTTTTCACAGTAATGTATATTTCTTCATGGTCATAAAACTCCTCCTGCGCAATGTACGGTATTTGCTCTCTTTTTTCCCTCGATATGTTGCAAATAATTTGGTCGTAAGCTTCTTTATATTCGCACCAATAATCTTCTAAACATTTAAGGCGTGATTCGACGTAATTTTGTGTTAATCTTGCTTTTGGGCACTTTTTCAGGTTAATTTGTGTTTTCTTCATAGTGCGTGCAATGTTTTCCACTTTAATCAAAGCTTTTTCCACTTCCGTAGCCATTATTTATACAAAGTAGATATAAAATCTTTAATCTTAACAAAGTAAAATGAAATGAATTTAAACTCAAACTCTTGCTAATGAATTTAAACTCCAACACTTGTTAACAGGTCGACCCTTTTTTTTTTCAAATCTTTGTTCTTGGGCAGCCCCTAAAGGAGCAGGTAAACGTCGCTGGATCCGGCTCGAATTTGGACCATATGTTGCTTTGAATAAGGTCGTCACTTGGTTGGGTATAGTGAAATAAAACTAAACACGTATACTCTGTTCAACGATCTATTGGACACTAAATGCATACAAGGAATGTGAGCGTAATAAACAAAATACATTATTTAGTCAAACACTCGTTTATGCTTTCATCACCGAACGTTCCCAATATCCTTTCATAACCAAGCCTCCTCACTCCAACCCTTCCATTAAAATCTCCTAGCATAATAATATTTTCATTTTCCTTACATTTCATTAACACCATCCTTACCATTTCCCAAAACTGCTCTCGGATATAAGTGGACTTAGACATGTCTGGGGCGTAGACCCCTAGCACAAACAACATTTTCATTCGTATCCAGAGCAATCTTGGGTTTACACATTCACACTCTTTCACACATTGACCCATTCTTTCTGAAATGATAATACCTACTCCCTGGCATGCCCGCTCGATCTCGTCTACCCCAGACCAGTATGCGGTATACATGCCATGTGTAGTGACATCCTTCCCCTTCTGTTTCGTCTCATTTACACATAACACATCTATTCCTCTATCATACATCATATCGCATACTTCATCCATTTTATCATTCGTTGCTCCACATACATTCAACGTAGCCAGACAGGCCTCTGCAATCCACTTTTCGTCCTTCCGGGAGACAGCACGTGACGGGTGGCGAACCTCGTCGCCGGTTTTCCTCAAGGAGATTCTTGGCACCTCTGCCCCATTAAAGGGGCGCCGGGAAGTCGGCGCCATTTCTTTTATTCGGTTCCTCATAGTGCGAAATATAGGGTAGTAATGATTTCTTAAATTTACGCGAATACTTCGGGTGCTTTACAGTCCCCCCCCCCCCCCCCGTGACCACGGACGAAACGTCGGGATAAAAATAAATTAAAGTTGAATTAAACGCGATAAAATCCGTAAATAATAGTTTTATTCAATATAGAGTAGTATATTTTACGCCGCTACCACGGCGAAGAGCCGAGTCTGTTCTATCGTCTTGTCGCTCATTTAGCACCACCCGGAGGACACGTGTAGGGTGGGCCTAGGATAAGGTGGTCAAAGCCTACGGACGCGAGCGACTTATCCCCCTAAGATAATTTTTTATTAATGGAATTTATTTTCCATTAATAAATAATGATAATTAAGTCAATTAATGTCAAGGTATGGATACACGATTTAATAAAACATAACCTAATTTTTATAGAATAAAACGGAGTTACAGTGTTTATCGAGCGAAGTCTGAGAACAGGATGACAATAAAAATGGATTATGACTTATATATACTTGTAACAATGAGAACAAAATTTATTCTCATGGACGTCAGCATAATTTGTTCCAGAGAATCTTATTACTTACGTATTTTATAAATAAGTAAGTAAGTATATAAGTTAGTTGGAAACAACAGAAAACAAACGGTGTCGTATAACTTATTCTCATGAATGTCAGCATAATTGATTTTAGAACATTTTATGTATTTTGCAATATTTTACACGCATTTACTTTACACGTGTATACGTGTAAAGTAAATGCTGAGTCAACCCCTTCAACTTGTTGCTGTGTTTTGCTTTTGGTTGACAAATCATTTATCTACAGGATGAGTATTCTTAACTCGCTCACTTCAAACCAATTCGCTCACTTAGAACCCGCCAGCAACGATAAAATTTTATGTACTACAAGCTTGGCAAAGAAGGAAAACATCGTGGGGTAACATTCATGTCTAAGCAATGAAAATATTTGCAAAATGTGAAATTTACATGTTGGGGCATCACGGTGGATTCTTATCCTCTCCAAAACCCTCTCAGAAATGAGAGGAGTCATCTGCTATCGGTGGGAGGCATAGTGGAACGTTTAGAAAATGATGTTATAACGGGACGTATAGTAGTTTACGGTTCGTTTAAGTTTAGATGGGTGAGGGTCCGAGGGCGGAGTTTAACAAAATTATGATGATAATGATTAACTTACATGAGGATTGAGCGATCCACCGGATTCTTTAACGATGTCAACGGCGTAGAATATAACAATGTAGCTGCCAGAAAGTATTTGAAGCATGTTGAAAGCGTTGATCAATAACAAGGGTTTTAGAACAGGCGCTCTCGACACTGTTGCGAAGAAGCGTATGGTTTCCTCCCCTCGTGCCTTCTCTTTTTCTCGCGCTGATATCAGTTCATGAAGTTCCCTTTGTGCCTGAAAAAATGTGAAAAAAGATTAAAACTTCACAATGATTCATAATGCCTCATATAATGTATATAAATGTAAATGTATCTTCTGGCCGTTTCCGTTCACAGAGATTAATGGATATAATAAGAGGCGACTAGGAAATAATCTGCGCCCTCATTTCTACCAAGGAGGGTCGCGTTCGTATACGGCTTAAAGATCTCTCGTCAGACCGGTAAGCCAATCCATAAAGGCGGTGTTTAGTGGGTAAAAGTCTCCACATAACCACGCAGCCGGCTGCGTGGTATGCTCTGAGCATTCCCCACCTTCCTCCCCCGCTTTGCGGAGGGTTGCCCATATTTGCTTCGGGCGCAAAAAAAGGAAATAATCTGATGGTTCTATATGTTCTCCAGACCGAATTTGTATCACGGCGGCCGGTCTCAACGAGATTAGTCATCAGCGAAAGACGTACGAAGTATTAGCGTCTGCGCAAGCAACAGGTGACTCTATTCTCTCACTCACATAGTTCGATAGGACGGCAATTCGACACGACTGTAGACAGATCAGGCGTACGGCATTACATGCTTTCCAAGCCACGGGGGTGAAACATCACCAACTTCCTGAAACTCGGTTCTATTGAGAATTTTTTGAGAAAAACTAAACAGATTTTTGGCCTGAAGCGACATTTGAACCCAGAACCACATGATCGTCTAGAATCTAGATCAACAAGGCTGACGCTAAAGGCGCTATACGATTATATTATATGCTACATAGTTTGTAGGCTTTAGTTGTCGTAACCTTCAACAATGAATCGGAGAGGCCAAGTGAAAACGAGTTGGCAACCTCATTTTCATATTGTTGTAAGTTGTTATTAGGAAGATGCTACTGCCCACTGTTTTTCTCTGTCGCCTTTTAAGACACCCAAAGGCCGATGTGGGCACTGCATATGCTTACACCGTCGCTAGACGTGAACATTTTCGCTACTACACGAAATATAACCGTGAAGTATACATAAAGATTTGTTATTATTGTTTTTAGTATTCATCGTGGTCAATGCTTATGAGGTTTTCTCCAACTTCGAAATGATATTTTTCCTCGTTAACAAAATTATAAAGTATAATAATATGATGACGAAAATTGCTACCTAAAATGTATGTAAAAAGTGGCAAAAAATGCTTTGTCGTGGAAAGATAAATGTATTATTGTTCCGTGAGAGAACATAACAATCTTAGAATTGGACGCTGAGTGTGTTCAGTGTTCTGAAGCACAATTTTCTACTTTTGTTGTCGTAAATAGAGGTGGAGGCAAATTTTATAAAATAAGGGATATAATTATTCCACATAAAGAAATAATAATTTCTTTTGTCAAATATTAGATACAAATCGGCCACGGTTTCCTTTTTAATAGATCTTAATGATAGCATTTCAATGAAAGAAAAATAATTATGGGCGACTAATGAATGCTAAATGGTGAATAAAAAAACAACATTTAACATTTTTGAACAATCGACCACAAGTCATAAAAATCACCCAGTTTCAGTATGAGACATATATAGGCTGTCATGCTATATTTTACATTTTATAATGTCTTAATACAAACGTGTTGCTAATATATGAAGAAAAATATAATGTAACGTATACAGAGACATGAAACTCACTTTCCCCCAAGCATGTACAGTCACAAGTATCACATGACTACGCATGTGCAATGTATGGTGCACGGGGGAAAGATAAAAATTGATTTTATTTCGCAGATAGATGTGAGTTTGGTACATTTGTAAATTTTTCATTAACTTTAAAAACGGAAAATGTGAGGAAATATATTGGCATTAAAAATATTTAATTAAAATTGGACGAAATTATCTCTGTACATCATACAGCGCCGTTCTGTCGGTGTTATCAGAGAGTTGATAGATCGTTGATTCGTCGAACCAACTACGTGCATTTACTGAATAGATCGTGGCAAATATGGCAATAAAAATTTAACTATCAAGTGTTCATTCATGATTTTATAGTTTTAAAAGCAAAAATGTTAAAATGCTGTTATTCTATGGAGACATTATGTTATATCCAAATGGTTTTTTTTTTGTTATCTTGTATACTTTTTAATAAATGCTTTTTTGTTGTTGCTCCCAGTACGGTTTGACGTACTTCTCATATCTTCGAAGTATTGTATTTTTGATTTCTTAGACATGTAGGTTTTCTTACGATGTTTTCTTCACTGGCGAGCAAGTGGTACGTCAGCACTTAAAATTGTAATAAATAATTTTCATATTGCCGCCGTAGATTGAACCCACGTTTCTCGTGTACTGAGAAAATTACTTTAATTGTTGGTTTTTTCTAATGTATCAGTCTTAAGCAGACTATTGTTAGAATTAAGCTCCTCATGCAGTTAGGAAGACTTACCGTAGTTGCGCCGGTACGCGATTTGTTATCTATTGGCATTAGAAAAATAAATCACAGAAGTTTCACACCATTCTGTGAAAGCCTGTAAGTATAATCATTTGTCCGACACAAATTTTTACTTTTTTACTTTCACATCCGACTATGCCTAGCAGTGTAATATGACAAAACGTATCTTCCTAGGTTATAAGGCTAATGTGTTTTACCATCTTGAGCCTTATCAGGGGTGTTGGTGTTGGATTACTTACTATAACTAAAACAGTGTATATTTTTTAATATGTCTAAGAGAATAAATAAAAATTTAATTACAACCTATCGGTATTCACTTAGCCTTGGCCGTCTATTTCTATACACGAAATTAATTAATGCGACAGCTAGCTCACTTACTGGAACCTCACCGTTAAAAGAGGCCTTCGTAAAATAGGCAAGAAAAAAAAACAATTTTTTACTTGCCTGTTTCATTTAGCATAATATAGTAAAAACTTACGAATTAATTTATATAAGTACTGTGTGATGTGATGACGAGTAGCTGGAGCATGTAACCAAATTAGACATCTGACAAGATTTGTGTAATTATTCACGTTACGATTACTTATTTTTTATGTATTAGAGCCACATTACAGCTTTATTATGGCTATAGCACGAATGGGTCGGCTCGACTGAGGTTAGACCACGCTCTCACAGAATACCAGCGTAAAATAGCAGCTTAATGCTTCTGTGTTTCGTATGGTGAGTGTAGATAACCGAAGACCCTTTTTACTAGAAACGAGGCATTCCATCTTAGTCCTTACGTGTGACAACGCATCTACATTTTGATTCGTAATCGAGGATAAATGCAGATGTATATGGGCCACAGCATCCACTTACCATCAGGTGGACTGTGTGCTCGTTTGTCACACTATTCTATAAAAAATATATCGCCATGGAAAAATACTGAGAAAATTACAAATAATATTTGAAGTATGTATGAATGACGAACTTCATATATACTACATATGAAGTTCGTCATCACGCATTGAGGCGACGTTGTCTTGTTCCAAAAATGCTTTCAAAACTTAAAGAGGCCCGAGCCCAAAAGTTGGACTTACGTAGTGTGGTATTTGATATTCGTATGCCTGAGAAAGAAATGTGCTGATAACGTCAAGTTGCAACGAAGAAGCGCGGACATATTTTTTTATTTTTAATGTAAATGCATATAAAAGAAGTTTTTATAGTTGAATAAAAATGACTTTCAATAAGTATTATGCAATAACATTGAATAAAAAAATTGATTAATTAATTTCATTAGTGACTAGACTACCTAGACTTTTCCAGCATATTTTCAGACTCTCTTAGTATACTGTTGAATTATTGGCAATAATGTACCGAGGGACCTCCTGTCTGAATTTTTTTCGGAATGTTTTTTTCATTGACATACGAGCACACATTCCACCTGATGGTAAGTGGATGTTGTGGCCCATAGACATCTACACTTATCCTCAAGAACTAAAATGCAGATGCGTTGTCACCCCTGAAGATTAAGATGGAATGCCTCGTTTCCAGTGAAAATTGGTATTATTTTTTAATAAGCTGCTACTTTCGCTAGTGTTGAAATTAGTGATATCCCGTATACAGAAGCAGCGACGTAGCAAGTTGGGGCCAGGGCTGCTGATAAAAAGATAATTAATCCTAACCCTCTCCGGTTGGGACTAATAAGGAAGATTAGAACACCACATACAAACTTTTTAATTTTAGCATTGTTGAAATATATGAAAATAGAGAGAATCTACACGCACTTGATTTCTAAGGCTAGAATTTTTTTAAAAAAATATATAATGTATATTGTTTTATTGATTTCAAATATAATGTAAATAAATATAAAGACTAAAGAAATTAGAGAAAATGAGTTAGCATTTTTTACTTTAGCGGCCTAACGGCTCCGAGCGGCTGTGAACCATGCCACGCAACTGCCACTTGACCACTTCTGAATCAGAGGGGTTTCGGTTAAGAAAAGGGGATTGGTTTCTGCAAGTCTCTTTGTTCAATCCAAAATAATTTAATAGGCACTATAGACGTAGGTATTTTATATGTGTTATATTTTAGGAGATTGCTATACAAACATCTGATGGGCCAAGTAGTTTGTTATAGTAGGTTATTATAAGATGTGGTAGTTTAGAGGGGCTAAGCACTCGCTGTAAATTTATATTAAATTTTATCGTACCATCTTAAATTATTTTAAATTTTTATTAAATTGTTTTATTTGTTTTAAATTTGCTAGGCGAAAATTATATATACTTAAAGCATGATATAAAAAAATTGCATCCTTAATAAATGATCATTGGTCGCTGCGCGCGCAGGCTCAAGAATCTTCAAGTCAACTGTCAACTGCTCGCTTATTGAGCTCGTTAAAGAAATTGGCGAAGTCAACGCGAATTAATAGAAATGACCACGCTTTGTAAACAACGGTAGGGGGGCGGCAGGCCGTTATTATAAGATGTTTTAATTAGATCATTTTCACTTAATTACTTTGTTTACGCTTTGAAAACAAAACCATAAGGCGAGTCACACACCACGCAGTTACTTTGAGTACTCAAAGCGCAGTTACGATAAGATATCTGTATCTGAGCGCATATCTTTCAATATCGCTCTCTATGAAATTTAATGAACACACACAGCGTGGATAGTTTATATTATATAGTTAAAAGTATCTGTAAACACTGACCTATATCGAAAGATGGTGACAGTATTATCTGCTCATACAAATATTCGTCTCTGCAGATACAAATATGGTATAGGATTGTATGTACCTGCAGATAAATACAGGTGGTCGCTAAAAAAATTTGATTAAATTCGCCTCAGTCCTTTTAAAGCTTTATATGACGTTCTATGCAAATTTTTTGCCTGTGTAAATGCTAAGGCAATATGTGCATCAGAATCAAAATCTGAATCCTATTCTGACGAGCTGTCCAGCGAATCTAGAAGCAACGTACGCCAATTCGTTGTTACGAACACTCTGTATAGGCAATCCACTCCAAAAAACACGCCTAGTAAATTTGTGAAGATTTCGAGTGAATGTATCATTTCGTATATTATCGCATCTGAGTAGCTTATGATGCTTTCACTTTCAGTAATAACGTTTTTATACCCAGATAAAATATTATCGTATCTGCGTAGTCTGTGAAACGCTTAATAACTTTAATCTTTTCGTCGTCCCATGAATCATATATGAACATTTCGATTGTCTGGTCCATTTCGCGGACATAGAAACTCTTAATTGACGTCATTGCTGGCTTCTTTTTCTTCTTCAGCCTGCAAAGCCCACAACTGGACATCGACGTGCCGTTATATTGTGGAGGCAAGGGCGGGTCTAGGATTAGGATCTTAGGTTTTCAAATTGGCTGGTAGAGATACTTACAATTTCAGGATTTCCACGCAGTCTTGCCATGGCGGCCATGGCTTCGTGGAAACGTCCCCTCCTGGCCAACCAAGTAGGACTCTCGGGAGACAAACAGAGCACGGCGAATGCCAATGACGGCAGGACTATGCACAGGAACGATACCGAGCGCCAGGGAAGTGCGCCTCCCAGAGCGTACACATAGAGCACCCCTAGGGAATAGGCTGCGAATGGCGTTCCTATTAAAAGACCTCTTAGACGAGGTTCTGAAATTTCTCCTAAGTAAACCTGCGGTTAGAAGAGAAGCTAATTAAATTTTTGGACGATCTATTATTAGATTTTGGATTGCCTTCGCAGTGCGTTTGTGTAATTCTGTTGGGAATCGTGTGCGTGCGAATCACCTGCCGCAATCACTCTGCCCGTGTTATATTTTTTCATTATGGTACTATTTTGTGTCATAATCCGAAATAATATTATAAAAAGGACATCGGATTATAATAGATATTGTTAAATTCACACAATACAACAAAATTAAACGTCAAACGGTAAAACCAAGTTAACTACGATTCCCATCATAGTTTAACAATCGCACTGGAGGCTCATTTCCGATCATATCGTATCATACTTAATATCGAACACAAGTAGGTTTCCACGAATGAATATCACTGTGTTTGCCCGAGTACTTGCTGCACCATAATATGTCTTGTAGTTAAAAACATCCCAAAGTATTAGGTATTATTGGTCGAAGATGATTTCAGAAAGAAGGATAACATCGTTATTTAAACTAAACTTCGATCAACAATACCAACTAGATAACGGGTCACGTACAAAATCATAGCTAAATACTGTCCGCGTGAATATAAACTTAAACAGCTACATCTGTTTACTAAAGAAATGAGACAAAAAATTAAAATAGTTTTAAGTTCAACTTAATTACAACAATCGCATCTAGTAATAAAGTCACAAATCTTACGATCATTAGTCACAAAAATAAGAGCTCACGTCTCATGTGCGCTCTTATTTACTGAGATGGATTTCTTGCGCCGACGCGACATCTAGTTGGTATTGTTGATCGTAGAAACTAAACCTTTTTTTAGTATTGTGACAATGTCCATATCTGTATGCAAAGGCTTAAGATGCGTTTCATTGCTCCGCACATGCCTCTTATTCTGAGAGGGTTAACAAACAGACCGCAGTGTTGGTTCAGTGCGTGTTGGCGGGCTTCACGGGTTCCTTACAGTGGTTTTCCATTCGCGTATATCACGCGTTGTATTATCAGCACTTGCAGTTTACAATCAATGGTGCCGGCGTGTTTACGACATGCACTTAGCTGCTGAAATACCACGGCTCTGTCTCAATACGCAGATAGTCTTTATTATCTCATCATTATCATTACAGCCCCTCACAAGTCCACTGCTGAACATAGGCCTCCCGCAAGGAATGCCACAAAGCACGGTCCTGAGCCACCTGCACCCATCGACTTCCCGCGTGTCTTACCAGGTCGTCACTCCGTTTAGTAGTCCATCCATTTTGATTAAATATACAATTACAACTTATCAAAAGTTAACTGCTGAAAATAAGCCTTCCCCATAAATTGCTTCATAGGGGGCTCATTTCTTATGCTTCATTCAATTTCATTAAATATAAATAGAAGTAATGAAGAATATTAAAAGCGACAGTAGCCTAATGGCAGGGCACAGACCGTGAACTCAAAAAGGTTGTGGGTTCGAATCCGCCATTCGACTACTGGCGTGAACCACTCGTAACACAAGCAATTTAAGCTTACAACAAGTGGTTAAGGGGAATGCTAGTAATGTTTATAGCATTGTTAATATTCTTAAAAAATCTGGTGTGTGTGTGTGTGTGTGTGTGTGTGTGTTTGTGTGTGTATGTGTGTGTGT
This sequence comes from Parnassius smintheus behrii, assembly GCA_036936625.1. Classification (NCBI taxonomy): domain Eukaryota; kingdom Metazoa; phylum Arthropoda; class Insecta; order Lepidoptera; family Papilionidae; genus Parnassius; species Parnassius smintheus. Next base: position 22,704,845 of record JAUPFT010000010.1, on the reverse strand, counting down.
GTGCGTGTGTGCGCGTGCGTTTACGAGTGCGTGCGTGCGTGCGTGTGTGTGTGTGTGTGCGCGCGTGTGTGTGTGTGTGTGTGTGTGTGCTGTGGCGTATCATAAAAAAATACCTAAAGAAGTAAAGTAAAGTAAATTATACTGAGAACCGCTTTGGATACTAACCTGAGAGGGAGCTGCCATAATGCCGACAGCGAACCCGCATACAATTCTACCGAGCAGTAACCACGCGTGATGTACCGCGGTGCCTATGAGTATCCAGCCTAGTACCAAAGGAAAAGTGGACGCTTGTAAGGTCCGCCGTCGTCCTATGGCTTCCATGATAGGGCCTGACAACATTGATCCAAGTGGAGTAGCTGCCGAATGTATACTGGCTGAAAAAAACCGTTTTCTTTTTAACCGACTTCAAAAAGGAGGAGGTTTTCAATTTATTTTTTACTAGCTGTTCTCCGCGCCTTCGTCCGCGTGAAATTTATTATGTGACATAACTGTAATAGAGACATATGGTGTCGCAGACTCTTTTGTAGATATTGATATCTTCTATAAAACTGTAGCATATCACTTTGCTCTATTGTCAATAGTTTCCGCAGCGCATGCGGTATAAGGATTTTTTTGGTACTTTTCCACACCGTGGGTTAAATTAACAAAGTTTTATACGGATCCATAATTTTTTGAAAATATACTTTAGCCTATGTTCATCAGGGATAATGTAGGATTCTAATAGTGAAAGAGTTTTTCGAATCGGTCCAGTAGTTTTGGAGCCTATTCAATTCAAACAAACAACCTATATATACATATACATATATACAGTGTGTCCAGGGAAGTAGTAATCAAACTTTAAGTGCGTGATCTATGGACAATTTTATCGATAAAAATACCTTAAGTTAGGTGTTCGAGCCCACTGTTGCTTAGTTACAAGAATTTAAAAAAAATTCTCATTTTTAGCTTTACCTTCAAAAATAGGCGACAGTGCGGGCTTATTGACACCGATGACGAGCAATTTAGTGTCATTCGAAAGCTAAGAAGTTAAACTTTCAGTAAAAATATGAAACACACGTGGTTGTCATACATCTTGAGAGAGTTAGGATTGATTAAATTAAAAAACTTATGATATTTTTTAATGTTTTTTTCAGTTATTTTAAAATATCAAAAAAACTAGAACATTAAGATATCTTTTTTTGTATTCCATGGCTAGTATTTGAGCTGTTCTAAAAAATGATGTCAAAACAATTACTCTAGGCCATTTATTTCCGAAGTTATTGTTAAACAAATGGGACCCTTCCGTAGCGCGCTCTGTGAGTGCGCTAGCCAGGTACTCGGATTCGGGTATCGAATTTTTACGTTAAAGAAACCAATAATATGCTTTCGTCGTATAAAGGAAAAAAACGATGATACATCGTACTGTTCCGGACAGAATCTTGAGCCTTAAGTTTAGTCTGTTTCACACAGTTACATCGATTTTACGCGTCTCGTTATCTTTTTTCATTGTTCCCTGTTTTGTTTGGTTTTCGCCATGCCGCGAGGAGGATACGAGCGCGCTGCGGAGGGGTCCCATTTGTTTAACAATAACTTCGGAAATAAATGGCCTAGAGTAATAGTTTTGACATCATTTTTTAGAACAGCTCAAATACTAGCCATACAATACAAAAAAAAGATATCTTAATGTTCTAGTTTTTTTGATATTTTAAAATAACTGAAAAAACATTAAAAAATATCATAAGTTTTTTAATTTAATCAATCCTAACTCTCTCAAGATGTATGACAACTACGTGTGTTTCATATTTTTACTGAAAGTTTAACTTCTTAGCTTTCGAATGACACCAAATTGCTCGTCATCAGTGTCAATATGTCCGCACTGTCGCCTATTTTTGAAGGTAAAGCTAAAAATGAGAATTTTTTTTTTAAATTCTTGTAACTAAGCCACAGTGGGCTCGAACCCCTGACTTAAGGTATTTTTATCGATAAAATTGTCCATAGATCACGCACTTAAAGTTTGATTACTACTTCCCCGGACACACTGTATATATATATATATATATATATATATATATATATATATATATATATATATATGTATTATTTATTTTTTATAGAATAAGTATAACAAGCGAGCACACAGTCCACCCGATGGTGAGCCTTGACGAGTAAAATGGAATGTCTCGTTTCCAGTAAAAAGGGTCTCCATATCTCTACACCCACCATACGAAACATAGTAGTATTAAGCTGCTATTTTACGCTGGTGTTCCGTGAGAGCGTGATCCTTCCCCGGTCGAACCGACCAATTCGAGCTACAACCATAATATAGCAGCAGCGTAACTCTACCACATATAAGCGTGGCTCTACCATGTATAATTCGAGTGTATGTTCGTTTTTAAGAAAGTTTATGGTAAAAAGATTCATATTGGACTATTTCATGTGATATTTTCACAGATAAAGAACAGATTTTAATGATTCTTTCTTTCTTAAATAGGTTATACTTTAGTCTCATATAAATTTGTAGGAAAAATTCCACCCCTAAGGGTTGCAAATATAAAAAAACCTTTTTTAGAAATTTGAATTGAAAGTCGGTTTTTACTTTTTGTTAAATGCTATAATTACTATTTAGTAACACAAATCTACGCCCAAACCAGTTATGTGTATAATAAATGGCCGAAAACGTCTCATTGCTTCCAATAGCTGGTGGTTTAACTGCCTCTTTAACGCCGGGCGTAAAATAAACAGACCGGCAAAGGTACCTCCTCGAAGTTGCAAAATCTGATACGGCGATCGTCAATATGTCTGCCCAGCGGGTAAATTCTCCTTCCAATGAGCTCGTGCTCAGCCGTAGTTCTAACAGGCTGGTGTAGAAGATGGAGATACCTACTTGATGGTAGAAATTGAATTGAAACCCCGATAACTACAAGCAAATCATGCCTATATTCGTTAACTAATATATAGAAAACAATAATGACTCGGTTATACTTCTGTGAATCATTTAATGGAAAATGACTTTGTTGCTATGATATTAACGTTGACGTATACGAAAAGGATATGACCGTAATTAGTAATCGTATGCTTCCTGTCTCTAACTAAGATAATGTCAACACTGGCCAGTACTGCAAAAGTTTTTATTTGTTTTAATCGTCTTGTTATAATGTGGCAATCGGTACATCTACCTATCACAAGACAAAAAGTAAAGGTCTTAAGAAACCACTGCAGCGGCTTCTGAGCTAGCTTGTTATACGGAGAAATGGTAATTTTGAGGAACTGGCTGGTACCACGCGCGTTGTGCCGCAGAAAAAATAATTGTGAAAATATCGTTTTAGATTTGGAAGACTAAATTGTTGAGAATGATAATACATTTATTGAAATTGAATGATATATGACTCAAATAAATATTTCCGTACTATAAGCGCGCCACCTATTACATATAAGTAAATTAACCTTCGAACCAATAAGTGCAACCAATAAGTTGACAAAGTTTTACCGCAATCTGATGAACGGTATGGCAGCGCGTAAAATCCGAGCAAATAAACATTAATTTTTATGTATTAGATAGCAAACAAGCGCACAGTAACATCTAATGATAAGTGGATGCTGTGGCCCACAGACATCTAGGTACTTCTACTCCCTTAGGGCTAAGATGGCATAGATGATGGAGATGGAGATGGTTCTTTTCACTCACCATATGAAACACAGCACCATTACACTGACATTTTGCGTTGGTAATCTTTGAGAGCGTGGTTCTTCCTTCTCCGGCCGATCTACCCTTTTGTGTCGAAGCCATAATCCAGACGGAAGGCGTTGCAATGCGTTCAGAATTGCATCGTGGCACAAAAGTGGTAGATCCCTATTATTATCACAGCTACAAAAGTGACAGTGATAATAATACGGATTGCCAAACTATTCGCAATCCCCCATTTCATATCAAGCTTTTTAGCTTAGTTGAAATAATTGGAGCAAGCATGTAAGCATTGCTAGCATCCTTTGTTTAATTTATGAAGTAAAATAATTAGAACAGTATAAAAATACTGTTGCGCGCCTAGATTGATGTCTGGTACCTGGCACTAGCGCCATCTTGTGTTGGGGAACAGAGCGAGGAGAGCTATCTAGAAAATGCCATGATGGAACTTTCCACCTCCAGCGCTATCTAGTATCGAATAGAAGAACAAAGCTTTCTGGAAAACTCCGCACTCGATCTTTCTCCACCTAGTCGGTCGGGGCCGGTATTTGCTGAAATATTCTGGATGTTTCGGTGGAAAAGACCTATAATAAGCCCTTGAAAGCCGCGATCGGGGTAGTATTGAATTGGCGATACCAGCGAAGCTTTCGTAGTAAAATAAAGTGAACTAAAGTGTTAAGTGTGAATAATTATTAGTGTGATTTAAGTTTAAATTGGTGTTCAATAATTAAAGCGTCAATTTTGGTAATTCAATCAAGTTCTTTTATTGTGACGAACCCTAAGCGCGTAACAATACTATAGTTACTCGTACACACGGCAGCTGTGAATGAAACGTGAACGTATGACCATTTATTATAATTTCTATTTATTTTGTAAGCGGTCGACGCCGACACACGTAACTGAGTCTCATCTAAAAACCCTTTCAGAATTTAGAGGAGGCCTCTCAGTATCCACAAAATGCCAGATGGTCTGGACTTATCTTGCCTCTCCTGAAATTACACATCATGTCCTCAATAAAAACATTCCTTAGGAGACGAACAATTTTAACTAAATCTAACGTGTAATAAAGTTTTATGCATTTGTTTAATTAATAAAATAAAAGCAAAATACACACTTACATGTACAATACAAAGCATAAAATAATATAAAATACGTTTATTTCGTTAATACGAGATATTTTCCATATTTTTTTTTATAAATCCGCAATAAAAAAGAAGATTTTTAAAAGAAATCATCGAAATCGGATGATATTTCTATTTTCTAGAGCCAAAAAAACGAGGGGACCGCGAAAGTATAACTTTACCGAAAATTGTTATGAGTTTACATTGAGCCAGGAGGATGGTGCGACGCACGAGGGGGAGAATGTCGGTGACAAGCATACAATCAACCAGTGACGAACTGTGTTTAAGACTATTTCAATTCTTTAATTAGTGTAGTGTCAATCAACCAGTGACGAACTGCGTTTTAAGACTATTTCAATTCTTTAAATTAGTGTAATTAGCTTATTAACTCTTATTAGAATAGAATTTAAATATAATTACAAAATTGAAAGGTTAGCTTTTAATGATAATTTTGTAAGGAAGTTTTTTAAGCAAGAATTTGTATTGTAAATACTTATAAAAAATTTAAGTTTTGTTTAACGCTTAAAAACTGGTGTTAGATTAAAGGTTTATACATAACATAATGTAAACAAAAAGAAATAAGTAGATTAGACATCTGTTTTAATAAATATGAGACAAAATGTATAGTAAATTAGCAATTTTGTAGGGTTTTTGTTCTATAAGTTTTTATAGAGGACTTAATAGTTTTATATTATTATTTTATGTTATAGAACATAATTAGAGCAATCTAACGATATATAATTTGTAAGGGTTTTTTGAAAAATTTCAATAAATAAAGGCTCCTAAGGTTTCGGCTCGAAGTAAAAACAACGCGCGAGATAGGGAAAACCGCGCTAACGCCCGTACGGCAACGCCGGCGGGTATATAAGCCGAGCAAATTTCGGCTCAATTCGCAAGAATCTCCTAGGTGTGCGTTATTTGTAGTTAGCAGTGGCTGCAAATGACCGCCGGTACGACATACTCCGCCGATCGTTGAGTCCCGTGATTCCGTGAGGCGTGACGTCACCGGCCCCTAGGTGATTCTTGGCACTTTATGCGTTCCGTGCATTCCGTGCCCAGTCGCGCATCAAAGTGCCACCTCCGCATTTCCCCCAACCCTTTTGCTATAAAAGGGGTAGGCAGTGCCCAAAGTGACTACGCCAACTTAGTTATATCCTCCATCCGCGTCGCGCATTACTGCCGATCGGCTGGAAATAGACGGGGCCGTTAGGTTAGATTACTACTAGGTAGGTCACCATGTCCGATAAGGACAACGATAAGGGGGAGCCACCACCTAGAACCAGGAAACCACCGGACCGATCAGGTATTTTGGATAGACCGATAGCATACCGTGATATCTTTCATCCGGAAAGGACTCGAGTAGTGTTTTCCTACTCGCAGATCCCTACCAGGAAACCCTCATCTCCCAGGCAAGGAACCCGCTCCGAGGACCGCGCTCTCACCCATCGTACCTGAAGGTACGACTGGGCTAGAACCGTTCCCCCAACAACAGCGGGCTAAGAAGTCGTGGAGAAGGCACACTCCACCCGAGACTGCAGCATCACTTCAGGAAAAGAGGTAATGCTTCGGATCTTCTAACTCCTCGGAATACTCGACATCCGAGGAGGAACAAGACCAACCAAAACGACCAATAAGGAGATCACCACCTAAGTCGCCATGGCCGAACAAACCCATCCCTGCTAGATCAGAAGAACATCACTCCAGCATGGATGCTGTCGATCTAGAGCAGAGAGAAGGGTCGTACGGGTGGAGTGCAACAACCTATGCGACCTTAGCACCCAACACATCGGTTGGACACTTGCCGTCCATGTCTCCCAAGAAGACAACCGTAAACCCGTCCGGGCTTCCGCAGGGTGATGGCCAACGGCCATCTACTAGCTACGCCCACATGGTAGCTGCGCCAGCAGTACCGCGACCACAACCGGCGGCAGCGCCTTCTGATAAGCCTGCCGACCAGGAGAAAGCCAGATAACCGCCCATAGTGGCTGAATGCCTCCCGGATTGGACGAGGCATTTTAACGACCTCAACAGAATGTTGGGCCACCCATTGAATGCCCGTCCGTTCGGGAGGGGAGTACGTTTTACACCTCAGAGTGCCATTGAATTTCGGACCGTTCCACGCTACATGGTTGAATTTTCCAAGGAGATACCAAACCTGTCGTGGTACTGCTACACCCCGGATGAAGACAAGCCCACCAAAGTGGGCATCCGGGGCCTACCAATGGGCACAGACACCAGTACTATAGAGGAGGCCATAAAGGCAAAGGGCTTCCCGGTCAAGTACGTGAAGGCGATTCCACCGCGAAGGGGCAGACCTGGATGTGTCTATTTCGCCCAATTTGACCACCTGAGCCTGGAGCAGCTCAAAGACCTATACAAAATTGACGAACTACTCTTCATGAGAGGAGTAGTCATAGAGGTCTGGCAAAGGAAAGCAGGACTGGCCCAATGCCACCGCTGCCCGGCCTTCGGACACGCCTCAGCTAATTGCTTCAGGCCGGTGAAGTGCGTACGCTGCGCCGGGGAGCATATAGCGAGCCTTTGCCCTCGGGGTAGGGAAGAGGAACCCACGTGTGCCAATTGTGGCAAGAATCATACAGCTAATGACCGCCGCTGTCCAGTCCTGAGGAGGACTGCTCGGAGGTAGGGGATCACCTTACCGGGGCTACTCCCGGAGGACCCGAAAAGGATCCCCCAGGGTCGCCCAAAAGCAGTCACCATCCAGAAAGACGGGTGGGCTACCATCACGGGGAAGGGCAGACAACCAGCCCCCCCCCCACCCGTAACACACAAGGAAACGGTGGAACCCGCAGAGGTAAGGACCAGCAGCCTCACAGGCGCAGGCTACACAGGGAACCACCAAAAAGGGCGTGGGTAGAGTGCATGAAAGGGCTCCACCCGAAGATAGAGCCCGCTCTACACACAGAGCGCGCTCTACCCAGAAGCTAAGACAGCAAGAAGACCAACGCCCGAGACCAGTGCCAACGCCTTCATATAGGAGACCACCGACTGCCGGCCTCGAAACAGCTGATGCAATCCAGCGTTTAGTTGGTATTGCCATCGAGGTCGGCACACAAGTCCTGGCCGATATTAGAGCCGGGACAGATCCAGTTACAGCGATTATGAAGGCGCTGGCAAACCTCCTGGCCAGGCATTACGGAGGTGAGTAACCTGCGCCTCATGTATTGGAACCCGGACGGAGTACAGCAGAAGCTGCATGAACTCCGCACAGTCGCCCAGCAACAGGACATACACATCATACTGCTGGGCGAAACAAAATTAAATCCAATGACGCACATAAAGCTGCCAAACTTCCACATTTACAGAAGGGACGAGGTCACTTCTCAAGGGGCCGCCTACAGAGGGACGGTGGTTCTAGTGAGGAGGCACATCGTCCATCAAGAGCTGGAGCTACCATCTTACCAGACAATGCGCTCTATCGGCATAAGAATGGAGGCGGCGGGCGAGGAACTAAGGATATATGCAGCATACCGCCCGCCAGGGACTCCATTCTGCTCCTCAGACATCCGGACGGTGATGGAAGGTGAAACACCCACAATCATCGCAGGGGACCTGAACGCTAAACACCCGGCGTGGGGGTCCAGAGTGATCACCCCGCCGGGTCTTGAACTATATGAAGATGCAGAGAAGAACCTGTACGACGTTTTAGGTCCCGAGGAACCAACACACGTTCCTACCGACCCACGGAGGCATCCGGATGTATTAGACATCGTGCTCACTAGGAACGTCAACTATCCGATAGTGGTAGAAGTGCTGTACGACTTCCCTCACAGCATCTCCCGTTACTGATAACCCTTGGCCTAAAGGCGGTGACTACACCGCCCAGAGCGTTTAAAACTCGTGTCGACTGGAGGCTCTACTGTCAACACCTTCAGCAAAGACCTCCAGCCCATCAGCCAATAAGCACAGCGGACGAAGTAGAGGCCGCTGCTACTAGAATTACCAAGAACATCAAGGAGGCCCTCCACGCGGCCTCTACGATCGTCCCGATTACAGGAAGGCGAGACGATCTGCCGCATGAGATAAGCGTGCAGATCAAGCGCAAAAGAGCGCTGACAAAGCTCAGGGCGCGTACTCGCTGTCCCAGATTAAAGACACAGTTAAACACCTTATCGGAGGAACTGTCGGTTGCAGTCCAGGCCTTCAGAGGGGAGGCCTGGGATCGGCGCATCCGGAAGGCGGACGAGTATGATGCGTCGCTCTATAAACTGAACCGGCAGTTGACCAAAACCAAACCTCCCGTTTGCCCGCTGACCAACAACGCGGGCAAACGCAGCTACGATGCCAAGGGCAGAGCGGATATCCTAGTCGAGCACTTCGCGGAGCAATTTATGCCGAACCCAGCAAGTGCGGAGTTCATGGAGCTTCATGCCCGGAAGGAAAGTCGCGTACAGGAGTTCCTGTCGTCGCCCGCGCCGCCTCTTGCAGGAGAGTGGTTCATCTCCCCCGCTGAACTGCGGAGGACAGTAACCCGCCTGCAACCGAGGAAGGCACCGGGGTACGATGGGATTACCAACGCTGCACTCCGACAGCTGCCCAATAGAGTCCTAGTAGAGCTTGGTCGACTCTACAATGGGATATTGCGGACATCCCACTTCCCGGAGGACTGGAAAAAAGGCAAAGTGATCGTCTTGCCGAAACCCGGGAAGAACAGGCGTAGAGCTGCCAGCTACAGGCCGATCACGCTATTACCGCACATAGCTAAACTGTTTGAAAGATTGCTGCTGAGACGTCTCCGTCCGTGCATCCAACTTCAGGGCGGAGCAGCACAAATTCAGGAGGGGTCACTCCACAGTCACACAACTGACTAGAGTGCTGCACCTGCTTGCGGCTGAGTACAATCGTGGCCCCATATCGTTGGGCGTCTTCCTCGATATCGAGAAGGCGTTCGACCGGGTGTGGCACATAGGATTATTATACAAGCTGGAAGAACAGACCAGTGTCCCTCCTGCTATGTTGCGGTTAATGGCGTCTTTCCTGGAAGACAGGAAGTTCTACGTCTGCGTAGAGGACGCCGAGTCCGCAACAAGAACCATCAGAGCCGGCGTCCCACAGGGCAGCTGTTTGTCTTCAGTCCTGTACGCGGCTTATCCCAATGATATACCTACACTGGCAGGCAGGCTTCAAGAGTGGGAAGACGACGTTGAGCTGGCGCTATACGCGGACGATAGCGCCTATTTCACCTCGTCCAGAAGAGCCCACATAGCCACTGCCAAGATGCAGCGTCTGCTGGACCTGCTGCCACCATGGCTAGACGAGTGGAGGATGGTCGTCAACGTTGTTAAGACGACCGCTCTGCTCACTCGCCGTCTCAGGAAATTCCCACCTCCGGTGACCCTCAACGGCCGGAAGATTGCGTATCAGAAGGCCGTAACCTACCTTGGGTGCAGGATCGACAGGACGCTGCGCATGACCGCGCACGTCGACTTCGTCGTCCGCTGGGCCCGATGTGCGCGGGCGACGCTCTTGCCGGTCCTGGCATCCAAGCTGCCGATAAGAACCAAGCTCCGGATATACAAGATGTATATCCGGACCATCATCACCTACGCTGCTCCGGCCTGGTACGCACTTCTGGGCGACCCTCTGAGGCGGCGACTGCAGGCCCAGCAGAACCTGATATTATGGACGATCGTCGGAGCAGGTCGCTACGTCCGGAACGACGTAATAGCGGCCGACTTGAAGGTCGAGAACATCACCGACTTCGTGGCCCGGCTAGCGCGCGGCATGTTCAACCGCGCCGACAACGGGCCACACGAACACCTCAACGGCTTTGCGCCGTTGCACACCCGGCCACCGGACGGGCGACCTCTTCCAAGAGAACTCCTCTCTATATGTGATTAGAGAGTTGAATAACAACCCTCAATGCCGCTGAAAGGCCAACCCAGACTTTACCAGACAACCTCCTTTTCCGTAGTCGGATAACTACGGAAAGACATTTTACCACCACGGAAAAATCCGCCTAATTCTAAGGAGCCTAAAATAGGCTATAAGGTCTGTCCCATAGTCATGGGATATGAGGAATACCCGGGCAATGGGGACACCCCGAGGCCCGATACCTGCATTGTCCCCCCGGGGCATTGTAGACGACAACACGAAGCTCAATTCGCAGTCGCAGCACAGCCGTTGAAGAGGCTACAACAAAAAGGAAAAAGGAAGCCGAAACCTAAGTAACAATAAGCTATCTAGAAGAAAAGCGTTTTAATTGCCTCCTCCCGGCTGATCGACTATCTCTCTCTCTCTCTCGGGGTCCTAGTAGGGTCGTAGTATACATACGCATTCAGGGGTGCGTGGGACGTGCGTCACCAGCACTAGGCAAGGAACGTACGTCATAAGTGGGAGATTGTCCCAGGGCGACTGCGGGCACTGGACGTGTCCCTGCCGTCCGATACAATTATGTCAATAAGATCAAAAAATATTATTCATCAGTATGAATTTTGGTAGTATGTAAATATAATTTCCAAAACACACGATTTCCAAAAAAAAAAAATACCGAGCAAACTCGGTCATCCAGGTACTGGTTTTAAAATGAGATGGATAAATAACTTCAGTAAGTATTTTTGTAATTTTCCTCAATCATTGTATATTCATTAGAGAACGGTAAAGGCATAAAGTCCACACATTACATTCTTAGTTCAAGGTATTTAGAATATTTTATGTGTAAGTACATATAAATAAAATTGAATAGTCTGTCTGTAATATCGAAATAACTGCCTTGTATTAAACTGAGGGGTTGTTTGCAAAAGTTTTGTCCGTCTGTCTGTCCGCGCTAATCTTTGGCATGGCTGAACCGATTGTAATGAAACTTCACGAACTCAGAGAGAGAAACGCCAGGAGTGATCTATTTTATACGAAAAACTTTGATATTTAAAAAAAAGTAAAGCATAATGATTTCTTAAATTTACGCGAACACTACACATTGAATAAAATTGTATTTACCGATTTTATCGCGTTTAATCAACTATTTTAACTTAGTTTTTAATTCCCGACGTTTCGGGTGCTTTACACCACCCATGGTCACGGGGGGACTGAGATGTGAAATGACTGTGAGATGGACATCTTAGTCTCCCCGTGATCATGGGTGGTGTAAAGCACCCGAAACGTCGGGAATTAAAAACTAAGTTAAAATAGTTGATTAAACGCGATAAAGTCGGTAAATATAATTTTATTCAAAAGTAAAGCACATAAAATAAATGGTCTTTAGTTATCTTAAATTTGAATAAAGCAAGTTGGGACGGGACGCTAGTTCATTTTTCAACATTTTTTATAGCGTTTGGTGACAAACGAGCACACAATCCACTTGACGGTAAGCGTCAAAGCGTCGTAAGATTTGATACGTGGTAGAACCGTGCTGCAGTTTTATTAGAAGTATAGTTGTAGCAGGAATGGGTCGACTCGACCGGGGAAGGACCGCGCTCTCACACAATACCAGCGTAAAATAGTAGCTTAATGCTGCTGTGTTTCGTATGGTGAGTGTAGAGAACCGGAGACCCTTCTTACTGGAAACGGCATTTCATCACGGGTATTTACGTCACACATACCCGTGAGGACTAAGATGATATGCCTCGTTTCCAGTAAAAAGGGTCTCCGGTAGAGAATTCGGTAGCATTACTATTACTACTATTTCACGCTCGTATTCTGTGAGAGCGTGGTCCTTCCCCGGTCGAGTCGACCCTTTCGTGCTACAACTATACTACTAATAAAACAGCAGCATGGCTCTACCACGTATAAAAGCATGGCGCCTACATAGTGAAACAAATGTGCACGCGTCTCACTCGCTCTTACAACTTTCATTTACTAGCGATCGTATCGTACGCCGCGCCGTTTAAAAGAATATCAGCTATTTTTAGTTTTACGCAAATGTCATGGGATGAATTGTTTTTATGTATTTTTTTGATTCGTAATCGAGGATAGATGTAGATGTCTACGGGCCACAGTAACCACTTACCATCAGGTGGACTGTGTGCTCGTTTGTTATCCTATCCTATAAAAAAACCGGATGCTGCGACCCATAGACATGTAGATGTCTATGGGTCACAGCATCCGCTTCTTTTTTTGAAATGTAAAAATATCCTCAATTAAGAATCAAAATTCAAATGCGTTGTCACCCCTGAGGATTAAGATGGAATTTTTGATTCCAGTGAAAAGGGTCTCCGGTTTTCTACACTCGATACGAAACAGGAAACACAGCCGCATTACGCTGCTATTTTACGCTGGTATTCTGTGAGAGCGTGGTGCTACCCCGGTCGAGCCGACCCATTCGTGCTGCAACTACAATATAGCTGCAGTGGCTCTACCACGTTAAAAATTAAATTTTCCATTATATATAATATTTATAATAAAGAGCTAATAAACCATAAGTTACTATTTTTCTCGTTTTCCATCAGTCCATAAAAGTCCACAGCTGGAGGTGGGCCTTCCCGTACTATGGAGGATGATTGAAGTATACCAGTCTCAAAACTTTAACGCTAGTGTCCGTCGCTAGTCTGAACAATTCACGCTGTTGTAACCGAGATGGTTTTCTGCCATATACTGTAAGAAGTAAAGAACGCCTATTAACTGCACGGTAATTTTTATGTTCGGAATGTCACACCATAAGCCCCACCTATTGGCAGTGAAAACACGGATGTATGTTTTTGTACCTACTATAATTAATTTAGCTGTCCCTAATGTTATGTCGGAGGCCCAGTGTAACCAATTCGGTGTCAGGTTCTTGAGCTGAATCGAATTTAACACTCAAACTGCCGTCAGTCACGTTTTAAATGCAATATTCCGTACAACGTGTTTAATAATTGTACTTGAAAAATAGTAAAAAACAACTACTAAAAATTATTTACTTAATTTTAGTTTTTTGAAGTCGGTTTTTTACTTTTTATTACAAGAATAATTTGTGACTAAATAATTAATATTAGAAAAAAAAAATTTGTTTGATGTTTTGCTTTGATATGACTAACTCAAGGTAACCAGATTATTGTCTCCAATTTCATATTGAAAATTTCATCTTCTATTTTTTAAATTGATTGAAATTTTTCTTTATATTTTAAAAACTTAAATTGTAACATTTCAATTAAGGAATAACCCATTTAGTAAAATAGAATCATCAAAATCAGTTCACAAATAACTGGCGATCATATCACACGGCATACAACATATAGACGAATTAAAATTTATAAGATTTTGCTCTTTTTCTGAAGTTGACTAAATATTAATAATATAATATAAAAAATATAGCGTGCAACGTGGCTCTACTTTGTGGTAGAGCCACGTTGCACGCTATATTATGGTTGTAGCAGACATGGGTCGGCTCGGCCGGGGAAGAAGGACCACGCTTTCACAGAATACCAACGTAAAATAGCAGCGTAATGCGGCTGTGTTTTGTGTGGTGAGTGTAAAGAATCGAAGACCCTTATTACTAGAAACGAGGCTTTCCATCTAAGTCGATTCTTAATCGACGATAAATGTAGATGTTTATGGACCACAGTATCTACTTGCCATCGGGTGTACTGTATGCTCGTTTGTCATCCATATTCTATTAAAATAATACCTAAGTCAAAAAAATCCATGTAGTGTACAAGCGACCTGAGCTATAAAGATTTTGGGACGACATGACACCCACGGGGCCAAGTGATGGCGAATGATGATTTTTTTTAATTTGGTATTTCTAATATTCTTTATATATATATATATATATATATATAATAGTATAAAATTTGACTACATAATTACATATTATGTGCATTATTTACTTTTTAAAAAAGAAAACACTATATACTACGCGTATTATTACTAAAATACTTCAGGTTAGAATAATTTTATGCATATTTAAAGAGATCTTACCAATCCATGAGCCCATATCTTCATCTATCCTCATGCTTGAATTCTCGGTCTGAAGCTGCGGCAGTGCCACGGCGGAGAAACCGATGGGGTGACCTGCGCCAGCTGCTAGGACTAGCACCGCGCATGTGATGAGACACTGAATAAACGTAAACGGATTACTTTAATCATCATCGTTACAGCCTATCAGTCCACCCCTGAACGTAGGCTTGCCACAAAGATTGCCTTATAAGGGCGATGTTGCCACAGTAGCCACTCTTTGCATGACTTGTTTGAGCTGATATCAGAAAAATGCCACTGCCCATCTTCTGTTTCAGCCGAGGTTCTCTATGTCGCCTCTTACGACATCCATGACGATATGGGCATTGGAATTTCTTACGACACTACTATACGGATATACTCGATGTTGTTTTTTATCGTCGGGACAAAAATTGGGTGTAACAGGAGAACGGAATGCTTATGGCACTGATATTTTACATTTTTTTTTATTTTACACTAACGTATTATGAAATTGATCTATCAATAAATACTACTAATTTGAAATAAACTTCCGGTACTAAAAACAGAACAAAACAATGTTTGAACTAAATAAATAAATCAATTAATAACTATCGGAATTAAAATAATACGTACCCAATTAATGGTATTTATTGATAGATCAATTTCACAATATGTTAAAGTGAAATAAATATCAGGCCCAAATCCCCCCCCCCCATCAACATGGTAGCGGAATTAAATAATGATAGACTACCCCAGGAGGGTACCAGCACCCCTGGAGAATCCCTCGCTGAGCATCCACGACCATGTTTCTCCACTTCTGAGCGTGGGTGCTCAGGCTGCCCCGCGTATTCTGGGGGGGGGGGGGCAAAATTCCGCTCAAGACTACAACTGCTCGGGGCAAACGGAGCAACAAAACCAAGGCGACCCCTGCCACGCTGTCCGTGAATTTCTGCAATATCAGGGGACTTCACTCTAACCTAAACGCCGTCCACTACCATCTCGAGACGGCGAGGCCGGCTCTGCTCTTTCTGACCGAGACGCAGGTGTCCTCTCCGGCTGATGTTTCGTATCTCTCCTACCCGGGGTACAAACTGGAACACTCCTTTGTGCCTCGGGCTGGAGTGTGCGTTTACGTCAGAGAGGACATCTGTTCTCGACGCCTCGGCAGACTTGAAGGTTCGGACCTGTCCATCCTTTGGCTACGCGTAGACAGCGACGACCATCCGCGCGTCTACGGGTGCCTCTATAGGTCCCATAGCGGTAATGCCGAAACAGACCGACTCTTCGACCACGTCCAAATGGCTGCAGATTCGTTGCTACAGCAGATCCCCTCCGCAGAGATCGTGATCCTCGGCGACTTTAACGCCCATCACGCCGAATGGCTCGGTTCACGTTTAACCGATCATGCGGGGAGATCTGTTCATGATTTTGCCTTGGCATATGGTCTGACACAACTGGTTACTTCGCCTACGCGGATTCCAGATGTGGAGGATCATGCACCTTCCCTGTTGGACCTTCTGCTGACCTCTCACCCGGACGGATATCAGATTTCCGTCGACGCCCCTTTAGGCTCCTCGGACCATTGTCTGGTCCGGAGTGTTGTGCCACTCACGCTGAAATCGCGGTTGCATTCTGCAGGCTGCCGCCGTGTTTGGCACTATATGTCAGCCAATTGGGATGGGATGCGGTCTTTCTTTGCATCCTACCCTTGGGGGCGGGTTTGCTTCTCGCCGGATGATCCCAGCGTTGTTGCGGATTCTGTTACTGATGTGGTACTTCAGGGTATGGAACTTTTTATTCCTTCCTCTGTGGTGCCCATTGGAGGCAAATCTCAGCCATGGTTTGGTCGCTCCTGTAAAATAGCATCATGCTATAAGCAGGAGTGCTACCAAGCCTGGGTTGATGCATCAGCGTCCCGGGATGTAAACACCAGCGCTCTAAAAAAGAAGTATAATTCCGCCTCTAGGTCCTTCAAAAGAGTCATTGCCAAGGCAAAGTCAGAGCACATAGGCAGAATTGGCGAGAAACTAGTTCGCCTTCCTTCTGGAACCCGTGCATTCTGGTCTCTCGCCAAGGCTGTCCAGGGGAATTTCTGTCAGCCATCTCTTCCATCTCTGCACAGGGAGGACGACTCACTGGCCCATACTGCAAAGGAGAAAGCCGATCTTCTAGGCTCTTTCTTTGCGTCTAACTCGACTCTCGATGACGGGGGGAGTACGCCGCCGACCATCCCGCGGTGTGAGTGCTCCATGCCGGAAGTGCAGTTCACACAGCGCTCGGTTCGCAAAGCACTCATCTCCCTGGATATCCACAAGTCGAGTGGGCCTGACGGAATCCCCCCAATTGTGCTGAGGACGTGTGCTCCAGAGTTGGCACCGGTTTTAACGCGTCTTTTCCAGTACTCCTACTCCCAAGGCGTAGTCCCAAAATCATGGAAGACGGCTTTCGTCCACCCGATCCCTAAAAAAGGCGACCGCTCAGACCCGTCCAACTACCGGCCAATCGCCATCACCTCCTTGTTCTCCAAAACAATGGAGTCCATTGTAAACTGCCAGCTCATGAGGTACCTTGAGGATCACCAGCTGATTAGTGACCGCCAATACGGTTTTCGCCGTGGTCGGTCAGCTGGTGATCTTCTGGTCTACCTCACTCACAGATGGGCGGAGGCAGTAGAGTTCAAGGGGGAGGCATTGGCCGTTAGTTTGGACATTGCGAAGGCCTTCGATCGGGTTTGGCACAAAGCGCTTCTTTCGAAGCTCCCTTCCTATGGGCTTCCCGAGAAATTGTGCGATTGGATCACCAGCTTTCTTGCAGATCGGAGCATCAAGGTCGTTGTAGACGGTGCAAGCTCCGATTGCAAGCCTATTAATGCTGGTGTTCCACAGGGCTGCGTGCTATCGCCAACGCTGTTTCTTCTGCATATCAATGATATGTTGCATACCCGTAACATTCATTGCTATGCGGATGACAGCACTGGTGATGCTCTTTACACCGGCCGAGCCAATATTTCTCGGGAAAACGTCTCCGAGTGCCGGGACAAACTTGTGTCTGAAGTCGAGTCTTTGCTGAACAGAGTCTCGGATTGGGGACGACTAAATCTAGTCCAGTTTAACCCCCAGAAGACACAAGTTTGCGCGTTAACCGCTAAAAAGAACCCCTTTGTCGTATCCCCTCAGTTCCAAGGCACTCCCCTTGTTGCCTCAGCCAGTATCGGAATCCTCGGCGTCGACATATCGAGTGACGTGCAGTTTCGTGGTCACTTGGAAGGGAAGGCCAAATTGGCCTCTAAAAAGCTTGGCGTGCTCAGCAGAGCGGGACAGTATTTCATGCCGGCACACCGCCTGCAACTTTACAAGGCGCAGGTTCGGCCGCACATGGAATACTGTTCCCATCTCTGGGCTGGGGCTCCCCAGTACCAGCTCCTTCCACTTGACCGCATCCAGCGCAGAGCGGCTCGAATCGTCGACGACCGAGTGCTTTCCGATCGGCTCGATTCACTGGCGCTGCGAAGAGATGTTGCATCTCTTTGCGTATTTTATCGCATCTATCACGGGGAGTGCTCTGAGGAATTGTTCGGATTAATCCCAGCCGCCAAATTTCGTGAACGCACTACACGGCAAACGTCCCGATACCATCCACACCATCTGGATGCTTGGCGGTCCACCACTGTACGTTTCACAAGGAGTTTTCTTCCACGTACAACCTCACTGTGGAATAGTTTACCACCGGCGATTTTTCCGGACCGATACGACCTGGGGACCTTCAAGAAAAGAGCTTACTCCTTTCTAAAGGGCCGGCAACGCACCCGCAATTCTCCTGGTGTTGCGGTTGATCATGGGCGGCGGTAGTCACTTAACATCAGGTGAGCCGCATGCTCGTTTGCCCCCTCTTCTATGAAAAAAAAAAAATATCAGTACATACCATAGGCTTCTATTCCGTTCACCTTTTCCACCCTATTTTTTTCCAGACGGTAAAGAAATACGCAGTAAATAACATAACAAAAACGAATATTATTCGGTTTATGGCGGTGTGCGTGGATGGAGGGAAAGTAGTTCAATTTGAAAATAAAATAAAGTTTTGCACTTATCGGTTACTCGTATTGTCCATAAGACATGTCATTTCATTTTGAATAATAATAAATCGCAAAAAGTCTGTAGCTAGAGAAAGACTAGTTGTTATGTTTATTTTTAATCATCTGCCGAACTGGCTTGTGCCTTTCCTTGTGCTAACAAGCATGAACAGGTTCGCCCTCGTACTACTTTTACGTATAGAATGAAACTCTACGGGTCTACGGTTTACCTGATTCAAATCAACGCCCTCTTTTCGATAGATTTAATCTTTTCCCCAGAGGCACCTAAGAAACTAATTTGCTATTGCACCATATAATATAGGCAGTTATCATCATCATCAGCATTATTACAACTCATCACAAGTCCACTGCTCAACATAGGCCTCCCCAAGGAATGTCACAAAGCACGTGCCTGAGCCACCTGCATCCATCGATTACCAGCATTTCTTACCAGTATTTTTTCTTACTAGCATTCCTACATTTGGCCTACCGATAGGAGGCTCCCAGTTTAGAAACTTTTTTCTTTATTGGTTGTCGGTACTTCGAGCTGTATGGCCGAAAAATTAGGAATTCAAGAGATACGTAGTGTATAACTATTATTTATAAAAGAAAGAAAAAGTCATTGTAGCCGTTCGAGAAAATGCATTAAAACAAATAGGTATGAAATAAGTCCTAGTCTACAAACTGTGTGTGAGCTTGAATTGCACCGCTACTTCAAGGTTGTTAAGTTAGAAAGAAGTCTTTCGTAAAATCGTGTTTAATTTATGTTAAAATTAACATATTCCACATACACCGAGAATATAACATCGTAATATGTGGTTATATGATATTCAATTCTGAGACGCGCATTGTTGACATTTACGTCTCATAACGTGGTACAAGTAGTGGGTTTTCGATCAAACGTCTTGTTAATTGATTGGGATCGAATTATGTTGTTGTTTGCGTTGTTGTGATATTGGCGCTATTCTTTTCTTCTTTCTCGAAAGTAAACGATCGATACAGGACAGTATCGTTGCAGCACAATATTGGTTGACATATATATCCTTACTTAACACGTTTAATAATAATTAAGCATCCACGATTTTCCATAACCAATTTAGGTAAACATGTGCAATTATGCTTAAGGGGAAATTATAATCTCAAATGGCTTAGCAAGATCCTTCGTTATGCCGAAAATATTGCAGCATTAATTTTGAAATAAATATATGGGAAAGTTGAGGATTAATGTTAAGGATTATGTTAGACGAAAACACGATTTCGTAAAATTTTCTCCATAGAAAAAAAGATCCAAAGTTACCTCCAAAATAAACAATAAACCGCTGTTATTCCTAAAATACTTTAAATAAGATCATGAAACTTTGCATACTAACCGAAGTAACTATAAAGCAGTGCTTATGTTATTTACTTTTTTTTAATACCATTATTTTCACTGTAAAAAGAAATTACCTAAACTATCGGCCTTTTGAAGCGTGATTCCTGCCGCACAGCAGTGTTGCCATATATACAGATTTCCCCGTATTTATACAGATTTTCGGTGTGTGATACAGATTAGCACTGGATACAGATTTTTATACAGAGTTTTCTAACTCTATTGATTGGATTACCATAATATTCAACTTAAAACAGAATGAAGCAAAATAAGTGAGATACCGCGTTAGACACATCATTGCATGATTCTATTTTTTATGGTTTATTTATTTTTTCACAACGTAATTAGTTAGTATAGTAGAATTACAAGTGCATTATACAGTATGTATATATAAAATATGTATGACTGAAAATAATAAAGTAATTATATGTTGTTTGTTGCAAATGTTTGAGTTTTAATACGTTGTTTGTTTAAATTAATGTTTTCAATTTTGCTACATAAAATTTTTTGTGTATATTTTATACGTGGTAGAGTCACGCTGCAGCTATATTATGGTTGTAGCACGAATGTGTCGGCTCGACCGTGGAAGGATCACGATCTCACAAAATACCAGCGTAAAATACTAGCTAAATGCCGCTGTGTTTCGTGTGGTGAGTGTAGAAATCCGTAGACTCTTTTTTACTGGAAATGAGGCATTCCATCTTAGCCCTCAGGCGTGACAACGTATCTGCGTTTTGATTCTTAAGCAAGGATAAAGAAAGATGTCTATGGTCCACAGCATCCACTTACTATCGGTGGACTGTGTGCTTGTTTGTCACTCTTACTAACAATAATCAAACCTTATCAGCTTATCACGTTAGTAGTTGTTTTTCCAAAGAAGCAATGATGATGATGATGATCAATTATGCTATTTTGGTTTATTAGATTTTACAGATTTTATTCAGATTTTAGGTTTAAATAGCATACAGATTTAATACAGATTTTAGCGGTTTCTAATACAGATAAAAGGTTTAAGGCATCTGGCAACACTGCCGCACAGTCACTTCGCTTCGGCCTTTGAACGGGGAGGTTGTGTCGCTTACGATCAGAATATACATTACGCAACAGGACAACGTAAAATTAAA
The DNA here is from genome assembly GCA_036936625.1 of Parnassius smintheus behrii. Classification (NCBI taxonomy): domain Eukaryota; kingdom Metazoa; phylum Arthropoda; class Insecta; order Lepidoptera; family Papilionidae; genus Parnassius; species Parnassius smintheus. The sequence goes on along the minus strand of JAUPFT010000010.1, from coordinate 22,683,649 downwards.
ATGGGAAATAACCATAATAAAAATAAGAAGCGACTGGCTTGGCGTTAAGAAACAAGCATAAATATGATAAATCTAATGAAATAAGGTGTCTAACGACCTTTCTACTTACAGTATTAGTGAGTAAAAACATGTCGGTACATAGCATACGACGCGCGGGCAAGTGGGGACGAAATTAGAATTTGAGCTGACTTACTCTATCCCCTTAAGCTTTGCTTTTGTAGTCCATCATAGAGTAGTTTTAGGGAATTTTTAGAGGTGATACTTTGATATCCATAGCAAACAGACGACAGCAAACAGAGTTACTAAATTATTAACTATTTGATTGCTGGTTAAAGTAATATGCTGTATGCTAAGAAAAATGTCGTGAGGAATCATGCGATTTCGGTCAATAATGAGGTAGGTCATACACATTAAGTCGATGTCGAATAGGCTATGTTTAAATTTTGAGGTAAATAATTTTCTAACAGAAACAGTGTTTTAGCATTGCCGTTTATTCTATATACTATTCCACGGTGGATTTTAAAAACTTTGTATATTCCTATGGAACCCATGAGTGCCATAGAGCTGGCACCCGTTCAGGTCTTCGAAGCCGACAACCCAGAAAGTCGTTTGTACTGAGCTTGGCTCCTTTTTTACGTTTATGTTTTTGTCGGGATTAACTTTTTTACATTTATGTTTTTGTCGGGATTAACTTATTTTCCGATAAAAATCCTTTGAACCGAACTAAATTCGTACAACTTTAAGATTAGTATTGAAACAATTTTTTTTATTCAACGTAGATTATAAATAATTCTTATTAAAAGTTACTTTTTTGTTAAATTACCACTGGTACAGAAAAAAACCTCTGTCCTGTGAAGAACCAGCAAGAACCCCACCAGGACTTATTTAAACCAAAAATAACAGCTTACTATCATATACGTTACGCAATCAATCAACATGAATTAGAAATAGCTTGGTGGCGATCACCTCATTCCCGTATATAAAAAACATAAATTCCCTAACATTATATATACACAAGTTTTTTCCGGTATTTGACGACGTGTTTCCGAGAAATATTGGTACGGCTGGTGTAAAAATCATCGTCAGTGTTGTTACTCGCATAACAACGAATGTTATTGGTTAGCACTCAGGCATGTTCCCATGTGTGCTAGCATGTATTCCGAGCGTCGTCTACTTCAACTTTGACGCTTCGATCTGCAAGAAAACTGGTGATCCTATTGCACAATTTCTTGGAAAGCCCATAGGAAGGAAGCTCCGAAAGAAATGCTTTGTGCCAAACCTGATGAAGGCCTTTGCTAAGTTCAAAGTAGCGGCCAAAGCTCCTCTACCCTCAAGGATTCTGTTCTTCGTCCATCTATACTTATAGATGGACATTATAATTTAACCAACTCTGGTTAAATTATAATGTCACCAACTGAGCGACTTTGATGCCGACGGAAAGTATTAGCCGGTTACTAATCAATATTTTGGAGAACAAAGAGGTGATGGTGATAGGCCTGTAGTTGGACGGGTCTGATCGGTCACCTTTTTAGGGATTAGATGCACTAAAGCTGTCTTCCATGAGTTCGGGACAACACCTGGGGAGTAAGAATACTGGAAAAGATGAGTTAGAATCGGTGCCAACTCCAGAGCACACGTCTTCAACACAATTGAAGGGACTCCCATAAGGCCCACTCGACTTTTAGACGTCCAGAAAGAGGAGTGCTTTGCGCGACAAGATCTGTGTAAACTGCATTGAGCTCTAACCGCGGGAGGGTTGGCAGTGTGTTCCTTTTGTCATCAAATTTCAGTCAGTGAAAAGCAAAAGCATCAAATAATTGAAATCCTTATTTTTACAATCTATTCATTTATTTGTCTAACACCAAAAATGAAAACTAACAAGTAATATGATTGCGGCACATACCCTAGTATTTATTGGGAATATTATACCAATTAAATATTTAATTCTGTAAATAGGTGGTGGTTGCAAAGGCAATCTCAGCGCCCCCTCGGACCTCGCGACCTAGGCTCCAGCCTAATTACCCTGTGAGTAAATCAGGCCCTGTACGTTGCTAAAACCAGACCGCTTAGATATGATTGATTGTACGTTGATTAGTTGAGTCAGCCAGTACTTGTAATATCGCTCTATATATTTAGAATTTTGTTAGGTTATTTGTTAAGCTACGTAAACCCGGTTAAGTGGACAAATAAATGTTATGTTTCATCTCGTGTAATTATCTGATAACGGTCATATGGTTGTTTAGCGAGACCAATTTCAATGTCACGATTTAATTGATAAAGACGAATGGCCACTATATACTAATTAACAATGACCTAAGCTTATCACAATGACAAAATAATGCTACTGTACGATTTATATGAGGGTCGTACACGCAAAGATGACTCAGTTTGGGCCTTCAAATTTTATGAATTGTAATTTTTTTATTACAGGACTTAAGATTGAGAGTTAATCATAATTATTAAAAAAAACTTTGCTCCATAATTACACAATCAGTATTTCTTTGTCTAGATTATTTTTACAGTAATAAATAAAAGGTACTTTGAATTACTTTACTTCTGTGTCAAAATCTATATAAATCAATGTCCGTACCTTATAATTTGTTCGCAAGTCCGTTTGAAGACTACAATTTATTGTGGGTTCCATTATCTTGAATCCTACTAAGGTCAAATTAATAATGATCGCTCTTTATGGCGTTTCTGAGTTTAGGGTTAAAGAAAACGTTAGCTGGTACCTTCAAAAGTAGGTATTATTATAAATACAATTTTACTCCAGTGACCCGCGTGATATAAAAAAAACCGACCAAGAGCGTGTCGGGCCACGTTCTGTGTAGAGTTCCGTTGTTTCCCGCCCGTCACAATAAGTGTTCCCACTTAAGAGTTTGTACAAAAACTGTTGTTTCCATCCAAGTTTAAAATGATTTTCCTAGAAAGTCCTTATAAAGTTCTACTTTTCAGATTTTTTTCATATTTTCTAAACTTATGGTTCAAAAGTTAGAGGGGGGAGGGACACATTGTTTTTACTTTTGGAGCGATTATTTCCGAAATTATTGATATTATCAAAAAATGATTCTAGTAAACCCCTATTCATTTTTAAATACCTTTCCATATATCACACGATATGGTTGAAATTAAAAAAAATTACTTCCCACTTTACATATAGGGGGGCTACCCTAATAAAACATTTTTTTCCAATTTTTATTTTACCACTTTGTCGGCGTGATTGATACACATATTGGTACCAAATTTCAGATTTCTAGTGCTAACGGTCACAGAGATTAAGCGAGGACGGACAGACGGACAGACAGACATGGCGAAACTATAAGGGTTCCTAGTTGACTACGGAACCCTAACAAAACCCGTAATAAAGTGAAAAAAATATCAACTCAAGTTCATCTGAACTCGATTCACTTGGTTTTTAATCGAGTTCCAGTCAACTCGCCAGTGCACGCTGGTTGTAGGTTTCCGAGTTTCCTGGCAGATTGTAACACTCACATAATTAGTTGAACAGTGTGTTGATTTCTTTTACTACTCTCTGGTGTGTTGTACTTATACTATGTCTGTGACAAGCAAAGACAGTTTTCGCAGTTCGGAAACGTAAATAAAATAGAAATAGTGTATACAAATATATTGTAATAATATTAAATTAAGGGCTGTACATATATATGTATGTATAAATCTATGTATATATATTATAAGTATATATATATATATATATATATATATATATATATATATATATATATATATATATATATGTATATGTATATATTTACAATCATTAAATATTGTATATATTATTAATATATTTTTATAAATATTATTTTTAATAATTTTTTCCTGTTTATTTCATATTGCACGTTGTACCTATCCGTCAAAATATAAAATTATAATGTCCTTTTATGTTCGGTTTGTCAGGCAGAAATCGCCTTAAGCGATATGACTATTGTAGTCATAAGTTTTCCGTTATTGTAATAACTTTGTTCAAATGCAATAAAGAGTTATCTATCTATCTATTTTCAACAAAATACTACGTGTAGTGGCGGTGTAAAATATCCACTACCCCGTATCGTTCCGTGGGTGTCGTCAGAGGCGACGGAGGTAAACAAACCAGGAGATGGGCAACGTCTTCCTGATAACTGCTAGAAAATGAACAAAAACTGCGGTAGCCAGGCCGCCTGCCAAGCGTGGCAAATGTGGCAGTTTTCTTCCTTCTTACGAGGAAGGTCTAATTTCAACAGTGAACCTTGATAGTGTGTAATGATAATGATGATACTTGTGACGCTAATTTAAACATAATCGACCTTACATAAATTTCGCACATTTCTTTACAAGTTAAGGGTGACCAACGAGCACATAGTCCACCTCATGGTTGGTGGTTATTGTGGGCAATTGACATCTGTATCTATCCTTGATTACAAATCAAAATGCAGATGCGTTGTCACCCGTGAGAACTAAAATGGAATGCCTCGTTTCCAGTAAAAAAAGTCACCGGTTCTCTACACTCACCATACGAAAAACAGCAGCGTATTTTACGCTGGCATTCTGTGAGAGCGTTATCATACTCCTACCCCGGCCGAGCCGACCCATTCGTGCTACAACCACTATATAGCTGCAACGTGGCTCTACCATATATATATATATATATATATATATATATATATATATATATATATATATATATATATATATGTATATATATATATATATATATATATATATATATATATAATTTTATAAATTATTTCCACACCTTTTGTCTTCCATCGTTGGTATTAGTCCCAGAGTTGACAACAGCAGATGCGCCCTCCTTTCTGCCAAGGAGGGTCGCGTTCGTATACGGCTTAGAGATCTCTAGTCAGATCGTTAAGCCATTTCCTAAAAGGCGGTGTTTAGTGGGTAAAAGTCTCCACATAACCACGCAGCCGGCTGCGTGGTATGCTATGAGCATTCACCGCCTCCCTCCCCCGCTTTCCGGAGGGTTGCCCATATTTGCTTTGTGCGAAAAAAAAAAAAAAAAAGCAACAGCAGTTACGCCGAGCGTTACGGTAGTGAAATTTCATACTTTGTTTTAAATAACTAATAGTGGACAATGTTACTCCAGTAATTTGTCTTGACGTTAAAATTGATGGTACTTCATTAAAATGGATTGTATGACGGCAGGAAAACTAACTCCAAATGGAACATTCGACGTCTAATGAATACATCCTTGACTTGACTCTGGTCGAGTTTCAAAATCAAATTAATATAAAGGGTAACTATATCTTATTTCAAACTAGCTGTGCCCGTGACTTTATTCGCATAGAATAACTTTTATATTATACTTACGCCTAAGTTACTATTTATATATAACATAATCTACGTGCCAGAGAACGTCCCGTCAAAGTCGGTCGAGCTGTTTAAAGAGTCGGACAGACCGACAGACATACAAAAATCTTAAAAATTGTTTTTTTTTTTTTTAAATTATATACTTTGATAATTATACATACAAACAGACCCTTCAATTTTATTAATTTGTATAGATAGTGTGGCTAAATATTTTATTAAAAATATATTATACTGGTGGTAATAAATGGTGTCTATGCTCAAAGGGTTTAAAGAGCATTATCTAATCCAAACTGATGTGAATTTATAATAATTAATAATTAAATTTGTGTATTTTCAGTTTTGTTTAATTATGTATATATTTAAATGTATTGTCTATATTTGTAAATAATTAAATATAATATGTTATGTAAATTATGTTGCACACTAAGTCTACTTGTATTAATTTATTTTAACTATCCTTCAATAGGCCTGTTGGAAGAATTTTCGATATGAATTATGCCTTTGTAGCTACATTGTGTTTTTTCTTTTACTTTCCTATCATGGTATGTGTGTACATAAATTTAATAAGTTAATAAATAAGATATTCATGTAAGAAGGCGTTTGGGTATGGCCGATACTGATACATTTGGACAATACAATGAAACTTTCTCCGTAAGTTTACGGAATACGCCGACGGTAGTAATCGAAGGCCTACGAAGGGTCGAAGGAAAACGAAGGCAAACACGCTCCCACCACTAACACAATCGCTACATTACCTAATTAAATCAATATTACATTAACATTATGGGTAGCCAAGTGGCTAAAAAAGACATTAATGTTTTTATCACTAATCCATTTTCTTTTCCAATTTTCGTAGTGAAAACTTCTTCAGCATCGTAATGATTAGAAGTTGAAACTCAATGAAAAAAATCTAAACTTATATCCCTACTGGATGACTTTTTACCATCTGGAAAAAATAGGGTGTAACATGTGAACGGAGTAGAAGCCTATGGCACTGATATTTTACAAAAAATAAAAACAAAAATTTTGAATTAAGTGAATTAATTAATTAAAATCTATCGAAATTCAAATCGTAGTATCCCTTACTTTACGAACGGCAAGAAAACAATAAATTTAGTGGGTATCTTTGACCTTTCCACTTCGCAGGGTCATAGGCTCAAGGCCAAAGAGCAAAGTAATTGTTCTGAAAAAAAAAATCAAACGTTTAATTAAAAAAAATCTTTTTATATTTTATAAAATATCAGGGCAACAGGCTTCTACTCCGTTCACATGTTACACACTTTTTTCCAGACGGTAAAAATGGTGATCCAGTGTAACAAAGCGGAAGAGGTTTTTTTGTTTGTTTTAACACGGTAATCTCTGCAACTATCAGTCCGATTTGATCAATTCTTTTTGTGTATGATAGCCAGATTCACGAGGAAAATAATATAGGCTATTAAACATTTTCTCGAACGGTTACTTGACTATGACTATATGTACTATGACTTTTTTTCTTTCTTTTATAAATAACCGTTATACACTACGTATCTCCTGAATTCCTATATTTTTCGGCCATACAGCTCGAAGAAACTGCAACCGATGAGGAAAAGAAAAGGTTCTAAACTGGCAGCCTCCTATCGGTAGGCCAAATTTAGGAATGCTAGTAAGAAAAAATACTGGTAAGAAATGCAGGTAATCGATTGATGCGGGTGGCTCAGGACCGTGCTTTGTGGCATACCTTGGGGAGGCCTAAGCAGGGGACTTGTGAAGGACTGTAATGATGATGATGATGATGATTATGATCTAACATTTAGAATTTTGTTAAGCAAGTCGGAAGAAAAAGCGCTCCCAGACTGTTTTAACCGCGTGCGCTAGCGGACCAAAAAGTACTCTGTGCTGGCGCACAATAATTAACGTGACCATACATCCCACTTTAGGCGGGACGGTCCCGATTTAAAGGTGTGTGTCCCGCTGTCCCCAAAATACGTAAAAATGTCCCGCTTTGACAAACAAAAGCGTAGCATCATGCGAACTCTGTCACCTGTGTCATCATTATGACAGCGCGCGTACCAGGTTAGCCGGCATTGCCTGACTAGTTACGTGATTATTCTGAAAACCTACACATTTGAACTTAGAGTTACGAAGTAACAATTTTTAATTAATCCACAGTAGATTATCAAATACCATAAGTTATTTCTAATTAGTATTTATTTGCTGTTCAGAAAAAATTAAAAAGTCAGCAGCCAGATTTTATACGATTCTAAGTTCTCATTCTCACTTTTGATCATTCAAAGATTCAAACAACTACTTATGTGTTTTATTTTTAAAACTATAATAAAGGGATCCAGATTGAATTTTGGTAACGGTGACCATTCTCAACGGAGAATAGCCATCGGCGCACGACAGGATTATATTACTGAAGTGTATGCACTACATACACACACAGCACAGGTCTACCATACTCCCTCACTCTTATAGGCCGATGGAACGATAATCCGAGACGACGGGAGAGAGATCAGGCGCAGTACCAACGGCTTTACGTGCTTCCGGAGGCACGGTGGTGAAACCCCGCCAACTTCAATAAGTTCGAAATCAATATTCCGGCCTGCTACTGAGAATTTTGTGACAGAAAAACCCAATATAAATGATTCTTTGCCCGACTGGAGTTTCGAACCTGCAAACTGGATCAGCAATTGCGTTTACGACCATTAGACCTAGAAGGCAGTCAAGTGTTAAAACTATAATAATTATAAAGGCGTTCCGCTCTGAGGAAAAAAATAAATGGTCACTTTAACAATAATGCATTTGAGACAAAAAAACTTAAAAATTAAAGTATGATTTATGAGCATTATTTTTAGACATGGCATAAACAAAAGTTACTTCATCATCAAGAAAATTTTACGAAGTTAAACTTTGCTCTTTATAGAATTAGTTTAGTTATTTGGACGAAATAAGGAAAGACTTTTCATAATTTTCGTAAACGAAATATTATAAATTTATTATCAATAAATAAAATTATATTTTAAATTATAATTATATCATTAAATAAAATTAATTATATTGAATAAAATTATCGTATCCAGACCATTATTAACAATCTACGATTTTATTTTACCGATTTATAATAAATTAGTCGTTTGAAAAGGTTAATCAATTAAAATTAGTTTCGAACAGCCCCCGCGTCAATAAAGATTTATAACCATTTACCGAATTCCATAAAAATCTTGAAAAATCATACGCAATTTAATAAGCAATAAAAAAATTCTTATTAATAAATGTTACTATAATTTAATATAAAATAATATTGAATGGTGATGATATGATATTTTATAATTTATTTTTAAAAATTGTACCATTTTGAAAAATAAGAATTTGTAATGTGACAGGCAATAAACAATTTGAATTTGAAAAAAATCATTTTTGCTTTCGATAAAATGATTTTGTCGATAGAATGAAGTAGCCGTCGCTATTACAAAACAATTTTAGTAGAAATAAAATATTCTATTGATATAATACACTAAAATTTAGGCTCTACATGTCTAAAATACGGATTGTAATATATATTTTCTAGAAAATTATACTTTTATCTTTTAAGTTATGCCGCAATTATGGTTGAAAATTATCATATTAAAGAAATCATTTGCAGTGAAATATTTTCGTTTTATATTTCATTTCATTTGAAGGTTTCATTTCCAACGCGTGTGAACTGCACACTTGTGTTTTTGATTTACTACAATCGATTTAATTTATAAACAATCAAAGTTTTCGACTTTTTTATATGAGATATTTATAAGCTAATCTCCTGTTATAATAAATAAGTGCAAAAGACAATCAGACTGCATTCAGCGTTGTTTATTTACAAAATACGAACACTGGTTTATTATGTCATCTGTGTGATACTTGCTTGAAGAATGAAAAATAAGAATTAAAAGGGGCTCTTCGACCGGGCCTGTTAATTTGTAAGAAATGAAGTCGATAGGTAATCTACCGTTCAATTATATGTAGTATCACTAGTGGAATTGTAATATGACGGCTTTGACAATATACCTGCGACATATATATGTTTTATCTGACGTTTAATAGAAACTAGTTAGCTTATATATTTATTTTAAAAAGATTACATCACTTTACACTCTAAATAGGTCATCATCACTATCATCATTCATCATTAAACACAAGTCCACTGCTGATTATAGGTTCCCCCAAGGAATGCCATAAAGTACAATTCTGAGCTACCTGCATCCATCGATTTCCTACATGTCTTATCAGGTCGTCATTCCATCCAGTGGGGGGCCAGCCCACACTTCGCCTACCGGCACGAGGTTGCCAATCGAGAACCTTTTTTCCCCATCGGTTGTCGGTTCTTCGAGCAATATGGTCGGCCCATTGTCACTTCAGCTTACCAATCCTTTGGGCTATGTCGGTTATTCTAGTTCTACTGCGGATAACCTCATTTATTAGTTTATCACGCAGAGAAACCCCGAGCATAGCCCTCTCTATAGCTCGCGACTTTAAGTTTCCTTATTCGGCCAGCTGTGAAAGACCACGTCTCAGATCTACGAGTCATCACTGGCAACACGCACTGGTTGGTTACTTTAAATAAGTATGTAATTTAAATTGGTTATCTACTAAAGACATCAATACGTCAAATAAACAATTTTTTCTTTGAATCCAAAATAAACTCTTACCTGGTTAAACACCCCACGCATAGAGGAGTATGTCTCGCCTTTGACATAAGGTGGGAGTGTTGCGGTGGAACTGATGCTACGGAGAAAACTCTGGAGTGCTTCATATTCTTCTTGGCTTTGGGCTTGTTTGCTTTTAACTTTCGGCTTCCGACTCTCCTCAAGCATTGCTTCGTGGGCTCCATCACTGGACAGAAATAATGGAATGTTGATTTACGATATATTTGAGCAGACATTTTTGGGCATAGTGTATAATATAAGTTATTTTAGTTTTATATTCCTCAAACTGACTGCTGTAATGTAATGTAATAAATGTAATAAAATGTAAGTGCTGAGGTGTTTGAACAATAATTCTAAGATGTTTAACAGAGTATAGAACTATATTATGATGAACTGTACGCATCCAATCCAATCTCGATAGCACTATATTCGATAATCTAAATAGTTCATCTGAAGCTGGACTTATATGGATATGACGAACATTTTTCTAACATCCTTGCCACACATAAAGTAGAAGATGCAAGAAACACTTGTCTCTCAAGTAATACAACTATATAGGAGTACTATTTGGACTGAATGGTAAATAGATGAATCCATCTCCACAAGGCTGCATATTGGGATTTTTATTGTTCTTAAATAGAATACTAGCAGTATTGTTAGCACTACTAATACTACTTGTAAACACTTCTACTAAGCTTAAAATGCCAAGACCTAAATTTTAACTCACGATATTGAGTTTTGCAATTCGTATCTTAACATTAGGCCACTGTAATTTTTTTTTAAATTACGTCAAATCACGTTTGAGTTATGGATCCGAACCTGGTTTTTCACAATTGGTTATATGAGAAATCTTAAAGTCGCTTAGCGAGAATAATCTAAATTGACAATGAGCCCATTTTAGGGCCGGTTTTAGAATCGAAAACGAAAAGAGAAGAAAAGTTCTCGAGTGGCATCATGATGAGAGACGACTTGATAAGCAAAATGCAATAGAGTCGTTGGATTCAGGTCGTTCTGGATCGTGCTTTATGTCTGTCTTTTAGGCGAGCCTTCATTTAGCAGTGAACTTGTGATGTACACCAATAATGATGACGATGATGATAACAGTTATATGTTTGTTTGACTTTTCCCCTAAATAAAATGTACCTACCTGTTTTAACAACATATTAAATTTTCCGATTTGAATACCCGTCATCAGACTTTCTGAATATAAATTAATCCAAATTAGCGTTAACCCGAACCCTTACGTTCAGCTCCGGTTCAAAGTCTGAAGTAATAATATTAATACTTAAATATAGTATTAGGTCACCATTATATTTGGAAAGATTTTGGAGAAAACCCCGAGTTATCTTTTTTACATTTAAATGATATTAAGATATTTTACTCCTTTTACAGAACTGGCAGTCGTTTACGACTGCCAGTTCTGTAAATTTCTTTGTAAATTTAAGAAGAGTTCTGTAAATTTCTTTGGGCTATGTCAGTTATTCTAGTTCTACTGCGGATATCCTCATTTATTAGTTTATCACGCAGAGAAACCCCGAGCATAGCCCTCTCTATAGCTCGCGACTTTAAGTTTCCTTATTTGGCCAGCTGTGAAAAACCACGTATCAGATCTACGAGTCATCACTGGCAACACGCACTGGTTGGTAACTTTAAATAAGTATGTAATTTAAATTGGTTATCTACTAAAGAAATCAATACGTCAAATAAATAATTTTTTTCTTTGAATCCAAACGAAAGTAAACGTATAAACTGAAAGACATTGTACGGATAAATTTTACACGTTATCAGTTTCCAAACATTTTCTTTTTATCAAAGGTTATACGAAAATTAGGTTAGGTGTTTTTTCGTAGTGCGACAGAATATATCTTTTTCATTTTTTCAGCCAGTAAGTCCCTCAGCCTGCCACGTGTCTTTTCTATTTTAGGGACGGTTTTCCTTAATCCCAGCGCTTGCCAGATGAATTTGCAATCTCAGTACCACCAACGACGTCACTTCTACCGCAAACGACGTGTTCAGATCATCATCGGTCTGAAGCCGAGAGATCTTTTCGACATTTTATATATTCGCCACATCTACGAAACGAAATGGGATTTTTCAAAGCCAGTGCTACTATTGTCCAAACTAGGAATGCCAGATCGGAAGACCAAAATATCTGGACAAAATTTGAAAATGTTGGGATTTTGGGGTTGTTGTCGGGAGAAAGAAATATTATAAATTAAAATGTAAAATAAAAAGTTTCTTTTTTTTTCGAAATGAACAGACATTGTTGACACATAACTAATTTAAGAACACTTAATTTTTTGGTTGTCACATGTTTAGTATTTAACTAATTTAAGAACACTTAATTTTTTGGTTGTCACATGTTTGGTATTTAACTAATTTAAGAACACTTAATTTTTGGGTTGTCACATATTTTGGCATTACACTGTAGCGTATCGGAAGAACGTATATTTGTAGATATATGGACGTCAGAATCGTACCAAATGGAAATTCGTAGTTTCTGTCTACGAGGGCGGCACTGAAAATATCGGGAATCAAGGAAGTGACACAACATTACTATTTAAAAATGTATTTATTGCTTTTCGAAGTATTCTCCGTGAAATTTGACACATTTTTCCACACGATGGAACCAATCATTGAAACAACCATTCCATTCGGAAGTTGGGGTCTCCAAAATGGCCGTTTTAAGCGTCCACAGCTTCTTCAAGTGATGAAAATCTCTGTCCACGCAATTTATTCTTTATTTAGGGAAAGTATAGAAATCACTAGGGCTTAGGTCATGGCTGTACGGCGGATGGTCTAATAATTCTATGTTTTCTTGTTCTAAAATCTCTTTTGTTCTGTGTGCGGTGTGAGAACTCGCACTGTCGTGATGGAGAGGCGGTTGCAGTTCTCTTTACGGAGTTCAGAAACGACCTGTGGCAAACAAATACTAGCATACCATTCTGCATTAACCGTTCTTTGTCTCTCAAGAGGAATAGTCGTAAAATGGCCGGTTTTAAAGACAAACGTGGCCACCATTTTTTTGCAACACTCCGTGAACGAACAATTTTTGTTGGCTTTAACTCATTTTCGAACAACCAAACTCGTAACTGGTTTTTTGTTTCGGTTTTGTACGCGTATATTCAGGATTCGTCACCTGATACGATGTTGTATACAGCATTTGAGGATCCTGCGTGGAATCTTTTGAGAGTTCTGATGCACCAAGTAACGCGAGCCGCTATTTGCTCTTCACAGAGCGAATGCGGTATCCATCGGGGAAACAACTTTTTTACACCTAATTGTTCATGCAAGATTATTTGTATTTGACTCCTGCCAATGTCTAAAGTTGCCTGAATTTCGCAGTATGTCACATGTCGATCTTCCTCAATCAGCTTGCTTGGGATCATCACTGAGCTTGACACGTCCACGTTGAAATTCAGCAAATCAGCGATAAATCGTGGTTTTGGATGGGGCTTCATCACCAAATGCAGAAATCATCCGGTCAACACACTGTTTTTGTGTTAAACCCCTTCGAAAGTCATAATAAATCATCGCTCTTGAATTTTCTCGTGTCAATTCCATTTTCTCAACGACTCAACAAGTTTGACAAAACCTTGACAAGACCGAGAATCTTTTTTTAAATAAATAAATGGTATTCGATTTTTAAAACCAAGGAGTTTTCAATTAAAAAGATTTTAATATGACAGGAACAGTGGAAATATTCCATTCCCGATACTTTTAGTGCAGCCTCGGTACCCTCAGTGACGGCGTGATAGAGAGAATGTTATATTATTATTTTTATTTATGTTATATGTTTCTTTTGATGTATTAATATTTTGAGTATTATTTTTTCTTTAATAAAATAATTATAACTATTAATATTTAACCATGTGCATAGGCGTAAAATAGAAATAAATTTAATAATATACTTCTGTGTTTCGTATGGTGAGTGTAGTGATCGTTTTGATTTTTAATCGAGGATAGATGTAGATGTCTATGATGGGCCACAGCATCCACTTACCATCAGGTGGACTGTGTGCTCGTTTGTCACACTTATTCTATAAAAAAATGCGGAATCTACGAAACCGGAATTGATCATAAAATTAATTTATAAACTTAAAACTTATATAAATACAATGTCAATCATGACGCCGTAAGTACTTCTTTAATCGTCGTATATCTCAAATCGAGAGCAAAAAGTTGCAATCAACGATGATTACCTGAAATTACCGTTTTTATTCCTGTCCACATAATATAATGATCTTCTCTTTATGTTATATATTCTAAAAAATCTGAAACAGTTCTGTTTGTAATTTACCTTATTGTAATTTAAAAATAAAAGAAACAACTTCGAACTGAAACAGTCCAATAAAATATTAAATGCTGGATATTGTTTCTAAAGGCATTTCCGCATTGCGTTAATTTAAAAAAATATTACTAATATTCCGAGACGATGCAAATTATTCTAAGAAATACTGTCGAACTTATAAAATCCAAGTGCTGGAAGCAAGTCTTTCGGAACAATTATTTGTAGGCCATACAAACACTTTTTCCGTGCGGGATTCGAATCCGCTGCCCCCAGCGATGCAACTCATTGCTAAGTCACTGCACCAAGGAACCGTCAGAAAAAGCCGTATTACATAACCGACTGATGAAGCAATACACAGTTAAATTAGTCTATTTTGTTTGTTTCTACAATATAATGTCCTATCCTGTATTACTGTCGGGATCAGCAGTTTGATTAGACACAATATTTATTTAACAAAGCTAAACGATATGCCCCTATCTGGCTCCACGGAGCAAACCGTGTCTGGCTCAATGTTCCAAACAGCCACATAAGCATTTTCGTAAGAAGTCAAGTTAGATTTCTGTGTATTGTAAGACAAACAACTCCTACACCTATCCGGTGACAATATGATAATTGTTGAGACTTATTTAACACAAAATTTAATTAATTCTGTAACTACCGACCTTCGTAAGTTTTAAAAAGACTGTCGAGGTCCGTCGCAATTTAAGTACCTACCTACCAGCGTACAGAAAGTTATACATATATATATATATATATATATATATATATATATATATTGTGAGCCTCTCTGTTGAGCGAACTGTAGAAATGGCATATGTTGAGTTCGAGTACCTCATTGTTGTGAGCGTTTGCAGACCCCCATGTTCTTTATATGATACTTTTGAAAAAATTATGAAGGAAGTTTTCGCTAAGCTTAATAAACAGAATAAATCTGTTGTAATACGTGGATACTTTAATATAAATCTCCTAGAAGCTTCCTCCACCAATATAAAATTTAGATCATTGTTTAAATCTTATGGTCTTTTTAATTTATTTTTGGAGCCAACACGTATTGCTGAATCTAGTACAACATATAGATGACATTCTTACAAATGTTAAGCCGTTCAATAAATGTATAATTCAAAAATTGATATATATATATATATATATATATATATATATATATATATATATATATATATATATATATATATATATATATATATATATATATATATATATATATATATATATATATTGAATAAAAAAGGACGCCGAATTCTGTATTTTAAAAATATTGCAATATTGAAATAGGTTTCATTTTTTTATATAATAAGGGCGAATAACGCGCACACAGACTATATGATAGCAAGTGGATATTGTGGCCCATAGAAAACCACATTTATCCCCAATTAAGATACGAAATGCTGTGCGTGCGTTGAGGACTGAGATGGAATGCCTCCTTTCCAGTAAAAAGGGTCTCCGGATGACTACACTCACCATATGAAACACAGCAGCATTGGCTGCTATTTCACGTTTATTTTTATTTTATTTTTTTATTTATTATTTATTTGGAAAACTTACAGCTAATTTACAAAAATAATATAATTATAACAAAAATGAAGGCCATTTACAAGTTTTCACTTATATACTACTTTATAATAAACAAAATTGTGTCAAAACAGATATGTACAAATATATGGCAAGTAACAGTACACTATCGAGAAGAAAAGAAATTTTTAGAAAGTAATCGCCAAGTTGGGGAACGCTGGAATGAAATAAGTCAATATCCACGTTGTGAATATGTGCTGTAGCATTAAAAGATTTGCATGATCGAATAATAAAAGAGTTTTGTCTATAATTACTTTTCACGTATGGTACCGATAAAAGTGTAGGTTTCCGCAAGTTAGATGATGAGGTACGGAAACCTATTTTACCCAGTAGTTCAGGGCAATCAACAACACCATTAACAATTTTAGAGAGGAAAGAGAGATCCGCAATATTTCTTCGATCATATAAAGGTAAGATATGAAATTTTTTACATCGAAGAGTATAGTTGGGTATAAACTTTTTTGATTTAAATTGAAGAAAACGCAAAATTCTTTTTTGTATGCGCTCTATCCTATCAACGTATGCATTATATTTAGGATTCCAACAGAGGCATATTCCAAGTGGCTGCGTACAAAAGCGCAATAAAGAATTTTGAAAGATTTTATACTTTTAAAATCTGCCGATAATCTTAATATAAAACCTAGCGCTTTGTTAGCCTTTGTAACAATGTCATCAACGTGATTGTCAAACAGCAATTTTGAGTCAAAGGTAACACCTAGATCTCTGATAGTGCTGGTTCTATTTAGAGCAGTATGGTGTAATTTATAATTATATATTATAGGATTAGGTTTACGAGTAAATGAGCAGATAAAACATTTAGAAACATTTAGATCAAGTTTATTGTTAAAACAATACGCTTCTAAATTATAGAGATCTTTTTGAAGGCTAGAACAACTTTCCAAATCTGTAATAGGACATAAGATTTTCATATCGTCGGCGTAAAGAATAAAACGTCGGTATTCTTTAAGAGCATGGTCCTACTCCGGTCGAGCCGACCCATTCGTGCTACAACCATAATATACACGTAGCTGCACCGTGGCTCTACCACGTAAATTAATTATAATATAACAATGATATAATAAACTATATATTATATTTTATTATATTATTGTTACATTATAATTCATTGTTGTACTTATTAAACATGTTCGTAAAAACTTCACAATTATGCAATATAACACTGACTTTAAAAAACTCCCAGTCCCTTACTGGTTTTTCTGCCGATCTTTATTTGCGGATAATTTATATCCTTGAAGACAGGACGCGAACCAAGGCATTACGATTTCGCGACCGCTCGATATCCACTTGAGCTATTGCGACCATTAAATACCATATAAATAACCATAGTATCAAGATTTACCTTCTTATATTGTAGCAGATTTTCATTGTCTGAAAACACGGACACAAAGACATTTTATAAAAATAAATCCTAGCTAGATCGATTTATTGCCCCCGAAACTCCCTGGACACTAAATTTTATGAAAATCGTTGGAGCCGTTTCCGTGATTCCGATTATATATATATATATATACATATATATATATATATATATATATATATATATATATATATACATATATATATATATATATATATATATATATATATATATATATATATATATATATATATACTCGTTTAAAGGTATAGGATTTGTTTTTAGTTATATATTACTATGTTTGACATACTGCATGATATCTATTTTTGTATAATTTATTTATGCGATGTCATTTAAAGTTGTTGTCACGGGATCGTTATCATCTCAGGCTATCAAAAGTCCATTGCTGAACACAGGTCTCCTTGATATATAGATTACTTCATAGGGAGGGTATTTGTCCACAGCTGCCATGTTGTGCCAAGCGGGTTGGCAACCGCAAATTTTAATTATTTTGTGTTGTTTCAGGAAGATATTGATGCCCATCTCCTGCCTGTCTCCCTCTGTCGCCTCTTACGACACCCACGGGAAGATATGGGGTAGTGGATATTCTCAACCGCCACTACACGAAATATGTAAAAGTAACTGACGTAATAATGAGTGTAAAATAGTTTACGTTACTGCTAATGATTTCTTATTTAAAAAGGCCATAAAACAAAACAAACCGAATAAAATAAACAATCAGAAGTATGTATGTTCACGTTACAAGTTTATTATAAACCTCTCGGTCGATATAATTGGGTGTGTCAAGGTCTATGACACATGAAGAAAATGATACACTTTAATTTAATGAAGGTCGTCCTTCAGAAAGTAATTACTGGAAACGTCTATCGCTATATTAAATTTTATATAATTTTTGTAGTTTAGTGGTCTTGTTGTAGCATAAGTCCCGAATTTGAATTTTTTTTTGCGCCCGAAGCAAATAAGAGCTACCCTGTGGTAAACGGGGGAGGGAGGTGGTGAATGCTCATAGCAAACCCCGCAGCTGCATGGTTATCCTAACTATAGCTTCAATACGAGTATGTCCAACACGCATTTGTATGAATAAGAAGCTTCTTAATTTGTCGACGATAGGGGTGGCGGCAAAGTCCGTTTATACGTGTTGGGGCTCGATGTCATTAAGTAATACCGTACGAAATAGAAAACCAAACCAAAACAAAGTAAGTTAATATCTGAGCGTTTTAATTTTTTCACATTTAAGGTGTTAAACACTAACCACTCAACGCCAAGCGTCCAAATTTAATCGCTTCGATAATCCGTTAAAATTCAAGAGGTCAAATTTGACCACACCCACCCACAGCACTTTAAACCATAAATACTTATATTTAGAGACTACTTTTCTATGAAGAAATTTGACATTATAAAATCAATATGAAATTTTTTATCCTCTAGTAGAATAAAAAAAACAGTAAATCTTTGGATATTAATTTATATTCTACGTTCATTACGTACGCCATTTTCATTTGGATGTTCTCGTGTTGATTTTTGGACTTTTCTGGTGTTTTATTAGTGTTTTACTATAGTGTTTTATTATAAAATTGTTACAAAAGTTTTTATGTGAATATAATTTATCGTATCTAATTATATATCGTATCGTACATAATTTCGAGTAATATATAGAAATAATTGTGATTTTCACGCTGCGTGGTATATTTTTTTTTTGCAAAATACAATAAAATCTTTTTGTAATGAAGTGAAACCTTTTGTTTAGACCACAGGATAGAAAATTTTGTATAGATTTTATAATGAAAATTTAAAACTTCTTCATAGAAAAGTAGTCTCTAAATATAAGTTTTAATGGTTTTAAGTGCTGTGTGTGATTGCGGTCGCATGCAACCGCTCGGGATTTGCTAGGCGCTTGCAACTGCATGTGAATTTTATGGGAATTGAAGGGCTAATGAAGTATTTAGTTTTTACTTATTACAAGTCAGTGCTTGACTATAATGCCACATGATGGTAAGTGGTAGTTAAGCCCTAGATGTCTTAGTGTAACTCGTAAATCCCACTGGGTGTTAGTGTAAACACCGTTGTCCTTGAAACCAGTGGTTTGGTTTCACTTATAGAACGTAAATTCAATGAAAAATAACAACATTTTTTTAGTAAAATCTTAATTTTTCCTTAATTTTTGCCTGTCCTAAGTCAGGATGAAAGTACGAAGGAAAAGTTACATCACAGGTTATGTGTACCTATTAAGTTTTTATGTTGAATGTTGTGTAGGTAGCTAGCGCGGGCGGTGATCTTTACGGTGATTACGTCACTCGGGCGCATAGGGTATACATGAATTTACGGACGATGTCGGACAGAAACTTTTTAAATTTTATGAAAGAAAATAGCGTTTTTTTTTAATTCATTAAATTCACATTCTATAAGTGAAACCAAACCCCTGGTTTTAAGGACAACGGTGTTTACACTAACACCCTGTATAAGTTCACCGAGCATCTTGATGATTTATGTCGGCATTTCAAAACTATTATGATGCTTTACACTGTTATGTTGGATTGTTGGGACAGTTGGGCTTATAAGATATGGTTATGTAGTCGTTAGTTTTAGAGCAGCAACAACAACGCAGTTGTACAGCTTTCAGCTGTTTTTAGTGCATTTGGATCTACAATAGCATTTTTAAATAGTAAATAAATGCTTGAAGCTGTTTGATAGCATAAAAGTAAGCCATTATAATGCCACGTAAATCCGCTATACAGCTTTCAGCTGTTTTAAATGCCTTGTGGTCTACAAAAGCATTTTTAAGTAGTAAGTTAATGCCTAATGCTGCTTAATAGCATAGAC
Source organism: Parnassius smintheus behrii (assembly GCA_036936625.1). Lineage (NCBI taxonomy): Eukaryota > Metazoa > Arthropoda > Insecta > Lepidoptera > Papilionidae > Parnassius > Parnassius smintheus. The sequence goes on along the minus strand of JAUPFT010000010.1, from coordinate 22,663,560 downwards.
TTGTGCCATTATAATGCACCGTAAACCCTTTAGACAGCTTTGAGCTGTTTTTAGTGATCTATGTTGTGTAATAGCACTTTTAAGTGGTAAATAAAAGTCTAGTATAGCTGAACCAGCATAAACGGGAATCAATGTAATGCTTGCATATTTAAAGATCAACTAAGTCCTGTTGTACAGCTAACAGCTCTTTAATCAAATACACTGAGTAATTGTAATGTGTAAAGCCGTGTGTACAATCATTTTATCGTATTCGTAAAAGCATTTGTCGACCATATTGTGGGGAAAAGCAACATATGCACATGTTTTATTGATCATATAACTTTTAGCTTAGCGTTCAAGTAATGACACTATTTCAGTCTACATCAAGTCTACTAGTATAGCGGTGAACTCATATAGAACTACTTTAGAGACAATGGCACTGCAGTGGTTTATCAAAAGTCTTCTCTCTGGTTTCCGGCTGTATTGTTCATAACTGTTAATTTGTTAATATTTTATACTACTTGCAGCATTAATTGGCCTTTTTAAGGGCTTTCGGGCTGCTATAGAGCGCCACCATTTTGTATTTTTTAATCAAAAAATATTATCGTTTAGACCAATTTATAAAAGCAATAGACCTATATAATAGTGATGTAACTTAATTTAATACTGTCCAACCAATACTATCACGTTAATTGTACAAAATCTGTTTTATATTAGGAATACACAATTGTTTTGGGTATTTCACATGTATCTTTATATGAAATTTTAATTGGAGGCTCGTGAAAATTTTCCGGCGATTAAAATATATACTTAATAATATAAAGTTGCGTTTCAATTGCTCTCACTGGTAATAATGTCTAGTTCATAATGCAAGTTTAAACACCAGAACCGACTAATATAGCACATCATAACTAAATTAATTAAATTGTGGTTTTTAAGTTTTAGGAGTATATAAAGCGCTGAAAATTGATTTTCAAAGGGTGCGGTAGAAGAAATAAGTTTTATAATCTCTGTGTAGGGTTCATTTAAGTACTAACTGTGAATACTTAAGTAGCACCAATCATTCTAATGCTTTTGTAAAGCAATTAACATCCTCATTATAAATAATATTGCTAGCATAATGCTTCTGTAATGCGATCGGCAACTTCATTGACCGTAATAATGCATCTTTAACGCGATTGATACATTCTTTGACCACAACAATTGTAAACCTATCTAAGATCTAAAGCCGTATAATTTGTGCCGAAATAAGCATTACAGTGGCTGTATAAACGTTTGCAATACTACTCTAGAACTAACTAGCTTAAAATGCGAAAAAGATACAAAAATACTGTAAGTCGGCTATCATATTGCTTTGATGTGTTACTTGGGCAGTATTCTACATTATGGGCACTGGTCAATGTGAGTGCGAGGGCTTGAAACGTTAGATTTTGTTTATTGAATACAATAACATGCAAGAAGATCAATAAAGATGTTGGTAAGACATGCAGGAAGTCGATGTATGCAGGTGGCTCAAGACGTGATGATGATGATGAATACGATAAGAAATAAAAATTGCGGTTGCCCACCCGTCTGCCAAGTGTGGCAACCATGGCAACTACGGGTAATTCCGTTTATCCACCCTAAGGTGTAGTGGCGAAGCCTCCATAGAAGCCGAAAAGCCAGGCTTGCCTTTTCAATCTGCTCAATCAATCATCTTGTAGCATATACGTAACGTCAACACTTGGCAGTTTACTTTCAATTCACTTTCATTCACATGATTTTATCGTTGAACTCTACTTATTTTTATTTCTGAACATTCAGGGTGCTTTGCAGCACCCATGGTCACGAGGGACTGAGAAGATTAACGTCCCGATGTCAGAGTTAATCCAGAGTACCTTCAGCTTTTTAATTATTACTTTTGATCCGATCTACGCAGAATGAACTTACTGAGTCTTGAAGCGTTGCATGTGATTAGGATTAGTTTTAATTTTATTAATTACGGGATCCCAAGTATGTGGTCCCACTTCTTTATTGAAAATAGGGTGCCTTTTAATTTATAAAGCTTCACGTATCATTTTTGGTAGGAATGGATGTTCTTTCGCGATAATTTGTCGTCTATCAAATCTGATGTAAGGGCTGTCTAGGATATTATCACAAACTGCAGACTTCCCGGAACGTTGGTATTTCACGTCAGGTATATGTTTTATTACGCGGGTTTTTATAGATCTTTTTATTTGCCCTAAATATACGAGAGACCATATTCACAATCAAGCTTGTGCATTCCTGCATCTTGTAGAGGGATATTACACTTGACGAGTGGTAAGAACTGACTATTCTTCTTCGAATGTAGAATGTTCTAATAGAAGCTCGCTTCAAGATGTACTTAACTAATATTGTCGAGAATTAAAAATAAAAATAAACAAAATTTTACACGATACAATCTGTAAAAGTAGTTTTATTCAATGAATATAGGAAATTATTAGATAAATGTTTGTTTTTATTTATTTGGTATTCTTATAAAAGTTAAAATGCTTAACTATGCATCGTCATGTTAATCATTGTTTGAATGAATTACATCATCCGGCCATGTTCGATTTGTTGATAGCAACGCAGTCATTAAAAATAATAATATGCTTTGCAAGTCAAGGATGACATTTTGATAATTTTTATCGTCATTCGTACAAAGCGTTTCGCTTCGTCATTTATGTAGGCAATTTATACCGCGTATAGCATAAAATAGGAATAATTTGCATGTATGAGTCGTGCCGTTAAATTACATTCATGGAAAAAATTACAGAACATTAGTTGAATATTTAATATGTACCCATATACCCATAACTAGAAGCAAAGTCAGAGGCAACAAGTTTGGTGTTCGTCACTAAAATATTTATTAAAGAGGCACTCAACCATCAACTATCAGACTTTGGAAAAATCGTCATTTAAGAATCTCAATTTTGATAGCTTTAGATTCCCAAGGGTTGTTGTTTTATATAATAGAAGCAAAGTAATCATACCCAATATAAAGGATTTCACAAACTCAGATCACACCTTAACGAAAACGTTGCGACGGCTAATCCAATCGTAGCATTTTTTACGATTTCTTCGCCACTCTACAAAGCAAATTACTTGAGTTTAATTATTTGAATAATATAATATTGGTAACAAAACTTTTAAATGTATACTTTAGAACTTAAGCAAAAATCCTATTAGATTGAATCCGAAATAGCAACAAATTCACTAATATAATGGACGCCACACACGGTCAGTTCAACTGATCATTCCAACTGATCAGTTCAAAACTAAAACTGTTGATATTTTTTAAATATTGAATTTTCGATATATTGATAATTATAAATATATCAATATCGGAGTTTTATATATAAGATTATTTATCGATACATCGAAAATACAATATTTTAAAAACCAGTTTCATCAGATCAGTTGAACTGACCGTGTGTGGCGACCATCTGACCCATTAATATCAGTGCCGTGTAGGGAAAGTGTAATAGAATTTACTACCTCATATTACCATGTGGCTGTCTTAAGAGGCGGCAGAGAGTAAAAGAATAGTGGTCAGCAATATCTTCCCGGTTATTCAAAGTAATAAAGACTTCGGTTGGCAACCCACAGCCTGCCAAACGTGGCATCTATAGCAGATATCCTGTGAGACTCTAATGAAAGGTCAATGTCAACCGTGGACTTTTGAATGAACTTATCTTATGTGTGAAGTATCATAGGTATGTCTTTCAACGATAAGTGTAGAGATTAGATTATATTATAATTGCATGACCCATTAAATAAATTAAAAATATCGAAACTGTTACAGTTCATTGATCCCTTTATGTATGTCTTCTTATTGGACTTGTGTTAGTGCAAGTTTTTTTTTACAAGATAAGGGTGACAAACGAGCGCACAATCCACCTGAAAGTAAGTGGATGTTGTGGCCCATTTTAGAGTCAAAATGCAGATGCGTTGTCACTCCTGAGGACTAAGGTGGAATGCCTCGTTTCCAGTAAAAAAGGGTCTCCGGATCTCTACACTCACCATACGAAACACAGCAGTGTTAAGCTGCTATTTTACGCTGGTATTCTGTGAGAGTGTGGTCCTACCTCGGTCGAGCCGACCCATTCGTGCTACAACCATAATACGTAAGTCACTCAATAAGTTTTGAGATGCTCGAAATTTAAAAATGGAACGCGTGTTATATGTATCTAACATCGAGCATTTAACCTGAATAAATGATCGATGGTATCTAAAAAGCAAATTTATTTAAAAATAGAATTCCATAAGCCAATTGCTCAATATAAAAAAAAGTACTATTAATTTTCCTGGAACGCTTCCCGGGCTTTTCATTTAAAACGATGATTTTAAATTTGTTTTAACCGAACAATTAAGTTTACAACGGTTACAATGCAAACAGCAGTAATAGCAAAAAATGTATGGACTACTGAAATGTTGGTGCGAGAAGACTCACGAATCATATACACGGACATCGAAAAGATTGTAGGCATTAGTTCGGGGAGCATTCATACCATCCCTAGAACAAAAGCATTTATTGAGGAATTTGATGTTGAAACTCTAAGTCACCCACCCTACAGCCCTGACTTAGTTCCTTGTGATTTCTTTTTGTTCCTAAGAGTCAAACGTTTCAAAACCAAATCAATTAATTTTGTAGTGGTTCTTAAGGCATATTATTATGTTATAAACTGCTAACTAAACTAACGCTAAACTAAAGCTACTTACTTTACGGCCAAAACAATGAAACTCACGAAGGAAAAACTTCGATTCACGCGAATATACTTTTTTTACGGCTTTTAAATCTATTTATTATATACTGAAGGCGACAATGCAGTACTTTTTAAACTTTTTTAGAACTGCTATATAAATCTACTGAAATGTGATTATTGCGTAAAGCTATCATTTTATAAAAGTTGAATAGAGGCAAAAGTGCTTTGTGAAGACATTCTGTCTTGAGAAAACACTAATCATAATACATAATTAGTTTGAAAAAAATCATAATTACCTAATGGCTGTTTGTTCCTAGCAGAGATTCCTAGATAATGAAATCGTGTAAAAATTATATAAAATGAAAAGACATTTTAAGGTCATGTTGTAAACACATTTTAAAAATTGATTTTTGTTTTTATTCGATGATCAGACCAAAGAAGTGAAGCTGAAATCATGATCAACTTCTTGAACCAGACGTCTTTCTTTTTTCTTTCTTTAACAACCCCTAAAAGTTTACACCTGTATTTATACCCGTTTACACACTCTTATCTATGCAACAGCGGCAGTGCTCGCTGAAACATTTTCGAGGTTGAACATAGGTCATAGGGTCATAGGTAGTTTATTTGGTTTAATATTCTCTTCAATCAATAATTGTAGAGAAAACGGCATTTTATAATTTTTTGAGTTTTATAAAAATATAATAGTCATTTATTTTGTCCATTTGCAGAGTGTACATAATCAGATTGAATATACATAGGTAGGTATATATACTATGAAAGATGCATAGAAAAAAAAATTTATAGTTTAAGACTCGCTCGCTACTATTTACTCGCTAATATTTTTATTTTATAACAGTATCTTTTACAATGTTTAAATGAAACTTTTAAATACGTTTAAGTAGAATTCGCACATTTATCCGATTTTTTGGCCTTGGCAAAACTGTAAAGCAGCCAAATCTTTTAATAGTTTATTCAAGATTATTCCTGGCATTAGGCAATAGTGTGACTACATTTTTCTGAATTGCAAATTATTATCAAATGTTCGTCAGATGGTTTTTGGTTTGTTGCGTTTTGAAGGAGTATATTTTATGGCTATAAATTGCGTCATTAATATCTCTTTTAATAAAGGTATTATACAGTATTTTAAACATTTTGTGTAAAGCTTTTTTACTTGTAATATATATGTATTTAACATAAATACTTACGTCCTTGTGGTCAAACTACAGTGTCAACCTGACAACTCTCTAACTCCAATGCTATTGAAAATTAGCAACAGTAGTACATCTGTAATACACTGTAGAAGAAATATGATATTGAAACAAGTTACAAATTAACTTTTAACAATCATCATCATCATCATCATCATCATCATTACAGCCCTTTACAAGTCCACTGCTGAACATAGGCCTCCCCCAAGTAACGCCATAAAGCACGGTCCTGAGCCACCTGCATCCATCGACTTCCTGCATGTCTTACCAGGTCGTCACTCCATCTAGTGGGGGGTCGCCCTACACTACGCCTACCGGTATGAGGCTGCCACTCGAGAACCTTTCTTCCCCATCGGTTATCGGTTCTTCGAGCTATATGGCCGGCCCATTGCCATAAAAATGCTTTTAAAAATGCTATGTTACAACTGCTTCATTCCAAGGACAATAATTTATATTTAAAGATCATATTTTTTTATTCCGTTTCCACTGTGATTATTTATTAATAAATGTGTGACGCTGGTCTTTTAGAATAAAGTACCTAAGATTGCAAGGAAATGAAAAAGTGAGCTTCATTAAGATGCAACATCGAATTCAGGTTCTCGCACAAGACTTTTACATTGCCTCTAGTCGATAGCGACTTGTTATTTAAAAATAATTAAATAAGACGTGCTTTGAATTTTAAATTAATGGTATAATAATAATGATAATAAAGGTGATATTTTCCTAACGGTTTTAGAAAACGATGGCACTGACAGTTTTTAACTAATAATGCAACGGTAGTGTCATAAGTCATAACGGAAGCAGAAACAGAAGTCAAAATTAAATTTTAGCAGAAACAGAAACAGAAACGGATGCAGAAGTGGAAGTGTAAATACTATGTAAAAAGTACAATTTATGACAAATATAATTTTTTATGAAATTAACATTTAAAATTAAGTAGAGGTAAGTTATATTTTATGAAAAGTAGTTTGGTCTATTTTACACTTTTCGAATCTGTTGCGGTTTTCTTCATGTATAAGAATAGCTTCGCTAAATTATTGCTCACTGGTGACGCTGCTTGGAGGGGCTGATAAATATTGGCGAACTAACGGCCACAGATTACGATATTTTTGTGCATTTCATTTCCACCACATACTCCTAAAGGTGGAATACGTCTATAAAAGAGATTGTCACTTTTGTTACTGGTACAATATGGATTGATGGATGGATGATGTAAGTTGGACTTCATTCTCAATTTGTGGTCGGCACCTTTGGGGAAAGGTATGTCGTCATCAAAATTCCGATCAAATTTACGTTTTGTAGGTTGTGGAAACAGATGCAGAATTTCCGAATAGGTGGTCGATGCGGTGTATTCTGCATAAGAACACACACACTAGTATATATATATATATATATATATATATATATATATATATATATATATATATATACCTATGGTACAGATGGCGAAGCCGAAGCTACTTAACCTTAAGGTGATGTGGGCGCCAAAAGCAGATTTTTAGTATATATTATTTTTGATTTATCAATTTTTTTAACACGTTTGTTTGTAATATTTATAGATGATTACAATCGTTATTTTTTCGGTTTTCGAAATATGCGACACTTTCCGCTTCTTTCGTGGTGACGTAAACTCTTTGAGATTTTCATGTCGATGGACCCGATTTCATTCTAGTGAAAATGTACAAAACGTCACAAAACAATAACAAAAACTTTAATACAAAACGTAATAATACAACTAACAAAACAAAGAATAAAAATTAAAACAACTATTTATAACCGAAAATTTTAAATCTCAAACGCATCCCAAATCAGAATGAGGAATGAGTTCTGCTCCATCCACTTTCTCAAATACGCGTGGCGTGAGAACAGGTTTATTATCTCTGAATGACCGCTTCCGTCACCCTACCCCGTACCATGAGACATGCTTAGCGCATAACGATACGTAATCTATAAAGAAATGTATGGAAGCAATAACTGTCGTTTTGTTTCGATGCTAACATAATACTTGAGGTCAATGTACTTTTTTCCGCCTGCCCTAGAAACGTGCTATACATAGATACTAACTCGACTAAATAGGCAGTAATAGCAACTACTTTCCACAGTTATCTTGTAATTTTATATATTTTTTGATTAAATATAAAACCATTAACGTAATAATTGTCTAGGTTGTGTTTTCTCCTAGTTTTTTCTAGTTTCACCCCACGGTTTTATCGTAAAAACTATTTATACAAACATTGACATAAATTTTAATTAATTCATTAAGATATCGTAGCGGCGGTGTAAGAATATCCTACCGCATATCGTCCAGCGTGTGTTGTCACAGGTTACGGAGGTGGAAAGAAACAGGAACTGCGTCTTTCTAATAACAACTAAACAATTAAGATAAATCTGCAGTTGTCAACCTTTGCCAAACCTTTACCAAAGTTGCCAACCTGCTGCCAAGTGTGGCAACTATGACAGATATCTCTCCTGTAAGGCAGTCCGACGAGAAGCCCATGCTCAGCGGCAGTGGGGTTTGATGGGCAGTAAGCTTTAACAGGTACGAAGAAATTAATGATATTCATTGTTAAATATTATAATGTTGCCAAAACAAAACCTTGCGCGAAGCTTGTTTTTAGTATATCTTGTTGAAGCGACCATGATCGTCGAAGTACTATAAATCCTCCAAGCATACATTTTTACAAGATGGAAGATTTTTTTTAAAGTTGTTAAAACTGTTAAAATCACTTTTGGATATAACAAGTAAGACATAAACTTTAAGATAAAAGTTTAATTTTATAGCGATTAAAAATTCAACAATATAACATTAAGAAACTTTTTTAAGTAAATTTTGTCAATAATCAACACTTATAATATAAAAAGTAAGTTATTTTATTGTGAACACAATATTGTTAAAACTAATGTTTTATTCAATGAGATCTTCACTTAAGCGTTAACCTAATATAATTATCAGTTTCGTTGCGTTAACCTAATATAATCATCACAAAGATTACAATAGTTTTTACGAGCGAGTAACACGAGATACGAATAACGAACTCTTCTGAACCATGCATGATAATAAACGAACCCTGAGTTTTGGTGCCGACAAAGGTTCCGCAGATATTTTGCCGAAACCGAATCTGTTATTGAAACTAGATTTTTTGCCGAAACTCGTTAAAACTTCGCGTAGTGTATATATTCTTTGTTAAAACCGAAACCGAATCTTCGGTCGGTATTCTCTTTAACCACTACTGGTAAGCTGAAAATGCTTGTGTTAGGAGTGGTTCACGACAGTAGTCGAATGGCGGATTTGAACACACAATCTTTAGAGTTCGCGGTCCGCACCCCTCCCTTAGGCTTCTGTCGCTTACTAAACTGTATTACATCTCATTCGCCCACAGGCTAAATCCTATAGATGTATATGTTTGTCTCTTTTTAGTGTCGCTTTTTCGATTCATCTAGTTTCGAAGCACAACGATTCTAAAGAAGTGTTCACTTCACAAAATAAAACTATAGTATTTTATTTGAACACTTGTTTTGTGCGGAACTCGGACTCGCATTCTAGCAGCGCGCTGCCAAACAAATAGCCAGTGCGCTACCAAGATATCGGAGATTCATACATAAGGTGATTGATTAAGCAAGTAATTTTTTTATAGAATAAGGGTGACAAACGAACACACAGTCCACCTGATGGTAAGTGGATGCTGTGGTCCATAGACATCCACATTTTCTTCAATTAAGAATCAAAATGCAGATGCGTTACCAGCCCTGAGGTCTGAGATGGAATGCCTCGTTTTCAGTAAAAAGAAAGTTTTTATACTTGGTAGAGCCATGCTGCCATTATATTAGAAGTATAGTTGTAGCACGAACGGGTCAGCTCGACCGGGGAGGGAGCACGCTCTCACAGAATACCAGCGTGAAATAGTAGCTTAATGCTGCTGTATTTCGTATGGTGAGTGTAGAGAACCGGAGACCCTTTTTACTGGAAACGAGGCATTCCATCTTAGTCCTCACGGGTGACAACGAATCTGCATTTTAATTCGTAATTGAGGATTGATGTAGATGACCATGGGCTACAGAAACCACTTACCATCAGGTGGACTGTGTGCTCGTTAGTCACCCTATCCTATAAAAAAAAGAGTCTCCGGTTCTCTACACAATTCATACGAAACACAGCAGCATTAAGCTGTTATTTTACGCTGCTATTCTGTGAGAGTGTGGTTCTACCTCGGTTGAGCCGATCCATTCGTGCTGCAACCATAATATAGCTGCAGCATGACTACCACGTGAAAATAATTAATTTATCAATTAATTAAATTTAATATTTAATTAATTTCATATAGGCACCAACAAGATATACCAGTGTAACAAAAATTATGAAGTGAAGTGAAGGGTATCGCAAGTCAAATTTCGTAATAAATTACGTTAACTTAGATGTTATAACTAATGATTGCTAAAGATTGTAATTATAGATAAACTAAACTATGATAGCTACTAAATTATGTTTTATCAAAATACACTCTGACCTGATATTGTGTTTTTGTATAAACCAAAGTTGGTAATAGGTACTTACATTGATGTTTTAACATTCCTCAACTCAGCAGAACAAAAATTGGAATTGCACGCAAAAATTTTGCAACCATCTATTTATTTATCCTTGGTAGATTAGTACTTTCTGCTTTTACGAATTTGTCTTCCATGATGCCTTTTCAATAAAATTCGTAATAAAACTCAATAATAGTAATGATAACTCGAAAAATTTCGAAATAACACAGCACGTTAGCAAGTTCTCTTAATCAGTAACACAGAACACTAATACTCCTAGGCTGGATCAGTGACGTCATGACATGTTCTAATATGGCAGACAGCGTTTTGCAGATTTGAGTCAAAGACGAAAAACTGAAAAGATTGAAATTTAAAAAAGCAAAATGCAATTGTATAAACAGAAATCAATATTTCTCGTTTACTTTTCACAAAATCTATGATAAATATATATTTTTTGATTTTATTTTACATGGTGTAAAATACCGTATTAAGCATTAATGTATACATGAGGTAAATTAGAGGTGATGACTGATGACCAATAAGTATAAATAGGCCAAAATACGAGAGCGGATTGTTTTCTGTAATTGAACTTTAGGGATTATTTGAAATCTATATATTATTTGTTTCCGATTATTGTATTTTTCGGGTATTAAGTAGTGAGTAATAATACTTCTATCTTGTCTAAAAATTGTAGGCAAGCGCCGTCGTAGAACGCGTCAAACAAAAATTAGTATGCAGCGCATATAATTGATTCAGCAAAAATAAAATAAGCAAACGTGGCATTATGTGCCGTGTTTTACTGACCTTAAATTTTTAATTTATAAGAAGAATCTGTAAGACTGCAACGTCCTGTTCCGATTTGGTTAAAGAATTATTAAATAAGCTTATAACACACCTGATAGAACTGGTTTTATTCCATCCTGAATGAAATTCAAGATGGTAGATACGAGTAAAATAACGTTATACTGGTATTTATGCTGAATCTTTCCAGGTTTGTGAGTACACTAACTGGGTATAATAAGTATACTATATATATACTATGTATATATTGAGCATAGAGTATATTCTAGACGAATGCGAATAACTACTTATTGGTATATTTAAATTAAAATAAACTTAAAAGTAACTCACCTCTGTATTTTCACTATTCTAAGTCTACGATGATAATACAACGCATAACCAAATAACAATAATACCATTATTACACGATATTTGAAAGTAAAGAATTAAAAATCAATTCTTATTTTCTCAAATTCTACGCAGCACACCAAGGGACTCGACGACCAGCAAGAAGAAATGTATTACAGTAACTATCAAAGTAACCCTTAACCCTGCTTGATTCGACTGCATTTGTACTTCAGTATGTTTACTTATGAACAACGTAGGAGCTTATCACAACAATATGACATTATAATATATTATTATGATTCATTGACTGCATTTTCAAGTAAGCTGTACCGTCTTTAGCTAAATGGTTTGTGTTGTACGGAATATTCGCTCTAAGTTTTTATGGGAATGGGTTATGGGCGTAATTTATTTATTATATATGGTGTTAAATAGTTAAATAAATTTTTGTTTTAATTTTCGCGTTAATAATACTCATTATATATTATTTGTGAACTGTGTTGCTTGGTAGTGAGAGATAGAGCGCTTTGACAACGTAGCTGCGCTGCTGGTTCTACTTTTGAAACTTTACCAACATTTGTGCAAAAACAATTACAGTTGGTTTTCGAGATGGGTTTTGCCGGATTTGTCCCCAAGTTGTTGATACAAGTGTTTCTCCTTACGATGTTATCGTATAAGCGTTAGATCCAGAACAGTGGGCGACTATTTGAGAAAAAAAAGTCAGCTCCTGAATTAACTTTTAAATGATGCCCGTAAGAACCCATGCTTCATCACTAGGGTAAAGGTACGTAGTTAATATCATTATAATGTCCGTTACGTAGATTATACGTATATATTTATTAGAGAATAATATATCTGCGCAGTTGAAAGATTCCGACAACATTTGATAAATGTCTTTGAGAAAAAACATCGGAAGAGAACATATTTTTTATTGTTAGTTATTGGTAATAAATGTTGGTATTTTATTATTGGTATTTATTTGATGAGTCGAGGGACTACTTTCCTCGCTTTTTATCTCAGATTATAGAAACAATCTATGATCTGAGATTTTTATCCATGAATAGTGGTTTAAGTTATTTCGAAAAAGATTTAATTCGTAGTCATAATGTGGAAAAGTGTTTGTAGAACAGTCGTGAAATTCTAATATTTGTTTGGGAAACGTGTTTAAGCGATAAAAAAAGAATGCTAAAACCGAGTTAGTGAATTTTAGAATGTTTGTGTGTTTGTCCGAGTGTATTCATGATACACACAAAAACTTTTGGATGTATGAATTTTCGTAACATTTGGCAATAATGTTTTTATTTATTTAGATGTTTATTTTTATAATATTTATCCTGCTGACGATTTCATCAGCCCTTAGAGTTCTTACAATATATATTATGTATATTTCTATACATAAAACTTTAATCGTTTTCGCGTCCTTCCGTTAATAATCTAAAAATAATAATTGCATATAAATAGTTTATAAGCTTAAATCTCTTTATATAAAATCAATTGCTGTCCGGCTAAAACCACACAAAACCTTTATGTACTGGTTGACCTATTTTTACCGTCTGGAAAAAATAGGGTGTAACATGTGAACGGAGTAGAAGCCTATGGCACTAATATTTTATAAAAAATAAAAACAAAAACTTTGAATTAAATATATAAACTAAATAAAATCTATCGAAATTAAAATCGTATCCACCCTAGCCTGTGACCTTGCGAAGTGACAAGGTCAAAAATGCCTACTAAATTTATTGTTTTATTGCTGTTCGTAAAGGGTGGATATGATATTAATTTCGAAAGATTTTAATATATTTATTTATTTGATTCAAAATTTTTGTTTTTATTTTTTTTGTAAAATACCTGTGCCCATAGGCTTCTACTCCGTTCACATGTTACATCCTACTTTTCTCCAAATGGTAAAAAAGGTCATCCAGTATAACGAAAGCTGAAATTAAAAAACGACTCGAGCGATTTTGATGATTTTTTGTGTGTTTAAACAACATAAAGGGACCCATTCATATTTTGAATGGGTTCCTTTATGGTTTTGATTCTTATTTGGACCCGGTAGGTGGCGCTGTTGTCGAGATCCAGAAATCACACGTGCGAGGCCAGGGCGGATAGTGCTTTGATTTTTTTATATTTTTTTAATATATTTTTTGTATATTTATTTATATAAATTGCAATAACAATTTGACTTGCATTACTTGAATAGCAACAAAATTCGATTTAATAATATAGAAAATGAGTTAGCTACATATCTACCAATGATACGAAAGAATTGTTTTAGTGTAATCAATAATTTCTAAATGAATTCAAATTGAGATGAAAATGAAATTGAAGATGAATTGAAAATGAGTACAAATTGATTTATCTGAGACAGACCCTTTTTGTAAACTTCTACATGAAAAACTACTTGCACAATTAGTGTCACATAGTGTTCAATTTTGTTACTTTTAATCATTGACTTATATTATATGGCGCTACTCCTAGCGAACAACCTTGAGCGTTCAGTCCTATACAATCCACGCGCGCTCGCTATAATATGTATATCGCGTAAGAAATATGTACGCCCAAATTTTAAAAATTTTATCCATAAAATCGAATTTTAGTCCTTTGAAAAAACTATATACATCAAAATGTTCATTAATACAGTCAGTTGGCGGACACCGTGCGTGTTGCACGATGTTACGTTCTCCATCCGCTTCTCGCGACCACGACAAACTAATAACTGACAACACCAACAGTGTAGCTAAGTGCAAAGAACTGAAGTTGTGATCAAGGAATTACTAGCTTTTGTTGCAACCAAGGTTGACACATTAGCCGAGCTTGGAACTATACAAATATGTTTGAGTGCCTACTCCTATGACGATATCGAGTTCGCAAGACAAACTGTATATAAATTACTTGCCCCACAAAAAAGGATTATTAGGTGTAAGGGAGTGAGAAGAATAGTCTGTTAAGAGGCGGAGCAAGACCTAAATTTGGTGTGGGCAAGATCAATTTTGCGAGGCCCCTAGCGACGAATATTTATTTTCCATTAAATGTATTTGGATCTCTATTGTAATCCGTCACAAGTCCATAGTTGAAGATAGACCTCCCCTAGCTACCGTCACGGTCTTGTGCCAACGAAATACATCAATATCCTATATGTTTGATCGTTGTATGGTCGTTTGACCTCCGTGTAGTGGGGGGTCACCTCGCGCCGCTTACCAGGGGGCTGCCACTCGGGAACCTTTCTTCTCCATAGGTTGTCGGTTCTTCAAGTTATGGCGCATTCTTTACTGATAACTTGAACCATGTCTGTAACCATGATTCTGCTGCGGATATCTTCGACACGGATTCTGTTACACAAAGTAACTCCGAGCACAGCCCTCTCCATAGTTTGCAGAACGACTTTAAGCTTTCTTATGCATCCAAAATAAGGGGCAATGTCTCGATTCCGTAGGTCATTGCTGGCAATACGCACTGACTGTACATTTGTTTCGAGATTTTGAGGGGTTATTTTTTATAGGATAGGATAACAAACGAGCACACAGTCCACCTGATGGTAAGTGGTTGCTGTGGCCCATAGACATCTACATCTATCCTCGATTACGAATCAAAATGCAGATGCGTTGTCATCCGTGAGGACTTAGGTGGAATGCCTCGTTTCCAGTAAAAAGGGTCTCCGGTTCTCTACATTCACCTTACGAAACACAGCGGCATTAAGCTACTATTTGACGTTGGTATTCTGTGAGAGCGTGGTGCTTCTCCGGTCGAGCCGACCCATTCGTGCTAAAATTATACTACTAATATAGCTGCAGCATGGCTCTACCACGTAAAATAATTGGTTGGTTGGACTTCACAATCGAGTTCTATTAGTTGGTTGACTACTTGATCGATGAAGGACTTGTCTAGTGGGTTAATTTCTGTCGCTCATGAAATTACACTAAAAGCACTCTGTGCGATCTAAATTGTTCATATGATAGCGCCTATATTAAAATCATAAAAAATTTATTTCATTCAGTTTTAAGGATAATTACAAAATATATACATTTTTGCATGGTTTATCATGGTTTGGATGAAGATATCAACGATATTTGTTATATTAAACCTATGAACACCATATTTTCCTTCCATATTTGTTACAGACTATTATTCTTCACTCTATATAACTAGTAGTTTCCTAACAACCCCCGTATACATGTGCCATGAACACAGTTTTTCCGATGACTTAACCGTTGGAAACTTAACTGTTGGTAGACACTATTTAGGTTAAACTGAGCATAGTGCTAGGTTTCAAAAAGATTCTCAAGGACATTAATATGTATTGATTATCCACTCACTTGCAAAAGATCTGTTGTAATTCTGTTCCCACCAGGTACCTTGCCGTTTTTAAGATGCTGGGAAGCCATTCTAATCTCGTTCAGGTGTCTCGATTGCAGTAAAAAGGGTCTCCGGTTCTGTACACTCACTATACGAAACACAGCAGCATTAAGCTGCTATTTTACGCTCGTATTCTGTGAGAGTCCGGGTCTTGATCAGAATATTGTTTATCTAGTCACCAGCAATGTCGCTGACACTACTGGTCTTCATCTTAGGCAGTCAACAACTACTTCAAATTTATTAACAGTTTTTAAGCAACTAATGAATTGAAGATGAAATAAGCGGAGCTGTTTGACTCTAATATTTTTTTGTCTCTTGCGACAATCACGTGTTAATTAGGCAAAACATGGTGACCTTCATAGTAACCCACTAAATCTAATGGACTCAGCAATCTTTGAGACGTGAACTTATCGTGAAGCAAATGGAATGGGAAATTCCGCGCTATATGAGACATATGTGTCATTGCCGCCAAATATTACAATAAAGTTACAGCCTGTATACGTCCAACAGCTGGGCACAGGCCTCCTCTCATTTCTGGGAGGGCTTTTAGGGCAAGAAAATGTCCGCCGCGCTGCCCATAATGCGTGGCTTGGTGGCGAACTTCACTTGAAATTTTTTTTGTTCTTATTTCTTAGACATGCAGGATTCCTCACGGTGTTTTTCTTCACCACCGAGCACGTAGTAAATCAGCACTTAAAATTTCAATTAACAATTTCATTGTTGCCGGCGGGGTCGAACCCGGGTTGCTTAGCCGCTGCTACCATAGCACGAATATTAATATACCAAATTTCAAAGTAAACTACAAATGTAGGATGTACTGCTGGATGCTTGTTAGTTGCAGATAGCACAGAGAAGAGTATTACAGATGACTTGAATTTTCATCGCTTAATATTTTTCTGCAATGAAATTCTTTGATTTTTCGGGGTGCGAGGCCCTTTGGTCCGCGAGGCCGTAGGCGGTCGGTCACCCACGCCTTGCGCCGCCGATGTTACGTACGAGAATAGTTTTAATGCTTTTAAAATCATAGTGCCGCTTCACAAGGCTGATCTCTTTTTGAATGATGAGGGGGATCAATTTCGCCCCGCGGGAATTATTTTTAGAAAGTTTAGAGAGCATGGGTATCGCCCCGTACAAACAGAACCGAAGAATGAGAACAAAATGACTAATAAATAACATGGATAAGTCCGATATATCATTTATTTCCTTCAACTGTAAATCAGTTAAAAGATATCTTGTTCAAATAGTGTCACACAGTGTGTGTGTGTTGTGTTAGAAATACCACTTGCTGGCGCTTCAGGAAACCTGGTTGTTCCCACACTATCTAGGTTTTCTTAACACTATAGACTCAGAATTTGAACGCTGCGGAGTATCGGCCATTGACACGTCTGAAGGATTCATCCGCGGAAGACCCTATGGTGGTGTCACCAGGTCAGTCATATCTTGCTATAATAACAGGATGTGTGCTGTGAAGCTAAGCCAAGGAAATAGACACGTGCTCGTTATGAGTGCTTATATGCCTACTAACAGTGACGACAACCTAGCGGAGTTTACAACCTGTTTAGGAAATATTAGTGCAGTGATAGAAAGTGCGGAATGCGGATATGGAATCAGTTTTGTCCTTGTGTGTATGTGCGTGTGTGTGTGTGTGTGTGTGTGTGTGTGTGTGTGTGTGTGTGTGTGTGTGTGTGCGCGCGCGCGCGCGCGTGTGTGTGTGTGTGTGTGTGTGTGTGTGTGTGTGTGTGAGTGTGTGAGTGTGTGTGTGCGTGTGTGCGTGCGAGCGTGCGTGCGTGTGCGTGTGCGTGCGTGCGTACGTGTGCGTGCGTGCGTACGTGTGTGTGAGCGTGCGTGAGTGCGTGCGTGCGGGCGTGCATGCGTGCGTGCGTGCGTGCGTGCGCGTGCGCGTGCGCGGAAATATAGTACCTTATGCGATTTGAATTTAAATAATCTCTTAAGGCAAACTTTTTTTTAATAATAATTTTATATGTAACTGTGATATATTTACGAATAGTGACCATTATATTTTAATTAATGAATTTTATAAAGATATTACAGACTAGTGCAGAGTATAGTTATAGGCACATGAGAGATAAAAAGCCATTTGTTGGAACTATCACGTGAGGCATTTACATATTAAGGCTGGATTAAAGTTTAGTGTCTGGGTTGCTGTTGGCAAACCATCTTCTGGTTATTATTATAATGAAATGTCTTCAGCTCGTAAGGAATTTAAATCCGCACTTAAATTCATTCAAAACCATCAAGAAAAGATATATTTAGATATATTGGCCCAAAATAATAAATCGAAAAAATTCAGTAGCCTTCCTTTGGGCTATTACGAGCTCACAGAATTATGTGTACCGCCCATCGCAGTGAAAGCAGTTTGCCGTCGCTTCGCGTCCTATTTATATAGCGCTCGTCGTTGAGTTGAGTGCACCATGTCGCCTAAGCGTTCCGTTACTCCTGTTGTTTATTTGACTCGAGTGCCTCATCAGATGATGCGGATTCGGTTATACACTTTCGCATCTATATCCGTAAGTATATCTGAGGGTGGAAAGCGAGCCAAGATAGTTGCTCAAAGGATAACGTGCGGTATACTCGCATGGTCCTTATAGCAATCCTTCGCTGGACACTGTAGATTTTAGATCTACAGCATTGGATGGCTAGCCTGTTTGCACATGCAGGTGCCCCGTATAAGGCTTTTGACCGCATTACCCCCGCTTGGAGACGGAGCAGTTTTTCCCTCGGTCCACCTAGATTGTGCAGCAGTCTATATGCATAGACTGCTGCCCAATCTATGCAGCACCCGCCACCCTCTCAATCCGGGGAACTAGGCACTCAAAATACACTTCGAAGCCCCAGCGACTGTTCAGGTGGAACCCTAGGTACTTCATGTACCACCCCACTATGACTTCAGACCCATCCACGCGGACGCACGACTCGGGTGGTACCATGCTCCAAGGTAATTTGTGAAACCATGAGGCCTCGGTCTTATGAGGCGCTATTTCTAGATACAACTTGTAGATTTTGGCGACCACAAGTTCAGCAGGCTCCTTGGTTCCCTTGAAGGTCGACTCGTAGAACCGCATCGTACGCGAGATTCCACAGCAGCGGACTCAGCACCGAGCCCTGCGGAACCTCACGTATGATCTCCCTCCGAATCTTTCTACCATCTTGCCCCATGTACAAAATGTACCTGTTACGCAAGTAGTCTCCGATAACGCCTTGCAGGCTGACACATGGCGATGTGTTAGTGCCTTCCTGATTGCACCCTGGGATACTGCTTGTCCCGATAGGGAGCGGACGCAGGGAACGCTCCCGCCGTACTACACGCGCTTTTAACGATGCTCGTCGGTCTGGTTGTCTTACGTTCTTACAAATATTTTTATTATGTGTAACGTAATAAGAACCTACGTAATCATTTCCATAAATACAATTTGATTCACAGTTTACTTACGTAAATGTAAAAATCGATTTGGCCATAGAATTTATTTATTAAAAAAATTTGGCTGGCGAACAATAACTTCTTTATGTCTACTTTACTGTAGCGTATTGAAAACAGATCGCACCTCAACAATATTAAATTGGTCACAAAATTTTCCATGGTCAGTCTCTTCGTGGTTTGAGATCATCGTCACAAATAAGTTAGACGTTAAATACAATATCAAATTTTTCCTCATTAGTTTAAATAAGTTTGCTTTACCAACATGTTGTCTGTCCGTGTGTCTGTTGGCTACAAGCGTTGTTCTCAGAGACTATTATCCGTAGATGATTAAAATTTGACATATTTATAAATGCGGACCTGAAATTTAACTATCTGAACTTTCGATTTAAGCTGATTATAAGTCTTAACTCTGTGGCCTGGGTATATCACTTCTTTCATTAGGTCTAATGCATTTTGGCGAGTTTCTTTACGAAGTTCTCCTTCCCACCGATCACTTGGTAAGCAGGTCAGGTCAGGCGCTTGGTCAGCACTTACCTACATCCATTCTAACAATTAATAATTTCATTAGTTCTGACAGAAAACAGTGTTTGCTCGTGTACTATGAAATTTTAAGAAGAACGCGTATCAGTTTAGTTATATTTATATTCTGGGCACGGCAGATTCGTACTGTGCAAGTGTAGTTTGTACCTAGTACTTGACCGATTTCTGAATGGCTAATACTAATATACAATAGAAAATATCGAATTGTGTCTAACAGAATATACCTAGTCTAGTTGATCAGACGGGAAGATTACTTCCTTGGTTGATTAGGATGAATGATGAGGTAAATAAGTTACAACTGTTAGTATTACCTAATTAATTAATCTCAAACATGAATTAATGGTAAATCATTTAAATCATAGAAATTGATAGTATAATATGTAAATGTTATTTCACAAATAATGAGTTCTTTAAATAGCTTATCTATAATGTCAAGTGAACGATACATAGAGGCTACCTTGTTTCACTTATAAGATAGTATGATATAGTAGGTAATTGTATCAAATGCATTCATGAGTGGGTTGTTAAAATATTTCATGATTTAAGAACGTAACTAAATGATATATTGCAAATTTTCTATTTGTGTTTTATAGCTATCTATCTAGACTAGACATAAGGCAGTGTATCTGTGTGTGTATTTTTATACGTGGTAGAGCCATGCTGCAGTTATATTAGTAGTTTAGTTGTAGCACGAATGGGTCGGCTCGACCGGGGAAGGACCACGCTCTCACAGAATACCAGCGTGAAATAGTAGCTTAATGCTGCTGTATTTCGTATGGTGAGTGTTGCATTCCATCTTAGTCCTCACGGGTAACAACGCATCTGCATTTTGATTTGTAATCGAGGATAGATGTAGATGTCTATGGGCCGCAGCAACCACTTACCATCAGGTGGACTGTGTGCTCGTTTGTCACCCGATCCTATAAAAAAAAAAATCAGCCAATTTCGGAAGAGAAAAAAGCGACGCAGCGATAGTGTGTATACACGTACGAACCAAATTTTTCGAGCTACTTTCGACCCTCCAATAAATAAAATAAGGCCCTCCAGACCGAATTTTAGCTAGCTTAGCGGTCAGTCTCAAAATAATAAAATTGTCAAAGCAATAAACAAAACTAGATATAGGACATAGGCGTAGGCCAGGATTATAGTGTACGAGTGTATGCGCAAGCACAGGTACACTATTAATTCCCTCACTCACATAGTACTATGTGACGGCAATCCGTCACAAATGTGGAGTGATTAGGTGCAGGACCAATGGCTTTACATGGACCAATACTCCGGGCTACTGTGTATCTCTCAACAAAAAAAAATAATTTTAGTTCGACCCGAGATTTGAATTTGAGATCACATAATCAGCAGTAGCCCTTGCGACCACTAGACTAACATGTTGCATGTCTAATAAGACTTTCTTGATTATTGAGAACCCTAAATTTCATGAGTAAACCTATTATTAGTTCTTGAGTCATTAGCTCACCAATAATTTAGACCAGTCTATAACTGAAAATTCGGCATCAAGGTCATCAGCATCATTTAGGTGAATATAAAGGAACAAATCCGATGACCACATATTGATGGCGTAACAATATCCACATTTAACACAATCAGAACAAAACAAAAGGTGTAACACGCTCCTTCCGTAGTTATCGTAAGAAGCGACAGAGAATCAAGAGATATCCGTCGTCGCAGCGTCTTCGTAATAACAAGTAAATAAACAAATGCGGTGGACAACCTGCCTGGTAAGCGTAGCAAATCTATGGCAGGCCTAATTTCAGCAGTGTACTTTTAATACAGTCTATTAACGATAACAGTAAAGAAAATCTGGATGCTTGGCGGTCCACCACTGTGCGTTTTACTAGGAGTTTTCTTCCGCGTACAATTTCTCCGTAGAATTGTTTACCGCCGGCGATTTTTCCGGACCGATACGACTTAGGGACCTTCAAGTATAGAGCTTACTCCTTTCTAAAAGGCCGGCAACGCACCTGCAATTCCACTGGAGTTGCGGTTGTTCATGAGCGGCGGTAGTCAGCTAGTCACTTACTATCAGGGGAGCCACATGCTCGTTTGCCTCCTCTTCTATAAAATAAAATAAAAAATCTAAAGATTTTAAATTACCGATATTCAGTGTAGACAAAGTTTCAAGGATAGTACTGTAATTCAAATGTGATTTCTAGTATTTTAATCATTAAAACATCAATATATTTTCATATTTAAAAATATATATATTTTTGTCTCTGTGAAGTCTTTAAAAAAGCAAAAGTTAATTGAGTTAGCTCAGACGCGAAGCGTTTTTGTTGTGCTCTATTCTGGGAAAATATACTCATGGACGAATTTGGAGACCCGCAAAAAACGTGTGTATAACACCATAACTAAAGACAGTAATAGACGAACATGTATGTTTTAAGTGAGAAGAAAATTCCTTATGGCAATATAGCAAAATAAAAAAGGATAGCAAATGTCATGACTTTGTAACCGATTATGAATGACAGATCGGCACAAGTCGGCACGCAAGAAATGAGCTATCATAATTGGGATTTTGTACATTTTGAATTAAAATCTAAAATCAATAAAACGTAGGTAGGTGCTGCTTATTCTCGGGTACATGTTATATGAATACTTTTAATTATTTTAGAATATCATGTTAAAAATTCAGTTCATTTTTGACTTTCGTAACAATCATTTTTCGATTTTTCTTGTAAGTATAATGCACATCCGTAACTAACGCACACAATGACAAAGCAAAATTGGTTACGCGTTTTCGGGCTGTCAGGTCGTCTATACATCAGTATATTTTAAGTCTATTGTATAAAACAAAATATCATAGATATTTGTGACAATTTCGTTAATTAATTGGCATTTTGCCTTTACAATTTAAAATTGCAAACGTTGACAAAACAAACGATCAAATGAAAAATTTACCAAATTAAAAAAAATAAACATTTTACAGGAAGGAAACATTTTGTATTTAACATTTTATTCATTTTCTTCATAAACGCTTTGGAAAGGCTATAAAGTGGGCTATAATCAGTGCTTAGTGTTCAGGCTCTAGCTCTTCAAACTGCTTCCAGTCTCCTTGACATAATTCTTATCAAATTGCGATTAATAACTTGGAAATTGCGTTCCATTCATCCTATAATGCAGATTAATATAAATTGAAGATCTTTCAAATTAGCTAGGCACAATTTCTTTTCTTTATTTGTACACCAAGCTTATCTTTAAGTAGTCTAAGTAGGGTGAGCGTGCTGATCGCCCCATAGCATTGATTTCAACATTTCGAACGTATTCGACAACAACGGCCGCAGTAAGGGGAAGGGGGGGAGGGGGTTGCATGATAATGCACGAAAACAAATAAACAAATCTCCTATAAAAGGAGCAAATGGCACTGCAGTATCTTTCAAAATTCAGTTACATAAAGCGTGCCGCTGGCAGTGACTCCCTCCTGGAACACCTCCCCATCCTGACTGTAACGAAAACTTACTTACTACTAACTAGACAGTTAATTCACAAACATCCGGCTCATTAAATACAATGATGTGTCTTACCTGGATTGAAGAGCACCTCCCGCCCTCCCTCAATTGCGTGCACTAATCCCATCACCACGTCACAGTAACGCCTGATTCTATCAATTAGCAGTTATATTAGTAGTATAGTTGTAGCACGAATTGGTCGGCTCGAACGGGGAAGAACCACGCTCTCAAAGGATACTAGCGTAAAATAGTAGTTTAATGGTGTTGTGTTTCGTACGGTGAGTGTAGAGAAACGGAGACGCTTTTTACTGAAAACGAGGCATTCCATCTTAATACTCACGGGTGACAACGTATCTGCATTTTGATTCGTAATCGAGGATAGATGTAGATGTCTATGTGCTACAGCACCCACTTACGTCAGGTGGACTATGTGCTCATTTGCCACTATATCCTATAAAAAAATACTTACGGTAGTATTACGTAAAGAAAAATAAATAGCTAGAATACTAGATATATTTTTATAATTATTTTAAAAAGTCAATGTAAGACAACATGCTTGACAGGTTGACAAATACCACACTAGTTTTATTCAAATATTCATGTGACCGAGGCACAACACGAAGTAACGAGGACAAATTACATACCTATTCAAATCAAAATTTAGATGATCTAAATAACAATAGTAATAGAGTTTTATTTATACTACAATGGAATAAATTCCGAACGAACATTATCGCAAAGTACGTGTTCTTATGTGGTTACTTTTATCTCAAAAAAATATCAAGTGTGTGTACGTTTCAGCTCTTTGATTATATGACATTTATACTATAATCAAAAATTCCGCGGTATCTTATTAACAAATACCTAAACATTGAAATTAAAGATTTTATATATACTTAGGTTAAATATTAGGTATTTTCGTACGAAATTAGCGTTTTATATGAAAAAAAAGCAAAACGAAAGAAAATTTGTGGAATTATATTTTTAATCCATCAAAGTATGTACGATTGTTATATATGCACTTTCGTCATTTTATAAGTAATTCATTGATTCCTTTGCTGAAAATTGTGAGAGCGAGAATCAATAAAATATTTAAAGGCGGTTTTGACTGCCTCATCGGAATGGACATTTTCCTTGCAAAAAGCTGTCCAAACTCCGGAAAAAGTGGTAATCTGTTGGAGCAAGGTCCAGAGAGTATTGTGGGTGTCGGAGGTATC
Organism: Parnassius smintheus behrii; assembly: GCA_036936625.1. NCBI lineage: Eukaryota > Metazoa > Arthropoda > Insecta > Lepidoptera > Papilionidae > Parnassius > Parnassius smintheus. The sequence goes on along the minus strand of JAUPFT010000010.1, from coordinate 22,639,002 downwards.
GCAATTTCTTCTTTTCTTTATAGGGTGGGGTGTCAAACGAGCACTCAGTCCAATTGATTGTAAGTGGTTGCTGTGGTGTGGCCCATAGACATCTACATCTATCCTCGATTACGAATCAAACTGCAGATGCGTTGTCATCCGTGAGGACTAAGATGGAATGCCTCTTTTTAAGTAAAAAGGGTCTTCTTATTTATTTTACTAAAATTACGATTAATATTTTAAGGTGTGCCAACGGGGAAACCTACTTACATAAACATTACCTACGTAATGCTATTTTGATATTCGATATTCTTTCTTAATAAATCCTTAATATCTTTAAAATAAAAATAAATCTATGAAATTTCCTTTATACATATTGGTAATCCGCCCGGAATGGCACGTATGACTTCTGGACCTCTGAATATAAAATATACTCGAATCAACTTAACCACACACACACACACACACACACACACACACACACACACACAAAATTGCGTCGTCAAAGTCGGGCCAGCCGATTAGGAGGTGTTCAGTCATAGAATACTACAATACACAATAGAATGGCTGTCAACTTTATTTTGTACGAGGTTTGGCGTCGCCAAACCCGATTCGCTGTGTTGACAGACTGACTAAATTTACACATTTTAGAGTTTTGATTAATGTACAAGATCATCATTAAAAAAATCGTTTAAATTTTAATACATATTTATTTGTAAATAGGGTGCAATTTGGCATTTTTTAAATAATTTGCATGCGAAATTTGGAAACAATTATAACGTCAAAACACATCTCGTGTTGACATTTATACGTGTGAATTGACATGTTAGTGACATTTTAGTAGCTGCGCTGGCTCCGCCCACTCAGTTGATTGATGAGTTCAGTCACCATGCTCGAAAGCCTCCCACAGTGCTAATAACAAAAGAATATTAAAAAAAACATTTTGTTTCAGAAAGTCGACGCCTTTTAATGCTATGTATATATTATATATGTATAAATGTAATGGAGTTTTGTAATTGAGTTTTCACTCCACTTCTTTTGTTCTGTTTTCACTTGAATAATCTGAAATTTTGCAGATGTATTCTAGAGATGTACTCAATCGACGACAATACAACAATTTAATGACTATGACCTATTCATAATACCTTATGATCAATGTAATGTTGTAGTTTTTTTACGTTATGTCAAATTATTATTTTTTTAACAAAACTACGTTATGGATTAAAAAATGGTTTATGTAAACTTAGATATGATTATTTACTATGCTTTAAAAATTATTCCATGAACTAATTCGTTAAAATATTGTGGTGGCATGGAAAATATAAATAATTAGAGCCCACTTTTATTTTATTTTTCTATCGAGAAAATTACATGTTATCATGTTTTCTTTTTTGCAATCCAATATCAAATAGTCAAAAAACATATACCGTAAATTTGGTTCGTAATATTTAATACTTAATGTGTGAAATAGAAAAATCAACAAATGTTCGAGGTATCACCTTAAAATGTACCTACATTTACGTCAACTAAACTTCGATAACAAAATACTAGTGTGGAGTCGTGTAAAGGATATACGCAACAAACTGACTAAACAGCTTTACATTTTAAATCTGTAATGTCGTAGTTCTGCTTACTAAACTATAAATTGTTACGATCTTATTTATTTTATCGCTTAAACATGTTTAGAGTGATGGCAAATAAATTGTAAAGTGTTACAAGGCATTATATTTCAAATCTGTTAACACATTCATTTTCCGATAATAATAATAATAATAATAAATTTTATTGACATATAGATTTAACAAATGCAAGCAAGAACAGTAAGCTAAACATCTAAAAGATGTTCAAGATAAGATATATAAATATTTTCCGTTCGACCCCAGACTACGATAATCCTGTATCTTGGGGTCCGAAATGATTTACAATAGTAAGACAATAGCAATGAATTATATGTAAAGCACGGGTCTGCGAAAGAGTTAATGAAATTGTTACGCTACAACACAACGTTGTCACGGTCCTAAGCAAAAAATCTCACAATCAAATTAGTGTTATAGTCAATAATTCTCCTAACTAAGGTACCCTGAGGCCCTGCCCATCTCGTTTCATTTTCCGTCTGACACCCACGCGGCGATACTCGTATGGGGTAGTGGATATTTTAACACCGCTACTACACGATAAAACATTACAATACAATGCAATACAATACCCATATTTATTATAAACATGCGTTTAACGTAACTTAAGCACATAATATAGCTTTGAACGTTTATTTTTTTTCGATCTCTACGTGGTATTTAATAACGTAACAAAATAATCAATATACTTAATAGACTTGTCCAACAAAAAATTTGTAACTCGTTTGATTGAAGCAATGATACACGCTGCTACTTCGTTTTAAAATAAAGAGTTTCTGTTTCCGGTTTTTCTGCAATCTTTGTTTGTAGTTTTCACCAAAATCGTTGATCAGTCTTTTTCAATTCTTTCTGTTCGCGATACTATGTCTGGTTCGATATTAGATATGTATGTACTGATATGAGATATATTAAGTATATGTAGAGTATAATCTCACTAATCCGGCATTATTAAAAACCAGAGAGCGGATTATTGGAATGTTCGGATTACTGGATTATAGAGAAAAAATCATAATGAATAAAATAAAGCATTTCATAGAGAGAATACATAACGTAATTACTTAGTATAAAATAATCCTCAATTGAGGTCTGCTTTTGTGCAACTTGTAGTCCTTGCTTAAAAACCTATTCTCGCATGTTTCGAAGAATTATAATATCTTTGCTAGATATGTCGGTTACTTCTACCCATGTTATGCAGGTGTTGAAACAACTAAATGCTTCATCAGGTTTAACTCTCACAGTTGTAGTAGTTGTTGGCTCCAATATTTCTACAAAGCTTTCTTCTTCTTGTACTGCTTCACATATTACTTCATCTGTCATAATTTGCTCTGTTTCTTCGATCCCTTCAAACCAAGAATTTGAATTTTCTTCACATGTTTCCTATCCTCTTTCTGATAGATTTTGTAACCAATCGGCTAGATATCTACCAATAGGAAGATTATTTTCAGGATCCCATTCTTCTGTTTCCTTTTTCCATGAAGATTGGATTAATTTAGATGAAACAGACTTCCAAGCATGAGCAAGAGAGAATACAACATCCTTCAAATTCAATTATCTAAGGCTCTGCGTTATATCACCATCCTGCGATATAATATGGATCAGCAATTTATTTTTGTACAAGGTCTTTGCTTTTTGGATAAAATTTTGATCCATCGGCTAAAATAAAGGTGTGCAGTTTGGTGGTAGGAAGATGGTTTAGATATTCCCATCACTTGTTTTAAGTTCTTGTTCATTTGTGTGGTCTGGAGCATTGTCAAGTAGGTACGAGTAAAGCTTTTATGGGCAAGTTGGATCTTTTCATAAACTTCTTGATTTCTGGGACAAAGTCTTTATGAAACCATTCGCTAAATACCTCTCTCTCGTGGCTCAACTTTTCAATTGGTTCTTGTAGCAGACTGGCAGACAAATGTTGGTGACAGGTCTGGGATTTTTTGATTCACCAATCACTATCAAATCCAATTTGTGCGTTCCAGTAGCATTTGAACACGGCATGAATGTAATTCTATCTTTACTCACTTTACGACCCGGTGAACTTGCTTCTTTGTGAATATTATTTCGAATGTTTTATTAGGCAACAGCCTCCAGAACAGGCCACTCTCGTCTGCATTATTTGGTCAGGAAGAAGACCCAGTTCTTCTACTTTGTTTTTAAAATGCAGGTTAAATGGCTCTACTGCAGATACTGCAAATACCAAATCGCTTTTTAAATGTATCCAGCCATCTACTACATTTTGTTTTTTTCTTCTTAAGATCGTGTATAGTAGCACGCCCAACACCATATTCTTTAGTCAATTTGCACATGTTTTAATCTCCATTTTATCTATGAAATCTAGTTGTCTTGTGTTTCCGTTTATTTGACATTTTTTAACAACACACTGTTCTAGTTTAAAAAAACAGGTAAATATGTAATATGCAGCGACCGGAGCGCATAGGCGTAGAGGGGTGAGGGAGGCGTGGGCGGAGATCACCGGATTATTGGACGTGTCGTGTCGGTCTATTGAAGTGCCGGATTAGTGAGATTATACTGTATAATGATAATGCAATGGGTTATTATAATATTTTTGATATCGACGCACCCGAGCAAAAAGTTGGTACTTAATCTTATTACAGGTAAAATTATTTATTGTCTATTATATATATATATATATATATATATATATATATATATATATATATATATATATATACATATATATAATTATATATAAATATAAGTATATATTTATTTTATATTATTTATTTTACTGTTTACTCATGAATGCGTTGGAATATTAAAGTAATTGATAGGTACATCTAATGAAAGTTAATTTCTTATAAAATATGATTTTGACAATAACACCGAGTTATACATATTTTAGAAAACAAGAAATATAGAAATATATACATTACAGAAAACGCGCCAAGGATATTGTTTCAGTAATATTAACTTACGGGATTATTGTGTTAAATTTCTCAAAAGTGATGTTATAGCTTTACATGTACAATCTACTGACTTATACCATTTTTAAGAGGCAAAAATTAATATATTATAAACAAACTTACTGTGGTATTTTAAAATAAAAGAGGCATAAGTTTGGTTTTTCAGTAAAAATCAAAATTATATTCTCTAAGTAATCGTCTACTGCTAGTAAACTTCCGTAAGTACGGTTCGGTACCCATGTGACGAAACAAATGATGTCGTGTCTTACAAACTGTCGAACAGCAAAATAAAAATAACACGAACACACACTCCTCCTGATGGTAAGTAGATACTGTAACCTATAGACATCTACATCTTTACTTAATTAAGAATCACAATAAACATGCGTTGTCACCCCTGAGGACTAAGGTATAACGCCTCGTTTCCAGTCAAAAGCGTCTCCGGTTCTCTACACTCACTATAAAAAAAGCTCAGCAGCATGAAGCTACTATTTTACGCTGGTATTCTGTGAGAGCGTGGTTTTTCCACAGTCGAGCTGACCCATTCGTACTACAACTAACTTTAGCATTTGGCTCTACCGCGTCAATAAATTATATGTAAATGTTAATATATAGAAATAAACTGTTTTTTTTTTCTTAACTAACATAATGTTAGATCCCATTATTGATTTATTTTACTTAAAATAAAGCCACAAAACAAAACAATCACGTTTACTAAACAGTAAGCACTTTACTATTATTTATTTACGCCAATACTGCGGTAATAGTTATTTACACGCAACATGTTTTAGTATTGTTGTGTAACGATACTTTTCTGGTCATAAACAAGCTTGTAAATTTCCATACAAAAAAGTGTTATTTAATATATCTCTCTAAATTAAGCTAGAAAAAATTTGAAAAAAATTACAGTTTATATATTACTAATAGTTTTTAAAAATCCAGATTTGTCTGGCATCGATATATCAAAGTATTCTCGGTATGGGTATGCTCATTTGCAGTGGACTTCAGCTCATCGTCGCTAGCAAATCTCTTTCCCCGAAGGTCTTTTTTAAGTTTGGGAATAAAAAGTAGTAAAATTTAAAGCGTAGGCTTTCAGGTAGGGGTCATCCATCAATTATTCCCCAGTAAGATTGGTTCGTGGGAAAAACTTCCTGATTCTGAGTCTCTCCAAGTCGTTGTCGAAGGCTACTTTTATTAGCATTTAACGACTAATACAAAAGTACTTAAGGATTCGTTTTCTAAGCAACTCTTCCTGCTACATATGAAGACCTAGCCTGGCTTATGCCTGGTATCTATGAATACTCATATGGATACTCTATCATATTTTAATTTAAAGTAGTAAAATTTGCATTATTAACTCAAAGTGTGACGCAGTAAAAACTCTACGCATATTACCAGGTTTTTATTGTGGGCGTCAACATATAAGCAGAATCGGCAAATATATTATTGACTAGCTGTTCTCCGCGACTTTGTCCACGTGAATTTTTAAAAATACAGAATAAGGGTGACAAACGAGCAAACAGTCCACCTGATGGTAGATGGATGCTATGGCCCATAGATATCTGACCTTATCCTCCATAACCAATAAGATAAAACACATTTTGTTTTTTAGCTGTAAAGAAATATAGTGGATATAATCGTATCAAGTAATCACTTAGGTATCTAAAATTTTTAGGTTATATAGAATATCATTTAATAAAATGAATTCTATTATTTTTTCTTATGTTTTTTTCTTTTATATTTGATCTCTTAAAAAATCCGCAGCACTTATTTAAATTTTGGAGAAATTTAAAATGTCGCGGTCGATAATATAAGTAAGTAAAACCTAAGTTAAGAAAGTAAAAAGGTCGTTGAAAAACAATCCTTCAAAAAAGGGGAGTAAATTGGAGAGAATATAGTAAAAATACTCAAAGGTTAGTCGTAATCGGACTTAGGCTTCCGGAATTTAATAAATTTTCTTCAAATATTTAGTATATTTGAGATACTAGAGGAAGAAACAAGTGGTAAAAAAAAATTGTACAACCGACTTCAATATAAATAAAATGATAAAATCATCAATTAATTCAAAGTAAATTAAATACGCATTATTAAGGTTAACTGGTCAGATTAGTCAAAATTTATATATGACCACACGAGACGCACCAGCTTTTAAATACAAAAAAAAATTCTGTTCACTCAGAAAAAAGTTATGAGATAACACACATAAAAACATACAGTCGGATTGAGTACCTCCTCCTTTTTAAATTCGGTTAAAATTAGCCCGTTTGTCTGCGGTCACTAAAATTAACTGTGTAACGTTTTTACACAATATAGCTTCTAAATAAAATTTTTTTTTAGATGTTATTTATTATATATATAGGTATGTTATTGCGTTATATTACTGCCAGGTGTGGTCATTGTGGCAAATTCTTCCTACAATGGGGCAGACCTATGTCCAACAATGGTCTTTTACAGGTAAAAGAACAGGAAATTACAGAGTTTTTATTCTAATTATTTCATCAATATTATCATCAACGTTACAGGTTACAGCCCTTCACAAGTCCACTGCTGAACATAGGCCATAGGCAAGGAACGCCACAAAACACGATCCTGAACCACCATGTATGCAGGTGGTTGCACCAGGACTTCCTGCATGTAGGACTTCCAGGTCGTCACTAAATCTTGTGGGGGGACACCCTACATTTCCCCTGCCGGTACGAGGCTGCCACTCAAGAACTTTTATTCTCCATCGGTTGTCGGTTCTTCGAGCTTTTTGGCCGGCCTATTTCCACTTCAGCTTACTAATCTGATGGGTTATGTCGGTCACTCAGGTTCTACTACGGATATTTTCGTTTTTAAGTCTATCACGCCGAGAAAACCTGAGTAAAGCTTTCTCCATAGCTCGCTGAGTGAACGTTATCTTTCTCATACGGCCTGCAGTGAAGGACCACGTCTCAGATCCATATGTCACTGACAACAGGCACTGGTTGTATAATCTTTTGTATAAAATTTTGAGATGTGCCTGACGAGAAAACGTGTCGTAATCTCCCGAACGGTGCCCAGCTGAATTGATCCGTCGATAGACCTCTCGGTTGAAGTTGGAGTTACCTAGTCGGACTATAAGTCCCAGGTAAACATACTCGTCAGCAGCTTCGAGCTTAGTGCTCCCAACAACTACCGGCATAGGTGTGACATGGACGTTACACATATCTTATGTTTTGCCCATGTTCATCTTAAAACATATACGTTTGGGAGACATTATTGAGTTCACGAGGTGTGCTTTGCTTAAATATTGACTATGTCTGAAAAAGCTAGTAACGGACATATAGGCAGCAACTCTAACCGCTAAGAATGCGTTTCTTTACTAGCTAGAAGGCTGATTGCAAAATTTTTCGATTCCGAACAGGTTTCTAACATAATGTAGAGTTGTAGAGACACAAAAATAAAAGAGAAACGTTAAAGGTTAATGCGACCCCACATTTAGGTAAGTAGGTATATGATAATAGTACGTTGTTAACTTTGATTATGATATAATCAAATTTTGTTAATAACGACAGCAAAAATCTAACCATTCAATATTCAGTCGCGTTGAGAAACTATTTGGCATTATAACTAATTATGAAGGATTCAAAGTTTAAATTGTGTTAGTAGTACCTAATTGAATTTACTGTTAGACACAAAGGGACCGCTCGCGCATATCTTACCTCCCATTAGCCTGTTAATTCAGCTATTTTCATTAACATTTAGACTATTATTATAGACCCGACGGTATGATTTTGTTCCCTTGGGAGAGAGGTAAAGTAACTAACTACCTACTAGTGTCAGATGCTACTTGCATAGACACTTTGGTAGCCTCTTATCTCAGAGATACCTCGTTTAGAGCCCGGGTGGTAGGTACCACAGGCAGCCGAACTAAGTAAGTGGAACAAATATGACTTTCTGAGAGATGACTAATATTTGTGCCATTTGCTGTAGAGAATATAAGTCCGTGGGGTCCACGTGCGGTAAAGTTCCTAAAGGAATTCAATCCGGAGTTCTTTTCTCGCTCAAAGGCTAAGTATAGCCATTCAGTGAGGAAACGCAGCCAGCGTTTTTGACATGATACCACGCGGAGTGGGACTGTATAATAATTTAAGTTATTATTAGTTTTAGTTTTTTTTTTAAATTAAAACTTTTAATATTGTAAATGTTTAATTGTTATGTTATAAAAAGTAATTGTGTATATTAATATTTTAAAAGAACAATACATTAAACACAATATCTGTAAACTGAAGCATGTTTACAGTACAACATAATGATGGTTTGCGTTTCGCAGTGTGAATGTGTATTTTAATATAATGCAAAACAACAACAAAAAATCCAGTATGTACAACTCACCTTAAATTCTTATCTTTCATTCTATGTTTATTTACACAGCCTTTTTGTTGGCTATTCTAAAAGTACACAAACTTTCACTCGTGAAACGGAGTCCTTTTGAAAATTTGCAGCGGTAATTTGAGGATGATAATTTATATCAGAATAAAAACCGATACCTATTAAAACTTATTACACTTTTTACTTAGAACATTGTGATAGAAAATAAAATATTATGTAAGGGAATGTGCAAAATGTGGTGCTGCGAAGGAGTGGCAATTGCTACTGAGCTGAGAAAAATGATTTCGGTCGGTCGAAGCGGCGAGCGACTGCGTACGTCAAACGCGGCAGTCGGCACTCGGCCGCCGTGATGTTGCAGAACACATGTGACGGCCAAAGAGTAGATTATAATCATTACGGTGTAGTGGCGGCTAGTTGTGACGTCAGTTTGGCGTCAGGACATTCACAAAATGTTGAGTATGCGACCTTACTGCCCTGTACTGCCCGATGCGAACAAGCTCCGATTGTATTTATCAAAATATTGATAAAACGTGTTACGGTATAACACTAAATTTTTATTTTAAATAACCAAAGTTTCACAAATATATTATTGTAACACTGTGACTATTTTATTGAAGTAAGGTGACAAAAGAACACAAGCTCCCCTGAGAGTAAATTGATACCGTAGCCCATAGACATCTACGTTTATCCCTATGAGAGTATTATAGGTTACCCCTGAGAGCTAAGATAAATGTCTCGTTCCTAGTAAAAATTTGTTTGTTGTAGGTTCGGCGCGAGAATACGGATGATATCAGTGTGTCATATTATCACTGTGCTGCCATCTGAGTATCCATAGATACCAGGCATAAGCCGGGCTAGGTCTTCATATGTAGCAGGAAGAGTTGCTTAGAAAACGAACCCCTAAGTACTTTTGTATTAGTCGTTAAATGCTAATAAAAGTAGCCTTCGACAACGACTTGGAGAGACTCAGAATCAGGAAGTTTTTCCCACGAACCAATCTTACTGGGGAATAATTGATGGATGACCCCTACCTGAAAGCCTACGCTGAAAGCTTGCTCAAAAAGCCGGCGTACCAAGCTCTATAAAATATAATCAAGGAAAGTAGCAGTTGCTTTCCCACTGGAAAAATATATACATTGTAGTAATTTTTAAAACGGACGAATAATGGTGTTTAATGTATTCTCGGTATTACGGTGATTTGCTAATAATGTGGGTAATTAGAAAAAAAAAACATTAGCTAAAGACACTATCTGAGAGTATAAATATGAAATTTCGTCTTCATAACTTCATTACTGCTTATGTAATCTTCAGTGATAGACGACGGGATTGATTGACTCGACAATGTTGAATAAAATCGAACACCGTGCGGTGATTGAATTCCTAACTAAACAAGGAAAAAGCCAAAAAAATATCAATAAAGAAATGGTGGCCGTTTACCAATACTCCGCTCCTTCAGGGGAAGCATAGAAGATGACCCATGCCCGGGTGGGCCAATTACAGCGGCCACAGAAGAAAATGTGAAAATGATTGAAAAACTTGTTTTAGAAGATGCACGTGTAAGAATCAAGATGTTAATAGAAATAACTAACTTATCCCTTGGTACTAAATGAGTACATACCACATAAGTCAGTGCAAGATAGGTGCCGCGAATGCTTACCGCGCTTCAAAACAGGCGCGGGTTGACTGTTGTAGGGAGATTTTAGAGCTATGTGGTGACGACCCAACAAGTGTTATCGATAGGATACTTAGAGATGAAACGTGGGTTAACCACTATGATCCTGATTGTAAACAGGTGTCTATACGATGGCATAAAAAGGAATCAGACCCCCCAAGAAGTACAAAGTCACTCCATAGGCCGGTAAAATCATGGTCACGGTGTTTTAGGATTCCAAAAGAATACTATTGATCGGGTACACACTCGGGTACACTATTAATAAAAGGTGAAACTATCAACGCAGATAAAATTCAGCCACTATACACCGTTTGAGAGAAGCAATTAAAGAAAAGAGAAGAGGAAACAGGATTAGCTGACCAAGGGAGTGCTGTGGTTTTGAGGAAATTACCCACCCTTCATACTACCCAGATCTAGCCCTTGAGACTACTTTTTATTCCCAAACTTAAAAAAGATCTTCGGAGAAAAAGATTTGCTAGCGACGATGAGCTGAGTCCACTGTAAAGAAGAGAATACCTCGATATATTGATGCCAGACAAATCTGGATTTTTAAAAACTTATTTGCACTATGTAAGGGATTTGTATTCTCCTTGAGAAACATCGCGTATAATCCCGTGGGTGTCGTAACAGGCGACAGAGATAAATGAAACTGGAGATAACAGCTCCTTGCTGATTATAACTCATAATCATAATATTAGAAAAACTGGAGGAGGCCTATTTTTTATACAAGACAGGGTAACAAACGAGCACACAGTCCACCTAATGGTAAGTGGTTGCTGTGGCTCATAGACATCTACATATAAATATGAAAATACGAATCAAAATACAGATAACCGTCACCCGTGAGGCCTAAGATGGAACGCCTCGCTTCCAGTAAAAGGGTTCTCCAGTAAAAGGGTAAGGGGTTCTCTAGACTCACCATACGAAACACAGCAACGTTAAGCTGCTATTTACGCTGGTATTCTGTGTTCAACAGTGGACTTCTACTGGGTGTAACGAATGAAAATTATAATATTTAATGTACTAAAACGAAACGAATGGGTTTCAGAGTTAGTTGTAAACGCAGCATAGATTAAGCGAAAATTATTCGCTGAAAATCTATCAATTATTGCCTAGACGATTAATTATATTGCGCAATATTACGAATTGTGCTATATTATTGATCGTATAGGGTTAACATTAAAGATTGCGCAATGATTGAACGAAAGTTTGGGCGAGTTTAATTTTTATTGCACCATTTTTTGTAGGGTCAGGATTGCGCAATATTCTTTAGTTTGTGTTTCGTCTTGACAAGGAGAAATTGTATACTCGAATGAAGGGGGGATCCATTAAAGATATTAAATAATATACGTTAGATATTATAGAGACCAGTGAGCGTAAATACAGTAATACCTATTGCATTGTTTCGCACCGAGCTAGATAAAAAGAGTTCAGCATCCGCGCGTTTTTGACCCTATAATCAGCTGATTTCAGGTTTATATTTTCACTGCTGGTTTATGTTTAGGTATTTTCATAGTTTTTTTTAATGAAATTATCGTTTCATTTAGCTGTACTAACATGATGGATCGTGAATAAAGCTAATTAAACGCTGTAAAAAAAATTTCTACCAGGATCGATTTTCTTTTCGTTCAATCATCAAAGGTTTCCTTAGTACTATCGTCTGTCTTCGTTTTCGGGAGCGTTTAAAAAATAACCGTTTAATGATTACGTAAGTCAATAGGCGGAATGACTGTTTTTTCTTCAGATAAATAACATATATATAATTTATAAATAAATTTTAAAATTAGTTTTAAAACTTGCATAATAATTGAAACTACGTTTTGTTAACAAAACAGCGCCATCTATTATTAAATGGAAAAGTAGTATATTTTGCCTTCAGTTACATATTACATATAAATAAAATAATTTGTATTTAAATTAATACATTTATAAAATAATTTAAAAATTCTAACGTTCATTTTTTTACTTTTGTCGTTACTTCGTTTTAAAAGTGTAATTATAATCTAAATAGTCTATCAGAAGTATGAAAATAGATATGACTTATGTAAAGTGATTAAAACCGCTATGCCTGTAATTATAGCAAAATTTTCATTATCCTTATTATTTGATCAAAGAGATCTTTATTTATGGCTAGATCGTAAAACTGATCATATATTATAAAGTTCATGAAATGGTGTAATTTGTGAGATTTAATTCTGTTTGTTGACCATATCATGATATAGCTTGACCAGTCAATGAATAGAGATCGTTTGACGATGTTAATAACTAAACACGACGTTGCAATTTCATGATAATATAGTCATATCGTATTTTAATGTATTTATGTACACACAAGGTACAGAAACAGTCTTATAGTGAGTTTGTACAAAGGTTCTACTTATTCCATAATTTACAGAAATATGTTCCAGTTTATTACATATAGTATATATATATATATATATATATATATATATATATATACATATATATACTAACATAATAAAATGATATATATTAATTATAAGATACAAAAAATATATCTAACACGTTTCTCAATTGCCAATAAAGTTAATAGTTTTCGCCGCTAGCGAAGATGGCGTATTTGTAACAGAACCAATTGCTTTATTTTAGAGTTGGGCCGATTAGTACTTTGGCCGATTGGCCGATTAGCCGATTAATTGGTTAAGAAATGGCCGATTAATCAGCCTTTTCTTATCCCTAGGTCTAGATCCATTGTGCAATGATAAATTCAAATGATGGATCAATTTTTTTTTCAGATATCCAGAAATGTCCCGTTTAGCCAAAGTTTTCCTTTGCTGCCCCGCCAGCTCTGTGTATAGTGAGAGACTTTTTTCTGAGGCAGGGAATATCCAGTATCTACGAAACAAAAAGAAATCGACTTCAACCAGTAAAGTTAAAAATTTTGACTTTTTGCATCACAATTTGCCACTGGTTAAAATAACAAATAAATTAAATATTTTCTAAAAAGCCTTCAATACTTTTGCAAATTGAGTATTTCTTTTTGACAAACTATTAGATGATTATAGATTCTTTTTTTAATAAAATTACAGGAAAGAACTATTTATTGTAATTTTAAGTACAGAAAAATAACAATTTGATTTTATTTTTAGTACAAAAACAACACTTAGTTTTAAGTACAAAAACATGTATTGTCTATATGTCATTATTTTTTCCATGTTCAGCAGCGTTCTTGTGAAGGTCTGCAACTGGTCTTATACTTAGCCAGGTCATAAGTTCTGTCAAATACTTTTTATAAAGTTAATGATACACTTTTTGATAATTTTATAAAAATTATATATGAAATGAAAGGTAATTTAATTTAGAATACATTTTCATTTACATTATTCAAAATACCTTCCCCTATTTTAAATACTTGCCCTTAATTGACGCGGCCAATCATCAATCGCAGCACACACCACACATCAGACTCATATCTATTTCTGACTCCTGAGGATTAAGACGAAACGCCTCATTTCCAGTAAAAAGGGTTTCCGGTTCCCTGCACTTACTCGTACCATACGAAACACATCAGTATAAAGTTGATATGTTACGCTGATATTCTGTGAGAACATAATCCTTCCAGGTTCATCATCATCATCATCATTACAGCCCTTCTCAAGTCCACTGCTGAACGTAGGCCTCCCCCAAGGAATGCCACAAAGCACGGCCCTGAGCCACCTGCATCCATCGACTTCCTGCATGTCTTAACGGGTTATTCCAAGTTATTTCAATTGTCTCAATAGCTTGAAGCTGACCTAACATAACTTAATTTCGAAATATTGCTTTTTAAGTTGCAGGAAGTGCATTGCATCGCGTTCGTGTCATTTATTACTTTTTATGTTCCGCCGTACGCACATGTTCTCTGAAAGTAATTCTCACTAATTGAAGTTAAAGCAAGGATGAAGCGAGGGTTAATTTCTACGATGCCGTCTTAATAAACGCTCCGAAATAAATGAAGTTAACTTTGGTAAAGCCATTCTCCTATAATATTATTACATACTAGCTTTGACCAGTGACTCCGTTCGAGTAGAACTTAAATTTAAAAAAAAACCATGTAGGCTAATCGGCCCAACTCTACTTTATTTGTATCATAAATGAATGTTGGCGGCTTTGGGCTGGCTCTTGGGCCAAATCGCACTCCAACCTTCTATCGTTGATATTTTTCTGCTTTCATAGTTTTAATGAAATATTAGCGCTATACACCTTTTGCTTAATAAACTAAATAAGTAACTGATAAAATTACTGAATACTTATTCGAGCAGCATGAAAAATTGTAAAAACACTTAAAATATCCAGACTGGTGGCCATTATCGGGACGATTTACAGTAATTACCACGTTTGGCAGAATGACTAACGAGTAACGACACTTTTGCACTGGATACTCTACACAACACATGTGTTTTGGGTGCACAGTATCCAGTACGGTGTACACAAAACTGAGATTAAGAGAGAAGCTCTTTAGTTGAATATATTTTTATAGTACATATTGGGAGTCTATCGGTACAGCTTTCATTTCACCAACTTTGTTTTTATCAAGTAAATAAAAGTAAGTTAAGTGCACTGCGAGATTTTAAACTCTATTTGATGATATAGTTTGTGGCATCGTTAGACGTCTAATTACTAAGTCAGTGGCGAAGCTAGGGCTCCAAACTAGGGCAAACCCAAGATAAAGTTTTGTTGTTTTTAGCAGTTTAATAAAAATACACCAATCTTGAGCTGTCTCTACTCTTTAGGATCATATTCAGTGCTGTCAAGGACGTGTTTAACAAAGCACACAGAAAGTATACTACCGCTAGATAGATTGTATGACATATGCAATTGTACACCTTCGGTGGTTTTGAAAAGAGCCGTATGGGTTTGCTTGACATATTTACAAACAATACATTACATGAACATAAGAAAAGCATGAACAAAGTACAAACAAACTATGTACAAAGTTAAAAAAGGGACGCCTGGCAGATGTGAAACCTCGAAATTATTTTGTTTAAGTTATATGCATAAAAGAACAGATAACGACAGGAATTAGATAGTTATAATGAAAAGATAAAGCTTTGCTAATTTTTTACCATAAAATAATGACTATTTATTATATAATTATTCATTTTCAATTCATAATAAACCGTACAAAATGATATTTTTAAACTCATATGGTAATATAAATAAGCCGATAGCGTATTTGTGCCATCTAGCGTAGTCTTTAGGTACCATCGTGAGAATCAACCAATTTCCGTTCGATAAAATGATTTACCTATAGAATTAAGTAGATGGTGCTATTAAAATTTTATAATAACGAATGGCCCACACCCCATTCGCTAGTCGCTAACGCACTCCTAAACAACTTCATGGCAAAGTCAGGCTTGTGGCTCAATAGTAAGTAATTGCTATATAAACATTTCGTAGTTATATTTCATTAAAGAACATTTTGCCACAGGTTAGAAAGGGAGCGATCGCCTTCTCGAAAGCCCGGTAAAAAGCCCACGCGTACGAGGGAGAAAACCAATCGCTCAATTCAACTCTCCTTATATGTATGACAGCAGTATTCGTAAGGCTACGAGGTCGAACAGAGTGCGTGGGAAATTGAAATAGTTTGAAACAGTTTACGAGTTATTTTATTACTTGATATAATTGATTGATTCATCTTAATGAGGCAAGCCGGGCTTCTGGGCTTGTATAGAGGCTTCGCCACTGTACTAAGTAGATGTGGTCAACTGTCCACTCTTCGTCGTTTGTTGTTGTTCGTCGTACCAAAAGCTTTGCTTCAGTTTTTATGAGTTTTATTGAAACAAATACGAGAGCCGTGTAGCTCGCCGTGAGATTTTATCAATGGAGCAAAACGTGTACGATTCCTTTGAGGAAAAATAAATCTGTAATGGTAAATTTTACGTTCTTCACCAATTTAGCTATACTTTAGTTTATAATTTAGCAATAACTACGCGGGGAAGCCTACATGTCTCAGTAGTTAAAAAAGTCGCGGAAATGTGAAAACCCTTAATACGCATTGAAGCATTGCGTTATACCTACTCATTTCAACCTATATATAAATAATTTTTTCATTAATTTATATTTTCAAACAACTTAAGATTTTTATGACAGTCCTGGTTTCATAGATCACATATTATATAAATAAAAATGCGGAAAAATACTTTAATTATCAAAGATCGCAGAAATTATTTCTACATAGTTTTTTTTTATTTTACTTGTAAAAGGCGGTAATCTCCAAAGTAAATTTCATACGGTATTACACCCATTTTCAAAAAGTGTTTTAAATGAATCCTCATCATAATGAACCACTATAATTTTATATAATTTTTTTTTATCCCGAATAGTGCCATAAAAATTACTTTTAATCTATCGTTTTAAATTTTCGCGTGAAAACGCTATCCGCCATGCTGTTCAAATCGTGACGTCACTGTCCTAGAATTCGCCGATTTTGCAAAGGAATAAGATACTTTTGGAGGTTTAATTATAAGTTATCATCTTTATCACTGGTGTGTTGTGCCTGAATGCAAAAATACGAGCATAAGAACGTCGGGGAGGTTATGGATTTAAGTGCCAACTGATTTAAATATGTTAAATACTTAGTTAAAACCGGCAAGAACATATCCGAATACATTGTCTACTCCTAACTATCGTTTATACAAAACGAAACATCGTGAGGTGATTACGTTATCTTAGATATTAGAACTAACGATTGCTAATGATTGTAATCATAGATAAACATATCAAAATACACTATAACCACAGTCTATAAATCCATAATATGACTTGGTATTGTGTTATTGTATAAATAAAAGTTGGTAATAGGAACTGATGCAGCACAAGTGCAGGGCTTAATATGAACGTGGCTAAGACCATAATCATGGTGGTTTCGAGAGCGCCAAAGCAGTGCAGTGTATGTATAAGACAAGATAGTATCGAGCAAGTTCAAAAGTACCAGTATCTTGGGCAACTGATTCTTGGGAGAATGACATGGAAATACGAGTTCGAATTGAAACTTCAAGAGCTTCTTTCATTAGGATGAATAAAGTCCTTACTACAAGGAGACTATCAATTGAACTACGTACAAGACTCATGCAGTGCTATATTTGGCCTGTCATACAATACGGGTGCGAATCTTGGACTATGAAAGAACATCTCCGTAAGAAACTGGAAGCATTTGAAATGTGGATGTATCGCCATATGCTCCGAATAAGTTGGACAGACAAAGTTACCAACATCGAGGTCCTCAAGCAGATGAAAAGGAATAAGCCCCTACTTGTCAAAACCATCAAACAGAGAAAAGTTGCGTACCTAGGATACGTGCTAAGGCATGAACCTTACTAACTGCTGCAGACTATTATGATGGGCACAGTAGCGGGTAAAAGAAGTGTTGGTAGAAGGAAAATGTCCTGGCTCTGTAACATCCGGAAATGGACTGGGAGAAAGAAAGTAGAATATCTGTTCAGGCTAGCCCTGAACAAAGAAGAATTTAGGAGGATGACTGCCGACCTTCAGTAATGGAGAGGCACTTAAAGAAGAAGGAGAATAGGAACTTACATTGATGTGAGTTTTAATATCAACACAGCAGAACAAAAATCAGGATTGCATGCAAAAAATGTTTCCACCATCAATGTAATCCTTGGTAGATTAGTACATTCTGCTTTTACGAATCCGTCTTCTTTTTTTATAGAAGAAGGGGCACCTGATGGTAAGTGAGCACCGCCGCCCACGAACAACCGCAACACCAGGGGAATTGCAGGTGTGTTACCGGCCTTTTAGAAAGGACTAAGCTCTTTTCTTGAAGGTCCCTAAGTCTTATCAGTCCGGAAAATTCGCCGGTGGTAAACAATTTTACAGATGGGTTGTACGCGGAAGAAAAGTCATTTGTGTTACTTCAACGCATCAATGGCTATGAATGTAAGTGTTTATTCTATTGACAAACTTAATTTTCTTTCTGTTATTTTCTTACGTGTGTATGATTTAGTGTTAATAAATTATATTTAAATATAATGTGTGTATATGATTAAGCCGTGGTAGCTCAGATGGTTAGCGCAAGCTGTAAATTTCACAGCACGCGACCTGGGTTCGACCCCCGCTGGCACCAATTAAATTGTTAATTGCAATTTTAAGTGTTGATTTACCACGTGATCGGCGGTGAAGGAAAACATCGTGAGGAAACCTGTATGTCTGAGAAAATTTCGAAGGCATGTGAAGTTCGCCAACACGCATTGACGAACTGAATACAAAGACAATAGCAGAAAGTGAAAAGGTTAAAAAATACTTTCTTAACAATTACAGTCATTAGTTGATCATTAATGAATGTGATTCTGTTTACTTAAATTACAGGAAGACAAGAGCAGAAGGAAGAGATGGGATGATGGGAAGTAATGAAGCATTGTTATGTGAAGTTTGTTGGAACAAAAATATTTTTAGTCACGTGTAAATACTTTGAACTTTTTGGTTCAAAATCTAAAAAACATTAGATACATCATCGACATGGACGGATTTTACACTACATATCCTCATAAACTTTTTCAATGTAGAGATATAGCTATTCTAGACGTAAAACTATCTAATAAAAATTATGCGTTTATCGATCATTATTTGTGTCGGCCAAGTTATCCTTTCAATTATTTGTCGCCAAAAGACAAAAAAACTGTTCGTTATTGCGAAACACACGTGCACGGCATTCTATATTTTGACGTGACCGAAGAATTAAAATGTGCCTACAAACAAGAGAACATCGTTCCCATATTAAATTGGTACATTAGAAATTTGTGCAAAGACGAAGTGATCGCATACAAAGGTGGTTCAGCAGAAAAACAATTTTTAAAAATGTTGACGACGAATGATAGAATTTTTGATATTGAAGAACACAAATGTCCAAAAAACAATGATTTCGTAAATGTCATAATTTTAAACAAACGGTATGTGTGTAATAATCATATATTTGCAAAAAATAATCACAAAATTTTACATTGTTCTTGTGATGAAGTGGTTATTATTGGAACTTTAGACGTGTGTAATGTTTCACTTTATACATCCGTTTACTGCTATTGTGGCAGGACCAAGTGGATGTGGGAAGTCAAATTTTGTAACAAATTCCATAAAATCAGTTGCAGAAATATGTAATTGTGATTTTAATCAAATCACATGGTGCTTTGATGAAATGCAACCTTTATACAATTTACCAAATGTTAACTATCATCAAGGAATTCCAAATCTTAATACGTTTGATGGTGAAAACCCACATCGTGTTATTATTGATGATCTTATGAGAGAGTCCGATGTAACTTTAAGCTCGAACAGTGTTTTTATTAGATTAAATAGAAGATTTATAAAGAAATAAAAAAATAATATATTGCATACAATTTGTTTTATTTAATTTTATAACGATTCACATAGTTACATACACACAAAATGCATTACACATAACACATAAAATCTAACACACAACACATATTATAATCTTAACTACTATAGTCTACAGTTTTATTTCTGTTTTTATCTATCTCAATAATATTACCAAACTCAGCATAAACTATACAGTTAACTGCGGTATAATCAGTTGTAAAAACTCATCAACGACGTGTAATTCAACTAATAAAGGCATAACATTTCATCGGAAATTTGATTATTTACTAATTGTTATTGTTGGACTATAAATGTTTTCTAACAATTATATTAAGCTTAACATAATAAAACGTAATATTTTTTTAGTTTTTATTCGAGACGTCAAGCGTTCCAGAGGAACAACCCGCGGAAGCAAATACTTCTAGTGCTTCGCATGGGGTACGTACTAATAAAGTATCATTAAAGAAAAACCAATTAAGGACAGAACAGTTTTTCAACCGGCTTGAAAATGAGGAGGTCCTCAAGTCGATTGAATGTTTTTTTTAAGTTACACCGACAATCTCGAACCGTTTCCGATGATTTTTAGAGTTGAATAGGTTATACTACAATGTTTTTCACCGACATGTATTTCTTTTTTTTTAGAAGTCACAAATGATTGAATCAGTTTCCTTAGGTTTCGGACAAAAAATCAATTGGAACTACTTTTTCTCAAAATAAAACCACGTCTTTACATCAAGTTAGTATTTACTGAATTAAAATGATAATATGTAAGGTTTTTTACAGTTTACTAAACTCAAAGTTTCTCACTCAACTCAAACTCAAAAAAAAGTTTACTAAAGTTTGGTAAACTCTTCCATATGCTTTTATCTGATACACCTATCCGACAGGATCAACCTACTAAAGCGAACAACCTACCTACTGAACGTATTGTTGCGCGCCATAATTAATGCCTGATACATGGCGAGTTACCACTAGCGCTATCTGGTATTGAGTAGCAGAACTAAGAGAGTCAAGATCTTTCTAGAAATTTAAATGCTAGAACTTTCTACACATAGTCAGTTGGGAACTCGAACATTCTAGATGTTTCAGTAGAAGAGGCCCTATGTAAAGCCGGTGTGGTCCGCGACTCGAATCAGTATTGAATTGGCCTTTCAAGCGAATACTTCGAAACGATATAGCTGCGAACTAAAGTGATCAGTAGTACAATTGTTTTATTATTAGTGTGTTCAATTGTAATTGGTGTTCGGCAATTAAAGTGTCAATTTTGGTAATTCAATCGGTAGTTTTTAATTGTCACGAACCCCAAGCTCGTAACAATACGAAGTCATGTTCATTAATAAGCAATTTCACTCCCCTCCAAACAGTTCAAAGTTGGTTGTTTGTATGTAGCCACACCAACTCATATGTAAGTATCTCCTAAAAGACTAGGCTTTACTCGAGTTTATTATTCAAAATTCATAAAATATTAAGACTTACGGTTTAATATATTAATTGTTTTACAGGAGTTATCTGAAACTGTAATACACACATCTGGAGTTGAATTGGAACAGGCATACTCCGTACTGTACACTCCTAGAAAACGGCGCATGAATACACAGCTGATGAAAATGCATACCTTGACGCAGAGCCAAAAAATTAAAATAAAAACGTTAAACCAGAAAGTAAGACGTCGCCAAGATAGAAACAAATCTTTAAAGGTTAATTAAAAGACCTAAAATAATAAAATTATGTAGATTCAGATCTTTTTAATGGACTAAATGAAAACATTGTCGTTGCTGACCTTTTTAATAATTATAATAGAAAAAAAAACTAAATAGGACAGTTAAATACTCACCGTCTATGAAAAAGTTTTGCCTAACCCTCAACTATAATTATTCTTCAAAAGCTTACAAATATGTTAGGCGGACTTGCCTTCCTCACCGTAAGACACTGTCCATTACTTGATTTTTACCAATTTAATATATATAAGATCATAGCAGAAAAATGTTTTTTTACGTTCACTTTTTTTTACTTTCCAACAAGGCCCCAAATTCTTGTGTGCCCAAGAGCCCCGGTATGGCCTAAGACGGCGTTGCCTGCAGTCATAAAATAAATAAAAGTTATGACTGGATATGGAATACCAAGTGTCACAACAACCAATTACCATCAGGTGGACTGTGTGCACGCTTGTCACCCTAATCCCATAAAAAAAAAATGGGCATAAAGGTGGTACACTAAGTGTGTATGTAGGTGTGGTGTGCACTTCACAGGTTTTTTAATTAAGGAGACAATAAATAACGGTTGAGTATAGGTATTCATAAATATAAAATTTCTCTAAGAACGAGGCTCTTATTAACATTGAAATAGACTGGAACGATCGTGAACTCACGGTTAAATACTTCAAATTGAATCGTATTGAATATACGAGTATGTTACAAGTGATCATATTTTTTATTGGAAAAGCGTTTCATGTACTTACAGCCAGTTGATTGCAGATCGGGTCGATGAGATACGTAAAAGGATCCTAAATTCAGATTCTCTAAAGGAGAAAGTCTTTTCTGAGTAAATACTTACCTAATCAAAATTTTACAATAAAATCTCGAAAAATATAGGGCAATAGTCTAAAAAAATTAAAAATATTGTTAAGGAAATGTAGTGCTAAAAAAAGACCTATAATATAGATATATTTTATAAAACTGAGTAATTTTTTTAAACTAAGTTAGTGCAATATTAAGTGGCTGCTGCAGCCCAAGAACACGTGCTGCCATCTTCAAAGAAAAAGAAGGTTACGCGTTGTATACCTCTGAGCACCAAGGTGGAATGTTCACAGCCCTAATTATCGCGCTACAATAACGTTAATAGACCAAGCACAACGGTAGGTCAACCCAAAATTTTAAACTTTTTGAACGACTGTATGGTGTATGTAGAACAAGCTCCATGTAGCAGAACACGGAAAATAGGCCGCTCACTGAGCTGAACTCCTTGTCCGGCGGGAGATATCTCCTTTTCCATCAACGAAGAAGATTTTTATTTATATCCAAATCCATGTGGACGAAAGACAAAGGCAGAAAGCTAGTGCAGACTTATTAAATAGCAGCCGCTATGTTCAATAATTTATTGATGGTTTGTATACTGTGACAATTTAAAGTATAAGCAAGTAAGTAAGATAAGTTTTGAAAACTGTTCCAAATTTCCAGTTATTATCTAGCTTTATAAAATAATGGTATTAATAATAAATCTGTTCTAAATATTAAGTAAGTATAATAATATACCGAATATACAATTTGATAGTTTTACGCAGTACATATAATCAGTCTATAAAATTTAACCTTTAACCTATTTTATTCCAACGAAATCAAATTATAGACCGTGTAAAAATGAGGACGATAAAAATTAACACTTGAATATTTTGATGCTGACCTACATGGTTGTTCGGCCGTAATTCAAGGTAATAAAATAACCGTTATAGATGAGATTTTTTTTATTGTACTTATTAATATTTTTGCAGCTACTTACAATTTTTTACTATCAAATGGCGGCCTGCTAAAGTCCACTGCAAGCCTCCAGCCCCATGTATTCCGTGATAGAAGATGGTGGCCGCGTAAGAAGGTGGTGATTGTTGCCAGTGACGACCTATAAAACCACGACTAGGTCCCTTACTTCTGGCGGTATAGAAAGGTAAAGCCCCATTTACATTCAGCCACTGCCACTGCCCCTCGCGCTGCCGGCAATACTTCCCTAAATACTGCCGTAGCAGGATCGCGGGAAGTGTGTATTCACACTCTGCCCTACCACTCACATCGCTTTCGGTTTCAGCTTTCGACTATGGCGGACGTCGAAATAATTACAGCGTCCGCGCTGTGTCTTCTTGCAATACAAAATTATGTTAATAATTTAAAAAGATATCAAGTTCAAAAGAAGATAGATAGATAGATAGAAAATTTATTTGCTTAAAAACATGGTACATAAGATGATCAATGACGTGGAACTGACATGTTTTGCCATAATTGGCATGCAAAAATGATATGAAATACAGCTAATTACACAAACCCAATGTTACGTTTTAAAATTATTGCATTGCTTAAAAGTTAGGTACAAACATTCTTTTTGAATTCAAATATTATGTACAATTAAATACTTATACAGATCCACTCTATTTGAATTCTTATACAGTAAATTGTTCATAAATTATTAATTGAATTATTATATTATTGTTGCATAAATAATATTAAATATTATATGAGATTAGTTAAGCTATTATTATTTGAATAATTACGCTACAGTATAAACTAATTCGTAATTTTAATTACAATAAAATTATAATTTAAAAATCTCAGGCTATTATGCAAATATTACCTTTTAACTTATTTTACATTTTAATTAATAATCAATATGTGTTACTAATCGTTTTTAGAAATAAAATGTCAATGTTCATTAATTCCTTAAACTAAATTTTATATTAATATAATAAATTTGACGAATTTATAATTAATTATGTACATAGGTACTATGTTAACTCAAAAAGAAAATTCGTATTCGTAGAACATGATGAATTGTGGTTTTTATCGTTGAAATCCCATATAGTTTTTTCTGATTCCAGCAGTTCTAAAAACTTTATTGTATTTTCATTAATCCACTCGAAAGGCATTTTGGTAGATCGTAATTATTCAATAACAGGACGGCACGCACATCCGTTCATCCAGGCGCTTGTCGCCAAGTGAGCGATGGAGCTGAATGTGAACACTCACTGCCGCTCGCGCTGCCCGTCCTTTGACTTCCGCACGAAAAACCGACATTTCGGGCAGTGTCAGCGGCAGCGGCAGTGTCAGCGCGAGTAGCCCGTTTACATACTGCCCTGCTCACTGCCCTGCTCACTTCCCTGCCCAACAGGGCTGAATGTAAATGGGGCATATCAGTCGCTCTGCGAGCAATGGAGAGCTTGAAGTTTTCTGCCTGAGAGAATTCCACAGAAATAATTTTATTCAATAGTTGATTCTGTTCTGAGACTGATAGCATATAATGTCTTGTGCGTTCTTTTGTTGTCAAGTATAATGGATTCGATACGCTAGTAGTAATATTTATTTGGAGTGGCCTATTTTTTATTATTCTAAGCCAGCACTTAACTACAGTTCGACCTGATGGTAAGTGGTGATGTAGCCTAAGATGGTGAAGCGCACTGACTTAACAAAAGCCTATTTACTCTTGCCTTGAAGACACCCACATTGTAATCGGATAGAAAGACAAATGAACGACGTAGCAAACGGTTTGGTTCGAATGCGTGGTAAGTCAACAACGAAAGGGTGGAGACTGGCCGAACGTCTGGTTGTCCGAAGGTGGAAGGGAGAGGGAGGGAGGAATTAAATTATGCAATTCCTGCGCACACTCTCAGAAATGCATTCTGTAGACAACTTAAAAGCTGGCTATTTTGCGCCTGATGTCCTATGTTCAGTATTGGACTTGTGAAGGGCTGTAATGAATGAATGAATAAATGAATGCCTTGGTGCCGTGCCGTGTTCTTTTTTTTTATATTTTCATGTTCTTGTTTGAGGTAAAGTCTGTTCACGTTTTTTTATTCTATAAATATTATTGTGTTTCCTATATGGTGAGAGATAAATGTGAGTAGTAGGTACATCATGATTAGATGATGATAGAACACAAAAGGTACGAAAACAGATGTTATGGTTCAGTGGCGTAGCGTGCCTTAGACGGGCCCTGTATCAAAATTTGTTGAGGAGCCCAAATGAAGGGTAAATAACGCAAAAGAAAAAAAACACTTATATTGAAATAAAATAATTATATATTGATTATAAGTTACTACTTATAATTAAGGCATGCAGGAAGTCGATGGATGGAGGTGGCTCAGGACCGTGCTTTGTGGCATTATATATATTGGGGGAGGCCTATGTTCAGCAGTGGACTTGTGAAGGGCTGTAATGATGATGATGATGATGATAATTAATACTTCTAGGGACTAAGCTAGCCAAGCAATTCAGATCATATTTACACTTTTTTTGCCTCTTGTTCGGCGAACTTATTTATTAAGTCATTCATAGCTAAAGACGATTTTAGTTTTCTATTATTATTTACAATCTATTTTCACAAATAATTATAGTTTATTTATCACTTTCCTAATATCTCACCTTAAATTGAGTTGTATCACTGACCAAAATCTTGCGAAAGTGCGTTTTTCAGACTCTATTGTCTAATTAGTTATGAAAAATAAACTACATCTAAAATGACAATATTATTAATGTTCGATATCTTATCATCACATTCCACGTTCTAATTTGTTTTCAAGTGCTATAAATAAATTTAAAATCAACTTTTAAAAAATGACTAAAACTCTTGATTACATGCATCTGTTGCTAAACGCAACGCTCTAATCATTTGAGGATTACACTAATTAATAGATAATTTAAAATTATATATTCTCCACGTTTTATTTAATTTTTTAAGTTTGTTTTTCTTTTTGTTTTTTTTTTTTTGTGTTTCGCCGCAAACGTAATATTATTTTAGTACTACTCATACCTACCAACGGATGCGCTTACATGTTTTTTACCACAAAAAGACGCTACGATTGTGTTATTGTGAAAATATAATTTTGTGGATTGATTAGAGCAAATGCCTAAATTCAAGAAGAATAAACGTCAACGACGTCAAAATGCTCTAAAGATGAATGAAACTGTACCTAAGTAATTTGATGCAAATTATGGAAAGTTCACTTACTTTTATTCCGTTAAATTCCTACGTGTTATTACATAGTATATTTTTATTTTAGGAGGAGAAGAAAAATACATGAATGCTACGTAAAATACTAAAATTTGACGACAAAAATAATTATTCAAGTTTACCAATAATTGAAAATGATAATGGGTAAGTCGGGCGCACTTTTGAGTCCATAGAGTTATGAAATTATAACCAGAATTTATGAAATTTGATGTGATATTTTTGTGGTTACCATAATATAAATAATATAAACCATTTCACATACTAAATGTATATAGCTAAAATATGTATCTAAATGATTTATTACAAGTAATTCCGTTTTGTTGTCATGCAAGATCTAATATAATTTATTCTTTATTGCAGGCTAAATACGAACAATGACGATACGGCAGTAAACGACTTGAGTCAAGAAACCATAGAATTACAGTATACCTGTCTCGGTTCAACTGAAATGGTTGAAGATGAATGAAAATGTTTTGTTTATTAAATCTTTTGGTTTGTAGATATTATGGTGCACAAATGTGTACATACCTAATCAAAATACTTTAGTAGGTATTGTGATTAGCTACACACTTGTGCTTGTGATTAGGTAAAAGATATCTAAGTAAGTACTGTGAAATGCCCTAATTTGACTTACCTAGCCTTACTTTGCCTAAACCGATCATTTGAATTTCATTAGTAGGCTATTCGAGCTAGAGTTAAATTTATAGCCTATATACGTCCCACTCCTGGGCACAGGCCACCGCTCATTTCTGAAAGGGTCCTAGGGCAAGGAATTGGAATTGTCCACCGCGCTGCCGCATTGCGTGTTGGTGAACTTCGCATGTCTTAGAAATATTTTTTTCTTATTTCTCAGACATGCAGGTTTCCTCACAATGTTTTCCTTCACCGCTGAGCACGTGGTAAATCAACTCTGGTGCCGGCGGGGATCGAACCCGGTTTGCTCGCGCATTGTGAAAATTTCAGCGAGTGCTAACCATCTCAACTACCACGGCTCCTCTCCTCTCAACCTAGAGACTTTATATTATTTATGGTACGATTTTTGTCGCATGCCAGCGCTTACTTTTGGTTCTGGCAAAAAGTTGTCAAACGTCTGTGAACGTCAGAATTGTGCAAATGGTGGTCGCAGATATTTTACCTGCACTTCAAACCTTTATTGTGTGAGTATTTTAGACTATTTTTACGGATTTGATGAACCATATTAAATAAAAAATAGTCTCCTATACTTCTCTCTATGTTTTGATTTTTTAAAATGAGTTTGAGTTGGTAAAATCAAGGCAAACTTAGGGTAGGGTTGTCAATTATTATTTTGATAATAAAACTAGTGAAATTCCGCGGTTTTATATTCGCGGTTTTATATGAGAGAATACATTATTCTAATATAATGCAACTAATATAGCGAATAAAGAAAATTAAAATACATTTATCATTGTCCGCCGTGTCTATTTCCAGAAAATAGTTTATTGATGTTGAAAAAATAATACTACGTTCATACTCACAGAACACCTAATATAGCGGAATGTATTAAGTGTTCTGTGATGCGAATGAATGTACGGGACAAAATAAAAATTCTATTGTCGCTTCTTAATAACTATACTGCTATAATATATTTGCCAATCGTCACTCTTAGATTCTTTATTCCAAACCAGCTGTATTAAGTGTTCTGTGTTCATACTATAGGTGGCGTCTTGCAGATTTCTTACGCGATATATTTTAGCGAGCGTCGGCGGATCGAATGCTCAAAGCATTGATTTATATGTCTTGTATAACTCAATGGCTCAAAGTCGTTCGCTAGGAGTACCTAGCGCCTTAAGAGGGCATATGCGTTTCGCGTCGAAAACTACATATTTTATGGTTTTTCCAAAGGCGATATCGTAACGACGTGAGGAGATTATTTGCTGAAAATTAGGGCTTTAGAAAGATGAAGTCTCTATTTAGTACATAGCAATGCAAAATCATAGTTTTTAAGGACGGTTTTTTAGGGCGAAGACAATCCCTTCACAGTGTTTTACGAAAATATGCATCAGAGTTATCTTTCAGGTTGAATACAACCATTATTATAAGCTAAAATACTTTATTTTAAGCATTATTATAATGGAATATATAGTCTTTTAGTGTATAGCAAAACCTAAATTACGAAAATATTTCGATTTAATATTATAAAATAATATTATAAAATCACCAAAACTGTCTACTTCAATGTAATTCCATGTATTTGCTTATAAACATATCTATTTTAATTATTTTATCAAAATACATGTAATGTTAAATATCCAAAAAAATCTTAGCTCGTTTTATTTTCTCAATTATTTTATATACTTAATTATTTTAAAAATACTATAAAACATCATGTGCAGACGCCATTCAATTCAGTACGCTCCGGGTAATTCCAACGACGGGATGTATTACTTTTTCTCAGCGACACCGCGCGATCGCGTTGATACACCGATAGGGCTATACTACACCATACTATAACTAGATACCTATAGCACCATCGAGCATTTTAAACGATTCAGACTTTTATAAGCGATATTTTTGGTAGTAAGTAATTTTGAAATATGTTTATGATGGTAATATTTAAATATTAAATGATGTAATGGTGGCAAATTTTCATTTCATACATATTTTTTTAGAAATGAGTAATGAACGTAAGCAATTCGGATCAAGTAAAAATACAAAATCGTTGGCCTTTTTCACCTTTGGCTCCGTGGCGGAGTGACTTGGTAATGAGTTGTAGCGCTGAGCGCCGCAGGTTCGAATCCCACATGGAACAAAAATTTGTATTACCTACAAATAATTGTTCCAGGTCTGGATGTTTGTCCTTGTGAAATTAATGTATTTAAACTGCCCCAACGATGTACTTAGGAAAAATTCCTAGTGTGGAGAACGTTATGGTTAAGCAAAGACATGCCATCAAAAACATAACTTGTAAAATAACCAAGTCTCGCAATGATGATACTGCCGTGCCGCTGTTTTGGTCGACATGGCGGGGGGCACTACCTATACTACTATGAGCCGTGCTTCAGTTGAGTAGCTCAAGGGCGTAGTGCTCGCCGTAAACGCGAACAATCCGGGCTCGATCCCCGCTAGTGTTGCCAGGTGTCCCAATTTTCGCGGGACGTCCCGATTTTCAAGGGTCTAGTGACACGTCCCGATTCACCCTTGATCGGGACGCCAAATGTCCCGATTTTCACTAACCTTCTTATTCTATACTTAATCCATAATTTTGACAGCAAAAATGATTATATCTGTTAGCTACTGCCACATTAAAATATTTTTACTACGACATTGTCTCACCAGTCGAAAAAAAAACCACAAAAGTTTTAAACAGAATTATATTAAAATGAGTGATTTGAAAAATTCAGGGACTGCAAAAAATAACAAATAGTTCAAAAATGTTTTAATTTGCCTAAAATGAAAAAATTCAGTTTTTACGATGTTTGGATGAAAAGTTATTCGTTTATGAGATCAGACCCGAATAATAATTATAAAGCACAAAAATAAAGTAAAGTTACAGTCACAATTTCTCGCATTAATCGCATACTGTGATATTTACAGTTAGCGTTGACCATCTGAGCTACCACGGCTCTCAATAAAGCACAAAAGGCTACAAAGAAACCTATATTTTGTAGTCATTCTAGTTGTCCGGATATGAAAACCAAATCCCCGATTATTTTTACCTTCCGTCCCGAAATTTTACTTGCTAGACCTGGCAACACTAATCCCGCCGACACTAATGAAATTGTTAGTTTGATGAATTATGTATACATTATGAAACAGAATAAAAGTTTATCAAATGATATATATTTTATACAATACATATTTTTCAATTAGAACATATACACATATTATAATATACTCAATAGGGTGAAAATGTAAAGCCGACTTCAATTTACTAAAAGAATAAAACAATTTCCACATAAGTATTAGCCTCCGATTTCCATACACTATATATTTTTTTATCATTTTAGTTCCTATAGTATCAAAGACAGGTAAGTATATAATCAAAGATCTAAGTGATTCGTAGTCATCGTTAGGCAACTATTATAGCCTCACACTCGCCCTGACACGCACACAGAGATAACATTGTAGTGTGCGTCAATATTACGCCGTTCCAAAGCGATCGCGTAGATTTCGACTTGGACATATTTGAATATGCGCTCTTAAAACCAGGATACATGGTTGGCGCGGAAAAATGGTTTTCAATAGCATGGTGGTGGGGGAAATCCGTAAAACGAAACTATCATAATTATGGATAATACTTACTACAGAACTTTACAAAAATCTGCTCCTATTGATTATTATATACAAAATATAAAAAATTGTGTACCTATTTATCACTGTGTCCGAGTTAATAATCCGACAAAAATATAGTGAGATAAGATGTAGATAGAACGGCTTTACCTGCTTTCTGCGACAGAGGGATGAAACATTGCTAAACCCTTAACTACGTGCTGCTTCTGAGAATTTCTTGATAGAAAACTCAACTGATTTTAATCCGATGACACCTACCTATTACTTAAAGGCCAAAAAACTTTCCTAGGTTGAGTTTATTTTTATTTTTTATTTGTTTGCAGGATGAGACAAAGTATAGATACGCAATTTCATTATTTTGTTAGCGTAGGTACTTAGTTTTAGGTAGACATTAGACTGTAGATTTAATTTAAAAAAAACTGTTCAATATATTATACAAGGCGTAAGTGTAAACACCGTTGTCACTAAAACCATAGGTAGTTGGCTTTAATATAAAAATATTTATCCGATTTTTTTTTAAAAACCGCTATTTTATTTCAAAAGTTTCTGTCCGACACCGTACGTAAATTCATGGATACCCTATGCGCCCGAGTGACGTAATCACTGTAAAGATCACCGCCCGCGCTAGCTACCTACACAACATTCCAATAAAAACACAATAGGTACACATAACCAGTGATGTAACTTTTCCTTCATACTTTCATCCTGGCTTAGGACAGGCAAAAATTGAGAAATTATGGAAAAATTGAGATTTTACTAATAAAATGTTGTTATTTTTCATTGATTTTACGTTCTGTAAGTAAAACCAAACCACTGGTTTCAAGGATAACGGTGTTTACACTAACAACCTGTATTAGTGATGGTGCTTGCTTATTTAGGGCAATATCTTATTTGTTGTATGAAACCAGGTATGGGCTAGAGAAATTCGGGAGCAAATTAGGGATTATGTTATTGCGGTCATTTTCGATGTTTATTTACAAAATAAAACACAAGCGTACAGTTCGCCCTATTCGTTTCTTGGTTCGTTTGTGGGTCCGTTTATTTGCTCATTCGTTTGTTTGTCTGGTTGACCAACTAACTGAATGTTTTTATTCTGATTAGTGTCTTATTAAGCCTTCGCGGCAGTTTAATTTACAAATAAATGATCATGATCACTTAGAATAGTACAAGTAGTGATTCCATACGAACGAAGCAGGCATAGCTAATCAGTAATAAGACGGCGAAACGCACTATACAGTTGCAATTACAGTCAGAAGAGTATTTTTTTTCTCATTAGTTTAGCCAACTTTTATACGTGGTAGAGCCATGCTGCAGTTATATTAATAGTATAGTGGTAGCACGAATGGGTCGGCTCGACCGGGGAAAGACCACGCTTAATGCTGCTCTCGTATGGTGAATGTAGAGAACCGGAGACCCTTTTTACTGGAAACGAGGCATTCTATCCTAGTCCTCACGGGTGACAACGCATCTGCATTTGGATTTGTAATCGAGGATAGATGTAGACGTATATGGGCCGCAGCAACCACTTACCATCAGGTGGACTGTGTGCTCGTTTGTCGCCGTATCCAATAAAAAAAACTTTTCCATACATTGCTATCTAAAATACTTGAACTAGTTGTCATGTTATGTCACATGGCTCAAACGCGTTATATACGCGGATGGAACCGCGGGGCTCAGCTAGTTACATGATAACACCAAAGTATGCAAGCAACAGCAACACATCCATCACAACGTAACACAGGGCAGTCTTTCAGCAACACCATCATCCTTGCATGCACCAGAAAAACTACTACAACGGACAGTACCACAACATTATCTTAGCACTCGTAGAATAACTTAAGCGGACTTTTCTCGCGCTCGGTGTCTAAAGTGAACTTTTTACTGCTCAACCTTTG
This sequence comes from Parnassius smintheus behrii, assembly GCA_036936625.1. Taxonomy (NCBI): domain Eukaryota; kingdom Metazoa; phylum Arthropoda; class Insecta; order Lepidoptera; family Papilionidae; genus Parnassius; species Parnassius smintheus. Next base: position 22,606,262 of record JAUPFT010000010.1, on the reverse strand, counting down.
GGTGTAATACAACACAATGTAGTAACGTTTGAACCGGATCGAAATAAAACAAGTAAACATTATTTTCCATAGATTTTCATTGTCATTCACTTAAATGGGGGAATCCAGCAATAACATAAGCTAGACACGCGTCGCAGATATAGTAATCTGTGGTCGAGGGTCCATGGACATTAGAGATAAGGAGAACGATCGCTACGTGCTAAAGCATAGCCCGCCTGACCCTGAACTGCCGTCGGGAAGTAGTATCTGCGAAGTTAGCTGTTTATGAGTACAAGTAGATCAAGTTATTTGAATAATGTAAAAATTTTCTTTGCGGTATTGGTGAGAAAATAATTTGCTCCGTAATTTTTGACAAAAATAAACATTAAAAAATGGTGAAATATTGTATTGTGCATAAATGTGCAAGTGGTTTAGTATCTGATCGAATGAATCGATGAAAAATAGACTGAAAATGACTTTTATTGAGACAACTTAGCGATCACAACGCCGCACTTATTGTGTCCGTATTTATAGGACACTATTTTCTACAGCGATCGTTCTCCTTCTTTCTAATCTCCATGCGAGGGTCAATCGTGACGTGAGATGTTCTGTATTGCCAACTTTTGGACGCCCGCTTAACCAGGGGGAAAAATAGATTCCTTTTTTGACTTTCGTAATTTTTGAAGTGAAAACTACTTTAGGCACGTTGGGTACTTTTTTACTACATGATTTCTTTTCTTGGGAAGATTATGAATAATATTTTACAAATTTTTGCTCATACACGTTCGAATACGGCGCCCACAAGCTACAGGGAAGCCGGCGGGTGCCGTATCATTGATACGGCTGATACGGCGGTATCTATGCCCCTGTTATGGTTATTTCTATGACAGATGTCTGTGTTTGCTCTCACTTCATACGGGATGAGCTATTTTGAAAACATCAAACGCCTCGAAGGTTGACAACTTCTCTGTCTCCGCATACCCATTATCGAGCGGAAACGGGCGTCATGAGTATCCATTACTAGTAACCTAACCTATCTCTATAAAGTCAAAACTTTAGTATAATAAATGTAAGCTTGTTTAAAGCTTTTATAAAAGTCTAAATCTACACTTTGCTATCCTAAATCTATCTGCAAATCAGCCGGGACCTTTGTGGCAGAAGTCTACCGTACACTCATACTAACTTCTTACAGTTGGACGTGTTACTGCATCATTTAGCTGCTGCATTACTATGGGTTTTTGGGGATCGTGTGTTTCCGTGTTGCTTATCCAACTCTACCAAAAAGATTTCGACCAGAAGATGATTCTGCATCTCTTCATTTCTGAGATTTCAAAGATCAGATGGTTGCAGACTCAAGTAAATACCGCGCTATCACGTTTCTGTGTCTACCCATCAAAATTCTATTAGACACTTGTATCTTACATACATGAGAAACCTCGACACTACTGCAAATCGCATGATGAGAAGTGTTCAGAACCACTCTTCAAATAGGTGCGTAGCGGAATTAGCGCGAGGCCTGACCGGTGCTATTGTGAAGTAAATATCTCAACATTTTAGCTTACTTTAAAAAAAGTAGGTGTTTCTCAATTATTCTTTTTTGTCAATTTTAAACTATAATAATAATTTTTTTTAATTTAATAAATCTATTTTTATTGATTAAAAATACTTTTACGGATTTTATCAAGTTTAATTTTAATTATTTTTAATTCCCGACGTTTCGGGTGCTTTCCAGCACCCATGGTTACGGGTAGGGAATGCAATCCCGCGGATCCGCAATCTCGCAAATGCGGGATCCCGCATGCAATTAGGAGGACTGCAAATGCGGGATATGCAAGATTTTATTTTTCCGGCTTAAATTCGCATAACATCATGTACGGCACGAATGAACGACAAAAGTTGGATCCCCAAATTGAATAACATACAGTCGAATGTCGAATTGTTTTAATCAATGTGTAGTGTTAGCGTAAATATAAGAAATCATTCTGTAAACCTATTTATATTTATGTCGAAAAGGGACGTCCTAGGCGAAAGTTTATCGACAAAATTGGCGATATATTTAAAATGGGCCAAATTACCCTACAATTAAGAGTAGGTACCCTTCACCGACGAGCATGTATGCGTAAGTATATGGATGTGGAGGGGGCGAGAAAGGTGTGTCAGGATCGTGCCAAATGGAAGTCTGTAGTCTCTGCCTACCCCTCTGGGTGACAGGTGTGATTGTTTATATATAAGTATCATATAACCTATTTATAGGTTTATACTTGATTAGTGGTCCCATTAGACGACATTCCAGTCGTTACCTTGAGTTTGTGTAGTATTCATTCATATCATTTCTTGTGCTAAACTCATGCCTTATTATTGTCTATAGATAACAAAAAAATGGTGCGTGCGTGCCATAAGTAGGTTGGAAATTATACGTTCCGTATAAGAGCTAATTGTAATTTACCTGCATATTATTACTTATTTATTTATTTATAAGGGTCACCGACAGATGATACACAAATACTAAAACAAGAACCAAGCTTTGTGAGAAACATGCAATGTGCTCACCCAGTTATAGGTAACCACAGCTAACACAGAGTAATGTTGCGAAAAGTTAATTAAAATTTAATAGTACAGTAGTAAAATTGCGTATTTGTGAGAAATTAAAAGGGTTTTACATTTATCATCTAAAACTCAGATTCTAAATAAAGTAACATTTTTCTTCTGAAATTATTTAAATTGTCATTGAAAATATCTAAATCAGATGGCCTAGATATATCATTATACAGTCTAAACATTCTGCACAATGCTGAATTAAGACCGAGGTTAGTCCTGTGAGGTGGGACCATAAACAGCTTGTAGAGATTAAATCGTGGTAATCTGCTTGGAGCATTAATGTTAACCATTTCAAGTAATTGAGGACAGTCAATGCTATTATTACATAGTTTGTGTAGATTACTTATTTAATTATAATATAATAACATTATTTTATCAAATGATGAATGGATCTTTATACGTAGTAGGGCCACGCTGCAGCCGTATTGTGTTTGTAGCACAAATGGGGCGGGTCGACCGGGGAAGGACCATGCTCTCACAAAATACCAGCGTAAAATAGCAGCCTAATACCGCTGTGTTTCGTATGGTGAGTGTAGAGATCCGTAGACCCTTTTTTACCGGAAACGAGGTTAGTCTTAGTCCTCACGGGTGACTACGCATCTATCTACATTTTGATTTGTAATCGAAGATAGATGTCTATGGGTCGCAACAACCACTTACCATCAGGTGGACTGTGTGCTCGTTGCCACCCTATCCTATTTTTTTTTAATTTAATACTGTATATCTTAGTCTATTGCTTACATTTCTATTGAGCGAGAAGACTCACCGACGCACACAACGGAAGGCAATTCCTAAATATTTTTGATTATGTAATCTAAAGTAAATCAATTTAAAATAAACTAATCTTTTAATTAGGGTTCCGTAGTCAACTAGGAACCCTTATAGTTTCGGCATGTCTGTCTGTCCGTCTGTCCGTCCTCGCTTAATCTCTGTGACCATTAGCACTAGAAAGCTGAAATTTGGTACCAATATGTGTATCAATCACGCCGACAAAGTGGTAACGACAAACGACAAAATAATAAAAATTGGAATAAAATGTTTTATATGTAAAGTGGAAAGTGATTTTTTTTTAATTTCAACCCTAACCAGTGATATATTGTTGGAAAGGTATTTAAAAATGAATAGGGGTTTACTAAAATCATTTTTTGATAATGTCAATAATTTCGGAAATAATCGCTCTAAAAGTAAAAAACAATGTGTCCCCCCCTCTAACTTTTGAACCATAAGTTTAGAAAATATGAAAAAAATCTGAAAAGAACTTTATGACTTTCTAGGAAAATCATTTTGAACTTGGATGGAAACAACAGTACCCACTACCGGGAGCAGTTGCAGGAGCGCGAACATAATGGATAGCCACCTTTAAACTCATAAGTGGGAACACTTATAGTGACGGACGGGAAACTACGGAACCCTACACTGAGCGTGGCCCGCCACGCTCTTGGCCGCTTTTTCAATGTCTGAAGTTAATAATAATATGGATTTGATGCCTAGCTATAAGTATAAGACTTACGACTTACGACTGCCTCGTTGGTCTAGTGCTTGTATTAGTGCGACTGCTGATCATGAGGTCCTGGGTTCGAATCCCGGGTCGGGCCAACAAAATCAATTATTGAATTTTTCCCTCAAGAAATTCTCAGTAGCTGCCCGGAGTCAGGAAGTTGGCGGTGTCTCACAGCCGTGCTTCGGAAAGCACGTAAAGCTGTTGGTCCGGCGTCCGATCTCTCTCCGATCGGGTCGGTTTACCGTCCCATCGGATTATGAGAGTGTGGGAATAGAGAGTGCACCTGTGTTTGCGCATACACTTGGGCACTATAATCTTGTCTTGCGCCGATGACTAGCCTCCGGTGAGGCAGGCCGCCGTGGCCGAAATTCTGTCTGGAGGACATTGTCACTCGCACGCCGCGGTAAAGGTCGGCTGTGTTTGAGTTGTTACCGCGCTCTGTGCGTCGTTGCACAATGGCGAATACTATAAAATGTGTCGCCTGTAATATTGTGATCGATGAGCTACTCGCTTATGTTCATAATAAATTATCTGTTATTGACGAGGAATCATTGAAACGAATATGTGTTAGCGCGTTTACTAGCAGTGAAATAAGCAAATCGAAAACGTTATTATTTGAATCGCTACCCACGGATCAGCGTAAAATTACAAGAAAAAGGAAAGGAAAAGAAGAAAGAGACTTGGATGACATCATTTGCGTGCTTAAAAGTGTAGATCCAGGAAAAATTCCAATTTTTGTGGCTAGGGAACTCGAGAAATTACCCCCTATTTTATTTGACCATCTCGATTGCACGAAACTATTGAAAGATTTGACACGACTTAATGCGGAGATCGAAGAGGTTAAAAACACCTACGCTACTGTAAAACAAATTGAAGATTTGCGATCTTACGTACATAACTTAAAGTACGAATCGCTACCACCGCCATTAACTCCTGCCAAGTATGTAAACATGAGAAGCGGTGGTGCTTGGAATGTCGATAGCGGCCCTATTGGGTTAACTTTGAGCCATAATAACACATCGGACGGAGACGACTTACAACAGTTACGTAATAGTGTGCAAAGCAACTGTGAAAACGATGTAATAAATTGTAATAATGACGTCATAGTATGCACGACATTATCTCCTGAGATGGGCAATAAGCATGCATCGAATACGGCGGTGGTGCCTGCACCAGGCAAGGTGGAGCGAATGGCGGGGGCGTGCAGCTGTGAGTGCATAGAGGAGGTTCGAGTTTCACCGTTACCTCCAAGTGCTGGCCCAAGTACGTCTACACAAATATTATCTGCGCCCGCATCTAACCTAAGGCGGACAGGTCAAGAGACGTCGAATATTCAATCCTGTCATGAAAACAAAGTGATTAATGACTGGCAAATGGTAAATAAGCGTAAGACTAAGCTGAGATATAGGTATTTGGGCGAAAAAGGAAAAGCAGAAGCGTCTGTTTCATCGTTTAAAGCCGCTGATAAAAACATGCCTATTTTCATAACCAATGTACACCTTGATACCGTGGAGTCTGACATTGTTGATTACATAAGGGCGAAAACACAAGTAAGAGTGACATTGGAGAAAATAAATATGAAGAAAGCAATAAATCATAAAGCCTATAAATTCCTGGTGCCGGAGTCGAAAGTTTCTATATTTTTAGATGAGAAAATATGGCCGGAGGGGATAATATTTAGGCGATTTGTGCATTTTAAAAATAGACGAGCTGACACAGTGAAGTCAGCAGGCGGCCCTTTGACCTCGAGGAATGGATAGTACGACCTACAAGTTTGCTACTTATAATTGTAAAAACGTCAAGAGGGCGGTCAGCGATGTCTGTCAATTATGTGATGAGTGCGTGGTGATAGCGCTGCAGGAGACGTGGCTGATGCCAGATGAACTGGCATTTTTAAGTAGCATAGACAGCAGATTCAGCAGCACCGGGACGTCGGCTGTGGATACGGCAGCAGGGTTATTACGCGGAAGACCGTACGGAGGGACAGCGCTGCTGTGGAATACCACTGTGTTTCCTAGTGTTACGGTAATAAGTTGCGATAATCCGAGAGTGAGTGCTATACGTGTCGTCACGACAGTGAGTCCGTTTATTGTGGTGTCTGTGTACATGCCGGTCAATAAATTAGTCAACCTGCCTGTATTCACGGACTGCTTGGGAACTGTAAGTGCTATCAGTAAGGAATATAGTAACGAACCTATTTATGTGTTAGGGGATTTTAACGCTCATCCGAATGAATTATTTTTTAAGGAACTAAAAAGTATATGTAATGAGTTTGCATGGGTACCTGTAGATATAAAAATGTTGGGATTGACTTCTGATACTTTTACCTACATGGATCCAGCTAGTGGGTCAAAGCGTTGGTTGGATCATTGTGTGTTGTCGCAATCAGCGGAGTCCTCTGTGGGCAGTGTGTATGTCAAGTATGACATACTATGGTCGGATCATTTTCCTGTTATTTGTGAATGTAATTTGGGATGCCTGACTCCTATTAAAATTACTCCTATTAATACTGTTAATAAATTGGTTTGGGGGGAAAGAACATCAGACCAAATTTCTTTTTATAGAACTGAATGTCATAAACGTCTTAGGTTGATAGATTTTCCGTCTGAATTTGTAAAATGTGCGGATAAATATTGCAATGACCCAAAACACCTAGTTATCGTCGATAAATTGTACTCTGACATCGTGCTCGCCTTATCACAAGCCGCCGCGGAGGGCAGGGGGGGGCGAGCGGGAGCAGAGTAAGCGGGATTGCCGCGCTAAATATATTGCTGGCTGGAATAAACATGTCAGTGACAGTCACGGGAGGGCCAGGGCGAGTCTTCAGGAGTGGTTGCTGTGTGGGCGTCCTACCACAGGAGATGTATACAAAAAGATGTATGAATGTAAGAAAATATTTAAATCACGTATTAGGTGGTGTCAAAACCACCAAGACCAGATAAAAATGGACATACTTGCCTCCAAACATTGCAAAAAGGACTTCACAGGTTTCTGGAAAAATACTAACCATCTGAGGAGTCGGCCTGGTTTTCCTGTGACTGTGGATGGAACAAATGACCTCAAGGGTATAGCTGATAAATTTAAAAACAATTTTATTGTCAAATCACCTCTGGGACCGTCAATATCACAGGCTACAGGAGGGGTGAGCGGGGAGTATCTAAATACCCGAATAAAAACTAAAGATGTGTTGAATGCAATACAATCTATCTCAAAGGGTAAATCCCCTGGGCATGATGGGTTGAGTGTGGAACATGTACATCACGCTGGGCCTCATATATCTAGGGTGTTGTCCATGTTGTACAATCTTTGCATATCTCACTCTTACCTGCCCGCGGATATGATGAAAACTGTTGTGGTACCAGTGGTGAAAAATAGGGCGGGAGATTTGTCAGACATATCTAATTATAGACCTATATCCCTGGCAACTATAATAGCAAAAGTGTTTGACAGCATTCTCAATACACATTTAAATCAACACATACAGTTAAAGGACAGTCAGTTTGGGTTTCGTTCGGGGCTGTCCACTGAATCTGCTATATTGTGTTTGAAGAGTGCTGTCAAATACTACACTACAAGAAAAACACCTGTTTACGCTTGTTTCCTTGACCTTTCGAAGGCATTCGACCTTGTGTCTTATGACATACTATGGAGGAAGATGAAGGAAGCCCATATACCGGATGAACTAGTACACATTTTCAAGTTTTGGTACGGGAACCAAAGTAACAGCGTGAAGTGGGCGGGCACTATGTCAGACCAATACAGGCTGGAGTGTGGTGTGAGGCAGGGTGGGTTGAGCTCTCCTTCTTTATTCAACCTGTACGTTAATGAACTGATTGAGGCGCTCAGCAAGCAACATGTCGGTTGTCATATAGATGGCGTTTGTTTCAATAACATTAGTTACGCGGACGACATGGTTCTGCTGAGCGCCTCGGTCTGTGGACTCAGAAAGCTTCTGAGAACGTGTGAGGATTATGCAGCTGGTCAGGGGCTGATTTATAATTGTAAAAAGAGCCAGTGTATGGTCTTTCAGAGTGGTTCTAATAAGGTGACGGAGATGCCTTCTCTTCTACTTAATGGAATACCGTTAAAGAGAGTATATGAGTTTAAATACTTAGGCCATATTGTCACCCCCACACTGAGAGACGATGCTGACATTGAGCGGGAGCGGAGGGCGCTGTCGGTCAGAGCGAACATGGTGGTACGGAGGTTTGCACGGTGTTCGGAGGGAGTGAAAGTAACTCTTTTCAAAGCTTATTGCACTTCCTTTTACAGCTGCAGCCTGTGGACTGACTATGCGCAAATATCGTACGGTGCCCTACGCGTCCAGTTTAATAACGCGTTCAGGATGTTGGTGGGGCTCCCCCGGTACTGTAGTGCATCGACGATGTTCGCGTGTGCTCGTGTGGACTGTTTTCACACTACAATGCGCAAGCGAGCAGCGTCACTGGTACGGCGAGTGCGGGGGAGCCACAACAGCATGCTGACCGCGATAGCAAGTAGACTGGATTGCCCCTACATCAACCATTGTTGTGGCCTACACATTGTGCACAGTAGGAATTAATATGACATGTGCAGGGAAGATTAGGTATTTATTGTGAGTGTTTATTGTTTTTTAATTACTTTAACATTGATTTATGATATATTGATTGAGATTTTAATTTGATTATTTTAATTTTTATTTTGATTTCAATTTAATTTAATGAACCTAATGTAATGTAATTTTTGTAATGTGACTGGTGATATAATTATACCCATATGAGTCTGTGTTACTTGATGAATAAATGATTTATATTTATATTTAAACTCATAAGTGGGAACACTTATAGTGACGGACGGGAAACTACGGAACCCTACACTGAGCGTGGCCCGCCACGCTCTTGGCCGCTTTTTCAATGTCTGAAGTTAATAATAATATGGATTTGATGCCTAGCTATAAGTATAAGACTTACGACTTACGACTGCCTCGTTGGTCTAGTGCTTGTATTAGTGCGACTGCTGATCATGAGGTCCTGGGTTCGAATCCCGGGTCGGGCCAACAAAATCAATTATTGAATTTTTCCCTCAAGAAATTCTCAGTAGCTGCCCGGAGTCAGGAAGTTGGCGGTGTCTCACAGCCGTGCTTCGGAAAGCACGTAAAGCTGTTGGTCCGGCGTCCGATCTCTCTCCGATCGGGTCGGTTTACCGTCCCATCGGATTATGAGAGTGTGGGAATAGAGAGTGCACCTGTGTTTGCGCATACACTTGGGCACTATAATCTTGTCTTGCGCCGATGACTAGCCTCCGGTGAGGCAGGCCGCCGTGGCCGAAATTCTGTCTGGAGGACATTGTTATAAGTATAAGAACGATTTTATATAGCGAAATTGAGGTATGGCCACATATCGAGAGTAGAGCAATGCCTCACGCTGTAAGGCGTGCAATTGTTTCATACTTTTTTTATATTAGTGGCAAACGAGCCTGACAGTCGACCTGATAGTAAGTGGTTTCTGCAGATCATATATATGCACCTGCAACCATATTCAAATGTATTTAAGTATATACCAAACATGTGTTGTCACTTTTGATTACTATGATGAAATGCCTAACAGATTGTAATTATGATTAAAACTACTTTTATGGATTTTATCGCGTTTATTTTTGCTTTTAATTACTTTTATTTTTAATTCCCGACGTTTCGGGCGCTTTCCAGTCCCCCGTGACCATGGGTGCTGGAAAGCGCCCGAAACGTCGGGAATTAAAAATAAAAGTAATTAAAAGCAAAAATAAACGCGATAAAATCCGTAAAAGTAGTTTTAATCATGTGTAGTGTTCGCGTAAATATAAGAAATCATTAGATTGTAATTATATTATTGATTTTCTTCCCCTTTAAAATGTAATACAGCAGTGGGCGCACTGCGTAAAATTTAAAATGGACAAGTTGGTATAACCCAAACCGAATCCTTTATGCAGAGGAGAGCTATCTATGACAGGACATATATAAGTCTAATTATTGGTCTCATACGGATGGGCAATTTTCATACTGTTTAATGATTTGCTTTAATTAGCTTTTTATAAGATAGGGGTGATAAACGAGCACACAGTCCACCTGATGGTAAATGGATGAATTGATGCGACATCTACATCTGTCTTTGATTAAGAATCAAAATACAAATAAGTTGTCAACCCTGAGGACCAAGATGAAATGACTGGGTTACATTTCGATTGGGTTATTTTCGATTATGTTGAACTAAGTTGCTATTTTACGTTAGCATTCTGTGAGAGCGTGGTCCTTTCCCGGTCGAGCCGATCCATTTGTGCCACTACCATAATATAGCTGCAGCGTGGCACTCCCACGTGTAGTGCGATCAAACTGCTTGCAAAGCTGACGATTAAAGCAAATGTTCCTTACAACGGGACAGGCTTACATTACTTATACGGGTTGGTAAAGACGAAGTCTAGTGGTGGACCGCTCTAAACCTTGCCTACCGGTACGAAGCTGCCACTCGAGAACATTTATTTCCCACTGGTTGTTGGTTCTTCGAGCTATATGGCTGATCCCAAAGAAATCTAAATAATAAGGCAGTTTAGATTTCTGTGGCTAACCCATAGCCACTTCATCTTACTAAACCGTTGGGCTGTTTCGGTAACTCTTGGTCTACTGCGGATATCCTCATTTCTAAGTTTATCACGCAGAGAAACCCGCAGCTCGGGAGTTGTTAAATTTCAATCAACTTTTTTAAGATCGCTTGATATTTCAATCACTAACTACATATATACTTTGTTATCGTTTGTGACACTTTAACCTGCACAGTAGATAACGCCTAATGTGGTCGGAAGTTATAGGTCTATGAAAATGTCACACTAAAATCTAATTACTTTAAATAAACTTTTGAACATTTTATGCAAAAAAATAACAAAATATACAAAAATAAACTATGAAATAAACATGAAAATGATAATTTCTATTAATAAGACTAAATAAGAAACCATATGTAATAATTGTGAAGTACTTACATGATTTAATTAAAGCTATAATTAAACTGAATTATAAACTGTTTATCGTGGTTTATTGCAATTTTATGGGTATTTGTTCTGTAAAGTGTGAGTCAGCAGCACCTTGACAGTGACGGAAATCAACATGTGAGTCGCAAGTGCTCATATTCATAGTTCAAATAATGCAGTTTGATATTTTAATGGTTTCACGTATTCAACTGGCATATTCATGTTTGTCTGGGTAAAGAATACAATGCATATCGTAAACCTTACCTGTAAATTGATTACTAAATCATCCAATTCAAGTTCAGAGGTCTAGAACAGTCAGTCAGGGTTAATTCTCCCTACTTGACTCTGCATCAGATAGGGTTCATCAGAGAAGGGTTATATTTATAAATAAAAAAAAATATAAAAAAGAAATTGAAACAACATTCAGTTATTTTTATTTTATATTTGCCTTTTTTAAATCAAGCGCGGCAATTAAAAAATAAATTGCATGCGGAAAAGTAATAAAAAAACATTGTTGAACACAACCTATGGCAAGCAACGTCTACGTGGTTCAGCTAAACTTCGTAAATTAGTCCATTTTTTTATCGTAGGTATTGTCTACACAGTACACATATCTGTGATGTCATTATTTTTATATTTCTATGATATGAAATACGTTACAACGCTATAAATATTTTATAGTAAGTAATTGCTGTAAAACACATTTTTTGATATAAAATATAGGTACTATAAGAGAATGTTTGTTTAAATGAAATCGTTTAACTCAAAATCTATTTGATCGATCACCATGAAAATTTGTACATATATGTATTTTAATGAAGAAGGTTTATATTTATAAACCAAAAAATGTTTAAACAATTTTTTTAAATTGTTGATTTTATTTGTTTTTTTCTTTCGATCAAGCGCGGCAACAATAAATTTCTTCTTTTTCTTCTTTTTAAAAACGTCACCTCCAAACTAGGGCTTTCTCCTGTATCGTGGGGGTTAGTTTATATAAATAAATTTCACAAGGACAAACATCTAGACCCGGAACAATTATTTGTAGGCCATACAAATACTTGTTAAGTGCGGGATTCGAACCCACGTTCCTTAGCACTGCAACTCATTGCTAAGCCACCGCGACACGGAGTCGTCAATTTAAATTGCATGCGCTAAAATGAAAAACGGTGCTGAACACAACCTATGATATCAACTGGCAGGACGTCTTCGAGGTTCAGCTAGGTCTTTATAAGGTAAAAAAACTTAATAACGAAAAAACATTTTAATACGATATTTAAGTGACAGCGGATGTTTAATTTGAGGCATGGTCGATGAATACGAGTGACTACGTGTTAATTGGAAGCGACCGTATGACCCGTTACGTTTTCCTAAAACACCCGTACTGTAAACATATGCACATAATGTGTGTCACTGGAACGAGAAACCCTATAAAATGGGATGTCATCTCCTACTCATCACTCAGATTATATTCGGATTAGTTGTGGAATCTTTACGAGACCGAATTAATAATGGCATTTCCAAAAATAATATTTTATAGTATCGCACTCGTGTTTATATTTATAATTCAAATTGAATCTAAACCTCTGGAAGGGAATAGTAACGTGGCATTACACAATACCGAATCTCAAATCGACAGTGAAATTATGGATACAGCGGAATCGCAAAATCCCTTTCTGCCGCGGTTTGCTATGAGAATATTGAAAGAACGGCGGGAACAAGCACGGGCTCAAAGACGACAAAATCAGGCTCCAAGGCGGTCTAATGTAAGCCCTCGAGTAGGTCGACCTTGTCCGCAACAACGTTATTATGTAAGTAAACTATTATTTTTCACCAAATGATTATATGTATAGAACTTAGCATGTATAGTTTAGCCAAATGTCTAAACTCATTTTTAGGGTTTCGCTATTACAACTTGGTTCTCGCAAAAAATAAACGCTGCTCATAAAACTAGAAGTTCATTATATCCGCTCTAATTCGTTGCGGTATTATTATCCATCACTCGAAATCGCGACACCTCGCACAATCGTTCCTTCATTTTAAGTACCGACCTGGGTTTTTATAGTATGAGGACGAGCACACATAATGATTTCTTATATTTACGCGAACACTACACATTAAATAAAACTACTTTTACGGATTTTATCGCGTTTAATTCTACAATTTTTTAATTCCTGAGATTTCGAGTGCTTTCAGTGCGCGCTGTGCCCAGCATGAGTGCAGCAAAGCGCAATAAAATCTGTAAAAGTAGTTATATTCAAAATGAGCACACAGTTCAACTGACGGTAAGTAGATACTGCGGCCCATTGAAACTTTTTTAATTTTTATTTTATATTAATATACAAACTTTTGTACCTTTAAGAGGATATCCGGGCGGTGATAAGTATATACGAACGTATTCCTCGGTTTTCTCCCTGGGTAATGACACTTGAGTAAATATTTTCTTTTTATAAAATCCATTTCTACAAGGGTTTCTATGTTTCGTAAATTTATTATTTCCAAAGTAAATGAACCTTTCTATAATTACTAAAACTGCCCAGTTATAACACCGTTATTAGAAGGTAAGCAAACAAATGAAACGAACTTAAAAAATAAAACCATATAGACATAGCGACAACCCTTGTGCACTATACTGTATTATTGAAAAGAAAATTGTAATCGGTCCAGTTTTGTACGAGGAAACAGGAGAAAACGAGATGATGATTGCGTCAATTTTGATATTTTTAATTAGTCCGAGCTGCAATTTTCTCTGTCGGTCGTTTGGCAACACCAATGAGTCGTTAAAAATATATTCATAATTTCTTGCAACAACAATATTTTCTTAAGTTATATTATAAAATATAATATATAAATATTTTGATAAATTTATAAATAATGAATTGGTAAATAAAATATATTGTGTGAAATTAAATGCGAAATACTTTAAACAGTATTACAAGGAATCGGACCGACTGAGTGCTTCTAATTTTTTATTTAAACAAACAACTTTCGAGTGATCACCTTTCTTTGTCCCACATTTTTGTGGTATAAAGCGGGCGCTCCTCATCTGTACTTCATTCTACTGTCAACTGTCTAACGGATATTGTGTATTTTTCAGAAAAAATGAAAACTTACTTGCCATTTTACCTGCTGCTAGGTGGGGTGCTTAGTGTAGTCGCTAAATCTGAAAATAATTTGAACCAAAACCACAATGAGCTATTGACAGTGAGTGCGTCACCTTTGAAGCAAAATGAACAAGAAGTGGATCAGAAAAAGATAAACATTGAATCGGACACCAATAATGAAGTCACGGAGAAATATGGTGACACTGAAGTGGATATCGTTATAGAGGAAAGTATTAACGGTGTACCTAACGAGTTTGCATCACTGGGTGATGAAGCTTCTCTTCTTTATGAGGGAGAGGGAGAGGGAGAGGCACAAGAACCTCAGTCAATATTTGATTCTTTCAGTGATGTAAATGAAATGTTAAACAAAGATCCTGAAGAAATTATGGAAACAGCAGCAGGTTTCGTTCCAATTCCTATTATGAGAAATAGACATAAACCGAGACGGCGCTTTGCCACAAGGAGAAATTTTAGAAGGAATCCATATCCATTCAGAAGATTTTACTTTTATTACCCCTATCCATTTTACCACTACGGCTCTCTAAGGTTTTATTGAATTATGTGTATAAACTTGCCAATAATTAGTCATTTAAAAGTATGTAATGTAGAATATTTCAATATAAAAGCATAAGTAAAAAAGAAAACAAAGTACTTGTTTAAATAGTATTTATTTCTAAAAATCTATTTTCCTATAAGCATTTATAAATGCCTTATTGGTTTAATATCAATTTTGTTCCTTAATATTTGATATTTACATCAGTATAAGGTCCTTCCCATTCCCCAAACAATATTAGGACACAATGTAGATAACTATACTAAATTGTATTTCATTAATGGCAGTTGTGTTGAAGATAGTCCCTAATACAGTAGTCGTTATTTCACATCGGATTTCTAGTCTTTTAAATTACAATCGTATGACACACTAATAAATTGATTTATTATAAAATATGTACATCTAAAATCACAAAGTACGCCTAAACGCTTTTTAAAACATATTGTAACATTATTAAACACCACCAAGAGCTTAAAATGGATTACTTGGAAAATAAATATAATATAAATATAACATGAAACATGAATTTAAAATTATAAATATTTTATACAAGGTTAATTAAATGAACAAGTCTTGTGACTTACATATTCTAAAATATACGAAATGTTTTTTTATATCTACTCATTTACCAGGGCCTACCAGAGCTTCATCCATGAGCTCGTCATCGGTAATGCAAGGAGAGTTGGAGTGTGGTGAGGGAGCGACGAGAGGGGAGGGGGCGGGACTTTTGGCTAGTTGCAAAGCTAGTGCAGGGGACGCAGGATAGACGGGCCTGACAGCTACCAGTCCAGACACTTTGCTTCCAGATGACGAAGAAAAGTCTAGTAGCATTTCAGCTGCCTCTTGTGGTGTTGTCGCCCCACTTCTTGCTACCGAACCACTCGCTGGAGGTTTCATGCAAGAATCAGCACCCTTCCTATCCTCTGAGCTTCCCTTGGGCGCTGGAAACCCCTTAGCCATGTCCGTCTTAAAATCCAAAGGCAACATTGGGTATGCACCAGAAAACCCCTCTTTTGAATCGTCTTTACTTCTTTGAGGGCTTTCCCCTTTCGCTAAACTTTCCAAGTTTTTTGTAAAATCTCCAGCTGATTGTTCTAATTTGCTTGAAGGTACAGTTTTTGGACTCATGGCACCCATGTTTAGCAATGGCTTAGGTACGTTCAAAGGATATCCAGATTTTTGTAACGATTCTGCATTTCTGGCATTTGAATTGTCAAAGTGGGGAAACTGAAATTTATTTTCTAAATTTCGCGCAAAATCATTAACTAACGAACGATTATCATATTGTGAGACTGGACTGTTTTTGTCCGGCGTGTTTTGGTTTTTTAGTTTCGGTATTTGAAACTTGCTAGTATCGAGAGGTTTGATTAATCCTTCCACTAAAAAGTTAGTTTCTTTAGAAGTTTTAAATCTATCACCATCTACGTCATCCCTAGAACTGCTGGGACTAGAATGTCGTTCAGATTTAGAAGAAAAAATGGATTTTTCAGAATTGGTCATAAGTTTTGTTCTAGCCTTCTCTCTTTCTCTATCACGTATAACCTTAGACAGGTCAGAGCTGCTATTTTTTGGTGAACCAGAACTAGGTTTTGACGCTGATTTAGATAAATTTATTCCGGTAGTGTTGGTGCTTGACTTGTAAGGCACTTTAGGAACATTACTTGAACCTGAAGATTCTGACGGACTGATATTGCTTTTAGGTGGAGTAGAACTACTGGACATGCTCGATTTAGAAGATTGCATTGCTTGGGTTTTTTTAGAGGCCGGTCCACTTATGACGCCTGGCTTTAGGCCAGTGTGAGTTTTAGGGGAACCTTGGCTTGGTGGAGTTAACTGAGGTGAGGATTGCTTACTTGAGCTGGAACTACTGTAATTCAGTTTCGAACTACTAGAGGATTCTTTAGACCTTGTTTTATTGATGGTAATCTTCATTCCATCAGAACTTGGCTTGACCATGTATTCTTGATTTTTGCTTTCACTTATTTTCATACTGCCACTGGCTGCACTATTTTTTGGGTCGGAAAACTTGTTCGCACTACTAGATGAACCACTGGACTTGCCACTCCCGAGATCGGGATCAGCACTGTGGTGCGCCGATTTTAGTTTATCAATAACAGCACTAAGTGAACCTTTTCTGTTTCGCGCTTGGCTTGGTGCATTAGATTTATTTACTTCTATATTTGGCGGCGAAATTAGTGGTTCAGTAACAGGACTGTCACAAGACACTGGTGTGATTTCAAGTTGCTTCAATTTCATTGGGTTTTTTAACTTGGGACTACTTCTACCGGAGCTAGAAAAAGATAAACCGGAATGCTTCTTTTCTTTATCCCTAGATGTAACTGAACTGGACCCGTAGCTATCTTTAGAGAGCTTTTTTGACAAATCGTACCCTGTGGTACCAGATTTTCCAGAAGGGGAACCGCTGGTTGCGGACTTTAACGTGGACATACTAGGTTTTCCCGAACCCGAAGAACTATGTTTAGGGGAAGAAATGCTGTGGTTTTTTGGACTTGAATATCCAGTCAAGTGTTTGGGACTATTTTGGACGGGTGAATGTCGTGGACTGCTGTGATGACTCGATGTACCTGTTGGTTTACTTAAATTTTTTACTGAGCTCGGGCTCGGGGATTTTGTTATTGATACTGACCTACCGTGAGTTGGGCTTGGACTAAATTTTCGTAAAATGGAGTTTGGGGAAGAGGGACGCATTGGAGAACCATCAGTCGGTTTTATACTTACTGAAACGGGTTTCGTCAATGGATCTTGTTTTGGAGGCACTTTTTCAGGTGGTCCCATGGAGTCGTCTCTCCGTCTTTTCTTCTTCTTTTCTTTGCTGCGTTCTTCGCTGGACTTACTAGATTTCTTATCAGACCTGGAGTCGAGGGATTTTAGTTGTGATGATGTTATCGGTGTTATAGTAATTGAGCTTGGCAAAGCTGCAGGGGTAGCGGATGAAATAGGAATTATTTCTATGCCTGGTCGACGATCTAGACACAACATTGAGGATAGATTTGATCCCGAGCCGCTAGTGGCTGAGTTAGACGAACTAGATCCTATAGGAGTAATGCTTACAGATGAAGGCATATAGGATTTACCGTCGGTGAGATCTAAGAGCAAGGACGACGCGCTTCTGCTACTTCGCGGTTCTGATTCTTTACTTTTTAACTTTTGCCTTTTGTGATCAGACTTGTGAAAAGAATTCCTGAAACAAAACAAAAATATTGATTACCAAAACAGAGCTACATACAGACAAAGCGAGAGTAGCCTAATGACAGGACGCGGACCGCGAACCGAAACCGTGGATTCGAATCCGCCATTCGACTACTGGCGTGAACCACTCGTAACACAGGCAATTTAAGCTTACCACGAGTGGTTAAGGTGAATATTAGTAATGTTTAATGTTTATAGCATTGTTAATACTCTAAAAAAAAGACTAGCATTTGTTGTATTATCATTACTACCGCATTTCAAAGACTCTGCTCAACATATTCCTCGCTCAAGGAATGTCACAAAACATTTTCTGCAGCCAACTGATTGATTGATATATAATAAAGATCAAAGTCTTACGCTGTCATTTGATACGACAATACACATTAATGGCTTCGCTAAATATTTATAGAAGAAGTCCTTACTGACTTTTCTACCATAGGTAAGCTAAGCGCTCGACAGGTTTATACCCACTTGTTGTAGACATTTCATGCTTTTAAAAAAAACGGTTCGTAATGTACACAACAATAATAATATAATAAATATATAATATTCACAAAACAATAGTCCAAGGTAAAGAAGGAACGCAATAAAGTGCATTTTAGCTTGTACAGTGCTGAGTGCCTAATATTATATTATTTTACAAGGTTTCCTGTACTCTTTATCGAATAAATATCTTTCGATGCGGCAAGTTTAACGTTATATGCAGGGACTTAATGAATATTATTCCCTTTTAGGAAACAATGACATTTCAAATATAACCTTGAACCTAGTCAGTATTAGATCAGAAAAATATTTTATAATGCCCGCATATTTTAAAGTAAGTAGATATATACTATACTACGTTCACTTTAGAGCGTATCTTGTCTACAAAACTGAATATTTCTGGTTTTAGGTGTTTAGGTACATGCCTAAGAAATCTGAAATGACGTATAGTATTTTGATCTCACGATGGCGTGTTGACGGGTCTTTCTTGTAATATTGGTGCTCATACTTTTTATAGAAAAAATGTGATAAATGAGCACACAGCCCACTTGTTGGTAAATGGATGCTGTAGCCCATAGACATTTACATTTGTCCTTGGTTAAGAATCAAAATGTAGATGCGTTGTCACCGCTGAGGATGAAGATGGAATGCCTCGTTTCCAGTAAAAAGGGTCTCCGGTTCTCTACACTCACCATACGAAACACAGCAGCGTTGAGCTGGTATTCTGTGAGCGTCGGTCCTTCCCCGGTCGAGCCGACCTATTCGTGCGACACCCATAACATAGCTCTAGCATATCTCTACCACATATAAATTGTTTTAGAGTGCGTAAGCTCGATATTCAAAATTATTATCAAGTACCGTCAGAACGGAAACAAAATGGAACACAGTTGTTCGCAAAGATTTTTCTATATACTACTAGACCGGCAATTCAGGACAAAAACTGTTCTCACAGTTAATAGTAGTTACCGTTTTTAGATAAATACGAATTTTTTTTATAGGATAGGGTGACAAACGAGCACACAGTCCATCTGATGGTAAGTGGTTGCTGCGGCCCATAGACACCTACATCTATCCTCGATTGCAAATCAAAATGGAGATGCGTTGTCAACCGTAAGGACTAAGATGGAATGCCTCGTTTCCAGTAAAAAGGGTCTCCGGTCCTCTGCACTCACCATACGAAACACACCAGTATTAAGCTGCTATTTTACGCTGGTATTCTGTGAGAGCGTGGTCCTTCCCTGGTCGAGCCATTACTAATATAACTATATTACTAATGTAACTGCAGCATGGCTCTACTACTTATAAAAATAAAGTTTATCTAAAATAAACTTCAAATCACGTTGACAAAGTGCGCACATAAATAACGTCTGCGTTTTTTAGTCACATTTAACAAAATCAGTGTTAGATTTCCGAAAACAATGTACGTCGTTTACAAAACAAAGTACTAGTATTTTCGTCTAAATTTCGACTAAAGAAATTAAGCACAATTAATCGTAACTAATACATAGCGCAAGGTATAAGGGTCGGCCCACACGTACCACAAACTCACCACAACGCAGCGAAAAAATGTGGTCACGTGTGAATAGTGACGCTGCAGCTTTTCACAGTTACGCTGTGGTTAGTGCTAGCCGTGGAGTCGACGCAACGTTGTGTTTGCGATGTGGCCGGCCGCAAAGATTTAAATAGTTAGATGCGCCTCCACGTTGAAAACTGTGGCATTATTTTTAGATGTGTTCGTTTGCAAGACGCTGACGCGCACACTAACGCAACAGTGTCATCTCTTATTATCTTATAAAAATTGTGTATACTACTTTCTCTGTCGCACAAATGTGCACAGATTGCGAATGAGTGAGCTCACTCATTTGAGAATGGACACATTTCGGAGTGGTCATACTATGGCAAGGGCGAATCTAATTATTTAAATCTTTGGCCGGCCGCTAGTTTCGTGTAGATCCGTAGTGTTTGCGTTGTGGTCGGTATCACACACGCAGTCGATAATGACGGCAAAATGTGGTACATGTAAATTGCACTATTCATTTCCAATACAAAGTTCAAAAACTTTATTAAACTAAGTTTGTATAAAAAGGGTTATTATAACATTAAGGAATTTATGAATGATAATAACCCCTGGGAAGGGTGATCGCTTCCAAGCTATTTCTAATTTGTCTTGTGTTGTTAATCAAAATCAAAAGCTATGATTGGAAAAAAAATTGTCCCGCTGGGCTTCTTGCTGGTTCTTCCCAGGACAGAGGTTTTTTTTGCGAACCAGTGGTACATGAAAAAAGTGACTTTCAATAAGTATTATTATAATCTACATTGAATAAAAAAGATTCTGTTTCTGTTTCAATACAAAATGCGCCCCACCCACCGCCGCACCCACGTGTCATGGTTGTGGTACGTGTGGGTAAACCTTTATACAGTAGTTCTCATCCAGTAGTATACATAGAAGTCTTCGGTTATTAAAAGTAAAGTTGTTTTTAGAAGATTATCTTATGCCTATACAAAATATTCAAAACGTTATTTTTATATAAATATAAGTAAGTACGCAAATACAAATTTTCTACGAACCGAATCATTTCCTCTGCTTCTCCATCATTTGAATTGTCCATGTCTGAAGAAGTTCTGTTGTCCTGTGCACTTAAAACATCTGTTGCGTCCATAGCTGACAGTTCCAAGTCTGAAGCGAATTCATTCTGTGACACTGAAGACTCCCGGCCTTCTAAATCGTCATTAGATGAATTACTGTTCATAGTGTTGTCATCTTCATTTACGTATTCTGAATTATCGCTTTCACTGTCCGAATCTGCTGCTTCAGTAATCCCTTGTTTTCCTTTTTTCTGGCTCGCCGACCAAATGTCGGTGTCAGATTTTCTCTTTTTAGATTTACGCTCTTCCGACACTTGCGGTTTGATGTCGCTTGTGTTTGGATCTTGACACAACATTGATAGATGATGTTGTTCTGAAAGATATGTACCTGTGAAAAAAAATTGCTTTTTTATACAAACAGGATACGACAGGACACAAAAATACAGGATGTAAAAGCTGTGATGTGGCTGCAGCACGAATTAGTAGGTCCAACTAGAGAAAGCCACATTCTCACAGAACTAGTATTATGTAAAATAACAAAACAACGTAAGTAAAATAATAGATTACACACACATGGTAGAGCCATGCTGCAGTTATATTAGTAGTATAGTTGCAGCACGAATGGGTCGGCTCGACCGGGGAAGAACTACGCTCTCACAGAATACCAGCGTAAAATAGCAGCTTAATACTGCTGTGTTTTGTATGGCGAGTGTAGAGAACCGGAGACCCTTTTTACTGGAAACGAGGTATTCCACCTAAGTACTCACGGATGACAACGCATCTGCATTTTGATTTGTAATCGAGGATAGATGTAGATGTCTATGGGCCACAGAAACGACTTACCATCAGGTAGACTGTGTGCTCGTTTGTCATCCTATCCTATAAAAAAAAATGTTGTTTTGGTTCGTATAGTAAGTGAAGAAGCATTCCATCTTAGTTATGAGAGAGATAACGAATTTTTTTACAGACTACCGTGTTCACTTGCTATAGAGCTACTCCAGGTGGACTGTGTGCTCGAACGAATCAACTAAACGTTAACGATTTTGATTTATTGTCCGTCATTACTGGCGGCAAACTAACCTAATTGCGTGCGTGAATGTGTGTATACGTGCGCACACAGACTCTATGTGTATGCGCTTTTGGTGTGATTATAGCTTACAAAAATTTTCTCATATTATTATGTGGTAATAATAACATAAATATTAACTACGAAACCCTTTTTACTGGAAACGACGCATTCTATCTTAATCCTCACGGGTGACTACGCATCTGCATTTTGATTCGTAATCGAGGATACCCGTAGGTGTTTATGGGCCACAGCAACCACTTACCATCAGGTGGACTGTGTACTCGCTTGTCACCACTCTATCTTATTTAAAAAAAAAAAAAACGATGGTGGAGGTGACGGAAACTTGATCGGTCGCAGATTGATGCTCCTGCATTATTGTTAAAATAATGATTTGAAGTAGATTTTGATACGTAAAAGTAGTGTGATTTTGTGTATTAAATGTCTGTGGTTGTGAATCATTACTGGAAATAACGAAACAAGTGCTCTGATGGTGATGTGAACCTTAAGAAAATGTGTCTGCTTATACTCCTTGAGGTACTCTCGTTATCGACTGTGGTAACTGAAGCTGCCGTTATAATCTCTTAAAAACTTCACAATATGGGGCATCATTATATGTATAGAAGTTTTTAAGGAAATTCATGTTATTTTTTATATTTTCTTGGATACTCGACATTGGCAAAAGTACATCAATACGAGTCCATTACCAAATTAAAAAAATCTAGGATGTTGGTCAAAAGTCGTTATTAGGGAGACATTGCAGCCCATCTCCTTATTTGGTTCCCTCTGGCACTTCTTACGACAACCACCGGACGATAAGGGCTAGTGTCAGTGTGTAGTGTGGTAGTGTCAGTAGTGTGGTAGTGTCAATAGTGTGGGAGTGTCAGTAGTGTGGTAGTGTCAGTAGTGTTGTAGTGTCAGTAGTGTTGTAGTGTCAGTTGTGTGATATTGTCAGTAGTGTGGTAGTGTCAGTAGTGTGGTAGTGTCAGTAGTATGGTAGTGTCAGCAGTGTGGTAGTGTCAGTAGTGTGGTAGTGTCAGTGTGTAGTGTGGTAGTGTCAGTAGTGCCAACTCGCTCGCCAAGCGTGACTATGACAAATATCTTCCTTATGAGGCAATCTACGGCGGAGGATTATGTTCAGCAGTGGAGTTTAGTAGGTTGTAACGGTAACAGTAATGGTTAGTCAAAAGGTGTCACCTCCGTGGTGCGCGTGCGGGGCGGCAGGCGGCGCGGGCGCGGGTGCGGCGGGGTGCAGCGCGCGCGCGTGCGCGGCGGGCTCGTGCTTCACGTGCTCGCCCCCCGGGTCGAGGCCACCCAGGCCGCAGCTAAAATTTGAATCCAGCGCAGAGTAGTTGCCGTTCATCTGCTTCGTCGCTGCCTCGCGTTCCCATATCTTTACTAACGACCTGAATCAAATTGAAGAAAACCATATGTATCTTTGTTTTTTTTCTTAAACACTACACTCGCGGTACCATTTTATTTGTGTTGCGGAAAGGTTTCATAGACAAAATTTAGAACCAAACTAGGTGCAGACATTTGTAGTTTACACAGATGGTTACTACGAAAAGAAATAGAGCCAGTGATCGTTAGCCGATCACTTAGACCTTTTTTGTTTTACTGACAAACACTTAAATCAGTATCAAATATTTGTAGGCCACACAGATGATTATTTCGAGACAAAATCGAACCCGCGATCGGCAGCCGGACGGTTAGTCACTGCACTTAAAGAAGCTTTTTCTTCACCACCTCAAAAAACACAAAACTTTAACCCCCCACCCCACTCTTAACACTGACATTGAATTTGACAATTTTAAATAACAATTTACAAAAAGTTGGGTGGTAAGGTAAAACTTCATAAAAAAAAAACCTGCATAACTGAACACTAAAGCCACCTATTCATTGAGAAACAATTGTTTATAAACACTGTTTTAGAAACAAAATCTATGTGTTTCAGAAACATTATTTTGTATCGGTGAACTTTATGTGTTTATTGGCATATTTCAGTGCTCCCCGCTATGAGTGGGCAGCACAGAAACAAATCAGTTGGGAAACAGGTGCATGCGAGTTTATAAACATGGCTGTAGTGTGGAACGATGAAACTGTTTTTAAATTAATATAACTGTTTAAGAAAAAACGAATATTATAGGATTACTAGACAAAGGATTACAAAAATAAAATCACTTAATACGTCTTGTCTCCTTAGAAAGTAAATCCTGACCCACGATCTTTTTTTTAGAAATGCAAAAAAATGTAGGCACCACACAATAACACTCCTTCGTTGAGCTATATGACCTAAGCAACTGTTGTGTGGACGGCATAGTTTCCGAAACATTGTTCCTAGAAACATCCACGTTATGTTTCAGAAATTGTGTATCCAAAACATTGTTTCTCAGTGAATACATATCTTAAAAGCCCACCACAGCACAGAAACAGCGCGGTGTAGTAAATCCTATATATACGGGCTTTATTTTTCATCTTCAGCGATTATAAAGTCCGCAACTGGACAGCGACCTACCACTCAGTAGGAAGTATTAGCAATGATCAATGATAGGCAATCAATGGGGGAGGTCTATAGTAAGCAGTGAACTTTTAATGGTCTGTAACGGTAATGGAACAACATTAAAAAACAATTATTATTAATATGAAATAATATATTGTTGAATTGAATCAGTATACTGCCGAATACAAATGACGTATAGTGTATAAGTTATTGCCAGAATAAGTGGAAAATAATTTATCGTTTCATCAAACTACATTCGTTCCGCATTAGAGAAAGAGTGTTGTTCCTGATGTTGAGTACTGATAGATTTAGGGCTATAAACCCTTATTCCACAAATCAAAGGAAGAAAGACATTACACAATGTTTATCAAAACTTACCTTAAAGTAATAGGAATGGAATGACTTTTCTGCAGTACTCTACTAATGTAGTCATCAATCTGTTCCCTGGGAGGTGAATTAAGTGTATACACTGAAGCCCGAGGCGCCGCTGGATCTGATAACTCTAGTTCCACGGTTGCCATACTCTCGTCAAGAGGATGTTCCAAGGAAATAGAGATGTGTTGCCAGGATAGGGCGCTCACTTCAAACATCAGTACACTCTCTAAGTCAACAGCTGCAAGCAATAAAGTTTAGTACAGTAAAGATTTATTTATTATGTCTGACTGTTGGGCACAGGCCTCTTATTTCTGAGGAGGCTTTGCGACAGGGAAGATTCCACGAAGCTGTCCCGATGCATGATGATGACACAATATGATATTTAAACTTCTTAAAAGGTTTTATAAACACAAATTTTAATTATTTTTGTTTTCTAATATCTGCTCGGCAAGAGTTGATAAAAAAAAGGTTTCCTAAACTCATCACAACTTGCGGCCCTCCAATAATCTGTAAAGGTGCGCTTACACGGGCAACTAAAATTGCTCAATTCCAGTCAATACTTGTCAACTATGACGTCACGACTACTTCAAGCAATTTACGGCAATGGTAACAAGCATCAATACTGCGCAATACAATATTGAGCGATATGGCGCAACTTCATCAACTAGGCAATACTGTCCTACACGAGCATTTCAGTATTCGTCGCTATGTATGACATTGTTCTTGCTGCGGCGGCTATCCTACTTCCACCGGACCTCTCGCTCTCCCCGCGGAAGCAAGACGGCAAGCCGCAAAACAAACAAGTGCGAATGAGATATATACAAAAATTGCTAGGAATTTCCAAGCCCATTGGATATTCGTCAATTCGTAACTGCGACATTGAGCGATATGAAATATCTGGAGCAATTAGAAGCAATATCGCCGAAATAACTGCCGCAATTTGCGACATTGCTTTGAAATTGCTCCACTAATTGCTCCAGATCGGTCCATTCGTGTCGCCGAGCAATTATTGCCCTCGTGTAAGCGCACCATAAGTATCGCAATCTGTAATTGCAATACTTAAGCGACAGTCGCCCTTTGCTATTCATAATATTAATCAACTCCCGCCGAACAGACTAAGCAGTACTTAATTTTTGGGGTATGTTCCGAAACGTTTCCTGTATACTGCCGAATACAAATGACGTCATCAATTGACACTATATTGTACTGGCGTGCCGCCGCCATATTGCGTCGGATATCCTGCCACAATAAAACAATTTTTTATTGTGTGTGCGCCGAATGAAGCATGCCAGAATTTTTTTTATTTATTCAAATACAAAAAATTGTAGAATAATTGTAATTTGAGGATATAATGATTTTTGGAGCACAAAATGACAAAATAATCGCCAACACTTTTCAAATATTTGCCAACGATGACATCATAACAGTCTATGATTGTCTAAAAAATACGCTACATTTGTCAAGGATAGAAATAGTAATAATAAATCAAAAATTAACATAAATAATATGTAGATTACATGTTTACAGAAACCGAACACAAACATTGTTTTTCGCTTACTTGTTACGATTTGATGAATTCAATTGAGTAGCATATGAAAGCATAAAAAGGGATTTAAAATTGCTATATTTGTACGGTGTTTACTTTGTTTATTATAACGAATTAGTTTCAAGAAGATTGTTTCTTATAGCAAAGCAAGTCAAAGTGAGTGTTATTGTGAATCAAATAAGTTAGAAGTCAAACAAAGATATAATCGTATTTTATAAACAAAACCGAGACATAAATATTTGACATTTAAATAATTTCGTATTTACCTCACTTCATACAGCCTACTTTATTACGTCAATTGCAGGTTTAGATTAAGGAAGAAAAGCCTGAAGGCATATTACGTATGTATTATATACTATACTAATATTGCAATTATTCGTCTCACAAGGTCACATGTGTAGCGATAACGATAAATATATGAAGCTTTAGCTGTTAATTTGTACTTTAGGAGTGACTCATTTCCAGCAGTGAACTGTTTACGATGACTATGTTTTTCCTACGAGAGTAAAAGCGAACGATTGATAAACACAAGTTTAAGGATAATTTTGGTTGTATCACTTTGTACTGATTCATTTGACCATACGAAACACAGCAGCATTAAGCTACTATTTCACGCTGGTATTCTGTGAGAGCGTGGTCCTTCCCCGGTCGAGCCGACCCATTCGTGCTACAACTATACTACTAATATAACTGCAGCATGGCTCTACCACGTATATACCACGCATGTGAAGGTGAGCGGTCAGCGCTTACACATTGCGCCATTGACTATACCTTGCTTGGTCTGTAGACGGACGCAGGAGGTGACGAGTGCGTTGAAGAGCGCCTGCTGTCGCAAGCAGGCGAGCAGCGGCGGCACGTGCGAGGGATGAGTGAAGGGTACACTGCTCACCACGCAGCCCTCCAGTCCTCGCGACTCGCACATGAAATAGCACTGCGTATGCTCCGGCAAGTGCTACGGGCAAACCACACACGCCATATATAATATGTGCATACACCAACACCAATGTTTGTGTTTAAATGTTAAGAACTGTCTTTTGGGCATTATTTCTTCAACTCACTACGCAATAATATATATACAAAACACATTTTCAAATTAGTTTCGTTAAGTGTTTTTGTAGCGATGATTCTTATTATTATGCATTAAATTTATCAAAACTTTTTGATTCAGTACTCGAATAAAATGCTCTATAAAAACATTAAAAAAAAATTGTGTTACTAAACTGTACAATTTTCACGGGAAAGAGGAAAGCTCTGCAACGGAAGAATAAAAGACAAAGACTGTTGTATGACTTGTTTAAAAATATATTTTTTAATCAAATACAGGTCTATGGTTGAACACGATACCGCTTTTTTTATCCTAAGGAAATCCTCATGGATACCTTCTGCTGCGGTGGCAACAGAAAGGTTATGCCGGACTCTTATCCTCTAAATACCTCCAGCACCCTCGCAGTGTTATCAAAATCAAAAATAGCCAATACTCATAAATAGGATAGTTAAATGCGTTATAGATTGAGGGGAGCAGCTTGTGGCAGGGGGACTGGATTGAATAATTTTGAGAACAGCTAATCTAATGTTCATTAATGCGCAACTGGGGGTCCCTCTCGTCCAAGTAATTCTTAATAGGACATTGTTGAGCTAAGCCACTCACCTTCGATTTGCCGGCGATATAGTCCTTATGACAGAATCGCTGGAGGACTTAAGCACTATGCTCAATGACCTCAATAGTGCCTCCCAACGGATAGGTCTTGAGATGAACATGGACAAAACAAAGATCATGTTTAATGTCCATGTCACACCTATGCCGATAGTTGTTGGGAGCACCAAGCTCGAAGTTGTTGACGAGTACGTTTACCTGGGACAAATAGTCCGACAAGGTAAGTCCAATGAAGAGCGAGAGGTCAATCGACGGATTCAACTCGGCTGGGCAGCGTTCGGGAAATTACGACACATCTTCTCGTCAGGTATACCTCAAAACCCGAAAACTAAGTTGTACAACCAGTGCGTGTTGCCAGTGATGACATATGGAACTGACACGTGGTCCTTCACTGCCGGCCGTATGAGGACGCTCAAAGTCGCTCAGCGAGCTATGGAGAGGGCTATGCTCGGAGTTTCTCTGCGTGATAAACTAAGAAATGAGGATATCCGCAGTAGAACCAGAGTGACCGACATAGCCCAACGGATTAGTAAGCTGAAGTGGCAATAGGCCAGCCATATAGCTCGAAGAACCGACAAGCGTTGGGGAAAAAAGGTTCTCGAGTGGCAGCCTCGTACCGGTAGTCGAAGTGTAGTGCGACCCCCCACTAGATGAAGTGACGAACTGGTAAGACATGCAGGAAGTCGACGGATGCAGGTGGCTCAGGACCGTGCTTTGTGGCATACCTTGTGGGAGGCCTATGTTCAGCAGTGGACTTGTGAAGGGCTGTAATGATGATGAAGATGAGCTAAACCTTTACTTTTACTTTACCATCTTCGTTTGCTATCAACAATACCATCAGGTGGGATAGCAGCGAAGCACTGCCTTATAAATTGCACATTAATATTTAAAGAAAATAATAAAAAAATAAAAAATATAAAAATAAAGTTTAACTTATTTACTGGATAATTAAGCCACAATTAATTAAAAATTAATTAGAACTTACTACAAAGAGTCCCTTGCTGAGATTCAGTTCAATAATTTTGCCTGGAGAGAGTTTGTTGTATGCTTGTTGAGCAACCAAACCTAGCATGGGTTTCGCATTGGCCCAGTCGCCAGAAACTTCCACCTAAAAACAATTGATAAATAATTAAGAAAGGCATGTGTGCAGTTGACACGTGAAAGAAGTGAAACCTTTAAATGAAATGAAATATAAAACAAAAATATATCACAGCAAATGATTTATTTACGAGTACTTTGATAATTTTCAATCACAAATGCAGCATAAAATATATGATAAAAGTTTAATTTTATAGCAAATGTGACAATCCTTATTTTAACCATGTAGAGCCTAAAATTTAGTGTATTAATTAAACCAAAAAATATTTTCTTTCTACTAAAATTGCTTTGTAATAAAGACGTCTACTTCATTCTATGTATAGGTAAAATCATTTTATCGAACAAAAGTGATTTACTTTCAAGGTGGTGTATAAATCGGTAAGATACGAAATCGTAGATTATTAAGAATTCATTTTCATTTCAATTTTTCATATTGAAAAAAATGATAATTTTATTCAATATAATTAGTTGTAATTATTTTTTATTTTTATTTTAATAGTTAAAAGTTATATTTATCAACTTTAATGCATCGCACATAAAGGAAGCCGAGATAATAAAAACTTTATACTGTATTAACCCTCGTGTGTGCCCCGTGGTTTCACAGACATAACACCTCGCCTAAAGAGGCATTCACTGAAGGTTTCTCTCGATTCTCAAGTATCAAGTAGCTGGGCATCGATCGCGCGCCGATCCGTGTTGAATTATTGTAATTTTTATTATCTCTTAAACTATGCGTAAAAATAACATGCTATAATAAGCAAAGTTTATCTTTATAAAATTGTCTTAATGGTGAAAACCCTCTCACAGATGAGATGAGGCCTGTGTGTCCGTCCCCAGGAGTAGGACTTATAAAGGCTGTTTTTTTTGTACTTTAGAAATTCCGCAGGTATCACAGGCGTTTGACGACTTTTCCGGTAAATAATTTTATTTATAAAAAGAGGAATAGTTAATAATACTTTAATGAAGTAAGTTCTATAAAGCCGGCTTCTCATTGCTTGTGTTATCACGCGCCGCGTCGCGCCCGCACGCGCCACGCGTAGTGTGAAGGACTTGGCGCGGCGCGGCGCGGGCAGGCGTGGCGCGGCGTGAGCTATCCGTTCAAAGTCGATAACTTTAAAGGCACGACGCGGCGCGCATGTCTAAAGCCGGCTATTCACAGCGTGTGTTATCACGCGCCGCGCTAGTGACAACGAGTGGCGCGGCCTCGCGCATGGCGCGTGCTAGTGCGTACAAATCAACTCAGGCGGCGCGGCTCATGATAACACACGCAGTGAGAAGCCGGCATAATAAATATTACACAAGAATTTTATCTATTGCATATAATATAATCTATTGCATTTAAAAACATAACAATTAAAATAGACATTTTTATAGAATATGGGGACGACCAACACACAGCCAACGTAATGGTAAATGGATACTCTGGCCCGTAGACATCTACATCTATCCTCGATTAAGAATCAAAATGCAGATGAATTGTCAACCCTGAGGACTAAGATGGAATGCCTCGTATCTAGTAAAATGGGTCTACGGTTTTCTTCACTCACCATACGAAACACAGCAGCATTGGGCTGTTATTTTACGCTAGTATTCTGTAACAGCGTGGTCTTTCCCTGGTCGAGTTGACTTTGTGCTACAACCATAATATAGCCGCAACATGACTCTACTACGTAAAAATATGACGTACATGCAGATGATGAGCAGAATCTCACTCTTATGTTATCCATAAAAATATTTATTTTATCATAGACTTTACTTTTAGCTTTGTTTTATTGTACTTATTGTAAATGGTCACCTCAGTAGTAGCGTGTATAAGCTTCGCCAGGCCAGAACAGAGTGGCATAGGCTGTGACAGCTTCAATGTGAAGCATGCTGGTAGCATCGCGCTATTTTGGGGCACAAGTTGCGCGTATACAGGACCACTTCTGTTATAATAAAGAAATCAATATTTTAAAAAACAAATATTAATAAAAAAAAACAATTTTAAAATATATTGGCAGTGCTTACCCTTTTCCTGGTCTCTGTCCACCTGATATAATTGGCGCAAGTTGCAGTTTGTTGGCCGTAGACCCTTCCAATAGCACTGTAGCCGAATGTCCCACAGGTGTATGTGATGGTGCAACCAAAGAAGCGAAGCCACTGGAGGCAGCAGGCTTTCCGACAGTTAATAACTCAACTGTTAAAGGTAGTAATCCCTTCTCGTTGTCTAATAATTCATAGGGTGACACAAAGTATGTAAGACGCATTGCGTGACCTGAAATAAATTAAAGCAAATATAAGCGACAATTTTGATTTTCTTCCTTGACTTTACTCCTTTTTTTAAATAATACTAGTTTATACGGATTTTATCGATTGCTTTACAGTACCCATGGTCACGGGGGGGGGGGGGACTGAGATGTTCAACGTCCAGATGCCATAGTTAACCGCGGTTATATGTCGTAGTAAAACGTCGGGTATTTAAAAAGTTAAATATACGCGATAAAATCCGTAAAACCTATTATTATTTAAATGTGTTGCGTTCGCGTAAACATAAGAAATCCTTTTTTTAATTTTATTTATATACACACAACAAGATACAAAAACAATCCTATAGTAAGTTCGTACAAAAATTCTGTTTATTTCATAACTTGTTCATTATTAGATAACAGTGAACTGCTGGTCATGGGCTCCCTGTTGTAGGGAGTTACTGGTATTATCATTGCAGAACTAAATACATAGAGTTGGTTATATCGCCATTGGAAGCCATGGCTGATGGCTGATCCTTTTATATCCCCACCACATGGCGAAAGGTATTATTACAGCAATTAAAGTGATAATACCTTTCTGAAGTAAAATGATTAGACTGAATATTTTATATTGTTTAAAATTAAGTGTAATTTATATATTCCTCTGATCAGAAAGAAACAGCCTAAGAAATACTTTCCACTTTATACTATGATATAAATAGTTAACTTAAAAATGGATTAATGTAGAAGAAAAAAGAAAAAAATACCTCCTCGACGTTTTTGTAGAAAACCAATGGGACTTTTATGGACTTGAGCCCAAGGATCTTTTATGAAACTTTGTAACTGTCGCAGCATACATAAATCCTCTTCTAAGCTTTGAAGAGCACTGAAAGCTTTGCATTTTACCTGCAATCCGAGTCATAATAATAATAAAATAAAATATTCTGAAACTAATAATCTAGAACTTTATATCTTAAGCACCAGTAGCCTAATAATAAGTAAAGTTGTAGGTTCAAACCCGTCATTCGACGATTGTCGTGAACCAATCCTAACACGAGCATTTTATGCTTTCGTAGTGGTTAAAGGAAATATGAGTAATATTTATTTATTTTTTTTATTTTTTAAAAAAAGTTAATAACCTAAGCGCATCTTGCTGGAGGCAAATATACTTCAATGCTACGTTACCAGAGATTGGCATGTATGGCTGCCACAGGCTGCATAAGAACTACACCAACAGCAGCATCAGAGGCTATACTAAAGTTAACCTCGCTTCATGTACACATACAAGAACCAACTTTAGCTGCCATTAGACTCAAGACTCTAAATCTTTTGAGTAAGAGTAGAGTCCCTCATAGAGGTATAATTGATAGAATTTATTTAAAAAATTCCTGTCTTGAAAGCCAAGTATGATAAGATCCCAAAACAATTTGTATTCAATAAGAAGTATAAGATACAATTAAATAAAACCGACCAGCCGGAGGGATTAAACCCAAAGGAGCTTAGAGATTTCATGGATGGTTCTAAAACAAATGTAGGTGTAGTATCTGGAACTTTATCTGAAGATCTTAATATCCACATATGTACACCGCTGGGTACCCATAACACAGTCCTTCAGGCAGAATGTACAGGTATCATCCAAGCGGCCATAGCAATAGATGCTAGGAAGGTAAAAGACTTCTCCATCAGAATATTGACCGAAGTATGGCGGTATTAAAAGCTCTGAGTTGTAATGTGGTGAACTCAGGACTAATATATGAATGCCATCAACGATTAAATGAAGTATGTAAGCACAACAATGTGACTCTGCAATGGATCAAGGGACACAGTGGATCCAGAGGCAACGATGCAGCAGACGAACTAGCCAGAAGAGAATCGGCTTTGGCCACTATTGGGCTGGAACCAATAATACCAATCCCCTTTGATTATGTTTATTCACTAGTTGGTACATAGAAACTTCACTAATCTACACGCTCAGCTTTGGAAAAAGTAGCAAGCTAGGAATTCCCTGCTCGAAATAAACAGTCATCTAACCAAGGTTCTAATGATACTGAACAAGTCACAGATCAGGAGAGTAACAAGTGATATCACAGGACATGGCTCCTTTAACAAACATTTATTTACCATATGTGTTACCATAACCCCCAGTGCATGGCATGTATGGAGGAGAAAGAAACGGCGGCTCACGTGTTGCTGACATGTCTGGAGGTCGATGCATACAGGGCTCTAAACATCTCGGCATACCGGGATCACTCTCTGAAGTTCCTTGCAACATCAAAGGACTGTTAAACTTTTTCGGGGCGATTTCGTGGCTCGAATAATAACATTATTTCTGCCCACATGCTAAATGCGCGCTTAGGCGTGGAGTTACGGAAACTTCGATCAACAATACCAACTAGATGTCGGGTCGGCGCAAGAAATCCATCTCAGGAAATAAGAGCGCACATGAGACGTGAGTTCTTGCACGTGAGAGTGTAGCTCGCAAGGCAATAACGGTAAAAAGAACTTTGTTTTTTATTACTTAAGGTTGATTTCACACTAAATGTTATTTAATTTATATCTTTTCATAGTTCATATTCATGCGGAAAGTA
Organism: Parnassius smintheus behrii; assembly: GCA_036936625.1. Lineage (NCBI taxonomy): Eukaryota > Metazoa > Arthropoda > Insecta > Lepidoptera > Papilionidae > Parnassius > Parnassius smintheus. The sequence continues at coordinate 22,572,221 of JAUPFT010000010.1, read as the reverse complement.
TTTAGCTATGATTTTGTACGTGACCCGTCATCTAGTTGGTATTGTTGATCAAGGTGCGGAAAGTGTAGTGCAAGATGCCCGCGGAACGGCCAACACTCCGTGTGATAGTTCGGAGATGTTCTATATATACTGTTTATGATTCGGAATTCTGATAGCGTGATTTAGGCTTCAGTGTGTTTCGCTTGCGGCGCGACGACAGCGCCGCCACATCACCCCCCTGCTCAGACCGGAGGTCGATAGTGCAGCCTTGTTGCCGACGAATGTGCAAGTGCCAGGAGATTGCCTTGTAGTCTGCGGTGGAGTCGAGAAGAAGGCAAGTAATCTGCGAAAGTGCCGTGAGGCAGAGGCGAGCAGTAAGGCTCAGAGCCGTGCCGAATACTGTATGGCGCAGAGAGTAGCTTGAAGGAACAGGAAGCATTATTATTCCAGTGCTGCGATGAACCTTGTGAAGCTAGAGGGCTTGCAGGATATGAAGACTGCAGACGATATCTGCTCGGGAGCAAATGGGTGGGGTATTCTACGACGATGATGAAGCTTGAAGTTTCCGACGGTTGTCGGTTGCGTGTTCAGATCACGTCGGGATCACCACTGTAGCCTTAGAAGGAAAAGGGTGATCTCCCGCCGGGCAAGGTGTTCTGCACGGGGAGCGGCCAACACTCCGTGTGATAGTTCGGAGATGTTCTAAATATACTGTTTATGATTCGGAATTCTGATAGCGTGATCTAGGCTTCGGTGTGTTTCGCTTGCGGCTCGACGACAGCGCCGCCACATACAATATTTGACAAGATAAAAGTGATAATTATAATAAGAGATTAAGGTAAGAATTTCAAATTAGACTATTTCTACTTGTAATTGTTTTTGTAATATAATACTTAATTAAAAATACCTTCTTTTCTGCATTTAACTGATAAACAGCAGTGAGCCCTTCAAGTTGAGCAGTGAAGTCAGCAAAGTCCCCTCGAGTAATACAAGCTACCATTTCTTCACAACTCTGTTGTTCAATCTAAAAATAAGTAAGACAATTTATTGCATACAAAAGAATAAATTGACAGTTCCAATTGTAAAATTGTTGTTGCCCTTAGTTTAAGAAATGTTATTTTTGCAACCATTGTAGTTAAAATTACCTTACATTATTAAGAATAAAAAAAATCCAACACAGATGTCAAATTATACTTGTTAAGTCATTTATGCTTTAACCACTGGATTGGTAAAACACCTCTGCCCCGAGAAAAATAAGCAAAAACCCAATAGGACTCTTTTTAAAATCATAATTTATAATACTTTACACTGAACTGCAATGGAATCATACATAATAATCAACTTCATAGTGATCACTTTATTCTCTACAGTTATTATCCATTGTGTGTTCTTTAATATTGCAACAACTCTTTATACAAAGCTTAAGTTCCATAAAAAAAAATTAAGCATTTTTATAGATAGACTCTGGATATTTTCTGGGACATTATGTTTAAACATAGCCCTATGAAGGTCTTACTGATCCATTGAAGTTGAGTTACAAGTATTAGCTATTAGCAGCTATTAGCTTGTGCTTGAAGTCTGCTGATGAACATAGGCCTCCTCCCCCAAGAAGTACCACAAAGCACAGACCTAAGCCATGTGCATCCATCAACTTCCCGCATGTCTTACCAGGTTGTCACTCCATCAGGTTCTTTTTGTGTAGATATTCATTAAATTTTCGTAAATATACTGACTGTGGAGTGTTGGAATAAGATTATCCCCTAACCCTTATTGTATGTGGGTGGCGTCTAATAACAACTGAAAAATACAAAACTGCAGTTGCAAGGCCACCAGCAAAGTGTAACAAATATGGCAAATTTACAAATAATTTTTTGGGATTTAAAACTTATGAAGAAGCCTTGAGGAGGCCTGTGTTCAGGTGCAAAATGGCTATAATGATAAAAATGATGATGATAATGAAATATACTGAGAGGGCAAAGTTTATTTATTTCTTTAAATTTTAGCCTTAAAAAAGGAGACATTTCGATTATAAAAACCTCTTAAAAGAGTACATAAAATTGACTCTTCTGCAAAACAATGATTAGTGTTATGTCAGTTGCATATGGGGTATGCAAACAAGATTCCACATGACATTATACTACGGAAATAATTAAATAAACTAATCTAGCTGTTCAACACAAATCAGGCTTCTAATCTATACAGCATATGCTGCAAGCATTTAGTCTGCTTGTTTGTTTAGGTAAATAGGAGACTAACTTAAGGTTGGCATCAAGAGTGATTATTAGAAAAATTATAGTATCAATAAGATCTAACACTTCTTCATTCAAAATAATATTAATATTAATATGTTTAACATTTTTATAAATTTAATACATTTCGTTATAGTGCAATATACTAATTTCGACATAGCATTATTTCCCTTAGCCATATTTTACTAATATTTTATTAGTTTGAAAACCAATGAAGTATCATTAATAGCAAATAATACAATAATGTGGTTGTCCCCTACAAGGTAAGGTAAGTCATTAATATAAATTAAAAACAAGATTGGCCAAGTTTTGAACCGTGAAGAACACCTCTGAGTATTGCTGGCCCAGAACTCTTAATGTTGTTAAAAAATTTCTCTTCTTTAAGTTCAGCTTAAAAGTTTCAAAAAGTATTGTTTCTAATCGATATTAAAGAAAAAAGTTTCTCTTTCAGTGTAAAGGTATAACTTTACTGTGGTGTCACACCTTGGGTATTTTAAGAGGCAACGAAGGAAAATTGAAACAGATGGGCAGCAGCATCTTCTTAATAACAACTGAAAAACCTGCAGTTGCAATGGCACCTGCCAAGCACGGCAACTATGGCAACATGCAGCATTCTCTTCCCTCATGAGGCGTTCTATGAGGAGGCCTATGTTCAGTAACAGACATTTTATAATGATGCAATTAATGAATGAATATATTGTTATAACTGATGAACCATGTGTTAGTTTAGTGTGAAGACTGATTAGACACTAAAAAGAAGTTGGCTACATAAAATTATTTAATTACCTTTCCTTCATGATGAATTTTTACATCTTTAACTGATCCTGATGATTCAACAAGTATTTCTAAATAGAACATATCAGATGATATGAAAAGATTGACTCCTGAAGTTCCAACAACAAATTTTAATCTGAAATAAATTATGGTTTTTAATTAATTCATAAAATTATATTACTATCCATCTATAGCAAATAAGAAAGTATTTTTGATTCTATAACATAAATTACTACTCGTTTTAGAAACAAACAAGAGGTTTACTATTTTATATTTCAAGTCTTAAAATACCAACCCAAGTTGTCTTGAAAGACATTCAAGTCTTTCTATTAGACTCTGCAATGAACTGACTTTGATACAATGTTGTAAACTATCTAGACATTTTTGGAGGATCTGTCGATCAGCACTGTCTACAGCCCATCTCTTGTCCTATAAATGAGAGAATATGTTATTAAAATAAATATGCATATGTTCTTTTTATCATTTTCCTAATAAATAAATTCTTACTACATATTAATTATTAAATATGGTAATAAAAAACCTTTTCTGTTAAGGGCCTATACTATCTCAAATGGCTAAGCAAGATCCTCCGTTATGCCGAAAATATTTCACCATTAATTTTGAAATAAATATATGGTAAAATTGAGGATTAATGTTAAGTACTATGTTAGACAAAACCGTAAAGATTCCGATTCTGTAAAATTTTCTTGATAGAAAAATAATCCAAAGTTACCTGCAAACCTAACAATTAACTGCTGGTATTCAGAAAATACTTTAAATCAGATCATGAAACTTTGTATGTAAACCAAACTAACTATAAAGCAGGGCTTATGTTTTTAATTTTTATTTGGATTACCATTATTTTTACTGTGAAAAGAAATTAACTAAACTATCAGCGTCCTGAGCTTGTTCCCTGCCAACCCGATACGGCTTTCGAACGGGAAAGCTGTGTCGCTTATGATCAGAATACACATTACGCAACAGGACACCGTAAAATTAAAATGGGAAATAACCGTAACAAAAATAAGAAGTGACTGAGTTGGCGTAAAGAAACAGGCATAAACCTAATGAAATAAGTATCTAACAACCTATCTACATACAGAATTAGTGATTACAAACATGTCTGTAGATATCATACGATGCGCGAGGAAGTGGGGCGAAATTAGAACTTGAGCTGAGGTAGTATAGACCCTCAAAAGTTGTAATTGTAATTGTGTTCAAGTAATTTTAGCGTAACAATTTAAGCATGTGAAAATATTTTTTTTAATCATGAACATACTGGAAGGAAAAGAAACCTACCAGCATAGCCATACGAACTGCTTTTGAGGTTTCACTTAGATTTTTATATTGTGACGTTTTGGACCTTAATTTTTCCATGAGAATTTCCTTCTGAAGCTCTTTGGACTTATCCATCAGACCGTTTGCTGTCGCCATTGCTAGAGGTTTACTTTCCGTCATGATTTAGATAAAATTACTTTATAAAATTGCAACAACAAACAAAATTGATAACACCAGTACGAAGAATCACAGATGTCTTTTATGTTTTTTTGGAGTACATGTAATTGACACTTTTGTTAAAAAAATACTGATATTTCATTCCATCTATTTGATAAAAATATCATACATATGTAACAATCTTACTTTCTTTTTAAAATCTAGTCTCATAATTTTGACCCAGCTAGGCTAAAGCAAAAGCAAGCAAACTGTCACTTTCATGCGAGACGAGAATGACGATACCATTTGCTATAAGGAGAGTAAATTAGGAATAGTATTATATGACCAATACAGTATGAGCAACTTTTACTTTTGTATGTATCCGCCATTTAAGGGTATTATAGCGTGAACCGAGACAACAATTTGTCACATACGAATAGACATTTTAAATTATCGGTATTATAAATACCATAGTGCAGATGCAGATGACGTTCAGAATAGGCATGTGATCTGAGATCGATTATTCGAAGAATCAATTTTTTGTAACAAAAAGCTCGTTTTTTTAAATCGATATGTAGTACTGAATTGGTATTTCACCCTAGAAACTCAAGAACGAATATTTTTCTGTTTTTATAAGAACTATAAAGTTATTTACAATTAGTTGAATGCAAATAAAACGCAAAACTGCTGCGTGCTCAGTTTCTTTCGTCCCTTGTCGACTCATCTCATGTGGAATGGATCAAAGAAATATAACATAATTTACGTTTTTAATCTGTACTTAGTTGTATCTTTTGATATTGTAAATATACACTCTAAGCGTATTGAAAAAAGATCGATTTTTGAGAAATCGATCTTTCAGATCTCGATTTTTTTTGTGAATCTATTCATCAGGTTTCGATTCGAACCGATTTAAAAATCGATTTTTATTGCAAAGAATTGAAGTTCAGAAACAAAGTAGGGCTGCCCCACAGATTACCCCCTAATATATTCCGCATACAGGGCTCCAAACGCGCGCAATACATGCTTGCTGTAGCTAGCATATGAAGTGACGCTAAGAATTACATCATTATAGACCAAATTTGTAATCCGTAGCCACGTCAGAGTTTTTGAAAATTTAAAAATAATTTTGTATCCAAAATACATTATAAATGGCTTCCTGTGCAGTGATATAGTGTGGCAAGTCAGCTAAGGCATCCAGTTATCAAAAAGGTGGCATTATATTTCATCGGTAAGTAAATTCTATTCTTATCACGTTAACCTATTTCAAATGCACTTTAACTTCAACTTATACTGGTAAAATAATGGTTCTAAGTGATATCAATTGAGCACCCGTTGGCGTCTTTTTGAAATGTCTTTTTCACTCATTACATAAATTAAAATAGATGTCTTTGTCTAACGACAGCACGTGTATCGATAGTGTTGTGATTTATAAGTCGATATTTGTTTGGTCATCGTTTTCTTTTTTTTTGCAGTCATTATTTTATACTAATAGTGGCCTATAATTGTGGTACCTATATGTTATAAATTTCCTATATGCCCCGAAAGGCAAAAGATGTGAATCGACGCTACTTGTCGAGGGGACCAATGGTTTCCCACCTAAAATAGTGTGCTATGCTCAAGACAATTTACAGAAGACAATCTTCATATTACAAAAAAGAAGTAGAAGTCTGTTGGATTCCGCTATACCAACTTTCCGCTATACTTGCTAGTTTTAGCATGGTTTTATTAATTTTTTTAAAGTATAGTACCAAAAAAACGTGATATTCTAATATTTAGGCGAATGTTACACGTCATAAAACAAGTGCAAGTTATAACGTGATTATTGTTATTCTAGTGTCACATGAATTTCGGTAATATCTTATTATTATTATTATTAAGTACATCTAAATTTGAAACACGTACCGTATGGTTTATTATTATTTATTATTTTAGGTACAGCACTTGGCAAAAAATTCTGTCACCACCGAGAGGACATACCAGAGCACACACAAAGGATGCACACCATTTTGTTAGTGAGATAAAAGACCTACATCTCGCTGACAATGAAACTATGGTCAGTTTTGGTGTTCAGTCACTATTCACATGCCTACCTATTGAAAACTGCATCTCAATTGTAACTGGGAAGCTAGAAAATAACTACACGCCCGCAGAATATGCAGTATTAGTCAAACACTGCTGCACAGTTCACAGTTCTACAAGCCAGTTGATGGTGTGGCGATGGGCTCACCTGTATCTTCTATAGTCGCCGACATATTCATGGAGGATTTTGAGGAGAAAACCCCCTCTTACTGATCCTGTAAATCCAAGATTCTGTAAGCGGTACGTAGACGATACTTTCACAGTTTTACCATCTGACAAAGTAACTGCATTTTTAGACCTTAACTCCATAAACTCTAAAATACAACTCACAATGGAGTTAGAGTCAAATAATTCTTTAACTTTCCTAGATGTTTTAGTCATCTGAAATCCTGATAATACTTGGTCACACCGACCAACCGATATTTAAATGGTGAATCTCACCATCATTCTTCACCGTTAGTTACCGTGGGTAAATCTTTGTTTCAGAGAGCACAAGGGATCTGTGACAAAAAACATCTGGCTGCCGAGCTTCAGCACGTCAAGCAAGTATTGCAAGACCACAAGCTTTGGGTCCCACGCCTACGTCACAGCGACCGAGTGAAGTCGGCGACAATCGATGGATGGGTGCTGCCATCAGCTTGGGATCCTATAATTAACAAAATTTACCCAAGCCCTAGCATACCACTGCAAGACTTCAAGATACCGTAAGCTCGTTCTGTGTAGATCGGATCAAAAATCAATATTCAAAAACTGAAGGTAGCCGGGCTAACTAAGACATTGAGATGTCAAAGTAATAAAACGCGATAAAGTGTTCGCGTAAATTTATGAAATCATTAGATTACATATACATATATATATATATATATATATATATATATATATATATATATATATATATATATATATATAGTTTTATTTGTATACGTTGTTTTATTTACCGCAACTCATGCATGCCACGAAATTTGGTGAAATCGAAACAGAACAAATATTCCATGATTGCGGTATCTATTAGGGGGTAATCCGTGGGTTGCCCATTATTTATAAAATTTAAATAGGTAGTTATGGTTACACCAGCACCACCCGTAATACGTATAAAGCGTCCATCAGCATAAATACATAAACGCTGAGTGTGTAGTAATTTAAGTAGACTGTAAGCATAGGATTAAGAATTGTAAAAGACAATGGTCAGAATAAATTCACATCTCACTCTTTGAATACGTAGTTTTAATTAGTTTTTAAAAAAGCTCTCGGCATCTCCCGCAACTTGACTGGCGCAGCCGGTAGGATCACCGGAAAAACTGTGCTACCGTTCGTGAATATCGCGTATACAATTTTACCCATTTTCGCGCATCGGCGGGCGATTCATACAGCGTGGTGATCCAGCGAATCAAAGCAAATTCGTCGAGAATAAGGAGCCGTGAAGCTGATGATGGGCACTGCGGGCTGGTGAGTACGGCTCTTCACCTCCTTCATATCCCTTAGTGAACTTGGAATTAGACATTTTCCATTTTGACTGTTATTTGGGTTTCATATACTAATCTTACGTAAATTTTATAAAGTACTAAGTGCAATAAATAACTATTACTTGAATAAAAATTAAAATAATATTAATTTAATTGTAATACGTACATAATATTAAGTCCCATATTAATCAATAAGGTTATAGAGTATATTATATTAAGTATTAAGTTCTTATTGTGTCTACATGTGTTTATTAATTTAAAGATTACTCGACAGTCGACACGTTAATACATTAGATTAGTACTTATATTCGAATTTTCCTTTCAACATTTGTGGACTAGTAGAGTTATAATAAATATTTTATTTTATTTTTTTATTTTTTGTGTAGAACCAGTGAATAAATTATTAAAAATGTCTGAAATTAAACTTATCCCTAATGAATTAACTAAAATAATACCAACATTTAGCAGCGATAAATGTTATTTAAATTTATTTTTGCGTAAATTTGAATATATAATAAGTAACTTTAAATCATCCAATGTGCAAAATGAATATATAATGCAAATCATTACTAGTCGTCTTACGGGCGAGGCAGCGTCGCTTATCAGTGAACGGTAAGATATAGAGACGTGGGCCGAATTCAAGGAATTGTTTTTAACTCACTTCGGCGACCCACGTAGCGAAGAATGTTTAGCCATTGAATTAGAAACTTTAAAGAAACAACGAAATGAAAATTATATAGATTTTTGTGGTCGTATACAATCTGTTAAATCACTGCTATTATCGAAGGTTAATCAAATTGGTGATAAAAACTTAAAAATAAGTAAAACTGTTACCATTTATAATAACACCGATCTGCAGGTTTTTTATATAATTTACCCGAAAATATGGTGCGCATTTTAAGGTTAGGTTGAAAACACCCAGCACACTAGAAGAAGCACTAAGTATAGTTCTAGAAGAAGTAAACTTCTATGACCAATATCAGATGCGTAGTAAAATGTTACAGTCTAGCCATACGTCTAAGCCATAGTCTAGTAGTATACCAGAGCAACAACCATCGTTTAAGTTCGCAATGCCAACACAGCCTACAGGTTTTAGACCAATGTTAGCACCAAACCAACCCCCTAGGCAGAATTTCGGAACACCACCTCAATTTAAGTTTGGCATTCCGCATAGTAGACAAATGAGGATTCCGTTACCATAAAATAATCCTCAACAGCAAATGAGTTTCCCTAAGCAATATCACCCACCTCAGTTTGGATACCGACCTAATTTTGGATACTGACCAAACTTTGGATTTAGACCCCAGGGCCATAGCCCCATGCAACCAATGTTACTAGGCCTTGCATTCGAATATTCGAATAATTCGAATAACATACCTTGTCCAAATATTCGAATATTAAATCTGCTATATTCGAATATTCAACTAATTTTCTGAAAGCCAAACTGGGAATATTTTTGTGCACAAAATATTACTTTTGAAGTTAGAGCGCGATATTATTTAATTATTACGACACAACAATTAAAGGATAATCTGAAGAATGAATTGGAGAAATTAAAGGCCCAAGGAAATAAATTTTCCGCTTCCCTGGACGAATGGACTTCAGCTGGTAACCGACGTTACACGAACATTTAACATTCATTGTTCAAAGTTTCAAGGCAAGGAATATAGGAATCTGGGACTAGCGAGAATAACTGGCAGGGTAACGGCGGATCATTGTGCTAATATTTTGTAGGGCAAGTAAGGATCCTATGATCTATCTTTGGAAGAGGACATAGCATGAATAGTGACTGACGGAGCAAGCGTGATGTGTGCTAAGGGTCTACAAGTGCCTTCGTACCATCAATTATGTTTCGCACATGGTATTTAATGTGCAGTGCTGGATGCTAAATACAAAAAGAATCAAAATGAGCAAGAAGACGAAGGAGAAGAATCTGCAGAAAACAAAGAAGAGACAAATGACTCACAGTGATAGTGAAGAAGGAGGATTTGTAGTTAAGCAATATCTAAACAGAAACCGAGACCTACATTTATACAGAGATGTGAATTTAAAAAAATGTTATAGAGAAACTGCGAAAAATAGTAAGATTTTTAGGAAGTCACCCACCCGAAAAGATTCGATAACTATCTTCAAGAAGAACAGAATAAAATGGGTTTGATCCTAGACTGTAAAACCAGGTAGAGCAGTTTACCCGATATGATTATAAGATTTTTGGCATTTAAAGACCCTATTTTGAAGATTCTTATTGATTTAAAGTACGATACCACGTTTAGTTTAGGTGAGCGGGCTTTACTGCAGGAATTGTCCCTTATTTGAATATTGTAAAGGCAAAAGTAGATGCGCTGCGCTGTGCAAGAAATCCTACAACTCATGGTTGCGAAAATTGAAAAGACGAACAGTTTTTTTTAGTGACAGGCTACTCGAAGCTCTGAAGAATAGGATTGCTCAGAGACGCCTACCAAATTTAATCTGCACATTAAAATATCTCCACAATCCTAGTAAATATTACGCAAAGCCACCTTAGTCTATCTTTCCATCACCACGCAATAACATTATTACAGAAGTAATGACTGAAATTAACGAGAGATACTTTTCTAAAGGACAGAACTTTGATAATGACGAAGATGACATAACCTTAGTTCAACTTCAGCAGCGGAAACGCCAGAATCAGCAATAAAACGAGTCACACCAGGATACATCTGACATGAGTTAGAAACGTCAGTGCGAATGCAGATGGCGCTGTTTGACAGAGGTCCTAGACAAGTCCATTCGAACCAAGCGTATGACTTTCTCATGTATATACCACCTATAAGTGAAGAGTCTGAAAGGGTGTTTTCATCAGCAAAATACATTTGCAACCGTTTAAGATGCGCTTTAAAAGTTCCTTACGTCCCACGTACAAGGAAAACGTTGAAGATTTTTTAAACGTAGTATAGGCTTGCACTTGACGGCAATCATGCTTAGGCATGATTGTCGTCAAGTGCAAGCCTAAATTTTTTTGTACATTAGTGCCATAACAGTGTAATTAAAAACAGCTCTCTAAAGTTTTACTATGATTTGTTTCTGATTCAGAGAAGTTAGACTCTACGTAAGAGATCGGCAATTAAAAACATGATTATTATAACAGATTTGTTATTTCTTTAATTATTCGAATAATACCCGAAAAAAAGTCGAATATTCGAATACCAAAAATTTTCGAATATTTGCAAGTACTAAATGTTACCACAACAGTTTGCTAATTCTTAGCGTTTTAATTATCCGAGTTATAATAACGTGCATAATAAGCCGGTTTCTAATGATACTGATGTTTCTATGAGAACTGCCCCTCCAAAGCCAGGTTTCCGCCTAAACGAATTAGAAATTTATCCATCATACTATCCCTACGATTTTCTTCAAAATTACATGTATGAGGAAACATACGACTATTATTATAAAGATGAATCCATACAAGAAAATTCTATAATAGAGTTCGACGAAAAAAATGATTCAGAGGATAATGACATGTCTGCACCGACCGAACATTTTCAAGTAAAAGCCTCCGAAAACCACCTGAAATAATAGAACTGAATTGCGACATAAATCTAAAACTACCATACATATATATACCGGAAATAGATGCTAATTTTATGATAGACACAGGAAGCACCCATTCTTTTATAAGCCCCGATATGCTTTATACCGTAATTACATAACAAATGAACCCTTTGAAGTTATAAGCACTCATGCATCGTTTCACGTTATGATGAGTTAATTGGGAATGATTTATTAAAGCAGTTGGAAGCTGTAATAGTTTTAAAGAAACAAGTACTTACCACAAATTCTTGTAGAATACCTATAATACAATAGCTTAGATTATGTTGTAATACTTCCACCTCGTTCTGAAGCTAGAGCAAAATTACCTGCTAACATGATTTATGGCGAAGGAATTTTAAATTATACCCGATTCTGTGATGGAGTGCGCATGCCTTCTGCATTGGTAAAATGTGAGAATGGCTATGCCACTACAATTATACAAAATACGTTGGATCAACAAATGAAACTATCTATTAAGAAACCTTTTGAAATTTATGAATGTGTGGATGATAAATCGTATGTAAATTCTATAGATCACTCTGATCTAGAAACGGACCGGTTATTGCTTGAAAAATTTAAAGAAGTTACGCCTAAACCATATTAATGAAGAGGAAAGACAGAGCATTCGTAAACTATGTGAGGAATACAAGGATTTATTTTATTGTGAACAGATGCCTTTGAGTTTTAGTAATCAGGTTAAACAGTTCATTCGGACTAAAAACGAGGACCCTATATTCACAAAACCTTACAGACAGGCCCCCTCACAAGTAACAGAGACAAACAAGCCGGTCGATAAACTTCTGTTAAATAATGTAATTCAGGAATCTTTCTCCCCATGGAATTCTCCCGTACATCTTGTTTCAAAAAAGGCTGATGCTTCGGGCGAAGTTAAATACAGAATGGTCACAGATTACAGAAGGCTAAATAAAATTACAGTTGATGATAAGTTACCCCCTTCTAAATATCGCAGACCTTTTCGATAAGCTAGCTAAGAGCACATACTTTTCGGCACTCAACCTGGCCAGCGGCTCCCACCAAATTGAACTTAATGAAGATGATCGACAGAAAACTGCCTTCAGCATCCAAAATGGACACTATGAGTTCCTGAGGATGCCATTGGGGTTAAAGATAGCCCCCGCCACCTTTCAAAGAGCTATGAATAACGTCTTAAGAGGTTGGCAAAGAATCCATTGCCTTGTGTACCTTGACGACGTTATTATCTTTTCCGCTAGTCTACAAGAGCACATGGAGAAACTCCGTACAGTTTTTGAACAATTTCGAAAGACTAACATGAAAATATAATTAGACAAATCCGAATTTTTCCGAAAAGAATTTTTATATCTTGGACACACCATAACTAAAGACGTACTGCGACCAAACGATGACAAAATTAAAGTAATACAGAATTATCATCTTCCTAAGACAAACACCGAAATCACAAGTTTTCTTGGGCTGGTTGGATACTACAGAAAATTTATAAAGGACTTTGCCAAAATCACGCAGCCCTTAACGGCATGTTTACAGAAAAGGAATAACATAATTATAGACCAAAATTATATAGATGCTTTTCATAAATGTAAAGAAATATTAACCCGTGTTCCACTACTACAATATCCGGATTCGAGTAAACCGAACATATTAACTACCAATGCTTCGAATGTAGCTCCTGGTGCCGTACTGTCACAAGAACCAATTGGGTCAGATAAGCCTACTGCATATGCCAGTCGCACACTTAGTGACACCGAATCGCGATACAGCACAACAGAGTGGGAACTTTTAGCCATCATTTGGTCTGTAAAGCATTTTAGGCCCTACTTGTACGGAAAGAAATTTCAAATTTATACAGACCATAGACCCCTTGCTTGGCTCTATTCCCTTAAAGAGCCTAACAGCGAACTAACACGCTGGCGTTTGCGTCTTCAAGAATACGATTTTACAATAATCTATAAAAATGGCAAACAAAATACCAATGCTGACGCCTTGTCTCGCATAAAACTTAATGCTTTGGACGACGCATCAATGGATGTTAATGATTATGACGATGACATAGAAAAAGTATCTGTAACTAACAGTAGTTATATTTGAGTGTATCGTGTCTGTAGAACACTCAAATATTGAACCTGAGTCAACAGCAATCCCAATTTTGAGCGAGGCAGTAGATACCAAACCAAATCAGATCCTAGTATTTTCTTGCTTCCAAAATAAACTACAGGTCAAAAATTTATCTAGAGCAAAACAAAAAGTACTAGAGGTGTTTCTCCTACTACAAAACGAAGAATTAATAAAACTATTTTTAAATCAATATATAAAATTTGAGAGTCGATACTTTATTTATTTCGAGAATGCTGAGCATAGGAAATTATTTACGAAAGTTATTATAGAACTCTTTAAGAATGATGAAGTACAATTCTATGAATGTACACAACGCGTAGTACATGTGGAGGATAAAAAAGAACAAAAAGCTGTCATTCTCAAACACTATGAAGGAAAAACATGTCATCGCGGTGTGAAAGAAACTATGATAAGAATACGCAGAAACTATTATTGGTAAAATATGCAAGACACTGTAGCTGCCGTTATAAATGCTTATGAACCTTACAGATTAATGAAGTACGATAGGAAACCAATAAAACATGTACGACAACTCACATCAACTCAGGATGCGCCTTTTCAGGAACTATTTATAGATTTATTTACTATTGAGAAGAAGTATTATTTAACCGTTGTGGATGCTTTTAGCAAATTAGGGCAGGCCTTAGAGATTGCAAGTCGACAAGCCGCTGAAGTAGCGCGAGCATTAATTAAATATTTTTCTATGTACGGAATTCCTAAGAAAATATCATCTGATCCAGGCACTGAATTTAATAACGAACTTATCGTCAGCTCCTGTCTATGTATAAAATAGAAACTCATATTACAACTCTTGCAAAATATGAACATAAATGCACAGATGCTGCATCTGTCATGACATATTCAGTCATGGCATATAATCATACTATTCATTCAACGACAGGATTAACACCCTTTGAAGTAGCATTTGGTCATACCGATTCTGGTAAAATATTCGACGTAGATTTTGAAAAGGCATATACACAGCAACTTGTTAAAGACCACGCGATACGAACCAAAAACTTATATAGGTACATTTCCGAAAAAGTCCATACAGATAAAGAGAAGGTTAGGAAAGAGAAAAGCGGGGAATCCGGAATCGATTTTAAAGAAGGTGATACGGTTTTTATTAAAGATATTAACATAAGAAAAAGTAAGGATAAGCCTAGGTATCAAAAGGCGAAAGTGCAAGGTGATATTAAAAGAAACATAATACCTGTAACGATAGGGAAAAGAAAAACTAAAGTGCATCTCAAAAACGTGAAACGCCCACCGCAGGTTGTTGGCGATCTTCGTGAACCTAAATCTGATGATCCAGACCCAGGGACCTCAACTTCTAAAAGTTGAGCATAATCCAGGCATGTTACCCGTAAAGCAAGGACAAGCATACAAGGAAGTAGATAAGTGAGTTATAGTTAAGCAGTTAGACTTTAGTAGCATAAAATATGATTTAAATTTTAATATCAATAAATATAAAGAATTTAGCAGTTTAGTATACATCCATAAGCCATACGTAAATGAATCCCAAAATATGAACACACAAGTAAATTATTTATTTAAGTAACTTAGCTGTAGAAAAGTTTAAACAACTCATACCTTCGATACGTTTCAAGCGTGGTCTTATTAATCCATTAGGTTCTGTTATCAGAGCGCTTACAGGAAACTTAGACCACAATGATGCAGTAAAATACGACAATATCATATCCCAATTAAAGACCCCGCAAACGCACACTAATAAGAAAATAACAATAATCTCGGAGATGCTTGACTCTCTTATAAATAGTACTGGATCTCGACAGGAAAATATGAAAATTGTAAATGAACGAATGAAACGTATAGAAAGAATTGTAAAATATTTAATTACTAAAGACGATAACAGCATATACTCCACATATGTTTTAAGTATGTTTAACATGTTTGTCAATAATTTTAGAACTATATACTTAATTTTAAGCGAAAAAGAAACGGCATTAGCATTTACTAAACTTCACGTTCTACATCAAGCCATTGTTAATTACACAGAATTATTAGTAATATTAGAATCTATATCTCAAACAAATAGTTTATTGTATCCTATTACTAAAACAATTTAGTTAATTTAGAAAGATCTATGTCTGTTAAGGCCTATGTAAAAGAAAACCAAATAAAGTTCATCCCTTCGTCCCTCAATCCCTCTGACTGATAATATTACATACACTTATTTTAAAATGTTTTTTTAAGTTAAAAAATAGAACAACTGTTATTTTTCCCAAATATCCTTACCTCATGGTGAAAGTTCACACGTACTTACCCTTAAATGGCCCATGTCAGGAGATAGCAGCAAACCAGTTCCTGTATGAGGAAAATGATATCGTGCAGTATCCTGAAAACACATGCACATAACAACTTATGAACTTCGCATCAAATCTAAGCCTTTGTAAACTATCAATAGTAGAGCTGGAAAGTGTTAAGATACGGTCTATTGGTCCTATTAACTGGATCCTATTTACACAAAATGAAATAGTGCTTATAAAAACGTGTGGCAATGACACTCAAAGAAATGCTGTAAAGGGCACGTACCTCTTGGAAATCGATGAAAACTGTGAGATAATGTTCAGGAAAACTGCAATATAAGATGACACCTATTTTAACTCTATCAAAATTGATAGAGCAGCCCACAAATGCAGAGAAAACAGTGAATTTAAAACGCGTTAATTTGGATGAACTAAAATATCTCTCGTACAAACTGAAAAATGAAATAGTGGAAACTGAAAGTAAAATCTTAGTGAATAAGAAAAGTGTTAGTTTAGCTACTGTACCAATCTATGTTATATTAGTTTTAATTAGCCTTATTATTGTAATTTGGAAAAATAAGTCTAAGCTCTTACATTGTATGCAAAGTCATCGGAATCCAAATCTTGCCGATAACTTTGCAGTTGAGGAGGGAGGAGTTATGGTTACACCAGCATCACCCGTAATATGTATAAAGCGTCCATCAGCATAAATACATAAACGCTGAGTGTGTAGTAATTTAAGTAGACTGTAAGCATAGGATTAAGAATTGTAAAAGACAATGATCAGAATAAATTCACATCTCACTCTGTGAACACGTAGTTTTAATTAGTTTTTAAAAAAGCTCTCGGCAGCTCCCGCAACTTGATTAGGTTTTATTTATCGCATTGGATTACTTAAAATAGTCAATCGTTTCACGATTGGCTCGAATTGATCTCACAAAGCTTGTGTTTGAATCCCAACTGGAAGCAATGTTTAAGAAAAACAAGATCATTGTTGTTCTGGAATGTATTATTAACACTGACCTTAGCGTTAAAAAAATATTAGCCACGCTGTTACGCTATACACTGCATATAAAAAAGTAAAGTACTGAACCTGGTCTCATTTTTGAGAGTAATTTAGGGTAGGAAGTGTTAACCGCCACTGCCCCAAAGCGCGTTTGTAGACTTCACACGTCGTCAAAATATTTTTTAAGCTATTGCATAACTTCTATCGCGGGCCTTGAGTGCGGGAAAATCCAGAAATTTCGTAACGAAAAAAACCTCACGCTCTCCGACGGGCACGGAGGTGTGGCTTGAGGGCCGTGCATTGTCTAACGATGGTCAAGGCGCGGGCCGCGTCGTCGCATGCTGGTAGCGCATGTCTGAGAAATTAAAAAATATATATTTCGAAGAAATGTGAAGTTCGTCAACACGCATTGAGGCAGCGTGGCGGACATTTCCTTGCCTTAAAACCCTCTCAGAAATTAGAGGAGGCCTGTACCCAGCAGTGGGACGTATATAGGCTGTAACTTTACTTTTTTTACTTTTATAAATATGTTATTTTGCCGACGAAAATTTTAAAGAAAAATAAAAAATAAGCAACCGACAACCTTCTAGGTCCCTAGGTGACTTGCGAGATGTCAGTGTAACAAAACAAAACGGCCCAGAAAAACAGACTTTCCAACTGATAGCTAAATCAGCACGCAAAAATTTCATTGGTGCCAGTGGGGATCGAACCCGGGTTGCTCCCGTACTGTGATACCTATAACGAGCGCTAACCATGTGAGCTACCACGGCTCTCAACGACATCATCTTAACGCAATTCCTTTGTATAGTGCGACGTTGCCACTCTTATTAGTTATTCCGCTTCGTAATATTTTATTTATAGGTGATATTTTGTTTATGTAGGTATTCTAACAGTGGTAGAGCCATGCGGCAGCTTTGCTGTTGCACGTATGGGCCGGCTCAAACCGGGGTGGTACCACGACCTCACAGAATACCGGCGTGAAGTGGAAGTTCTGCTTCCGCGTTTCGTCTGGTGAGTGCAGGTGGCCGGAGGCCCAAATCCCCCCCCCCCCATCAACATGGTAGCGGAATTAAATAAAGATAGACTACCCCAGGAGGGTACCAGCACCCCTGGAGAATCCCTCGCTGAGTATCCACGACCATGTTTCTCCACTTCTGAGCGTGGGTGCTCAGGCTGCCCCGCGTATTCTGGGGGGGGCGAAATTCCGCTCAAGACTACAACTGCTCGGGGCAAACGGAGCAACAAGACCAAGGCGACCCCTGCCACGCTGTCCGTGAATTTCTGCAATATCAGGGGACTTCACTCTAACCTAAACGCCGTCCACTACCATCTCGAGACGGCGAGGCCGGCTCTGCTCTTTCTGACCGAGACGCAGGTGTCCTCTCCGGCTGATGTTTCGTATCTCTCCTACCCGGGGTACAAACTGGAACACTCCTTTGTGCCTCGGGCTGGAGTTTGCGTTTACGTCAGAGAGGACATCTGTTCTCGACGCCTCGGCAGACTTGAAGGTTCGGACCTGTCCATCCTTTGGCTACGCGTAGACAGCGACGACCATCCGCGCGTCTACGGGTGCCTCTATAGGTCCCACAGCGGTAATGCCGAAACAGACCGACTCTTCGACCACGTCCAAATGGCTGCGGATTCGTTGCTACAGCAGATCCCCTCCGCAGAGATCGTGATCCTCGGCGACTTTAACGCCCATCACGCCGAATGGCTCGGTTCACGTTTAACCGATCATGCGGGGAGATCTGTTCATGATTTTGCCTTGGCATATGGTCTGACATAACTGGTTACTTCGCCTACGCGGATTCCAGATGTGGAGGATCATGCACCTTCCCTGTTGGACCTTCTGCTGACCTCTCACCCGGACGGATATCAGATTTCCGTCGACGCCCCTTTAGGCTCCTCGGACCATTGTCTGGTCCGGAGTGTTGTGCCACTCACGCTGAAATCGCGGTTGCATTCTGCAGGCTGCCACCGTGTTTGGCACTATAGGTCAGCCGATTGGGATGGGATGCGGTCTTTCTTTGCATCCTACCCTTGGGGGCGGGTTTGCTTCTCGCCGGATGATCCCAACGTTGTTGCGGATTCTGTTACTGATGTGGTACTTCAGGGTATGGAACTTTTTATTCCTTCCTCTGTGGTGCCCATTGGAGGCAAATCTCAGCCATGGTTTGGTCACTCCTGTAAAATAGCATCATGCTATAAGCAGGAGTGCTACCAAGCCTGGGTTGATGCATCAGCGTCCCGGGATGTAAACACCAGCGCTCTAAAAAAGAAGTATAATTCCGCCTCTAGGTCCTTCAAAAGAGTCATTGCCAAGGCAAAGTCAGAGCACATAGGCAGAATTGGCGAGAAACTAGTTTGCCTTCCTTCTGGAACCCGTGCATTCTGGTCTCTCGCCAAGGCTGTGCAGGGGAATTTCTGTCAGCCATCTCTTCCATCTCTGCACAGGGAGGACGACTCACTGGCCCATACTGCAAAGGAGAAAGCCGATCTTCTAGGCTCCTTCTTTGCGTCTAACTCGACTCTCGATGACGGGGGGAGTACGCCGCCGACCATCCCGTGGTGTGAGTGCTCCATGCCGGAAGTGCAGTTCACACAGCGCTCGGTTCGCAAAGCACTCCTCTCCCTGGACATCCACAAGTCGAGTGGGCCTGACGGAATCCCCCCAATTGTGCTGAGGACGTGTGCTCCAGAGTTGGCACCGGTTTTAACGCGTCTTTTCCGGTACTCCTACTCCCTAGGCGTAGTCCCAAAATCATGGAAGACGGCTTTCGTCCACCCGATCCCTAAAAAAGGCGACCGCTCAGACCCGTCCAACTACCGGCCAATCGCCATCACCTCCTTGTTCTCCAAAACAATGGAGTCCATTGTAAACTGCCAGCTCATGAGGTACCTTGAGGATCACCAGCTGATTAGTGACCGCCAATACGGTTTTCGCCGTGGTCGGTCAGCTGGTGATCTTCTGGTCTACCTCACTCACAGATGGGCGGAGGCAGTAGAGTTCAAGGGGGAGGCATTGGCCGTTAGTTTGGACATTGCGAAGGCCTTCGATCGGGTTTGGCACAAAGCGCTTCTTTCGAAGCTCCCTTCCTATGGGCTTCCCGAGAAATTGTGCGATTGGATCACCAGCTTTCTTGCAGATCGGAGCATCAAGGTCGTTGTAGACGGTGCAAGCTCCGATTGCAAGCCTATTAATGCTGGTGTTCCACAGGGCTGCGTGCTATCGCCAACGCTGTTTCTTCTGCATATCAATGATATGTTGCATACCCGTAGCATTCATTGCTATGCAGATGACAGCACTGGTGATGCTCTTTACACCGGCCGAGCCAATATTTCTCGGGAAAACGTCTCCGAGTGCCGGGACAAACTTGTGTCTGAAGTCGAGTCTTTGCTGAACAGAGTCTCGAATTGGGGACGACTAAATCTGGTCCAGTTTAACCCCCAGAAGACACAAGTTTGCGCGTTAACCGCTAAAAAGAACCCCTTTGTCGTATCCCCTCAGTTTCAAGGCACTCCCCTTGTTGCCTCAGCCAGTATCGGAATCCTCGGCGTCGACATATCGAGTGACGTGCAGTTTCGTGGTCACTTGGAAGGGAAGGCCAAATTGGCCTCTAAAAAGCTTGGCGTGCTCAGCAGAGCGGGACAGTATTTCATGCCGGCACACCGCCTGCAACTTTACAAGGCGCAGGTTCGACCGCACATGGAATACTGTTCCCATCTCTGGGCTGGGGCTCCCCAGTACCAGCTCCTTCCACTTGACCGCATCCAGCGCAGAGCGGCTCGAATCGTCGACGACCGAGTGCTTTCCGATCGGCTCGATTCACTGGCGTTGCGAAGAGATGTTGCATCTCTTTGCGTATTTTATCGCATCTATCACGGGGAGTGCTCTGAGGAATTGTTCGGACTAATCCCAGCCGCCAAATTTCGTGAACGCACGACACGGCAAACGTCCCGATACCATCCACACCATCTGGATGCTTGGCGGTCCACCACTGTACGTTTCACAAGGAGTTTTCTTCCACGTACAACCTCTCTGTGGAATAGTTTATCACCGGCGATTTTTCCGGACCGATAAGACCTGGGGACCTACAAGAAAAGAGCTTACTCCTTTCTAAAGGGCCGGCAACGCACCCGCAATTCTCCTGGTGTTGCGGTTGATCATGGGCGGCGGTAGTCACTTAACATCAGGTGAGCCGCATGCTCGTTTGCCCCCTCTTCTATAAAAAAAAAAAAAAATTCGATAGATTCCTATAGACTTTTTTTTTCGCAGGAGACGAAAATAACAGATCTTTATTAGATTCGTTTAGCCCGAATAATACAGTTTTTATGATTCTGGTTCAGATTAGATTTAATTTTAGTCACTTAAGTTTCGTATATTGTTCAAAATAATGAAATAAATCCACAGAATCTGCAGTTACGAAAAAAAGCAATATCATTTTAGTCTCCGGCGAAAAAAAAAGATATATATCATGATTAATTTATCAACTAGTTATTCGTTTACTAAATACGAAAAAATATCTAGGATTCACCAGCCGTGATACATTACAGATTGACTATATTATCATTTATTTTACTATTGTAAATAAGTACTAATTGTAGATATTGACAGGTTTAATAGAAGTTCATTTTCTTATATTGTGACTAATAACCTAATATGACCTTGGGAAGAAACTCATTTTAATATAAGGTTTTACTGCAATGACTGCCAATGGGTTGTTAATTTCTACAATAGACCGTGGCGTATTGTTGCTGACATGAATAACTCCGAAAATATAATTTATTTACTTGATCGTGTTGAGTTTTTGTGCTCTCACTGCGAGTTTACTTTTTATGATCACTATCTTAAGGAAGAGTGCGAACTATTTACCTAATCTGTACAAAATTACTCTATACTTAACTAGATTCATTTTTGTGAAAGGCTATTTTTGTTAAATTAAGTAATTATGTTTGGTTTTGCAGTTATTTGCATTACGTCGTATGACGTCAGATTATCGGTAAACTCCGACGGGCACGGAGGTGTGGCGTTGAAAGCCGTGCATCGTCTAACGTCGTTTCAGTTCGGCAGACTTCGGCACTCGGCAGACTTCGGCACTCGGCAGACTTCGGCACGGTGTTTGTGTGCGTGCGACTAGTCGTATGCGTGTACACTAGCTGCTAACTGAATGATAAAAGTTCCTGAATAACTTACATGTATTGTAAGATATTAAAAATATTTTAAACAATATTAACTTCTCATTTATACAAGAAGAGAAAAAAAATTGTTTTCTTATCGGTCACCACGCTCAAAAAGTGTAACTTGATTTAATATCAAAGACTTAACTGCATAAATAAAATAAATAATTAATTATAATTGCATAAGTTGATAAAAAATGCTATGCAATAGCTTTACCGCGGCAGTCCCCGAGTGCCACACGTCTTTTTTTTATTTTCTCAGACATGCTGGTTCCCGTATAATGTTTTCTTTCACTGTCGAGCACGTGGTAAACCAGCACTTGAAAATTACAATTAATAAGTTTATTGGTACCAGAGCTGACCAAACTCGGCGTGACGTGAAATTTGAATTTAAAGTGAATTTTAATAAGTACTTACGTGGTGCAATTTTGTGAATTAAATACCTTTATATGTAATAGTATACATAAAAAGCAATATTGTAATAGTATACAATATAAAACTAAACCAAATCGACGCTGAGCTGGACTATTCACGTTTTTATTCGTAAATACAGAACGGATTTTGTTCCGGGTTTCAAAATTGGGTGTGTTCATTTGCGATGCTTAAATATTCAATTAGTTTATATTTAGATAACTACACAATATAAAAATAAAAACATAATTTTGCAAATAATTTATTGTCATCCGTTCGTTCAGTTCTAGTTTTATAGAAAACAAATCGGTAACAATTGCGGTAAAACGTTGTCACCTTTTGTTATTGCTTGCACTTGCGTGAAGGTTGTAGGCATAATACAATTAACTTACACTAGGTGATGCACTTATTGTTATAGATCATTCAATAATTCGAAATATATTAAAACTAAGTATATTTCCACAATTATGTCTTTTGCGGCAGCATTGCGCCGTGTACCAGCTATCAAGACGTAAGAAAGATATAAACTTTAAATTACACAGTTATCAGTTATATACAACTTCATTTTGAAATTCAAATTACGATATTAAAAAACCATAACAAAATAAAACTAAAAACTGAAATTATCATACAGTCCTAACTCCCCGCGGCGGCGGCTCCTCCTTGTATGGCTAGAAGCAAAGACCTTTCAGTTTATACAAAGTACTCTGTGGCAAAGACCTATATAACCCAGAAGCGAGCGAGAAAATAACCAGTCTTCTTAAAGTCTACGTCTTGTAAACATAAAGTCACCATCAGGCGACCTTTTTACACTTGGCTATGGCCTTTGAGTTTGAGGGAAAATGAGGAGAGAAGAAATAAAAAAATACATTCGAAATAATAACCTAATACTTTTATACTTACTAGTACTAACGAATCTGGACGAAATATGACATGTGTGGCGGTTTATTCTCCAATTTCTTTCTGTTGGAATCGTAAGAGGCGACTATGTGAACCCCAGAAAGATCTCACAGCTTCGGATAGATGCAGTATAACCATCTCGTTTACGTCACACGTAAAATATCTAGACCGGTGACAGGAAGCAACGTCAAGTAATGAGACGTCTGGTACTACGATTGCTCAGAGTAATTACTAGCATACATAATATGTATGTAATTACTCTAAGTACGATTGTTAATCCGCATGCTAACCAACGCGCGAGGCTCATGTATTGTTTGAGCTTATGGCGGCGATGAAAAAAATGACACATAGTAAATATGTAGTACTGACACATAGCAGCACAAATTAGTAATAAGTGAACTAAATAAATGCATTTAATTAAAAAAGATAATATCGCATGATGTGACAAAAAAGGATTTAATGATATGTGCATGGCCGAAATGGGACTAAGAAAACTGGATAGGTAACGTAGAGATCATAAATATGTAAACATTTTTCATTAAATTACAAAAATAAATGTACGCAATAAATTCGATAAGCATATGAACGACCTACTGTTCCAATGAATTTTAAAAGATTTCTCAATACAATAATATGCAGCATCATTTTTATCCAAAATAGTTTAATCACAAAATGACAAATTCAGAGAAAAAAATTGTAATTATTGCATAATATTGTGTTCTTACATACTACAGAAAAATTTTCTAACTTTTGAATTTCAGTTTAAATTTAGGTTCTCTTTTAATTTTTGCTTTGACTGTCTTGTTTATCATGATAAGTATGAATTTCAAATAAACAAAAAAGCTGCATCTAAATGCCAGTCATGTTGCTTTGCTTTTACTTTAATGAAACTGGGCACACCTGCAAACATATCGCTCAAACATTAAAATGTGTGTGTGCCGGAGTATTAAAATCTGTGCTACACTGAGTTGTCAAGAGACCAAACAATATTAGAAACTCACAACACATGGACGTCGACGGAAAACTGTGGCCAGAAATGACCGGGTCATCGTTACTTGGTTTCTTAAAAACCAGACGTTAATTTCTTCTGAAGTAGCAACGAAGCTCCAAGATGTACAAAGGGTTAAAATAAGCACAAAAACTGTGAGAAAAAGGCGTCAATTTCTGTCTTTTTGTTACAATTATACTTGCTTGCCAGAGCGCCCCTTCTTACCATATGCCATCGAGTAGCTCGAGTTAATTTTGCTCGCAATCACGAAAATTAAAATGCCGAAGTTTACAGTCGAATTCTATTCACACAGATGAGTCCCGATTTTGTCTGAAGCCAGATGACGAAAGAATTAAAGTGTGGAAACATCCAAAGAAAAGATACGCTCAGTGCAACATAATTGGAAAAGAGGCATGTGGTGGAGGGTCAGTTATAGTGGGTATATGAGTTATTTGTACGGGAACATACGTACGGTAATCCCACTCATTAGGAATAGGTCACTAACAACGGCACGATATGTAATTGAGATTTTAGTAGAAATTGTGTTACCATCATGTTCTCCCTTTATAGAAGATATTTTTATGTATGATAATGCACGCCCCCATACACCCCAATTTTTAAATAGGCTGCAACAATTACAGTCACCTATTATGTCGTTGATAAGCAAAAATATTTTATTTTATATGATGACCCTAAACCCGTTCAAAGTATGAAGGGAAATAAATTGCATCTTGTCATCGTTATTAACTTAAGCATTAGTAGGGAGCATGTAAGTAAACAGTAGGCCAAAACTTTGTAAATTGAATCGCACACACAGGAGCGCGCGTACGCGTTGCTGCGGCCTATAAATACGCATCGAGAAGTACAATTAAGTTTAATGTAAATACAGAATAAATAATAGTACTACGTACCATAAATCGAGGGTTTACTGGTAAAACCAATTATCTTCGAAAGTCGAGGGTCTTTGAAATACCTCGGAGTGATGATCTACTCGAAACTTATGGTTCGAGAACAGATTTTAAGTGTGGCCAGAAAGGCAGCGACGACGGTGGCGAGTCTTTTTCAGTTAATGTCAAATGTCGGGGGACCAAGGAGCAGTCGCAGATGAGCTCTCATGAGTGTTGTTAACTCGATCAAGCTCTACGGAGTAGAGGTCTGGGGAGAAGCACTTAAAACAGAGAAAGATCGGAAGCGACTTGCGTCGGTACAACGTAGGAGTGCACTGACGACAGCCTGCGCTTATCGAACGGTATTGGAAGCAGCAGTGTTGGTCATCTCAGGTACAATCCCAATCAACCTTTTGGAATTCGAGAGGAGACGTATCTGGGATGCTCGGCGGGCTGGCGAGGAACCGTTGATGGACGTATGGACTCGAGAACGCGAGGAGTCTATTGTGCTCTGGCAAGAACGCTGGGAATCGAGGCTCATAGGATTATCGCATAAGTCCGTAACTGAGCCTTACTGGAACATGAAGAGGTAGACTACTACCTCACACAATTCCTTACTGGACTCGGACACTTCAATGGCTACTTACATCGCGTGATCATCCGAAAACGTTCCTTGTCGACTCCATCGAGCACACCTTCATTGTCTGTCAGAGCTGGTCTGAAACATGGCTCAGAGGTCAAAGGATGTCGTTCCTTGGATGTTGGAAAAAAATTACAACTGGACAGCGACGACGGGTTATCTAAAGGAGGTGATAAAAAAGGAAGAAAAAGAAGAAGAAACGGAGGAGTAGTCGCGTTAAATAGCGATGAAGAGGAGTACCAGCACCATGAAGTAATGCTAACAGAAAAGAATGCTTCGGTGATTTGGTAATGTAGAAGGAATTAACGAGGAAAAAGGGACAAAGAAAATTTAATTTGCCGAAATTAGTGGCATAATCTCCTTTTTGTTTTGCTTTTTAAGGACGTAGACATTTTTGACGTGCCCAAATTAAGGTATTTTAATTGCAAGCTGACTTACGCACACACTTGAAACAGTTTTCCGTTAAAGTTCATATACTATTATAACCTATTGAAGTGTGCTTACACACTAATAGCTCAATGTAATATCCTAGCTAAACTTGGTACTTGTTTAGACCAAGAAACGAAGAAAGGCGTACATTTCAAGTGAAGCCGAAATCATGCTCAACTTTTGACACGCGCACATGTTTTCTTCTTTATTTCTTTATAACTCCATAAAACTATAAGCACCTAAAACCAATTGTGTCTTATTACAATAAAATGAGCTTAGTTTTAGCTTGATTTTTGCGTTATACTTGAAAAGAACACATATACACTCGTACATAAACCTGTAAAATTGTTTACAAGCCCCAAATTGGTTTCAAATGTATATAGCGTATATGTGTGTGTCCAGCCGTGGACATTCACAGGTTGTTAAAAACAGAAAGAAGTGTGCTTTAGTGCGCGGCAAGATCAACGTGGTTTCGGTTTTTCTTCTTCATTGATCTGAGTGGCCCATAGACATATATATATCTATCTGGAATTAATTTTTTTTACGAGTAGTACCGGACTAAAAGGATCGACATCGGGCCAGTGGAATGAAGGCTAAAAGAAATATAAAGCAATTTCTTAACCTTTTAGTCTCTTGGAAATATGACGACCTAGTCCTCTCTTTAAAAATGTAGAGTGAGCTATATTTTAAAAAGACTATAAATGAAAGGGAATTTCAGTTTTCGTACTAAATTTTTACATATAAATAACATTGAAGTGTGTTTATAATATCGAAATAACTGCTTTTTATTGAGTTGTGGGGTTATTCGCATGCCATTAAGTCGTGATAATCATTTTTAAAATTTGTTCTCTTCTGTCTTCCTATCCGGGCTAGTATTTGGAATGGCTGAATCGATTGTGTCCAAAATAAAACGAAGAGAAATAGCAATATCAGGAGGGACTTAGGCTTTATTTTGTGATGTGATGCGAAAAACTTAGAATTTTTTTTAAGGAATTTAAAAATTGACGAAATACAAATGATCTTTGATGTTTATCTTTAATCTTAATTACGTAGATCTACTTTAGGCAAATTCGGGGTGGGTCATTGGTTAGATACAAAATTATTAAAATAAAATTACAGATGCATTAACTGCCTAAAGTAATAACTTTTGTTTTGAAATGAATAATTTTTTATCGATGTTATAAAGCTTAAATTAGAAAAAGGTTCCAAGCTCTTTACAACCTACCTCCTTTGAAAGTTTCATATTTTTAAACATTTGCAATACATGACATGACTTTTAACGATTTTACTTCATTGAATTATATTTATTACTAGCGTAAGGACCGGGCCGACCGAACAACTAAAACGGACCAGTGCGCTGGTCCTAAAATTACAGTTGAGGGCCAACGCGAATCGGTCGACAGTAGTGCACGCAGGACAGAATTGCTTGTCATAAATATGTCTTGTTGCATGGTAAAAGAATGCAAAAATTACGAAACAAAGATTTAAAAAAAAACATGGGATATCGTATCTTAATAAATAAATTGCTGTAAATAACCGCTGTAAATAACCTTATATTAACTTTGTTCCAATTAAATTATTATATAAACGCATTTTACAGTTAGTTTAGTCACATTACCAAGATTAGGCCAGGGCTGGATTCAGATCCTCAAAAGTATTGTACATGGAAACTAAATTATATTATTTAAAAAAAATTATATCACGTTTGACGTTTCATGTTTCTTTTTTTCCCATGTGGCGGGATTTTGGCGTCACGCGTCTAGTTTATCTATACGTTTCGTTTTTGATAGTTTTATTTTTATTTCCTTTTAATTTTTGTCTAAAGAACTTAGTGTAAGTTAAATTTTGAATATTGGTACCTAATATATTTTATATTCAATTACGGTAAAACGAAAAGAGTACAAAAGAAATCATATCTGCTGAATTGAATCTGAAAATCTGAAAAGAAAAGATTCATAAAATATTTTGAAATTTTGTTTTCAAACCGATTGCTTTTGGAGCATAGAGTTTTTATCTTGGTAGCCCCTCATTAAAGTTGTATCAAGGATGCAACATAATTGCGTAGATCGAGCATCAAATTCAGCTAATTTTAATTTTATTAATAAAACGCGGTACTCATGTACAATACAAAAATGCTCGATATCGTAGGGTTAATATTAAATTTAAAAGGAACCAATAATAATACAAGTCGACCTTTAGGGAAAATTATTGTATTTTCGGTTTGTATTATTACGATACTATATACTACAAACTATGAAATAATGATACAATTAGGCTCAGATGAAGTGAAAAAGGTAGATATCGCACCTAGAACAAAAAACTGTAACCAATTTTATAACTTAGTGTGAGTCAGAGAAATGTTGCCACTTTTTTTTTAAAAAGTCCCTGAAAATCGAGATACAATACTACAACTATAAGAGCAATATGCGATGCGAATGCGAAAGTATATCCGTCTGTTTTAATAAATTTCAAAATATGAATATTCAAAAACAATGAAGCACGTAGGGAGGCGTCTGTAGATCATTTAAAAGTCTTCTCGATAGATTGTCCAGTGAGCATGTAAGCATCGATCGATCGATAAAATATACAACATATGTAATGTAAAACATGTGTATTATAAAAAATAACTTAATACCGAAAAAAATTGGTTGTACTAAAAATTTAATTTCCATGGAATTAAAAATATACTTTTCTAAATGCAAAATAGAACAAACTCCAGCCGGGGGCACAAAGGAGTGTTCTAATTTGTACCCCAGATAGGAGAGATGTGAAGTACCAGCCAGAGAGGACACCTGAGTCTCGGTTAAAAAGAGCAAGGCCGGCTTTGCCGTCTCCTGGTGGTAGTGGACAGCATTAAGATTGGAATGAAGTGTCCTGATGTTGCAAAAATTCACGGATAGCGTGACAGGGATCGCCTTGATCTTATTGCTCCGCTTGCCCGCCCCCTCCCCCAGAATGCGCAGAGCATCCTAAACACTCACGCTCAGAGAGAGTAAAGTAGCTTGGTCGTGGATGCTCAGCGTGGGATTCTCCGTCACCAGGAGTGAGGGTACCCTCTTGGGGTAGTTTTTATTTGATTCACTACAATCGCTACAATGTTAAGGGGGAGGGGCAATTGGGCCATACAATTGGGAAATACAGAGGTAAACCTCTACTTCACGCAGGTATTCTGTGAGGGCGTGGTACTACCGCGGCGCAAGCTGGCCCATCCATGCGACATCAATAGCCTCTGCGTGGCTCTACCACTGTCAAGTCAAGAGGGTGGCTGCCATTTCAGCTCAGTCTTATAGCAGCTATAGATAGGGTGACAAACGAGCATACAGTCCACCTAATGATAAGTGTTTTTGTTGTGGACCATAGACATCTACATATATCCTCGATTACGAATCAAAATACAGATACGTTGTCACCCGTGAGGACTAAAATGGAATGCCTCGTTTCCAGTAAAAAGGGTCCCCAGTTCTCTACACTCACCATACGAATCAGCATTATTAAGCTACTATTTTATGCTGGTATTCTGTGAGAGCGTGATCCTTCCCCGGTCGAGCTGACCCATACGTGCTATAACTATATTACTAATAGTATAACTGCAACATGACTCACCAGGTAAAAAGTGTATATCTTATTAAAATATTCGTTGGTGGCCTAAAATCATAAATATTTGTTGATAGTAAAATAGTTTGTAAGTACTTAACAATTAAAACAGAAACATCAGAACTTAAAAAATTAAATATTTACCTTGACTTCAATTTGATGTAACATAATAATGACTATTTTAAAAGAAATATGCTGACTACAGATATTTTTATAACTTAGCCTTAAATCAATACCCAATTTTTGGATCATTAGAAATAAGAAATACTGGCAACATTCTCCCGTTACGTAATCTCGAAACATTGACGTTCGTGCTTCGAATAACCTTCAAAATTGTTTTGGAATAACAAATTAAAATATAGTTTAATGAGTGTTTACGAGTGAAACGATATTGCTTCAGACTTATTATTCACTTTTGTATTGTTTTTGCATCATTTAACTACGCAGAATGGCATTTTGTAGGCAAATTTACTGCACGGCGCCCCGGGAAGTACTGACCGAAAATGAGCGTAGTTTGATGCATGTGTGTGCGTGAACGCGTGTGCTTACATAAAGGAGCGGAGTTTTTTTGCTTCACCAATAACGAAGGCCGCGCTGTATCTACCTTTTTTTTACTTCATTTGATCAATTAGGATAATTATACTACCAAAGATGTTTTATAGGTACAGATACCGTGTACGCGCGGCTATAACGCTTCCATTTGAAAGGCGCCAATATTGGCGTATTCGTTCGATCGTTCCGCCATTACGCCAGCGACGTTCACTGCGAACATACATCACGCACCAGTGTTTTTAATTTTGCAAAATGACTGTTTGTGCAGTGAAATCATGTAAAAATTACACCTGGAAAAAAGATAAGGATAAGAACATCACTTTTCATAAGTAAATATACAATTTTCTGGTGTATTTCTTTATAAAATAATACGAAAGCTGTATGTCAATACAAGTAATAATACTGCACAATAATATTCGAGTGTTGCCTACCGTATGAAATGTTTTCCCTATTTTAGTGTTTAATAGATTTAAAGCAACTGTTGACAACGGATATTTATCCAAAGCAGCCGATACGCAACCGTTCTGAACAGGTTGTTTATCCGACTACAGACGAAAAAGGATGGTTAAGTTTTTACTTTGAGTGCGGTTGGCTAAGCTGAATCACTTTTTGGAATGGTGCTCAAAAACTACTTGACTTATTTAAAAAATTCTTTCACCATTAGAATGTTATTATGACTGTATTCTAATATAGAGGGCACTACTATCAACGAATATGTTTTTTAGCTTAACTCGTAAAGTTCTTGACCGATTTTGATAATTCTTTTACCATTACATTACTAACGAGGGCTTTAGTTGTGTGATTAAATTATATTATTATAATAATTATTTGTGTAATCAATATTTAAAAAAAAAGTAAATACCTACCTAAGATGATCACTAGAATTATTATTTTTTAAAAAAGGAACTAATTATATCTCAGAAAAATTGATGAGTATAATATATTAATTATAGGACTTTCTGTGGTTTATTCATTACCAAAGAGAAAAAACTTATTGCCCAAAAAGTTATGTTTTTATCCATTTCAAGCCATCAAAAGCGTTTGTGGACCGTTAAAAACGAAAACTACCGTTGTTATCCGCTCGGTTGAAATCGTTGATAACCGCCTTCACATCTTTAGTCATGATCAAAGATCAAAGAAAGGTTATCTGTATAGAGGTTTTAAACGGTCTAATTTTACAGGTTTTAACCGAGTTAAACCGTTTTAACACTTAGGGTCGAAATAGATCTGGCAGCACGAAATCGCACTTTTCTGTGAATCTATCCTTTTTGGTTACTCAGAACCGTCATTTACTAAAGCGAGAAAGAGCGGGACTATGTAATTTAACCCTCAAAAAGCCGATTGTGAACTGGTTTGAAAAGTTAATCTGTCATTCTTCACAATCCATACTGATATTATAAATGCTAAATTGCTTTTATTTCTATTTTTTTTTATTATTTCTTTTTTTTTTATTATTACCGAAGTCACGCACACTATGCAGGCATGGTACGTAAGATATGCGCGTCATGTGGTACTAACGCACATATGAATTAATTAAAGACTGGCGTCACTGTGAACGGTGCGATGTGTTAGCAACACGGTATCTGTACCTATAAAATATCTTTGTATACTACGAAATCCGACCCTGGTTACGTCGTGTTTGATATGACGTTTGTATTATGACAGATGCGCTACTTTTTTTATATGAAAAAGCTATGAGTAAAATATTTGGAAGGACTTATCCTTTCTTTTGAAATCATCGTTTTACTTATGTTTCGCTTCACTTTTTTTTAATTTATATTCAATTTAAATAAAATGTCAAAGAAGTTATTGGTCTGATCAGTTTCAAATACTTGGAACTAGACACTTCTTTTTTATAGGATAGGATGACAAACGAGCAGACAAGCTACCTGATAGTAAGTAGTTTCTGTGGCCCATAGACATCTACATCTATCCTCGATTACGAATCAAAATTGCAGATACGTTGTCATCCGTGAGGACTTAGGTGGAAATTCTCGTTTCCAGTAAAAATGGTTTCCGTTTTAAAAATGGTTCTCTACACTCACTATATGAAACACAGCATCATTAATCTACTATTTTACGCTGGTATTCTGTGAGAGTGTGGTCCTTCCCCGGTCAAGCCGACCCATTCGTGTTACAACTATACTATTAATATAACTGCAGCATGGCTCTACCACGTAAAAACTTTTACTCAGTATACCGATCATTTCTAGTTTTTAAGATATTTGCATTTATAATAATATTGATGCCGAAGGGCAATGTCAGATCGTGTCACACATTGTACAAAAACGTAAATGTAAGTAAAATAATTTTATGAATATTGGATTTTTTTGTAATTAATCATTATTTTGTTCAACTTGCGGTAAATATTAACTAAAATTCAAAAACTAAAAAAAAGAAGATTTTGATATTGTTTTTTTTTTTATAGAAGAAGGGGCTAACGAGCATGCGGCTCACCTGATGTTAAGTGACTACCGCCGCCCATGATCAACCGCAACACCAGGAGAATTGCGGGTGCGTTGCGTTTCACGTGCCCAACGCGTCTGCCAATCTATGCAACTATAACTATAACTATTCCGCAACTATCGTGAATATGCCCAATGAGGCATTCTATGGGAAAGGCCAATGTTGAGCAGTGGACTTATAATAGGCCGTAATGATGACGATGAGATCTACAAAATGAATAAGATACACTTGGGCATGAAACAATTAAGTATTTCTAGAATGCGTATTGGACATTCAATTATTTGTAGAATGTGTATTGGACATTCAATTATTTGTATAAAGTGTATTGGACATTCAATTATTTGTAGAATGTGTATTGGACATTCAATTATTTGTAGAATGCGTATTGGACATTCAATTATTTGTAGAATGTGTATTGGACAATGTTCTGCTTACCAACAGTAACAAAAAATACCTTTTTAAGTCCGAAACTATACATAATTGTATGTAAGAACAATAACTCTTGACGGACACTTCCAAAAAAGAGATATTAGCAGTTATCGTAGAAATTTTGAGGTTATATTTTATTTTTATGAAATATTACTATGTTATTGCTAATGTAAGCGGTTCAGTGTTAGACTAGCACTTATACGGTTAATAAAACTCAGGTTGTGATTAGGTATTTGTTTTATTCGTACCAATTAAATACAATTTATACACTTATTTGGCAACCAAAGTAATGATTGATACTATCAACCATCATTACTTTCGAGCAAAATATTATTCAAGAATTGAGCAGGGGTTGATATTTTCTTGGTATCAGGCTCAACTTAAATACCACATTACGGTCTAAACAAGGACGCAGCAGCCTATAGTTCTGGGCAAAACAACACAATTACAACGATATTTTTTTCTTACAAAGCTTGAAATCTAAAAAGTCCTTTTTATTTTGACTCCATAATTCAGAAGTGACCGTTACTATCTAATGCATGTTATCTAATGCATAATTAAGGATAAGAATTTTAGTAATTGTCAAATTTATGTTGGTTCTTAGGCGAGATTTAACAATGTCCTTTTCGTGAAGTATCGTTGTCACATCGTAATAAAATCTATTGCGTCATCATATTCTGTATAATAGTAATTATAATTTTAAATATGCCAGACCTACATAATCCAGCCTGCTAATGGTAGCTGGTACGATCGCTAGTTAAGCTAGTACCTATCATTGAGAAGGTACCTACATTATATTATACAAAGCAATGAACTACCAAAAACTGAAATGACAAACAATCTCACAGCCTGTCTGACGTTAAGTGACACACATATACACTTACAGCGAACTTCAAACAATGAAGGTTAAAAGCACGTTGTCATCTAAGATGGTGTCTTACAACCTGTAGTTATACTGACTCATCCTTCAGAACGGAACACAGCAGTGCATGCACTGTAGCTTGTCGACTGAAGTGTCGTATCTACCCAAACAGATTTTTAAGCAGAAAAGAGTTCCTACCTTCTATTGAATGCTGAGGTAGGACAATAACATTCAGTGCCGTCTTTAGGATCAACGAGGCTATGGGCCAAGGTACTGGCTGGGGCCTATGTAAGGAAAAAAAGTTTTTTAAGCTGTATATAATTACTGTTATTTTAGTGCAAAAATAAATTTTTAAACAAATTTTCTAAATCTTGTTTCTATTTTACCAAGTGTGTGATTTGATATTTTTCTTATTATGTTATAAAATTTAAAATTTGTTGTTGTATATCGAAAATTTTCAGAATTGTGGGGCCCCTGCCTACCTCGGGGCCTCGGGCCAGGGCCCTGCGGGCCCTGCCTTAAAGACGGCACTGATAACATTTTGACACAACATCAAAAGTAATATTTTTGTAAACGATTCAGCCTATTTGTTTATACCTAAACCAGTTAACGTACTCGTAGTGGTTATCTTACAATATTAATATTTTTTATGTTCAAAACAGGAAAACTCCTTCTTAAATATCGGTCATCATATAATTGTTTTATACAAACCCTACGGAAGTTTATTTCGGATCCCAAAATCCTTATTTACATATTTTATTAGCACTTGATAATTTACAGATTGCAATTACAATAAACTGCAACGGATGATTTTATGAAACATAAGTTAAATTTTATTTTAAAGATCAATATTAAAAATAATCGCAAGTTCTAGAAACTTTAACATGTACAATTTGGATAAAGTGATAAAACAGCAAAAAAAAATATTCATACGGCATTGGTGTACACCACATTTTTAGGCGGGTGTACACTGTAGGTGGGACAAAGTTCTATAGAGACTCTGACATTGTCCTTTAAGTTTCTAAGTAATCTAAGTGAACTAGTTTTTGATAAGTGAGTCAGTGAGCGTGAACCTTAGTAACTCTCGAGCTATAGCTGGCTTATTCATAACAAACAATTCATGGGATTCTAGGTGTTATAGGTGTTCTTATTAAATATACAAAATTGGTCTATTGGTATAGGTCTAATAGCTTTCAAATTATCGGGGGATCAAATTTAGCCCAAAATGGTTCGTGTAAGTTGGTTGTTTTAACTTGGCTGATACCATGCCGTCGTAGTAATAATATATATTTTTGTTTACCGTGTGATATACACACTGCCGGTACACCATCCTTTTTCCGAATTTGGCTAATACACTGCAGTGTTAGTTAATCTGCTTTATATTCGTTACTTCAGCGGCTAATGGCGTATAATTAATTAATTATGTATGGAGTTCCGATACGGAAAAATATGACTACCATAGAAACTATAAAATTTATTATTCCTTGCTACTTAATTTAATAAATAATCGTAGTTTTGCTTTATTGGCAGCTAAAATTAGGAACATAATAGTAATGTTATAAAACATAGGTTTCTTTTTTGTTTGCTTTCCTATATTAGGGCGTCGGTCCGTATAACAGCGAGCCACTGATCGTATTGTGACTCATCATCGTCATCTGCCCTTCACAAGTCCACTGCTGTAGGCTTCCCCCGAGAAATGCCACAAAGAACATCATCCAATCTATCTAGTGGCAGGTGGTCCTACACTCCGCTTACCGCTACGAGGCTACCAATCTAAAACCTTTCTTCTCCAGCGGTTGCCGGTTCGTCAAGCTGTATGGCCAGTCCATTGCAACGTCATTTTACAGATTTGATGGGTTGAGTACTGATTTCTACTAACTAATTTTACTGATTTGGTTAAACTGCGGATATAATCGTTACGGAGACACAGAGGAACTTCGAGCATGGCACTCTCCGTAGCCACAGC
Source organism: Parnassius smintheus behrii (assembly GCA_036936625.1). NCBI lineage: Eukaryota > Metazoa > Arthropoda > Insecta > Lepidoptera > Papilionidae > Parnassius > Parnassius smintheus. The sequence goes on along the minus strand of JAUPFT010000010.1, from coordinate 22,535,980 downwards.
TCGTTGAGCGACATACGGCCACATCGCAATTCCATATTTGCAGTTTCACTTTTGTTTAAAGGTTTTGAGAAATACGTGACGAAAAGATCTATCGTAAATCTCCCAAACACTGACCAGCCATGTTAAATCCATCGATTGATTTCTTAGGATAGTGTGTCCTAGATAAACATACTCATCAATAATTTCCTTCGCAGTGGGAAACGCTGTTGAGGTCACTGAGCATGGTGCTAAAGTTCTCCAGCGATTCTGCCATAATGACTACATAGTCGGCAAATTAAAGATAAGTGATGTATGCGACGTTGATGCTGATACAGATCCTCTCCAGACCAGTAATTAGAAAACATCTTTTAATGTACTGTATCTTTTAATGTTTGGCTCTACTCGTAAGCTCGGATAGATATCGTAGGTCGTAGGCTTATTATGCAAGTATTCTGTACTTTGATATATCGAATTTGATATAATCGAAGGTACTGCGGTACCGCCCTAACTTTCATAACATCAACATTATGAAAGGCTTTCTTATAGTTTATATACACAAGACAAAGCGACAGTTTGTATTCATACAGTTGATTCGATTATTACCGTGTCTCACCCTCTATTTGCACCTAACATAACCCTATATTCCCAGTGCAGTGCAAAATGTGTCTATCTACTTTTTCGGCTCCATGATATGTTTGTCAATTCTCACGCATGCTGAGAGGATTTTTGTTTGAGATAGCTTTTGATTTTAATTACTAAGTTGTTATAAAGAAAATGCTACTATCCATAGTCCTGGTTTACTTTCCCTTTGTCGTCTTTTACGTCACCCACGGAATGATGTTATATATTATGTATATGTTAGAATAGTATTTTCTCTTACGCCGCCTCTACTGTGTGACTTTTGGTGTGTGAAAGCGAAACGAAAAAAAGTAGTTTGAGTATAATTTGAACACGTCTACTTTTTTTTACAAAATTTGTATAAATACAACTTTAACATAAACAAGGAAAAATTATAGATAAAAATATCGAAGTTAAGTAGAGGATGCTCTCTCCGAGTTGTGCAATATAGGTACTCTTCGGGTTTTAGATCGGAGAAAGCAAAATATTTTGGAGGGTAATATCAGGAAACTAATACGAAAATGATGACGATATTTCTTCCGAGAAGGCTGCTGACCTTAGGTACGAATTATAGAACCCTTTTCTGCAAAGAATAAAAAGATAAAAGTTGTTGGTCTGAGAGGCAACAAAGCTGTAGCTCTTTGTCCAAAACATCCAAAAGAAAACATTACATTATACTTAGTCAGGTCATAAGTTCTGTCAAAAACCTTTTATAAAATTAATAATACAGTTTTTGATAATTATATATCAATTATATATGAAATGAAAGGTAATAATTTAGAATACAATTTTGTTTACATTATTCAAAATGCCCTCCCCTATTTTGAATACATGCCCTTAATCGACGCGGCGAATCATCAATCGCAGCACGCACCACACTCATAGCTGTTTCTGCCGCTGCCGTAGACAAAATTGCTCGGAGAGATTCCAAATTCTGATGCAGTTTAGCGCAAACCGATAAAGTCAATGCCATGGGTGGTCAACCAGTTTTGCGTGCTTCGTGCCCTATGAGCTTGTGCAGAGTCCTGTTGGAATATCCAATGTCTTTTTTTAACATTGTTTGAGAAACAGCCATCCTAATTTTTTCAAACGCTTGCTCAAAAAATGTCCGATCTTCTAACGATAAGCTCGTAGTCCTAGGTCTTCATTGATGACTCTTTTGACCGTGGTTCTGCTTAGGCCCATCTGAAGAGCTAAGATTTTTTATTTACAAATAGGATTTCGTTGGATTCGCGCCTTCACTGCTTTGATGATCGCGGGTGTCCTAACTGTACGAGATCGGCCGGTCCTCTTACGATCTTGGAAGCTTGAATCTTCGTGAATCGTTTGATAGTGTGATAAACAAATCGTAGGATTATTTTCAATTTTTTGTAGAATATTGAAAAAAATTGCCGTCATCTCATAGAAAGAAAAGAAAAAATGTAATTTTTTTTGTTGTTATATAGATAAAACGATCGGTGTCCAACGGGCAAATGCCATGTCTGTGTATTTTTTTAAATTCCTTTTTAATTTAGGGCGTACGTTATTTTTAACATGTCAGTTCCATTGTACGTTAAAAGTTATAACTAAATAACACAATACAATTTATTAAATTACTTATACATATGCTTTGATATTCACCTATGTTACATATTTTAATATCAGTTTTGACGACTAGTAGTTTCCTTTCGCGATGGTTTTTGGAACATTCCGTAAATGTTGTATATCTTCTATTCTCTTGCATGCTTCGTAATTTGAAGATTCTTTCATCATGAAAGCAAACTTGTTACACGGAACTTGTCCGGAGTTGTCCTCTTCTGGCCATAAAAAACATTTTATAATCTAAATCTTAGTCTCTCAGGGAAAAAATAGAAGGGAATATATTAGTTAAGCATTTTGCTGCTCATCTCCTGTTCCATTTCCTTGTGCTTGCACCCCTTACGACACCCCCGGGATAATATGGGGTGGTGAATTCTGTAACGCGCCCACTAAACAGAACATATACGTTTTTTTCAAATAATATTTGATAATTTAATGTTTAAAAGAATGTAAATAAATTAATAAAACGTGCGATGGAGATTTTGTAAATACAAGAAACAAGCGCACAAATTCGGTAACACTAATACGTAATATTCATTTTGTTAGTCACCCGATAGCCCGACACTAAAGAGTTGGTACTTTATTCACAGGGGCAATACATGCATAACGCTATACAACTGGAATCATTGAGTTACTGGAATAGTAAACATAATAATATGGTGTCTGTCTAAAATCAAGTATAAGACTTTTAACAAAATAACTGCACAAAAATGGTACTTATAAAATTTATGAATTGGTTGGTAATTGCTTATGTGAATATCAATAATTATAATAGTATATAATATGGAATATATGTGCATATTAATAATTATAATAAGTAGAATATTAATAGTAATTTAGTACGAGATGCAGCCACGCTGCAACTATAATATTGTTGTAGCACGAATGGGTCGGCTCGACCGGGGAAGGACCACGCTCTCACAGAATACCAGCGTAAAATAGTACACAACTATACAATTAATATAGCTGCAGCACGTAAAGACAATACATCTGCATTTTCTTTCTTAATCGAGGATAGATGTAGATATCTATGGGCTACAGCATTCACTTACCATCAGGTGGACTGTGTGCTCGTTTGTCATCCTTGTTCTATAAAGAATGATGAGGCGACTGCTGCCAAGCTGTTTCGAAATTATTTTGTAAACCTAACCTAATTACGTACGTTAAACAAGTAAATATTTTTGTACATCCTACACTTTTTGTAAGAACTGCCTATCGAGTTACTTAAAGTAAAAACGACTTTAAATGGGTACATATTATTTGTCATATAAAATATCCCATTCTATCTTAAAATCGGTGATTAGCAATGTTAAAGTAAACAAACGCTGTTAATTTGAAATAACATTTTATTATTGTTTGTAAACATTAATATAATGTTATTAGCAACATTTTAAAAATAGTTTCTTGAATCCTATTAAATAAAATATAATTAATTTTAGCACAGACAGATCCAGCACAAATTGTTTTTTTTTATTTGAATATTATTTTATTTTATATATTTATTGCGTAACGTGCCGCTAATCTTCAGATTTAGCCAGTAAATTGCAAGAAACAGATATTATGAGGCTTGCAATGTGCGCATCCACGACTTATGTTACCACCAGAGCGACGCCATTGAAAAATGAGGTGCAATATTTGGCAGATTTCGTAGCGGGGGAAGTTATTTGTAAAGTGAAAAACTTAATGTTTCTTTCTGAAATATTAATTATGCTTTATATTAACTAGATTAAAAACGGATAAACTAAACTACGGATGTTACTAAAATTAGGAGAATTTAGAAAAAGTTGTAAATGTATCAAAATAAAAAAAATCAAGAACACAGCAACATGGCATAGTTTTGTTTCTTTTTTTCACTAAAAACTTATAATAAAATCGCTATTTTGCAATTACTGCGACGTTGAGGGCCGCGGTATCTACGTAATACGTAGGTAGGTATACTATTATATTATTCTGTGGCCGTAGTTTTGATTTCCTTACGGATACAGAATGAATATCGGTATCGCCTAATAAAGTTGTTTCGGGTCTAGGTCACCAAGCTTGTGAATTTTAAGGATTTAGTATAATTTTAAGATACTTACCTATAGGATAAATTCCTAGTGCGCGAGTAACATTTTCACTTTAAAAATATCGGTCTCGATCACAAAACAACTACAAATCCCACAATTTCATTTTACTCCGGCATTGTAATAAAACGAAATAGCCCCGCAAAAAGTCTTATGCCACAGAATAAATATTAGTTATGCGATTAAGATCATGTCCTGCGAACGTTACTGAATACACTAAGTACCTACCTACATCGGAAAAGTTCCCATTAATAAAATTAAAACTTCGAGTTCTTCTTGTAAAACTTAAGCTATGAAAACTTTGATAACATCATAAATTAAAATTAAGAATCAATAAAAAAATATGCCAATGCATCTCTTGCAACGCTTTTTAATGTTAGATCTTTATTAACGTACTCGTACCATATGGATGTTTACAAATTGTGTAATATAATTAGTTACTTTAAAAGTGTAAACCGTTATGAAAAAAGTTATTTATTATAGTTTGGAACACATAACTTGTTCTTGTGAGTCACATAAATTATGATTAGGATTTCAATCCGTTGGTGTCGCATGCGACTAAAAGTGACCAAAGACTACAATATTATGTAGGAAGGCGACTAAACAAATTGTCAGACAGATCTGGAGGGTTGCCATAAATAGCTATTTTAGTACGTGAAGGTAATATGGTCATCCGGTAAATATGTTCACTTTCTTATAACTCAAAAACTATAACCCTGTTTGCATAGATGACTCCATATATACGTGATAACGTAGCTCTTCACCAGTCAATCAATAATAAAGGTTCAAAAGGGCGTCGCTTTATTGACGTCATTTTGATAGTTGACATTATAGTAAATATTTTAGTTGATTTTAGTATTATGTATGTAGTGTTGTTAATTTTTTTAGTTCATTTTCGAAGTTTTCCTAATTATTGCCAAAGTTTGTTTGCTATTTTCTCTTAACCACTCGAATGTCGGGGTCATTTTGGCCAATATGGCGCATCTGTCGAGCACTTGCCAAATTACTAAGTATATAACAAGTATACTAAGTATATATACTATATATATACATATATAGGTACTAAGTAAGTATATTAAAATCATATATCAATGGAAACTTTATTAAATAAGCTATCTGATTATGCATAACTGGTATATATGTTATATATATGTATGATATATATATCATATATCTGTTACAAATAGTTTGCTATCACTCGACGCCATATTATGGTGTTTGACAGATGCACATATTATTTGAGACGCCAGAATATGGCGTTTGGACAGACGAGGATATAATATATTAGTTATAGTATATGACTTTGTATTTGTGTCTCCGTTTGCCTTCTAGTTTTGGTTTCATAGGGCGGCAAAGCTTAAGGCAACCGCATTACCCTCACGTACCGTAATCATCTTAATGATCTTAATCAAGCCGTATGTCTAATTAAGTAAAATAAAAAAAATGCTTTTGCCAATTGTCTGTCAATCTTGGCAATTATAGCAAATATCCCCGAGACAATATATACGAGACAATGTATGGGGAGGCCCATGTTAAGCTGTGGGCTTTTGATAGACTGTGATGATGATAATGACGTAAAATACACAAACCTGAGACATAGAGCATCATCAAAGCTGCAAAATATATACTACTGCGATCACCAATCCATCTGCAAATTGTATCCATTAAAGAATACCTCTATTAAATAGGAAGGTTTCGAGAGACATACCTTTATTTTATTTTTTGCGAATTTTGTCTGGGCTATTATAGAGAGTGATCAGTTTAGTTTAGCTCTAGCGTTTTAATTATCTTTTTTCGCTCATCTAAAATTAAAACGGATTTCTTATTCTTATCGGCACTTAATGAACTTATAGCCTTAATGCCTACTTTAGGTTATTCACTACTACACATCATACAGTAGAGCTCCTGAGACTGCACAAAGGGGTGGGGAATTAAAGAGGAACGTCGTCCTAGTAGGTCTAGAATAATAAGTCACCCGATAATATAATGGTAATTATTAAAAGATCCACTCATATCTATAAACTTTGCTTAGAACAGAAATCATAATCAGTTTTGAATATAGTCAAACATTGCCGCCCTTTATATTTTGCCGTCCTAGACCCCAGCTCCGTAGGCCCAAGCCTTCTTATCGATTGTGGGAAGGTTAGAACCTTAGAACGAGTAAGTGAATGTGCTGTGAACTAATTCAACGTGAACGGAATAACCTAATTTCATACAATGTCTGTCACAATATTACAGTAAATATAAGCAAATGCAAAATTAATCAGTTTTAGCCAATATAAAAATAAAATTGTTTTTACATATCATTTTAACATTTATAGCGAATATTGACTGCCTCGTTGGTCTAATGGGCGTAAACACGACTCCTGATAATCACGAGATCCCGGGTTCAAATCCTGGGACGGGCCAAAACAAATCAATTACTGAGCTTTTCTATCGAGAAATTCTCAGTAGTTGCCCGGAGTCAGAAAGTTGGCGGTGTCTCACCCTTGTGCCTGGGAAAACACGTAAGCCGTTGTGCCTGCGCCTGATCATTCTCTGGTCGTGTGGGTTTGTCGTATTAGCGGACGATGAGGGTGTGCACCCGTGAGAGGGTGCACCTGTGCTTACGCATACACACGGGCACTATAATCCTGTTCTACGCAGATGGCTAGCCTCCTTTGAAGCTGGCCACCATGATCGAAATTAGGTCTTGAGGAGGATAAATAGATCATATTGCAATCTGACATTTGTTGTGAGAATTTGTAAACTTTTTAAAAATATGTTAACGCCTGATGAAGATGTTCGTCGTTCTTATGCTATGTGTATAAACAGATTAGGAACCATAAAAATGTTTTAAGTACCTACTTCAATTTTAAAACCCTCATGCGTCGTCGTGGAACTTATAATGAGATTCGTGCCTTAAAAACGTGTCTCTTTTCACTGGGATCTCAACGAGAATTAATTATTAAATACTGTTTTGCAAACACAGTTTTCTGAATTCCTAAGTACCGTAAGAGAATGACCACTCTTTTTAGTGTTCGCACATTGTTCCATATTATGAATACTGTTATCGTAACTGTGTCGTCCGTTAATCGTAACTACATAATAGTTTATATCATCGTGTTAACGTTGGGAACTCTAAAACTTTGTCCAAGTTTAGCTTTATAAGCTTACCTACTAATTTTACAGGATGTCTGAAACGACGAAGCCGTATAAACTGTAAATAAATGCGTAACTGACACCTCTTCTACTTCAACTCTTAAGCGACAGTATCCTAATGGCAGGGCGCGGACAGCGAACTCAAAAAGTTCGTGGGTTCGAATCCGCCACTACTGGCGTGAACCACTCGTAACACAAGCAGTTTAAGCTTACCGCGAGTGGTTAAGGGGAATATTTTTTTTTTTTTTGGCGGTAGGCGTGAAATAGAGTGCACATTGCTCTAAGTAACAAAATAGTTTTTTATTGATATTTTAAGTAATTTACAGTTTCCTAGTTTACAGTTTTTACTATTTTTGTGTATTTAAATACATACATTGTGGGTTTAACTCCCCTTAATGGTTAAACTGTGATAAAGTTACATCACCCTACCACCGGTTACTTTCAACTCTCACAACACACCAGAAGATAAGTTTTCAAGAAAATGTCCACTATTGCCGAGTTAGCGAATATCCAAAAGGCTGCGTTAACTTCTCTCAATCAACGTATGGCGGAATTTGAAACACTTATAAAAAAATCTGCGACCACGGCTCCTGACATGAAATCTCTCTCAAGCGACTTTCAAGCGTTTAAGGATAATGTTTGGCAAATCATGTCACTACTACACCAGAAGATCAATGAGGTTAGTCAAACTGTTGACAATATTGAGAGGCGGCATCGGAGAAAATATTTGCTGCTAAATGGAGTTCCGGAATTATCTGATGAAAACATCTTAAATAAAGTTGTAACTGTCCTGCAGGATAAGATTCAACCACAGGAATTTTCTTCAAGCTCCATTACGGCTTGCCATCGTCTAGGTGCAGTATCCGAAGCTCGTGTAAGACCAGTTCTGATTCGGTTTAGTGATCAGTCCATTAAGTCAACTATTTGGGCCAAAAAGACTATGTTAAAAGGCACTTCATATGTACTGTCCGAGTTTCTTACACGTCAGCGTCAAGGCTTATTCATTGCTGCACGTAAGCACTTTGGTATTAGACAAGTTTGGTCACTCGATGGTAATATACACGTCAAGTTGCCTTGTGGTAAGCGCCATCGGCTGACGGACTCCAAGGACCTCGATGAGCTCATTACACAGTATGAACTGCCTGCTGCATCGGATCGACCATCTGATTCTACGATGAAGAAAGTGTCACCAAATGTTAACAATGGTAGTGCACCAAAGTCGACGGTGAGGTCCAAGCGCATAATTCGCAACAAATAACTCTCATCGACTTCGCTTTATTCTCATGTTGGATTTAATTTGTAAGCCGTCATGTATATTTGTTATTTGTCTTATTATTATTGATAACAACTGGGTATATTTGCTACGATACTGTAATAATGGTAGTATAATAACTTTTGTTTTGTTTTGTTTACCTACATATTAAGTAATATTTTTTTATTTTATTTTTTTATTAACTGGCTTTATGGCTCTGGGTTCTAGCCTTTCTAAGCCTAAGTAACATTTTGCTGAACTAAGACCATAGATAACATATTATAAGTATAGTATAATAACAGACATTTTAACAGATGTCAGATGACAGACAGATGGTTATGTTGTTGGCTTCGGTTGCATGGCCTTTCGCCATACTAATTACATTAGCATTACTATTGACAGAATATGTACACAAGTTATATTTGATTCAACTTTATTTTAGTTATATGTAATAATCTAGCCTAATTACTCATTACTTTGTTTTTTATTATATTTTCCTTAGTTGTTTACTTTTAAACGCTTCGTTCGTTTATTGATTTTCTTTTTCTATTTTGCTTTAACTTGGCATTTGTTTTCTTTTACTTTCCTGGTGTTATTTTTAAGATTGTAAACAGTTGGCCGGAGGGTGATGTATGGAGATATACATCTATATTTAGTCATTTTTTGTAATATTCACTTATATTTATTTGATATAATTTTATTGTTTTAAATACTTATTTATATTTAGTATTATTTTATTATATAATATTAATTATTTTATTATTTTAAGTAATTTTGTTTAATGTCAGATGATGAATCTTTTTATTCCACTTGCAACAGCTCCTCTTCCCTTTCACTTGTTGATGCTTCGGATGAGCCCGCCACGCTACGTACGCTAATATACGACGAATCTCAAAAATTGTTAAACTGTTTTCACATTTGCCATTTAAATGCACAAAGTATTCCTCAACATCATACGGAGCTCCTGGATACTTTCTCTTCTAATGCAATTCATGCTATACTCATATCCAAAAGCTGGCTCAAGCCTGAACTCTCTTCCACGTCTTATAGTCTTCCAGGTTATATTTTACTCCGTAATGACCGCATTGGTAAAAGAGGCGGAGGTGTTGCTATCTATCTGCGTAGTAATTTACCTTATAAAATATTAAACACATCTCCTGCTCTATATTCCGGTTCAATGGAATACATTTTTGTTGAAGTTAATGTCAAGAGTGTTAAAGTGTTTCTTGGAGTTGTCTACTGTCCACCTCAAGTGGACTATTTCTCCGATTTGGAAGTAAATTTATTGCCTTACAGTTCTGCCTACACACATCACATTATCATGGGAGACTTTAACACCGACCTATCTGGGGTTTCTCTTAAATCTTCGAGACTGAGGTCGACCATGTTGTCTCATAATTTCACTATTTTGCCTCTAAATGCAACACATCACAACTTCCACTCTGCTGACACCTGGATTGACCTTATTGCCGTCTCCTCCGTTGATCACGTTGTCAATTATAGACAATTCCCTGCTTCTGGATTTTCACGGCATGACCTGCTTTATCTGTCATATAAATTAAAGTCCCCCAAGCCTTTACCTGTGTCCATCTCTATTCGTAGTTTTGCTAGAATAGATATGGACAAGCTTAAACGTGATGCAGAATGCATGAACTGGTCATCTGTATATACTGCTTCCACAATTGATGAAAAAGTCGACTTTTTTAACAGCAACATATTAGGACTGTATAATAAACATGCTCCTAAGCGTGTTGTTCGACTGAAGCGTCCTCCTGCTCCATGGATCACGGTTGGGGTAAGATTGGCTATGGCTAAACGCGATAGAACTTTCCGTGCTTTCAAGAAGAATCGCACTGAGGTAAAGTGGCAAGCATATAAAGCTGCAAGAAATCGATGCAATCAGATGGTGAGAGCTGCTAAACGCCGATATATCCACGAACAACTACTTAATTCATCTTCGGCTGATATATGGAAGTTTCTGAATACGCTTGGATTTGGTAAATCGCAATTTGATTATAATAGCGTCACCTTTTCTCCTGACGATTTTAATCGTCATTTTCTGTCTTCTCAAATAGTTTCTGATGATTCTAGAGCTAATGCCATCTCTTTTATATCTTCCATGCCTCCTTATTCTCATGAAACTTTCACTTTTACTCCTGTAGACGAAGACGAGGTACGCAAAGCACTTTCCTTTATTAAATCGAAAGCCGTTGGATGTGATGACGTGAGTAGGATAATGGTTTTGCACGTGCTGGATTCTGTTTTACCCGTGATAACTCATATAATTAACTTTTCGCTGATGAATGGTGCTTTTACAACTCTCTGGCGTAAAGCCTTTATTATTCCCATCCCAAAAGCTACCGAATGCAGCTCTTTATCTAATTTCAGACCAATTTCTATTCTGCCTTTTTTTTCTAAGGTTCTGGAAGCTGTCGCTCATAAACAGATTTCTGCTTTTGTTTTCTCAATGAATATTCTTTCCCCTTATCAGTCTGGTTTTCGCCTGGGTCATTCTACTACTACTGCTCTTCTCAAGGTTACGGAAGATATTCGTGAGGGGATGGAAAAATCAAAACTGACCGTTCTCATCTTAATTGATTTTTCTAATGCATTTAATTCTGTCGATCATGGTATTTTGTTAGCTCTTCTTTCTCATTTGAATATCTCGTCTTCAGCTCAGGAATGGTTCTCAACATATCTTCGGGGGCGCCAACAGGCTGTGCGTACTGGTCATATACTATCTGACTGGCGTGATGTGTCAATTGGCGTCCCTCAAGGCGGTATTATCTCTCCTCTTCTGTTTTCCATTTTTATAAATCCCATCACACTAAATCTCAAGAGCTCTTACCATTTGTATGCTGATGATCTGCAGTTATATGCGCAAGTGGAGCCTTCAAATATCCTAAGTGCTATTTCACTGTTAAATGATGATTTAAAATATATCTCAGAATGGTCTACTGTGTATGGCATAAACGTGAACCCGTCTAAAAGCCAAACGATAATCTTAGGTAGCTCAAGATTATTATCTAAACTGGATATTGCCACCCTACCATCAATTATGTTTAATAATAATGTCATACCATTCTCTACTAGCGTAAAGAACCTTGGTCTGTACATCGATGGTTGCTTAACATGGAACACACATATACAGGAGGTGAGTCGCAAAACTACTGGAACTTTGCGATCTCTATATCGATTTAAAAACTTTCTTCCCATCAATACCAAGATTTTACTTGTCCAATCACTTATTGTACCGATTATTGATTATGTCGATGTGTGTTGCTCAGACCTGTCTCAACTTCATTTTGATACATTGGATCGTCTGCTTAACAACTGCATCAGATACATTTATGGTCTTCGTAAATACGACCATGTATCTTCCTTTCGTACACAGTTAAACTGGTTACCTATCCGTCAGCGCAGATATGTTAGAATACTCTGCACCCTTTTCTCAATTTTGAACGATCCATGTGCTCCCGAGTATCTGAAATCTAAATTTCAATACATGGGAGATTCTCATAATATTTCTCTCCGTTCCTCGGCCAATCTTAAGTTGCTCACTCCTTTACACCGTACTGGTTATTTATCTCACTTTTTCGCCCTCGTGGCCATCAGACTCTGGAACGACATCCCTCTTGACATTAAAAAAGCTCCCAACAAATTCGTCTTTAAAAATCAAGTCCGTAGGTATATGATTAAATCGTTGCAAGTTTGAATTGACTAAGCTCTCTTTTTCGTATATATTTCATATTTGTTCTGACATATTTAATATTTATACGAACCTATTGTGTGTGTATATATATACATAAATAGATATATATTTATGTGTATAAAGTGTATGTATGTATGTATGTATATATATTATATTATATATTATGTTTCCATTCTTTGCCAAATCGGCTGACTGCTTGCATTGTTATTGTTAAATCTCCTCGTTAAATATATTGTTTTTATAATTAATTTGATTCTTTCGTCACTTTAAAATCGTACAGTATTTATAGCATTATGAAAGTGAAGAAAATAAGATATATTTATCATTAAAAAGTGTGAAACATAGAAGATAATTACAAAAGTATTGTAAACAAACAAGATCACGCGCCGCAGGAGTGGCCTGTCGGCGAAAAGTTACTGCAGGGAACTACAGCGGTTAAGTGCAACGCATAAGAACTATCTCTGCGTGCGGACGGCACGGTGAGTCACTCCTTGCGTTGCTTGATCTGATTATCTAGAGTAAACAATACAGAAGCGAAAACTTGTTTGTCTTGTACGTAACTGTCTCTGAGAGGACGCTTTGTGCATATTACCATAATGCGGTGCGAAGGGTGCTTAAAATATATAAAAAGCAAAACTTATTTTCGGTGCAGTAAATCGGAATGTGACAAAATATATTGTACATTATGCACAAATTTACCAAGTACTGCAGTAAATAAGCAATCTTGGACATGCCCCGCTTGTTTCGCACAAGAAAAAAAGACTGGTGACAACAGCTCAACGCCAGTACGTACTTCCGGCCACTCACAAAATGTCACTGTGCGTAATAAATCGAACCCAAAGACTTCGACTGAGCTGTCTAACTTAGAAATCAGTGAATTGACAACTGAAATTAAGCTATTAACTCACGAAATTTCATCGCTTAAGTATAAACTGGACGAAGTAATGACATCATTAACTCGCTGTCACGAGCGTTTAGATGAACTCGGTAACACCATGGCCTCAACGAACACTCGCCTAGCTTCTGTTGAACAACAACAGGCCGATATCCATCCACTAAAAGATGAAGTAAGTCATATTAAAAAAAATCTTAATATGATGGCTCAGAAACAATTATCAAACGAATTGGAAATAATTGGCATCCCAGAAAACAAAAATGAAAATCTAACTCACACTGTCTTGGTAGCATCCCGCAAGATTGGAATAGATTTGGCTGATCTAGATATTGATTGGGTGGCGCGTGTTGGACCGCAACGTCCATTTTTGGTAAAACAATCAGACCACGACTCTGAAAGCAAATTCTCACGACCTGTCGTCGTTCGTCTGTTGCGTCGATCAAAAAGGGACAATTTTTTTGTCCCTGAAATTATTAAAGCCTCTAGGCAGAGACGCAACATAACTAGCATTGATTTAGATGTTAAGGGACCGTCTTATAAAATATATTTTAACGAACGACTTACTAGTGAAAATCGGCAGTTATTTCGAGAGGCACGGAAGATGTCTAAAGAATGTGGCTTTAGTTACTGCTGGACAAACCGCGGCAACATTTACGTACGTCGTAGAGAGGGAAAACCAGCACAGCATATTAAGTCTCACGATGATATGTTTCGTATTTTCCCAAGGGGTACTACCACTTCGCAATCTAGTAACACTGATAATGTACAAATTTAAAAAGTTTATGGACCTGGTGCGCTTTTTCTCATTTTCATATATTTTTTATACTCGTATAGTTATTTTTTATTTATCCATATATGTTTTTGGGCTTAAATACTACCACAATAGTGATCTTAATTATATCAAAGTGAGTGTTTCCTGTCAATATACATGCATAATTGTATGCTCCTATTTTTGGTCGTATATTTTGATAATAAGTTATGTCTATTTAATTTCATGTACACGCAAAACTTCAAATTTTGTCTTAGCACATTTTAAAATTCTTAGTTTCACTAAATATTTTGTCATGACATTAATAATCTACTTTTATATACTTATTTATTTATTTTTTATATTTATAACTAAGTGAACTTAAGTAAATGCTAGATAATTTACAAGATAATCTAGATACAATAAATATAACATGTCATGACATTAGCCAACTCGAACAATGTGCTTCAATAATAACTAATGATTATACATTTAAAATACTGAATTTTAATATCAGGAGCATATCAAAAAACTTTACATACTTTACGATTGCATTAAAACGTATGGCATTTGACTTGGACGTAATTGTTTTAACGGAATGTCGTATTGCAGAATCTTCTATTATCCCGGTACTTCCAGGATACATATCGTACAGAACTCATAAAATAATCAATCAAAATAGTGGTGTAGTAGTGTACATTAAAGACGCATGGAACTCAAATGTTACAGAGCCAGTCTTTAACGAAGCAGACTGTTTAATAATAGAAATACCTGATACAATAACCATTTTCTGTATATATCGCTCACCTTCATTTAGAAGCACGGAAAGTTTCCTAATGGATCTGGAATCACATTTGGATCACTACAAAAATAAACCTCATTTAGTATTGACAGGAGATATTAATATTAATATTTTAAAAGGGGACAATGATACTGTAAGTTATGTCTGTCTTGCGGCAGAATACGGACTATTGCCTGCTATTTCTAAACCTACAAGATTTGAATCCTGTATTGATCATATATTTGTTAAAACGATTGGAAAAACAATTGGTACTGTATGCATTTCGGATATAACAGATCACAGTATGACAATAGCTGGCTTATCACTGAATGTAAACTTACCTAAACCCCGATTAAGAGAAAAAGTTAAGATTGATTTTGATGCGATAAGTAATGAATTAGCGGTAATAGATTGGTCGGAATTACAAAATCAAACAGACGTAAATCAGGCGGTTGCCATATTTACTGATAACCTATCAAAAATAATAGATAAGCATACCAAACGCATAATTGTGAGCCGTTCAAAATACAATATAAAACCTTGGATTACTCCAGGCTTAATACGGTGTATAAAACACAAAGATAAACTACATATGAAATCAAGGAAGAATCCAAATGATGAAACTTTACTCCTCACATATAAGAGATACCGTAATTTCTGTAATGAACTTCTATTTAGGTTAAAAAGGGAGTATGAGAAGTGTCAATTGCAAGAAAGCCAGGGACAGCCCAAGAAATTATGGAAAGCAATAAAGGATATATGCAACATTACTACATCAAACAAAGAACCAACTGAGCTATTAAATATTCAAGGATCTATAAGCAAAAAAGAATCATTGAATATTTGTAATACTTATTTTTCCACAGTTGGACAAAATTTAGCACACAAAATTCTTATTGAAAGTAAAAATACTGAAGAAAGTCTAGTGCAAAATAGTAAAACTAGAAATATAACACACTCGTTTTATATGCAACCTACTGACGCTTACGAAATAGAAAACCTAATAACAAATCTTAAAAATGACAAAGCTCCAGGAATTGATGGACTAAGTAATACTCTGATTAAGCATATTAAGAAATTTATCACTGAGCCACTTACAGTAATATACAACTTGAGTATCTCTACCGGTGTATTTCCAGAAGTTTGGAAGACTGCAATGGTGTATCCTGTATATAAAAAGGGCCTAAAAAACTCTCCAGATAATTATCGACCCATTTCTCTGCTGAGTGTGTTTTCCAAACTCCTTGAGAAATTGGTTAATAAAAGACTAATGCATTACTTAGAAGCATTTAATCTGCTCTCTTCAAGACAGTTTGGATTTAGAAAAAGAAAATGCACCGAGGACGCTATAACCACCTTAGTTTCACATATATCTTCTTGCCTTGACAAAAACGAATGTTGTATTGGCGTATTCCTGGACTTAGCCAAGGCTTTTGATACTGTTTCCGTTCCTTTACTATGTCAAAAGCTTGAAAACGTGGGAATCAGAGGATTAGTTTTAGATTGGTTTAAAAGCTATTTGCAGAAACGGAAACAGTGTGTGAGAGTGGGCTCATATATAAGTGAAATGCAACATGTTAAATATGGTGTACCTCAGGGAAGTATTCTCGGTCCTACTCTTTTCATCATATACATGAACGACATACATCAGTTCAACTCAAAACATTCAGATATAATATGTTATGCCGATGATACGGTCCTTTTATACAGTGGAAAAAGATGGGATGATACCATTTCTGTGGCGGAACGTGGTGTTTCTCAGGTTTCTCATTGGTTAAACTCAAACCTGTTAACTCTTAATGTCGAGAAAACTAATTATATTTGCTTTCATAAGACCCGTTCGTCAATACCATCTACTGACAAATACATAAGATTGCATACTTGCACGACCGAAAATAATTTGTGTAGTTGTGAAAAAATTCGGAGAGTGGAATCCATTAAATACCTGGGTATATTAATTGATCACAACCTTAACTTCAAGGCGCATATATCGGCATTGGCAGCGAGAATTCGTAACATAGTTTACATCATGAGACGGCTGAGAGATTCTACGCCCCTGAGTACATTAATGTCTATCTATTATGCCCTATGTCAGTCTCTGCTAACGTATTGTATTTCTTGCTGGGGAAGCGCTTCCAAAACAGTCATGATAAAAATTGAGAGAGCTCAACGTTCGGTCCTGAAAGTTATGCTTAACAAGAAATACAGGTATCCAACAGCTAAACTGTACAGTGATATTAAAGTACTAACAGTTCGGCAGCTATTTGTCTTATGTGTGGCTACATGAGTTCATAGAAAAATATTAAGCTCACATAAATACAGTGAGCTGATGAAAAAACGTGTGTTTCAAATGCCATTACCAAGCATTCGCACAGCTTTCGCAAAACGATTTAGTCCATTCATTGAAACACTAATTTATAATAAAGTTATGAAGGCATGCGACATAAGAGATTGCTCGACGAACACAGCTAGAATAAAAATACGAAATTGGTTGCTTACGCTTAGTTATAAGCAAACCGAAAAGCTGTTTCAAACATTGTCATAGTAGCTACGTGCCCAATATTGATATTAATATTGTTATTACAGCAGTATTGCAAATTTAAAATACTGCAATATTAACAAATTATAATATTTATGTATGTGTATGTGTATATATGTATATGTGATGTATATGTATATATATATATATATATATATATATATATGTTGTATGTATACGTATGTGGATGTTTATATGTATGTTGTGTATATATGTTTAAGTATGTGTTTATATTTACAGACCATAAATAAATTGGAGTAGATGTTTAAAGGTAAAACTTTGTAAAGTCAACCGTGCACAAATCTCTGTTTTTTGTTAATATGTGTATATGGCTCTCACGATACAGGTCTACGTGCCTAGTGTGAGAACCGCTGCTAAATTATGTGTAAAGGTGCTAACTGTTAAGTATTTTCATTTTCATTTCATTTTCATTTTTTCATGTATGTATGTATATATATGTATGTGTATATATATATATGTATATATATATATGTATATAATATGTATGTATTGTTAATTATATATATTATTATTTCTTTTATCCTCTCTATTTGATTATTGCTGCACCGCCTCCATAATGTCTATCTCTGTTTAGCCTAATGGTTGACTGGGAGAGAATGCCCTATGGCATTAAGTCCGCCATATGTACTTTTTTTGTGCATGAAAGTATAAATAAATAAATAAATATTAGTAATCTTTATAGCATTGTTAATATTCTATTAAAAAGAAAAAAAAACTCCATCTGAATCAGTATTAATTTGGAAGGCACGTGTTTAAAATAAAGGTTAAAGGTACATAAAATAGCAGTATTTTTTATTGTATAATATATTATTTTATATTTATATTTTAGACGTGGTAGAGCCACGCTGCATCTATTATGGTTGTAGCATGAATGGGTCGGCTCGACAGGGGAAGAACCACGCTCTCACAGAATACCAGCGAATAGTAGCTAAATGCTGCTGTGTTTCGTATGGTGAGTGTAGAGAACCGGAGACCCGTTTTACTGGAATCGAGGCATTTCATGTTAGTTCTCACGTGTGACTACGCTTTTGATTCTTAATCAAGGTTAAATGTAGATGTCTATAGGCCACAGCATTCACTAACCATCAGATGGACTGTGTGCTTATTTGTCACCCTTATCCTATAAAAAAAAAACATTTTAGTAAGGCAATCATGTGGAGATCTATGTTCAACAGTGGACTTTGATTGGCTATAATTTTATAAGCAAGAATAAAAAAATAAAGTACTGCTGTCCGTCTTCTGTATTCGTTTCTCTCTGTTGACATTCGCGGGAAGATATAGGGTATTGGATTCTGTTACACCGTCAGTCGACGACCGACTTGATAGTCGCCGTAGTCAAAAACATAAAATTATAATCATAGCTATATACAATAACAACGTACAAGCTTTTATTAGTTCAGGACTGTTGTAAGTGACACACCTATTATTTAAAAACATTTCACTTTTCCACTTAATATTTGTGCGGTATCGATTATCTTGAGATATTTAGTTTTCCATAGATCCTATATATACTTATAGGCAAGTCTATAAAATACCGGATAGATCGAGTTTGAGAGTGAGCGTGGTAGAAATGAGAGTATATCGAGAAACCCCCACACGTTTGGGCAGTATAGAGTTCACTGTATGCGCCTTGCGCGGGAGATTGCGGTTCTACGAGTGATGTCATTCTACGAGTTTTAAGATAGCGTCGTGGTTCTGTCCATAATGGTGGTTCTTCTGGCGCAGGCAAGGAGGATGGTGTCGCTGAGAGGCTGCCCCGAGACGTTGAGATGGGTGTTGTTGATGTTGGTTTGCATACTTTGGTGTCATCATGTAATAATGTCCTTCACATTACACCAGTGTGTAATTGTGACGGGAACATATTACGGTATAGTTGAATTGTGATTGCTCTGCTGACCTCTATATATACAAGGTAACAAATCATTTTCGTGCAGACTCATTCACTTATGATAGAAATTTGACATAGTTATAATAATAGCATTTTCGCATAATAGCAAATATAAATTTTGAAATTCATAAATTTCGAAATTTTTATTAAAAATTTCGTGCTCATTTCCTCACTCTAATTCATTATCTTAAATGGAAAATGTGAATAAAAATTGATATCAGCTTAAAGCATTATTTTTAACAAGACATATGTACTTCTATTTCAGCAATTTCTTACCTTACCTAACTCTTAACAACAAGAGGATTGTTTAGATAAATCTAGGAAAATAATATATTATTCTAGCTCCCACGATCAAATTTGTAAATAATTAAACTATAATAAATAAATGTGTGGCTGATTCCAGTTGAATCTACTTCTTTATTATATAGTTATAATAAGTATCTCTTGGTGGTCTTTTATTGAAGAAAACGATATGTCATGGACTAAATATTTAAAAAAAAATTACTTCAAGTTTATAAATCTCATACTTAATTATGTACGATAGCAAACAGTGTGAAGAGATATTACTTAAGCAAACAGAATTTAATGAGAAATTAATTTTAGATTAAGTTTGGATTGTTTATTTTGCGGGGGGAGGTATTCACGCACCCATTCACATAATGTTTGAAGTTGTGAGGACATTAATTACGGATGTGATATGATATTATAGGCAAAATTAAAAAATATACCTTTATAGAAATAAGAGCTCAAAGTGATAACGAGATCTAGATTTAAATTTATTGACGTACCTACTTAATAAAATGTGGATATACGTATCTGGTTAAAGTAATATGACCAATTCAGTCAAAAGGGATTATAGATAACGTTTACATGACTTAATTTTTCTACGGCGGCAATCTCAAAATTATGTTATGATTTATTGATTGTGGCATTTTAATAAAGCTCATGAACGTATAAAACATCTTTTTTTTATATATAAAGCATATATAAAAAAGTTTTTTTTTCATCCATAATAAAGCTCTACAAGTTAATGATGAACCCAGGTAGTATAGTCCGCGTAAATTTCAGTCCGCCATCTAGCTAAGTTCGATCCCTACCAGCACCATGGTTATCACGTGTAATTTTTACTGCTGATTTAGCATGTGCTCGGCAGTGAATAAAATTGTAATGAGACTTGCAGGTCTAAGAAATAAAATTATAAATATGTAAAATCTACAAGTTATTCGTGCATACGTCACGTCGGAAAAACTTTTAGAGTTTTACCTTAGCATTCCGAGCAAATAGCTGGAGAAGTGACGGTGGGATACCATTTATTTCACAAACGGTATTTTCTTTTAGCGCCAGGATAGTCGTTGAATTCATAAACTTTACTCTTGAGGTACCTCCACAGAAATAAATCCATGGAGTGCATGGACATATCCGTCGACCTAAGTAACCAAGGGATATCACACCAAATCGGCCTATTAATATGTTTGGAAAGAAATCGTGAAGAAACGTCATAATCTACCTAGCACTATAAGGCGTGGCATTATCTTGATGTGCGCTAAATGTTGGCAAAAATAATGATTGAACTTGCGTCTAAGCATTGCGGTACACAGTAATTTCTAGCTCCTGAAATTTTTCAAAAATCAGGGTCCCATTATTCCTCTGCTTTACAATGCGTACCAAACCTTGACTGTGTAACTGTGAAGTTGCTTTTGGTATTTTGAATGTGGATATCATCCTTTCGGCAATTCAGCTTACTTAAATGTACATCTATTTTAGACGTGGGCTTGAAAATACGCTATATTTATAAATCGTGATCATATGCATTTAGAGACTGCAAAATTTTAATTTTTAAGTGACATAAATAACATTTACAATATTTCGTGAACAATTGTTTTTGCTCTAATCAAAACCCTAACGCAGCCGTTTTCGCCTCTCGTAGACATCTCACAGTGCTTGAAACTAGTTGAATTTTTGTTTTATTCTTTAGGTCTGCTTGATTACGAGTCGTTTTCTGCCCGACTTGTCTTGATCTTCACTTGGGGTGTCGCGTAAACGTTGGATATTAAATTTTGAACAAAATCTTTGACGAAAATCATTGACCTCAATTTTTTTTAATATATATTTGATAAAAAATCCATTAAAAAGATAAATCAAATTATTAAATATACCCACCCAACGTTTTTTAATTTTTGAAAAACATTGGCAAACCTAAAGCTGCCACCGCACGCCCCGTAGTAATAGAGCGTATTAGCGGTGCGATAAATTGTCTTATCTAACTAGATAATGAAGAGTTTTTAAGACAGTGCTAATATGAATAGTAGGTGCATAAATATAGCTGCACTCTTTGGCGCGTCGCCGATCGATAGCCTTTTACAGTCTTTCAGTCAGTTCGTATTGCCGTAAGACGTACATATATTCGATATACTCTTTGCATTCAACCGATCTTGACGGGTACAATCATAAAAACAATTGATAAAAATCAATTTATTCGGATATCTCTGTTGTATCATTCCAAGCAGCTATCGTGCCAATCTAAAAAGAAAATTGTTACGTATCCTATAATTTCTAAAAGTTTTTAAAAGTCCAGCATTTGAAAAAAAACTACTTTTTCAACTAGGAGTAAATGAAAATATATTTTTTATAAACTTGTGTAATGTGAAAGTGATATACAATTTTTAAGTAACATTTTTTTAATTATGTGTTTTTTTTATAGGATAGGGTGACAAACTAGCACACAGTCCACCTGATGGTGAGTGATTGCTGCGGCCCCTATGGGCCATTCGACATCTACATTTATCCTCGATTACAAATCAAAGTGCAGATGTGTTGTCACGCGTGAGGACTAAGATGGAATGCCTCGTTTCCAGTAAAAAGGGCCTCCGGTTCTCTACACTCACCATACGAAACACAGCAGCATTACCTACTATTTTAAGCTGGTATTCTGTGAGAGCGTGGTCCTTCCCTGGTCGAGCCGACCCATTCGTGCTACAACTATACTACTAAATATACTAGTATATAATGTAATATGATTGTGTATGTATTAATTATAATATGAAAACACAGTAGCATTTTGCTGCTATTTTACACTTTAAAGTACACCGTGCGAGCACGGTCCTTTTGTGGTCGAGGAACTGCAGCGTAGTTCATCATAATCATCATCATTACTGCCTTCCAAAAATCTATTGCTGAACACAAGTCTCACGCTTGGCGGGCGGTTTGGCAGTCGCAGTTTTTATTATAATTTTAAGTTATCAGGGAATTGACAACGCCGTTTCCCGATTAATTTCCCACTGTCGCCTCTTACGCGACACCCTCTGAAATCTGAGTACGGATATGAATGGAACTTTCACCATAGTGTTACTTATAGGTCCAAACGTTAAAATGAGTACATGTATAAAATCACACTATTTTTATAGAAGAGGGGGTAAACGAACATGCGGCTCACCTGAAGGTAAGAGACCACGAGATGATGTGGGATAGTGGATATTCTAACGCTGCTATCGCACGACACGTAATAAAATATTAATCAGTTGAATTCATTCGAATTTTTTGATAAAATTACCTATTTTATGGCCTAATGTTCTGAGACATGACACGTTAAAACTTTTTATATATTATAAAGTCATTTGTTAGTCGTTTGCGCTGAGTATTTACTTCAGTATTTCTAATATAGAGCATCATCTTTCCATACATTCTTCTTATTCTTCTTCCGTTGGCGCCACAACCCTTTGTTGGTCTTGGCCTCCTCCACAATCTTCCTCCAGTTGTCACGCTGCCTGGCTACCTTCTTCCAGCTGGTAAACTTTCTCATCTTCCTGAGATCTTCTTCCACACAGTCACACCATTGCTTTTTAGGTCTGCCTCTCGGTCTCTTTTGTTGCGGCGTCCACTTTGTCATTATTATTACGGCTCTTGTGTCCGGCATTCTTTCAAGGTGACCCGCCCATTTCAGTCGCTGCGACTTACACTACCTGACGATGTTCTCGTGCCCGATAAGTGCGTCCAGTTCATGGTTCGTGCGTTGACGAGATAGAATGAGATGAAAGAGATAGAATATGAAAAATGTAAAAGAGCGCGACGGTATCTATCACGCTCTTTTACATTTTTCATATTCTATTTCTTTCATCTTTCCATACATTACAGCCTATAAAATTCCTCTGCTGAAGACAGGCCCCCCCCCATAGATTGCCTTATACGGCAGTTTTACTATAATCAAAATTATAAAAAATTGCGCGGTTACCACCCGCTAGCTGCTTTTGGCATTGTAGTAATACATTACGTGAGCAGCACGAGTTCGATCCCCGCCGGCATCAATGAAAATTTTCATTGCAATTTTAAGTGCTGATTTACCACGTGCTCAGCGGTATAGGAAAACATCGTGAGGAAACCTGCATGCATGCAGAAATAAAATAAATATTCAAAAACAAGCCAACACACAATGGAGCACTACGGTGATGAGAGGAAGCCTGTGTCCAGTAGTGGGACGCATATAGACCGTTACTTTAAAAAGCCTCTAAAGTACAAGAAAAAACCTAGAAGAGTACGATTTTTAAAGAAAAAACAGTGATAAAATCGTATAATTTAATTGTGTGTCTTGTGCCTTGCACATGCCTTTTGTTGCGCTTTTTGTTGTGCCCTTTTAGTAAAGTGTGTATTTTCATAAATGTAAGAACCTGTGATTAGTGTAATAAGTTAAGTTTATTCTATTCCACCTATGTCTCTGGCTTTTACTGAAAACCAGAAGTTGTAGTTACCACTTTGCGGTTTCTATAACATTTCTGCTGAGTAGACGCCTTTTTAATTCTATTCCATTAAATAATTATGGTATGTTAATTTGCGTGTATGTTTGGAACTAAATAAATTATATTATTATTATTATAAAATATAGAATAAACTTAAGGTAAGAATTTCTACGAATGCGTATACTTTGCAGGTACAGACGCATCTGACAGTGACACTATTTGAAATGCACTCTTATTTAGTTTCAACGTTGCATCGACAGAAGTAGACAGCATTAGCAGTGAATGTTCTGAAATATTCATTCATATTAATTTGCCATTATACTTTTAACCATTTTACCATTACAGTCTATTAAGGATCAAATGGGTCCAACAAGGTCAAACTTGAAGATTTCCACATAGGGAGAATATTGGCCATAGTTTCCACGATTGGCAAGCGGGTTCGCAACCACAGTTTTTTTTCTAGATGTTATTAGGAAGTCGCTGCTGCCCATCTCCCGATTCGTTACCCTCTGTCTTCACTAACGACACCTACGGTATAATGTGAGTAGTAGATTTTTTACACTACCGCTACACGGAAATAACACTTATAAAGGCTATTTATAACACATTAAATATACTTTAAAATGTACTGTTTACATAAAAACTGCGAACATTTTTACGTGGTAGAGCCATGCTGCAGCTATATTAATTGTATAGTTTTAGCACGAATGGGTCGGTTCGATCAGGGAAGGACCACGCTCTCACAGAATACCAACGTCAAATAGTAGCTTAATGTTGCTGTGTTTCGTATGGTGAGTGTAGAGAACCGGAGACCCTTTTTACTGGAAAAGAGGCATTCCATCTTAGTCCTCAAGGCTGACAACGCATCTGTATTTTGTTTCGCAAACGACGATAGACGTAGATGTCGATTGGCCACAGCAATCACTTACCATCAGGTGGACTGTGTGCTCGTTTGTCAACCTATTCTTTAAAAAAAGAACATCAGAATGACAAACGATCAAACATGAAAGTGAGCAAAATATACTAGAAGTTTAGCTGTTGCTTCATCAGTTAGCACTCTAATTCTTCTAATATTTGGAAAAATTGTCTGATGGAATACGCATAACACAAAAATCAGAGTACAGATATGAATGGAATGTGCACCATAGTGATGTTTAGAGTTCCAAACGTTAAAATGGATATATGTATAAAAATCACACTATATAATTTTTCATAGAAGAGGTTTCCAGAAAATGACATCACTAATCTTTCAACCGACAGCGCCATCTAGTATCGAAACGAAGAATTATGCTTAAATTGAACTTTCAGCGCCTAGTCGATTGGCGCGCGTATTTACTTGAATATTCTGGATGTTTCGGTGATAATGTGTATTTAAAGGCGCTGCAGATGCGAGCGGGGAAGTATTGAATTTGGCGAGACAAGCGAAGCTTCGGAGCGAAATAAAGTGAATCAGTGTGGTTAATCATTAGTCTTTTAAGTTTTAATTAGTGTAAAGTGAATTAAAGTGTTAATTTTGGTAATTTAATCGGCAGTTTTCATTGTCACGAACCTCAAGCTCGTAACAGTACACGTGAGTGTACCTCACCTAGACACTGCAGTGATGCAGTATCTAGGTATATAGTGTTAAAGATTGTGGGTTAAAACGCAGTTATTATGTACAAATAATATTATGTTAAATTTAAAGCAACCGTAGCGTAGGCGAGACCTGATGATTAAGAATATGGATTACGAAACTGTTGTGAACTATTAAAAACGCAAACTTTTTAAAACTGTAGAGGTTAAAGGAAATGTTGGTAGTGTTAATAGCACTGGTATAATTTTTTTTAAAAGGACTGCCACAAATAATATGAAATTGTAATTGATACTTCTTAGTATGTACCTACCTCTTTTTACAGCCAAAATGTACGGTTGTCTCGCCCCCTTAATCTAATTTGTCGCGATCAAACGTAGATATATAAGGTCGTTACGATCTGTAAACCTTTTCTCAAATTTTTGTTTTATGGGAAACCATTTATTACATCAATAAAAAGACACTGGTTTCTTGTGAATAAATATTGTTTAGGCTGGTGTAAAAATGCATTATTAGATGTTTTATCGTTAGTAGATATTGGATTTTGTAATGATGCACGGTAAAATATTACTATATTAGAACCGAGCAAACTCTAAGCCTAGACGATTTACGTTTTCACGCTTGGCAGACGGGTGTCCAACCGCAGTTTTTTATTTTATTGTTATTTTATTGTTCTATCTATAGGTAGGATATATATAGGCCAGATGAAGATAGCTCTCATGGTTTGATTCCCTCTGTTTGCTCTTTAGACTCAATTATCATTGCGGCGGAATGGAATGTAACGGAATCGTCAGTTTCGCCGCGACTCGTAGGAAGGCCTATACGACAATCGCCGTAGGGCTGTAGAAAAGTTAGACTAGATTCCACGCCCTTCGCGCCACTTTTCCGCAAATTAAACAGACTTCGCCGACAGTAGCTACAGGAATCCTTGAGAATTCCCCGGAAGACGCGCGACTTTATATTTTGCTCCAAATCTAGTTCGCAAGTTATACAATTAAGACTCATTTTACTATGTACAATTTCATCAAGAAAATTCGGAAGCGAATTCGAAGAATCATTTCCGCAGCAGAGTAAATTGAGCCATAAGACACAACGGTTTAATATATAATATTGTTGGCGACGCGCCTATAAGAATATTTCAATTTATTAGTTAACCGATTACGAATAGCTTCTAAAAAGCAAATTATCGAGCAATAATATTCCAATAAGAAAATGCTTAATTGAATCTTAAAGAAATATCGAATTAATGATATGAAGGTCTTGGGTTCGACTCCCAGGCCGGAATAGTTTATTGTTTTCTTAGTAATATCTCTTAATAAATGCATATAGGGAATTTTTAATATATAAATTATGTTACCGGATTTGTTCCCCGGTCGAGATGATCGCTGTGCATAAGTAGAATTAATGGAAATTAATTGCATAAGTATTGTCTTATATGAGTTTGATATGTTTTGTATGAAAACAAATGCCTATTTTCTATGATTGATTTATGAAAACATTCACTTATATTGTTTGATAAGAAACATGATAACTGATAAGAATCTGATTAGAAATAGTTTTCAACGTTTGAGAATTGTGTAGAATCATTTATTCACCTAGTATTGTTGATATTAGACTTTCCATTTAACTGATAGTCGATAGCCGTGCAAAAGTTAGTTTTTCAAATAGTGTGAGATCATAGACGCACGCTAGCCACGTACTTAGGAGGCCAAATATGTAAAAATTTAAATATTTGCAATTTCAGCAATTTATGTAAAAATGACTTGTGAAACATTTCAGGTTGATTGTACGTGTAAAAGAGGTGAATTCTGTGTTATTTTTATGTGAAAATTCCTGTGAATAAGTGAAATAATGATACTTTTGTATAAGAAATTTAAAAGTGTTTTAATAGTTAAATGAATAGGGAAAATGTAAATTAAACTATTGTATTAGTTAAGATATGTATAATTTCTAGTGGAAAACATTGTTTTAACTTTCTATGTTAAATATTTAAGAAATTCCAACTTGGAACATGTGAGTAAAATAGGCATATTTTGTTAAATAAATAAAAGGTTTTTTGTGATATGAAAATGTAATGTATATCGTAGTATAGATATTTTTTGTGCTATCTTTACAAGTAAATTGTATAAATGTATGCCTTATACAAATAGAGTTATTGAGAAAACCGTGAGAGAGTGATAGAACAAATTGATGTAATTGAGTTGCGCAAGCGCACGAATGGCGCGGCTCACTTTTGCGTATAGCTCTGGGGTAGCTCAGTAAACGAGTTTTCTTGTAATTCGTTCGGGAAAAAGTTCGGGAATCGTTCGGGAAAAGTGCAAGACCAGCAGTCAATAAGAAGAAGAAAGAAAAAGTGTAGGGAAGTGATAGGGAAAAGTAATTACTCTCTCACGGAACGGTTTGAAGATAATTGCTGTTTTATTCCCAAGGAATTCTCACCTCAAATAATACAGTCCACATCGAAGAATTAAGGCGTTGGGACCGGGACGACTTCGGAAGACCCGTAATCCCCGCCTGAACCTATTTTCTAAAAAGGAAGAGGTTATCGCCCTTGTGTGTTACTCCGTTGCTGAGATCACATACGTTGTTCCCGAACCCAATGTAGGCGGTATAGGAGGCCGGATCGAGAGAAGCCTCGATTCCTCCCTTTCTCCCGTTTCTTAGTTTAACCTTTGCGCACTCTGGTTCCTTTTCAAGTGGTCCTTCGAAGCAGGATCAAGGAACCAGCTGTGGACTGCTAGTTATGGAAAAAGAAGACCTTCGGAGCCGAGTGAAGATCAGCAACCGAAGGAAGCCGGAGGATTGAGCTGAAGCAACAGGACCAAAGGCCAGAAGACCAGGTCAGCGCAGTAGGACTGGACCTGGAACTACCGGAAGAAAGAAAACCGGAATTGCGGCTTGGGGCGTGTGCTCGCATGGGGCACGTATCGCAGCCAGGCGCAGGTGCCTTGTGAAGGCGCTCATCGTGGCCAAGCAGGGCTTGGCATTTTTCCTGTCGGGCAAGCGTGCTCGGCATTTCCTGTGTGACGACCGTATCCGGCATTTCCTGTCGGACGACCGTGTCCGGCATTTCTTGTCGGGTCATCAGGGGGTGCAAGAAGAAGAAGCATCCACCGCTGCTGCTGCCAGGCGAGGGTGCTCGTGGGTACCTGACTGCATCGCGGCCGGAGGAGGGCGCCTGGACGAGGCGTCACTGGCGACTGGGCGACGAAGCGCAGCATACATGCCGACCACCTAACGGTGCCAAACGGTCGGGCTCTGGCACAACACCTTCGGGTGGAGCAGTTCTCTCGAGCGAGACTGCGCTTGCACTACCGCTCGACTGTTTCGTCATATTCCTTGGCGGGACAGTTCCTAAACCTTTCCTCCATTCCATTCCTGCACGACTCCATCCCTGGACGGCTCACCTCGGTAGGCCCCGTTCAGGATTGATAGGGCTGATAGGGCTGTTAGGGTGGTAGTAAGGTTTTAGGGTTGGGAGATAAAGGGGGGGAGGGGTAGTGGGGTTAGATTGGGATGTAGAAGGGTTGTAGGTAAGGGGTTGTAGGGACAGTTAGGGACCGTAGGCCAACAATCACCTTCCTACAAGATGAAGAAGGCACAAGACCAGACAGAGAGGAGCAAAGGAAGCAGGACAAGAACAGGGCTCACAAGAAAGGCTAAAGAGGCGGAATCATCTGGAGCGACCACAGCTACTGCTTCGAGTGGAACAACTCCTTCAAGTGGAGCCACCACCGATACGTCCACATGCACGTGGGACTCAGGGACGTCCATGGCAACGACAAGCAACAGGACGGACACCAGTGGTACGCAGGCCAGCACCGCACAACAATCCGTTATATCCAGGAGTGAAACGGTAGTCGAAAAAGTAGGTCAAAGGACCGAAGAAGCGGCATCGTCAAGGACAGTAATCGGGCACACTAGTGACAAAGGGTCTCAGAGAGGTAGTAGGTCATCGCGATTGGCGAGGCTGAAAGCCGAATTAGAGGCGCGGATTAAATTCGAACGCTCAGAGCTCGAACGAGCATAGGCAGCTGCTACCTTAGCCAAGTCTCAATTGGAGTTGGCACGACTCAACCGAGAAGAGGAGATCGACTCGAGTGAGGATGATGAAGAGCGAAATACTCAGGTGGAACCTTTCGTAAGGAGTTGGGTTCAACAGACCATAATGAGCGCGCCGGTTAGTGTAACACAACCCGACATTACCGATAAGGAAGCGTGTAAAGGATCACGCCGCAAAGGGGCGGAGATCGAGCGCAACCAAGGAAATGCACAGAAAACACACGCGAGTGAGGTGTCAGAATTGACCGAAGCGATTGTGAGTGCAATAAAGATAGCGGGAAAAGATAAGTCTTCCCAGCTTCACTTCCTCCAGGAATTACCGGTGTTCGATGGAGACCCGGGTGAATGGATAATTTTCAAAACGGTGTTTGAAGACACGAGAAGCCAATTTTCAGGGGTGCAAAATGTTGCACGCTTTAGGAGGGCATTAAAGGGCACCGCTAAAGAGGCGGTAAAGTCGCTGTTGTTTACCTTGTGCGAACCTGAAGAAATAATGAACGCTCTCGAAAGAAGATTTGGTAGGGTTGAGATGCTCATTCTAGCCGAAATTGAGAATGTAATCCTATATTCCGGCAATCTTCTGCCAATCTTGGCAGAATAAAGGATGAGGAAAGGAATATAGGATCTTTTGCAAGTCGTATTACGAACGTGGTTGCCACAATACAAGCGTTGAATCAACCACAGTATTTATACTCACCGGAGTTAGTGAGCAGTATAGTGGAGAAACTTGGAACTATGATTAAATTTAAATGGTTTGAATATCGAGCTCAGCATCCTTTGGAGCCAGAGTTACAGAAGATGGCCAAGTTTTTAAATTTATTGAGTGAACAATTTGGAACGTCCTTAAGCAATGAAAATGTGCCTGAAAAACGGAAGCGTCCTGAATTCAGGAAGCAAACTGTATACACCGCAAAGGGGTCTGTACGCAACCGTGCTAAGAGCGAGCGCTATGAGCGCCGAAGTAATAGGAGCGAGCATCTAGAACGCCGAAATAATAAAGGGCACAACCGACAAGTGGTTATGATAACCCAGGATAAGCCTGTAAGTCGGGTAACACATAAGTGTGTTATATGCAACAAGGAACACTCTATAGTGAGTTGTTACAAGTTTAAGGACATGAATAATCGCGAGAAATGGGACGCGGTTAAAAAAGCGAAAGTATGTTTTCAATGTTTGTTACCTAACCATAGGAGGTTAGAGTGCAGAGCGAAAAAATGTGGTGTAGAATGTCACATCATCGGATGCTACACCGATACCCCAATGAAAATACCTCGCCGCAAGGGGACGAGGGGGGTAAAGAGGCTCAAATTACAACTGTTAGTACAGTGAATGCACTGGCATGTGCATACTTAAAGATCCTACCGGTCGAGTTGTATGGACCTAGAGGAAAGGTCAAGACAACAGCTCTTCTGGATGAGGGATCGACCATGACACTCATAGAGGAGTGGATGGCTCAGAAGTTAGCGCCTCGCGAACGTAAAGAAGAATTACGTATTGAAGCCGTGGGAGGTAAGCGAATTAACGACGACAGTTCGTATCGCTTAAACGTTAAGATAAAAGGCATTTACTCGAACGATTTAGAGGAGATAAGTGTACAAACAATTAAGTCACTTAACCTTTTTCCGCAGTCAGTGAGCCGAGAATTATTGCAATGGTGTTCTCATTTGACACCGATTAAGGACGAGTTGATTTATGAGAGGTCCAAACCTACCATATTAATTGGCCAGGACAATATGGCATCTCATAGTTACTCGTGAATTAATTTCAGGAGGTAAGAACCTACCTGTAGCATCGCTCACCAAACTTGGATGGGTTTTACATGGTCACATATCGGGTGGCATCAAACCAATCAAGATTGTTAACCACATTTTCACCAAGAAGGAGGAGGACATGGATAAGTTAATCAAGGATTATTTTAGTTTGGAATCTCTGGGAATGTCTGCGCGAAAGCCCGCGAACGACCCAGAAGAACGAGCTTTAAATATTTTGAGCAAAACGGTACGTCGTATACCTAATAATAGGTACGAGGCTGCTTTGTTATGGCGCACAGATAATGAGTGCATGCCGTCGAATAGAGCGCAGGTTGAAAGTCGCCTGTTTAATATCGAAAAGAAGCTCGACAAAAATAGCGAGTTGAAAAAGGAATATGAGAAGCAAATTGAAAATCTCATCGTTAACGGTTATGCAGAGAAAGCGAACCATATTTCCATTTCCCCACGCACGTGGTATCTTCCTCACTTCGCAGTGACTCACCCACAAAAAAGAAAATAAGAATAGTTTTCGACGCTGCCGCTAGGACGGGCGGACGTTGTCTCAATGATGCATTGTTAACCGGACCGGACTTATTGAAGTCGTTGTTTGGAGTTCTGCTACGATTCAGAGAAGGAAGCGTGGCAGTGATGGCAGACATTAAAGAAATGTTCCTGCAAGTGAAAATCCGGGAAGAAGACAGGGATAGCCTTCGATTCTTATGGCGGCACAATCGTGACGCGCCACCGGAAGAGTATAGAATGACGTCACTCATATTTGGAGCGGCATCATCACCATGCATCGCTATGTACGTGAAGAATAGAAATGCGCAGGACAACACACATATCTATCCAGAAGCAGCTTCCGCTACGGAAAGCAATTTTTATATGGATGACTATCTATAGGCATTTCCCGACGTGACGACGGCCGAAAGGATAGTAAACGATATGTATGAATTACATAAACGTGCTTCTTTCCAACTGAGGGGATGGTCTAGCAACCGACCCGAAGTTTTATGTAAAATGGAAAATAAATATAAGAGCGACAGTGCTTCGCTGGGAGATAAAGAGCACACAGAGCGCACTTTAGGTTTGATTTGGAATATCAAACGTGACATAATAAGTTTCTCCATAAGTCTTCGTAACACACCGGAAGAAGTGATGGAAGGTTTACGACCGCCTACGAAGAGGGAGATAACTAGCGCTGTGATGTCGGTCTTCGATCCTTTGGGACTCGCATCACCCATAACGATTCAAGGGAAGTCGCTGATCCAGCAAGTATGGAGGACAGGCATCTCTTGGGATGAAGAAGTTACACACGAATTACACGTGTTATTTTGTAAATGGATATCGGAAGTGAACTAATTAGGTAATTTAGAAGTCCCTAGACCCATTGCTGAAGGCGTCGGCAAGGGAGAATTACACACCTTCACGGATGCTAGTGAAAAAGCATACGCTGCCGCGGTGTATTACGTCACCACGGACGAGCTGGGAGAGAGGCGGATTACGCTGATCGCCGCAAAGGCAAGAGTAGCGCCGCTGAAACCAATTTCTATTCCAAGGCTTGAATTGCAAGCAGCTCTTATGGGCAGCAGACTAGCTGCATCAGTTAGTGAAGAGAGCAAGTACGAGATATCCGAGAGAGTATTTTGGACGGACTCAAGTACAGTGTTAGCGTGGATTAAGTCAGATCCTCGCGCTTTTAAACCATTCGTTGCTCATCGATTGGCTGAGATCGAAGATCACAGTAAACCATGTGAATGGCGATGGGTTCCAACGTCACAAAACGTGGCAGACGACGCCACTAGATTATCCTTCCACCTTCGATGTAAGTCATCGCTGGTTTCAAGGACCTGAATTCCTCAGGAAAAGTCCTGATTTATGGCCCAAACAAGTGGACACCATAAATAGCTTAGAAACAGGTGAAGAAAAATCGCCAAAAGGCGTAAATGCGCTGAGAAAGCAAGAACCGTTAAGTCTACCCGACTACGAACGATTTAGCAGCTTTAAGAAATTCCTTGGGGCAACTACACGTACCTTACAAGCGATAGAAAAATTCAAGAGTTTAAGAAAGTCGGTTAAAGGACCCGACAACGCAGCCGAAAAGTCGGTTATGTGTTCCAACGAAGTTTTAGCAAAGTCGGTTAAAGGTCCCGATAGCGCGTTGGACATAGCGCTCTTGAAAAAAGCTGAATTATTAATTTGGAAGTTCGTTCAAGACGAGTGTTTTCATTTGGAAATAAAATGCTTGAAAGCAGGCAAAAGCGTTGAAAGAAGTAGATAACTTATTCCGTTTAAATGACCGAGGAAAGTAGAAAACCTGTCGTATTAGACGGTAAACACGAAATCGTTAAAATGATGATTAGAGAAGTTCATCATCATTTTGGACATGCCAATCACCAGACGGTGATGAATGAAGTGAACCAAAAATTTTATGTCTTGAACCTGCGTAATGTAGTACGAAGTGTGTCACATCACTGTCAGTGGTGCAGGACATACAGGTCAAAGCCGCAGAACGTGCCACAAGGAAATCATCCTCTGGAGAGAATAGCTCACAATGAACCACCTTTTACATGCTCAGCCGTGGATTATTTCAGACCTATGAGTGTGACTATAGGAAGGCGACACGAAAAACGCTGGGGCGTTTTATTTACGTGTCTGACCATCAGAGCAGTACATCTGGAATTAGCAGCCTTGATAATAAGAATATAATGGCATTGAGGCGATTTATCGCCAGAAGAGGAAAACCAGCCATTATATACAGCGATAACGGGACAAATTTCAAAGCTGCGAATAAATAATTATTGAAAGCATGCGAAGAATGCTATGAGGGCATGAAAAATGAGTCATTTAAAAAATATATTAAATGGAAATTTATACCTCCGGGAGCACCGCACATGGGTGGCGCCTGGGAAAGGTTAGTAAGATCAATTTTGCGTTGACCGCTACGCTCAAAGAAAGGAGCCCGCGAGAGGAGGTTCTGCATACGTTGCTTTTAGAAGCAGAGCATACTGTGAATTCCAGACCTCTGGTAACATTCAGTATGGTTAGTCCTGAAGAGGGTTTGACATCCAATCATTTTCTTCTGGGACGCTCATGTGGTGATCGACCACCAGGATTATTTTTAGAGCAACATCTGACGGGTCAACTCAATTGGAAATCTGCACAGAGGTTAGCCAACCATTTTTGGACAAGATGGCTAAAAGAATACATGCCTACTTTAATACCTCGAACAGGTAATAACGGAAAGTTTATGGAGCCTAAAGAAGGTGATATTGTCTTGATAATAGATCATTCGTTGCCACGAAATACGTGGCCGAAAGGCAAGATTAGTAGGACGCTACCGGGACCAGACGGTCACACCAGAGTGGTTGACGTCATTACTAGCACAGGTATCTTGAGGAGACCTACATCCAGAATAATAGTCCTGGTACCCGCGACGCCTCCCAAATAATGGTGCTGATGCACGGCGGGAGAGATTGTTGGCGACGCGCCTATAAGAATATTTCAATTTATTAGTTAACCGATTACGAATAGCTTCTAAAAAGCAAATTATCGAGCAATAATATTCCAATAAGAAAATGCTTAGTTGAATCTTAAAGAAATATCGAATTAATGATATGAAGGTCTTGGGTTCGACTCCCAGGCCGGAATAGTTTATTGTTTTCTTAGTAATATCTCTTAATAAATGCATATAGGGAATTTTTAAGATATAAATTATGTTACCGGATTTGTTCCCCGGTCGAGATGATCGCTGTGCATAAGTAGAATTAATGGAAATTAATTGCATAAGTATTGTCTTATATGAGTTTGATATGTTTTGTATGAAAACAAATGCCTATTTTCTATGATTGATTTACGAAAACATTCACTTATATTGTTTGATAAGAAACATGATAACTGATAAGAATCTGATTAGAAATAGTTTTCAACGTTTGAGAATTGTGTAGAATCATTTATTCACCTAGTATTGTTGATATTAGACTTTCCATTTTTACTGATAGTCGATAGCCGTGCAAAAGTTAGTTGTTCAAATAGTGTGAGATCATAGACGCACGCTAGCCACGTACTTAGGAGGCCAAATATGTAGAAATTTAAATATTTACAATTTATGTAAAAATGACTTGTGAAACATTTCAGATTGATTGTACGTGTAAAAGAGGTGAATTCTGTGTTATTTTTATGTGAAAATTCCTGTGAATAAGTGAAATAATGATAGTTTTGTATAAGAAATTTAAAAGTGTTTTAATAGTGAAATGAATAGAGAAAATGTAAATTAAACTATTGTATTAGTTAAGATATGTATAATTTTAAGTGGAAAACATTGTTTAACTTTCTATGTTAAATGTTTAAGAAATTTCAACTTTGAACATGTGAGTAAAATAGGCATATTTTGTTAAATAAATAAAAGGTTTTTTGTGATATGAAAATGTAATGTATATCGTAGTATAGATATTTTTTGTGCTATCTTTACAAGTAAATTGTATAAATGTATGTCTTATACAAATAAAGTTATTGAGAAAACCGTGAGAGAGTGATAGAACAAATTGATGTAATTGAGTTGCGCAAGCGCACGAATGGCGCGGCTCACTTTCGCGTATAGCTCTGGGGTAGCTCAGTAAACGAGTTTTCTTGCAATTCGTATCGATCAAGGATTTCCTAGGTGTGCGTTGTTTGTAGTTAGCAGTGGCTGCAAATGACCGCCCGTACGATATACTCCGCCGAACGTTGAGTCCCGTGATTCCGTGAGGCGTCGAGGTCACCGGCCCCTAGGTGATTCTTGGCACTTTATGCATTCCGTGCATTCCGTGCCCAGTCGCACATCAAAGTGCCACCTCCGCACTTCCCCCAACCCTTTTGCTATAAAAGGGGTAGGCAGTGCCCAAAGTGACTACGCCAACTTAGTTATATCCAGTGCCCAAAGTGACTACGCCAACTTAGTTATATCCTCCATCCGCGTCGCGCATTACTGCCGATCGGCTGGAAACAGACAGGGCCGTTAGGTTAGATTACTGACTCACTAGGTAGGTTCACCATGTCCTATAAGGACAACGACAAGGGGGAGCCACCACCTAGATCCAGGAAACCACCGGATTGATCAGGTATTTTGGACAGACCGATAGCTTGCCGTGATATCTTTTATCCGGAGAGGACTCGAGTAGTGTCTTCCTACTTGCAGATCCCTACCAGGAAACCCTCATCTCCAGGCAAGGAGCCCGCACCGAGGACCGCGTTCTCGCCCATCGTACCTGAAGGTACGACTGGGCTAGAACCGTTCCCCCAACAACAGCGGGCTAAGAAGTCGTGGAGAAGGCACACTCCACCCGAGACTGCAGCATCACTTCAGGAAAAGAGGCAATGCTTCGGATCCTCTAACTCCTCGGAATACTCGACATCCGAGGAGGAACAAGACCAACCAAAACGACCAATAAGGAGATCACCACCTAAGTCGCCATCGCCGAACAAACCCACCCCACCTAGATCAGAGGAACACCACTCCAGCATGGATGCTGTCGATCTAGAGCAGGGAGGAGAAGGGTCGTACGGGTGGAGTGCAACAACCTACGCGACCTTAGCACCCAACACATCGGTTGGACACTCACCGTCCGCGTCTCCCAAGAAGACAACCGTAAATCCGTCCGGGCTTCCGCAAGATTATGGCCAACGACCATCTACTAGCTACGCCCACATGGTAGCTGCACCAGCAGTACCGCGACCACAACCGGCGGCAGCGCCTTCTGATAAGCCTGCCGACCAGGAGAAAGCCAGATACCCGCCCATAGTGGCTGAATGCCTCCCGGATTGGACGAGGCATTTTAAGGAGCTCAACAGAATGTTGGGCCGCCCATTGAATGCCCGTCCGTTCGGGAGGGGAGTACGTTTTACACCTCAGAGTGCCATTGAATTTCGGACCGTTCAACGCTACATGGTTGAACTTTTCAAGGAGATACCAAACCTGTCGTGGTACTGCTATACCCCGGATGAAGACAAGCCCACCAAAGTGGGCATCCGGGGCCTACTAATGGGCACAGACTCCAGTACAATAGAGGAGGCCATAAAGGCAAAGGGCTTCCCGGTCAAGTACGTGAAGGCGATTCCACCGCTAAGGGGCAGATCTGGATGTGTCTATTTCGCCCAATTTGACCACCTGAGCCTGGAGCAGCTCAAAGACCTATACAAAATTGACGAACTACTCTTCATGAGAGGAGTAGTCATTGAGGCCTGGCAAAGTAAAGCAGGACCGGCCCAATGCCACCGCTGCCAGGCCTTCGGACACGCCTCAGCTAATTGCTTCAGGCCGGTGAAGTGCATACGCTGCGCCGGGGAGCATATAGCGAGCCTTTGCCCTCGGGGTAGGGAAGAGGAACCCACGTGTGCCAATTGTGGCAAGAATCATACAGCCAATGACCGCCGCTGTCCAGTCCTGAGGAGGACTGCTCGGAGGCAGGGGATCACCTTACCGGGGCTACTCCCGGAGGAAACGAAAAGGATCCCCCAGAGTCGCCCAAAAGCCGTCACCATCCAGAAAGACGGATGGGCTACCATTACGGGGAAGGGCAGACAACCAGAACCCCCCCCCCACCCGTATCACACAAGGAAACGGTGGAACTCGCAGAGGTAAGGGCAACCACCGGAGCGACTCTGCAGCCCCCCGCCAACCCTGCCACAGAACGGCAACCCTCTAAAAAGAGGAGGCGGGAGAGAAGCAGGAAGAAGTCGCAGCCTCCTCGGGCTGTTACCTCTACCCCGACACCAGAACCAGCAGCCTCACAGGCGCAGGCTACACAGGAGACCACCGAAAAGGGCGTGGTTAGAGTGCAAGAAAGGGCTCTACCCGAAGATAGGGCCCGCTCTATACACAGAGCGCGCTCTACCCAGAAGCTAAGACAGCAAGAAGACCAACGCCCGAGACCAGTGCCAACGCCTTCATATAGGAGGCCATCGACTGCTGGCCTCGAAACAGCTGATGCAATCCAGCGTTTAGTTGGTATTGCCATCGAGGTCGGCACACAAGTCCTGGCTGATATTAGAGCCGGGACAGACCCAGTTACAGCGATTATGAAGGCGCTGGCAAACCTCCTGGCCAGGCATTACGGAGGGGAGTAACCTGCGCCTCATGTACTGGAACCCGGACGGAGTACAGCAGAAGCTGCATGAACTCCGCACTATCGCCCAGCAACAGGACATACATATCATACTGCTGGGCGAAACAAAACTAAATCCTAAGACGCACATAAAGCTGCCGAACTTCCACATTTACAGAAGGGACGAGGTCACTTCTCAAGGGGCCGCCTACAGAGGGACGGCGGTTCTAGTGAGGAGGGACATCGTCCATCAAGAGCTGGAGCTACCATCTTACCAGTCTATGCGCTCTATCGGCATAAGAATGGAGGCGGCGGGCGAGGAACTAAGGATATATGCAGCATACCGCCCGCCAGGGACTCCATTCTGCTCCTCAGATATCCGGACGGTGATGGAAGGTGATACACCCACAATCATCGCCGAGGACCTGAACGCTAAACACCCGGCGTGGGGGTCCAGAGTGATCACCCCGCCGGGTCTTGAACTATATGAAGATGCAGAAAAGAATCTGTACGACGTTTTAGGTCCCGAGGAACCAACACACGTTCCTACCGACCCACGGAGGCACCCGGATGTATTAGACATCGTGCTCACTAGGAACGTCAACTATCCGATAGTGGTAGAAGTGCTGTACGACCTCCCCTCACAGCACCTGGCCTTGGCCTAAAGGCGGTGACTACGCCACCCAGAGCGTTTAAAACTCGTGTCGACTGGAGGCTCTACTATCAACACCTTCAGCAGAGACCTCCAGCACATTAGCCAATAAGCACAGCGGACGACGTAGAGGCCGCTGCTACTAGAATTACCAAGAATATCAAGGAGGCCCTCCACGCGGCCTCTACGATCGTCCCGATCACAGCAAGGCGAGACGATCTGCCGCGTGAGATAAGCGTGCAGATCAAGCAAAAGAGCGCTGAGAAAGCTCTGGGCGCGTACTCGCTGTCCCAGATTAAAGACACAGCTAAACACCTTATCGCAGGAACTGTCGGTTGCAGTCCAGGCCTTCAGAGGGGAGGCCTGGGATCGGCGCATCTGGAAGGCGGTCGCGTATGATGCGTCGCTCTACAAACTGAACCGGCAGTTGACCAAAACCAAACCCGTTTGCCCGCTGAACAACAATGCGGGCAAACGCTGCTACGATGCCAAGGGCAGAGCGGATATCCTAGTCGAGCACTTCGAGGAGCAATTTATGCTGAACCCAGCAAGTGCGGAGTTCATGGAGCTTCATGCCCGGAAGGAAAGTCGCGTACAGGAGTTCCTGTCGTCGACCGCGCCGCCTCTTGCAGGAGACTGGTTCATCTCCCCCGCTGAACTGCGGAGGACAGTAACCTGCCTGCAACCGAGGAAGGCGCCGGGGCACGATGGGATTACCAACGCTGCACTCCGACAGCTGCCAATAGAGTCCTAGTAGAGCTTGGTCGACTCTACAATGGGATATTGCGGACATCCCACTTCCCGGAGGACTGGAAAAAAGGCAAAGTGATCGTCTTGCCGAAACCCGGGAAGGACAGGCGTAGAGCTGCCAGCTACAGGCCGATCACGCTATTACCGCACATAGCTAAACTGTTTGAAAGACTGCTGCTGAGACGTCTCCGTCCGTGCATCCAACTTCGGGCGGAGCAGCACGGATTCAGGAGGGGTCACTCCACAGTCACACAACTGACTAGAGTGCTGCACCTGCTTGCGGCTGAGTACAATCGTGGCCGCATATCGTTGGGCGTCTTTCTCGATATCGAGAAGGCGTTCGACCGGGTGTGGCACATAGGATTATTATACAAGCAGGAAGAACAGACCAGTGTCCCTCCTGCTATGTTGCGGTTAATGGCGTCTTTCCTGGAAGACAGGAAGTTCTACGTCTGCGTAGAGGACGCCAAGTCCGCAACAAGAACCATCAGAGCCGGCGTTCCACAGGGCAGCTGTTTATCTCCAGTCCTGTACGCGGCTTATACCAATGATATACCTACACTGGCAGGAAGGCTTCAAGAGTGGGAGGACGACGTTGAGCTGGCGCTATATGCGGACGATAGCGCCTATTTCACCTCATCCAGAAGAGCCCACATAGCCACTGTCAAGATGCAGCGTCTGCTGGACCTGCTGCCACCATGGCTGGTTGAGTGGAGGATGGTCGTCAACGTTGGTAAGACGACCGCTCTGCTCACTCGCCGTCTCAGGAAATTTCCGCCTCCACTGACCCTCAACGGCCAGAAGATTGCGTACCAGAAGGCCGTAACCTACCTTGGGTGCAGGATCGACAGGACGCTGCGCATGACCGCGCACGTCGACTTCGTCGTCCGCAGGGCCCGATGTGCGCGGGCGACGCTCTTGCCGGTCCTGGCATCCAAGTTGCCGACAAGAACCAAGCTCCGGATATACAAGATATATATCCGGACCATCATTACCAACGCTGCTCCGGCCTGGTACGCACTTCTGAGCGACCCTCTGAGGCGGCGACTGTAGGCCCAGCAGAACCTGACATTAAGGACGATCGTCGGAGCAGGTCGCTACGTCCGGAACGACGTAATAGCGGCCGACTTGAAGGTCAAGAACATCACCGACTTCATGGCCCGACTAGCGCGCGGCATGTTCGACCGCGCCGACAACGGGCCACATGAACACCTCAACGGCTTTGCGCCGTTGCACACCCGGCCACCGGACGGGCGACCTCTTCCAAGAGAACTCCTCTCTATATGTGATTAGAGAGTTGAGTAACAACCCACAATGCCGCTGAAAGGCCAACCCAGACTTTATCAGACAACCTCCTTTTTCCGTAGTCGGACAACTACGGAAAAACATTTTACCACCTTGGAAAAATCCGCCTAATTCTAACTAGCCTTATAGGCTACAAGGACTGTCCCATAGTCATGGGATATGAGGAATACCCGGGCAATGGGGGACACCCCGGGGCCCGATACCTGCATTGTCCCCCGGGGCATTGTAGACGACAACACGATTGCAATTCGTTTGGGAAAAAGTTCGGGAATCGTTCGGGAAAAGTGCAAGACCAGCAGTCAATAAGAAGAAGAAAGAAAAAGTGTAGGGAAGTGATAGGGAAAAGTAATTACTCACTCACGGAACGGTTTGTTTTATTCCCAAGGAATTCTCCCCTCAAATAATACAGTCCACATCGAAGAATTAAGGCGTTGGGACCGGGACGACTTCGGAAGACCCGTAATCCCCGCCTGAACCTATTTTCTGAAAAGGAAGAGGTTATCGCCCTTGTGTGTTACTCCGTTGCGGAGATCACATACGTTGTTCCCGAACCCAACGTAGGCGTTATAGGAGGCCGGATCGAGAGAAGCCTCGATTCCTCCCTTCTGTTTCTTAGTTTAACCTTTGCGCACTCTGGTTCCTTTTCAACTATGGTTTAGTGGATTCTCGCCATTACACGACGAATAATATTTAATATAGCGCGTCACGTTAAATATAATGTAATATATTTGAAAATAATAATTTATTTAAACGCCCCAACACTAACACGGTTATCTTCTTTGATGGTATTAGCATAAAGTACTTTTTATTTTGACAATAATGTACTGAGCATACCTTTATTGACAGGCAGATTTTGTAAAAAAATTTATTTGCTTAGTCTATAAATTTCAATCAGTGTCAAGCTTCATACACAATAACACTAAAATTGTATTCGAAAACAATGGCAATATATTTACGAGTACATATTTTAATACAACTTTACAAATATTCGTACGTCCATATGACAAAACATTTTCTCGAAACAATGACGTTCATTCAATAGAGAGACATTGTACACGAAGCGCATCCATCTTCGTCTATTTTGTAGGAAATGTCTATTTGGGAACTTGTTTTGTAGAAACTTGATGTTCTTGACATTCATAACAAATAATTTTAAGAATATACACATCTCATTTTGTCATAAAAATTTCATATGTTGAGAATAAAAAAAAACTGTTCTAGTTATATCAATACGTGGAAACATTTTTGAAATTAAATTAAAAAAATATTGTTTTTGTAATAATTCTCGCCCTAACGAATTATCTTGCGGTTTCTGTCAAACGACAATTCAATAATTTTTTTATAGAATGAGAGTGATAGATGAGCATATAGTCCACCTGATGGTAAGTGGATGCTGTGGCCCATAGACATCTACTGCTATTCTCAATTAAGAATCAATATGCAAATGCGTTGTCAATCCTGAGGACTAAATCATATAATGTGTGCCTTGTTTCCAGTGAAATGGGTCTCCAGTTTCTCTACACTCACCATACATTCAACACAGCAGTCTCACTGTTTTTATGGAGTGTGGTTTAGAAGCTCTACGTACTAAAGTAACCTTACGGTCGGACCGTAAGGTTATTTTTTGACTAAATATGAATATACTTGATTACTAGAACTAGAATATTGAAATTAAAAATTATTGTAAATGATCCGCTATATCCAGAAGTCTATTCCTCCTATATTTACACGTCGTTATACCGTACCGGTTCGGCGGTATTGTCAACTATACGAGTTCAGAATGGGTATTAAATTTGTCTGGATAGCTCAATGGTAATAGTTGTTATTAAGTGCAGTACTCGTAGTACGGTAACTACATTAACATGGTAATTTGAAATTTCGTATTCTTTGAATTATTGTAATATTTAATCAAATATTTTTGTAGTACCTAATTATTAAGAAATTAGGATTTTAATAGAAAAAAAAATTATTCAAATGTTGCTATAAATCCCTTTGATATCTGTCAAGTCGACGTGCGGTCTGCATCTTTCCCATTTTCTTTTCCATTAGCGACCGGTTATTACAGTAGAACAGCTTCACTTTGCAGCCAGGGTTAGTGTCATAAATAGCTAGATTTTGTTGGCTGCTAACAATTTTTTAATTTTATTGTTGTGTCATAAAAATATAATGTCTCTATTCTTATGTTTATTAGTTTACATGCTTCAATCCTTCATTGATAAAACTGTTACTTTGAAAAAAAAGTTATATGTTTGTTGCTGGTACCTTTCAGGAAGGTTTTTTCTTAACTAAAGGTAAGGTAGAAACTGTTACTATCTATCTTTATTTATTCTTTCTAAAGTTCTATTTTACTTAAAGACTAGCTTTCCTTCCGATTTTGTACATGTATAATTTCAAAATACCTGCAGATATACAATAATTCTATTATTTTATCAGTTTATCAATTTCACAAAAATAGTCCCTACTTTTCGCATAAAATTTAGCCTCGCTATATTTGTCCTCCATCTGTTTTTGAAGTTTTATCATAATCTTTTCAGCAATTTCAAAGATATGTCCCGACAGATTTTTTAAATATGTTTATTTATGCTTTAAAAGCGTGTTAGGGGTAAATGAATTGATCTATGACCATCGACATCAAAGGCTACTTCTTAGTTAAAACTTGAAATACTTTTTTTTCTAATTGTTGCCTAGCATTTGACGTTATGAAATGAGTAACTAGCGTTGACTCTCTCGTTCTTCTAGTGGTGGTAAGTGTGACTGGCAAGTAATTTTCATAGGAGTCAGAAATTTGGTGGTGTTTATAAACGTGCCTCGGAAAGCACGAAAAGCCATTGGTCCTTCGCCTGATCTCTTTCCAGTTGCATCGGAATGCCGTCATATCTGACTGTGAGTGGTGGAATAGAGTACACCTCTATTCCATCACTCTCACACTCTCACAGTTCTGACACACTCGTGCACTATAATCCTGTCTTACGCAGACTTTAGCCACCGTAACCGAAATGCGGTCTGGAGCACATTATTATTATTTATTTCCCTTACATTATCCCTTGACTAGTTTTTTGCATAGTGTCCTTTGATAAACATACAGGAACGCAGGACGGTGATAGAGATATAGCGATATAACCATCTCAATTATTAGTATCACATTTCTGCATTAGCCTCTTTATGAGTTCACGGCTGGACTCTACCGTTATATGAGGGATACCTGTCTTAAATGTTATGCCTGGCTGGAAAAGTGATAATCACAATGCGCACATTCAAATTTGCTGCTATACATCACCGGCATGGTTATTTACATCTGTCGTAAACGATATAAAATAATGACGGCAAACGAGCACATAGTCCACCTGATAATAAGTAGATGCTAAAACCTTTAGATATCTACACCTATCATCGATCAAGAATGTAAATGCGTTGATAACTCTGAGGACCAAGATGTAATATCTAGTTACCACTAAAAGGTTCACCAGTTCTATATACCCACCAAACGAAACACAGTAGCATTTGTATCCATTTTTCCCACACTCGCCTCTTACGGTAGCCACAGATATTTATCAAACATATTC
Organism: Parnassius smintheus behrii; assembly: GCA_036936625.1. Classification (NCBI taxonomy): domain Eukaryota; kingdom Metazoa; phylum Arthropoda; class Insecta; order Lepidoptera; family Papilionidae; genus Parnassius; species Parnassius smintheus. The sequence continues at coordinate 22,491,300 of JAUPFT010000010.1, read as the reverse complement.
ATCGTAATCATTATCATCACCATCATTTTAATTTAATTTAATAAATGATATAATAGACTGAAGGTATGTACTTCCATTCCAGTAAAAATTATACAGTCGTATGTATATATAAATTGTATTCCTATTCGATATTCCATGTATTTTTTAAATATTGTTGATCGGTGTTAAAATCTTGTTTATGAAGTTAAGATAGCGGGATTATTCGTTCTTAAATCCAATCTACTTAGGTCATGATTGATAGCTGGCTTTAGGGATCAGAATATTGAGAAGAACTGTCTCCTTCTGGCCAGACCCTTTTAAATTACTGTTGTTTTTAACCGTTGTTTAAGACGCTCACTTGATTTATGGAAGTAAAATATACTTTAGTATACGTACTTAATGTTGTTAAGTTTTGGCAATGTGCGAAATACCATTGTTACTATCTGCTAATATCGTGGCTAATATTCGAAACAACCCTAGTGTACACTAGTATACTCCTATGTTTTTATAAGAGTGACAAACGTAGCTCACCTGTTTGCCCATAGACATCAACATCTATCCAACATTAAGAATCAAAATGCTGATGCGTTGGTCCCCGAATGCGAATATAATAATGCTTCGTTATCAATAAAAAGGGTCTCTCCAGTTCTGAGTGTTTACCATACGAAACACAGCATTATGGAGGTATTCAGCGCGAACGCGGTCTTTTTCAAAAATTATGTTTGCGAAATGGGTGCTATCTTTCTTTAACGGCGGTTATCTTTACTTACTATAAAAGGTTGTAAGTTCGAGTAACCCTCACAAGCCTATTAGTTGAATTCCCATACATTTGAGAGGTTATACAAAATTACTCGAATTTTTAATAAGAGGAGCGTGTAGGGTAAAATAAAACTATAAAAAGGTTTGGTTATGTAAACATATTTTCCGTAAGTCAGATAGTTTATAAAACTATACATTATTAATGATGTTTTGTATTAATTTTGAAGATGTTATTGATATACATAAAATATACGTTATTACAAATAACCGACAATAAATTCAAAATATGCAAAATACTTACCACGATATTATCATAAGTTTTCTTTTTCTACTATAGGAAACCTGTGGGAAGTAAAAAGATGATTTTGTGTTTTGTCCACAGCACAATAGACTGGATACTGATCACACATCGTGCAAAAAATTTTAAAATATTGAATTGTAGTAGTAAACATCTTACAAAGAATCTTTACATACATAGTAGCGAAGAAATATCTACAAACGAAAATAAAATACCTTGAACTGATAATAACGACATTTAAGCAGATAATAATAAATAGTAAATCCAATCTAAAGCTATGAAGAACATTTGAAAGAAAATATTTTCAACATGAAAGAAGTTGACAACAAAATGTCATAATTTTCTTCTTTTGATTCGTGGCTTCTCTTAATAGAATTTTGCTAATATTTAATAATTTAATTTAAACAATTAAGTTGACAAGTGTTGTTGTGTTGTAACATAATTGTTCAAACTTTGGCGTAATATATATTATGTTATCTTATTATTCTAAGATGCAAATCAAAAGAAGTTAAACACAGACATAACATTTTAAGTTTCTTCCGATATAATCGTATTATTGATCAATTTTTAAAATGGCAATCTACGTGAAGGAAAGAAACAGCGATATTTATTTCTCGCTTTATAACAATATTATGATTGTGTGCAAATTTTTCACATTTCATACGAAGATGGATCACCCCACAGAACAGGCTATTCATGGCGAAATTTCCCTGAGATGATGAAATGTGGGTGGTGATTTCAACTTTATTTGTAATATGATATTTAACGCGAAAACATTTTTGGACCTTTATTTGTAGCAATGTCGCCTGGACGCATGTATTAACGGAGACAAGTCATCACCGAAGGAGTGTGTGCGCAACGTTGATTTATATATCTCAACGGTACGCAAGCACAAAATACAATACGGCCGACGTATCTTGGCGAGTCTGAATATAGGCTCTGCGAAGTTTAGCGCATGAACACTCGTGAAGAAAACTGTTATTGTCATTTTTTATATATACCAATGTACAAATAAAATTTCCCTAATACAGTGACCAAAAATATCAAAACACTTTGGAGACATTATAAATTAAAGATTCAATTTTGATACCTCACCTTTCGATAGGGGCAGATTTTATCACAAACACATACAATATTATTTACATTTAATACTTTTTATTTATTTACACTTATTATTATTTAATCACTGTCGCTGAGGGGGGAAATTCCTAACATAAAGTCGTCGGCCCCTTGTGTACCATGTGAGGTACTTGGCATAGGTTCATCTTCGTAATCGTCGCTCTCACTTTCAGACTCACTTTCTGAATCTGAAGCTGTATTAATGATGAATAATTGATCCGTCATTTCGTCAATAATATGGTCGCTCTTCCTATAGTCATGTTCGACCTCTTGCACTTTTCTGCATAAAGCACTCCATTCATTCTGACCCATTAAATTTACTTTTTCTTGTATGAGCTCCATTGTCCGGGTTACGTTCCAGTCGACGTTTTTAGCGGCTACGTGCCCTTTTGATATCGGGCGCTTTAGTCCTTGAGCGGAACCATCTGACCACGCCTTACCTTTTGAATGTGATGAGTGGGCATACGACTCGTCAGTGAATACAATTGGTCGCCCTTCGTCCCTGTATTTTTTCATTGCCTTCAAGTACAAGATCCTTTTCAGGCGAATGTCGGTCTTCTCTATAAGAACCATTCTATTGGTTTCGGTCTTTCGCCACTTGAAACCCAAGTTTTTGATAATTGTCTTTAAGCTCGTTTTACCACCTTGAAAATTTATATCCCGTTTGAGTTTCGCTAGTAATTTGTTTATCGTCGGCATTTCTTTTTCAGTTTTGTGGAAGTTGTGTATGCATCTTTTTACTACTCCCTGGTCAAAATTATCCATATCAGTAATAGGTTTTGATCTAGACCTTTTTTTACCAGGCGTGCGGAATACTGAAAGTAAGCCCGAAATATTGCCTTCAGTTGCGATCCGCTGTACTGTGCGTTGGGACACACCAGTTGCGTTAGCAACTCTTAAATAAACTTTATCGACATCTTTTACGCCTTCTTCTTTTTCTTTTTTCATATATTGCGTTAAATCGTAAATAATTTTTCTCGCCTGGCGATTTAACACACTGTTATGTTTTGGTGGCATGTTTGGCGAATAATATAAGTGCTAACTGACACTTGCAAATAAAACAAATAAAACAAACAAAACAAACTTAACACTATTAATAAAAACAAACAACAATAACAACGAAAACTTTTGTAACCGACTGTGCTCAAGACAGAGATAGCGACACGAACACGACACCAATGCTAACGTGTGACTGAGAAATATTACCGTGTACCGAGCATTGCCGAATAAGCACGAAGCTTTACGAAGTAACCAGAAAGGGATGTCCAACACGCGTGCCTGAGGGTGTTGTTTAATCGATTTTTATTCAAATCGATTAAAATTAAGACATAAAAATATATTTATTTGCAATTTATAAGGAGGTTCTAAATTTTCTCAAATAGTCGTTACTCAAGAAGACGTTAATAGATAATTGATATTTAAGTACATTATGTCTTTCAGCTGAGAAAATAATATGTTTTTAGTTTTTTTTTTTATTTAAGTCGAAATCTTGTTTACTATCAACAAAATTCACTATATTTGTAAATCTATTTCGTTTAATATCTTATATAAACAAAAATCAATAACTTCTAAATAAAACTAATCGATTGCGATATTTTATGACTAAAGGGTCGATTGTGTTTACTTATGGTCAATCTCTAGCCTAGACCACCGCCCCCCGTACGTCGCCTCATGCCACCATTTTGTTCCTTAAAAAAGCTATTGCGCAACCTTCTGCGCGAAGGTCGGACTCGCCAAGATACGTCGGCCGTATCGTACACTCTCTATTCCCTAATTCTCATATTTCGATGGGTTGATAATCCAACACGACCGCAAATAGTTGAGGTTTGGACTAACAGTTTAACGTGATTTCCAGAATGCTTCTGAGAATTTCTTGAGAGAAAAATCCAATAATTATTTAGGCACCCAGGATTCGAACACGTGATCAAGCGACTTGCAGTGCTTGTGACCACAAGACCAACGAAGTAGTTATTTGTAGTAATAGGTGGATATACTTCGAAAGTATGTTATCAATCGGGGAACGTAATAATTTTTTATACATATTTTTGTACCTAACAATCGCAGATATAATAACAAATTGCTGTCTGTAAAATACATTGATTTCTTATCATGCTCGGCATTTTTACTCAATTCCCTCACAATAAAACAAATCTTTATGTTTTATTTATTTCTCATAAATTATTCAGTATAGAATAAAACATCGGTAAACAATATATCGATAAACGTTATATCAATAAAGTTATTCGAAGTTATATATTCAGTCTAGAGAACATTATTACTATTGTGACCTTCACGGAAACGCGAAATGTGAAAATTGTCATATGTACTTTAAGTTCCATTTACTATGTACGTTTAATATAAATATTTTTATTAAAATGATGTATTTTGGCAAGCTGTGTTGAATCAAACCGGTGCTAGACCACCAAACAGTGACCATCACTTTTCTAGAAGTAAGTTTCGTTTAGGGCATTGATTAGGTGCTTAACCAGGATCCTACGGACTTCTTGAGCGCTTGCGATTATCCAACAGAATCTATTTTCCGTCACAGGTAACAATGCGACATTCGAAATTCCTTCGTTTGTGTGCCTGTTGAGCAGTACAAGGCACATCTCGACTCGCTTCGCGCTGGCGATCACCGAATTCGTGGGGTACCCATTTGTCAAGCTTTTTCTACCTTGCCAATTTGACACAAATGGACAAACATTGGGTGCGTTTGGCAGACAAAAGCGCTAGCAAGCGCTTGCAAGCAAAATGGCGATCGTAAGCGGTAAGCGCTGTCAAATCGTAAGTAGCTATTTTCCTCCAGGACACGATGTTAGTTTTAACCGGGGAATCTAACCTAATTTAAATATATGTTTGTAAAGTATTCATATTAAAAACTTACCAATCATGAATTTTTAATAACATGTATATGTTTATTGATGTCATTATATTACTTAAAACTAATATTGCACAAAACAACTAATAAACTCTACTTCAAAACAAACAAACTAAATAAGCAAAATGGCGGATTGTGTCAGCGCTACTGAAGTAGCAATCTTGTCCTGGCCGAAAACTATTTTAGCGCTTATAAGCGCTTGCTAGCGCTTTTTTCTGCCAAACGCACCCATTGTTTTGATGCTAAGATCGAAAGCTGCTGCTAAAAAATTCCATGATTTTAAAATAAAATTAATTTGAAATTAGAATTCTTAGCTAAACAAAAAGTTTTTCATTTTAAAATTGCCAGAACTGCAGAACAGCAATTTCATAGGTAAAAAACCTATTAAATAAATAAATAAATAAAATGTCTTTATATTAAAATAGTCTCTTAAAATATTTGTTCGTTATTTTTTTATTTTATTTATCTACTAAAGCAATTGAATTAAGCCAGGATGGGGCCTGAATGTCACGGTTTTAACATTAATTCCATATTTTATATTTTTCTAGGATATGTCCCGATAGCTAACTGATCAGAGGGAATTAAATAAACACAAATAGAACTTTGTCAATAACTTTCGCGTTATTGGCGAAATAATAGTAATAGTTCTTAAATGAATTTATTGTTAAATATAAATATATTCAGTGCTGGGTTAATATAGGCATTGAAGTCTCTTTATAGGGACTCCAGTGCTTGTGTTAGGATCAACGGGGTCTACTCAGACTGTTGGAATCCTGTGTTGGAAGGGTTGGAAGCTGTGTGGCTTCCCCGTGGCTGTTCAACCTATTTGAAGATAGTTGTTTAGAAAATTTGAAAGCTGAAGAATGCGAGTGGATCAAGTTATATTTGCATCGTTGGCGGCCGAGTTGCAAATGATGGTTACCATAATGAACAGGTCATTAAAAGAAACGCAAGAACGCAAGAAAGACGAAAGGTATGGTTTTTGAAAGAGAAGAAAGTAGTCCTTTAAAAGATAACTGATACGGGTTATTTTTTGCTTAAAAATATGTCAGAAGAAATATTTATTACAACATCAAACCACCCTCTATCCGATGGTAATAAAAATATCTTTGATTCCACTGAGGTCTCCTAAAAACTAAACAAAAACCTATAATAAAATCATTAGTGTTTGCTCGTATTACTAACGAGTCGTCACCAGATCTTTTTAGAACCTATTAGTTGCATCATCATTAAAAACTGTTACTTACTGACAAAAGCTTACTTACTTACTTACTTACTAACAAAAGACACAATAGATACGAGAGTCGTTAGTTTCGTAGGTCATTACTAATCTTTTAATTAACAGTAGTTCACAAAAGTTAAAGTTAATTACTAATACTTCTTTTTCATACTACTTAATAAATAAAGTAATTTCGGAAAGTTTCGACCATTGGCTAGAGGCTAATGTAGATTGGCCAAGTTGCGTGCATACTATCCTTCAACAACGCCAAGAAGAGTCATTTAATGAAGATTTTAAAAATATTCAGGACAGATTTAAATCTGATCTTAATCTATAAGTCGACATTGTCAAACAAGGATCTGGAATCACAAACAATGGGAACACGGCAAGAAGATTTTTTGAGTTTCCCGATAAATCTGCGGCTATCACACACACGCCGCGGCGCCTACAGTAAACTTCATACTGTACAAACGAGTAGTGATTTCTCGATATACCCTACATTCTATCACTCCAACACCGCTAGGACACTCCGCTAGAATGATACAACCTTTCGCTCATCTCGATCCACCTGGTATTTTATATACATATTAGATAAATTTATGTTTGCTACAAATAAAGACGAGTTTTGTTTTCTTGTCTTTAATTCAATGTACATATAATATGGTCATCCTAGTTGCTTAGATTTCGATTCATCACTGGCATCACAACTTTAATTACTTGAAAATGCTACTCATGGTTACGTCATTGTAACGCAATTATGTTGTTTAGATACTACTACTCTAAATTATAAATTGTTACAATAGTTTGTACTAGCTTTTAACCACGGTTCCGCGTGCGTTCAATTAAATGCTGAATTTTTTATTACTGAAATTATTTAAGCAAAATGATGCAGAAGAGTAGAGCGCTGTTGCAAAATATTTCTATATATACATCAAATAATTCGGTTTTTAAATGATTTCGATCAGCGGATTTTAGTGCAGATTTAATGCCCACATGAGCAAGCTACGTAGAGCCGATCATGGGAAAACATGCCGTACTTAATTGAAATCCCGCTACTTTCAAGGTTGGCTTCTGGGATTTGTTAATTATCATTTTAAATGCAATTTTAATATGAATTATAAGCCGTAGATTGTTTGGTATAATAGGAATTCATGGGATAAATACAATCTCACCCTGGCTTCTCCTGGTAAAATTGTGGCCTTTTATGCATCTAAATTGCGTTTGTGTGAAAATGAATAGTAACTCTTAAGTAATCAAAGCATTTTTTAAATAAAGTAACACATATGCGATCTGAAACGGGTACGCTAAAATAAGAGGGTAGCCATGTTAGTGCTTGTATTGTACTTGTGTTGGTGATAGCAGCTTTCGAAATGTTCACAAGTGGTCATAATGCTGCTACATTATGGTGGTTGTACAAATAGGTCGACTAGACCGGGGAAGGAACATGCTCACACAGAATACCAGCGTAAAATAGCAGCTGTGTTTCGTTTAGTGAACCTAGATCGGAGATCGGAAGATCGGAGAATCGGAGATCCATTTTTCTGGTAAGGAGTGGTACTTTACCTTATTTCTCGGTGGTCACAAAGTATCTGCAATTTGATTCTTAATCGAGGATAGATATAGTTGTCCTTGAGCCTCAGCCTCCACTTACCATCAAATGCACTTAGTGCTCGTTTAGTATCCTTATTCTGTAAAAAATCATACTCCTTCCTCATCGTCCAAGACGTAAAAAGACGATGACTCCATAGCCTGCTTAGCCCTCTGAAAAAAAGAGGGCAACGTCTAGAAATGCGTGATTATTTATGGGCTAATTATCTATTTATCAGAATTATATCATTACAGTAGAAGTCCATTAGTCCGGCATCCAACAGTCCGGAATGCTCGATAGTCCGGCATCGCTCTTTGGTTTTCGGTTTTCACCAAAAGTGTGTCTTTAAAGCAAATAAAAACGCTCGAGAGCTATTCGGTAGTTCTGTTCGGTAGTGCTTCAGAAATTATTGATTTCCATATCAATAGAAATAAATTTTATACTAAACGCCAAAAGTCAAGAAAACAAAAAGACATTCGTGACTTTTTTAAATCTAAGTGAAATATGTTTTACAGTACGTGTACATACATTATGTATATGAAATGTAAAATAAACTTTGTTGTATGAACATACATACATATTTGCATACTGTATTTGTAGTTTAATTATTAACCTAATTGTTCTTATAATTACCGCATGATAGACCGGAAGTTTCTGTAGTCCGGCACCGAGCCGGTCCCGAACGTGCCGGATTATCGGACTTCTACTGTATATCAGCATGTATATCAGTGTCAAAAATAATCAATTTTTGTCTATTAAAAAATATAATTGTTTATTTAGGTTTATTTTTTTCGAATCATAGAAAATCCTTAATTTTATAATAAAATTGATAGCTAGCAGGTAGCAATTAATTACTCTAGGAAGTTGTTGATTTTAATATTCCGTTTGTGAAACTTGAGTAAATACTAAAACATTACTGATTAAACATTTTTCGACTTCCATTTTATTAACGAGAGTGCTGCTGTTAATTAAACATTTATTCACAGTTAGGACAATTTTGTTTCTCAAATATAATATTGATAGTAATGAGGGTGAAAAAATAAAAGTAAATACGAACAAATGAGGGTAGCACTGTAATCTTCCACCCGTTCTGGCCCTATAAAGTATAGGGCAAACGACAAAGAAGTCCTCCTCAGAGTCCACACCAGGCACAGTCCCCTTTGGCTGATGACCTGAATACAGTTTATACTGCTATTCGGAGCATCGACATAGGGGAGATTGCCACTCTAGCACGCAAATTGCGCGCTGCTCAATCCTCTCAGGACCGCCTCCTTGCTCTTGTCGAGGATCGCTTTTGTAAGCCGCCTTAGTAAGGCGCGCCCTCAGCCGCCACTCGCCACCTGCGCCCCCTTTTCCCTAAGGGGGGGTCGCTTCCGATATGGCTAAAAGATCCTACCAGGTTAAAGCCAGTCTCACAGATGGTGTTTTTTTAGGCACTGAGGTTCCTCAGTGAGTCCTACATAACCACGCAGCCGGCTGCGTGGTATGCTTAGAGCAATTACCACCTCCCTCCCCCGCTTCCCGGAGGGTAGTTCTTTTTTGCTACTGGGCGCAAAATAAAGCGACAAAGAGGGATTAGTCGGTGATTATACGAGTCTCACCGTTGTTACTATGCCCGTTGGGCTATTAACAAGTGTGGACAAGAAAGATCGTGTAGCTGAGAGATCCGCCCCGTGTTGCGTTAGTAGTGTTGCTGTCGGTTTGCACACTTTGGTGTTATCATGTAATTATAACCTACACGTTACACCAGTGTGTGATTGTGGCGTAGACATATTACGGCTGGTCGAACTGTGTTTGTTCTATACTATTTTTACTCTATACGTGGTAGAGCCACGCTGCGGCTATTATGGTTGTAGCGTGAATGTTTCGGCTCGACCGGGGAAGAACCACGCTTTCACAGAATACCGGCGTAAAATAGCAGCTTAATGCTGTTGTGTTTTGTATGGTGAGTGTGGAGTACCGGCGACCCTTTTGACTGGAAACGAACATCTTAGTACCCACGGATGACAACGTGTCTGCATTTTGATTCGTAATCGAGGATAGATGTAGATATCTATGGGCCACACCAACCATTTACCATTAGGTGGACTGTGTGCTCGTTTGTCACCCTATCCTATAAAAAAATATACCGAATGTGTAGTGCAGTACGCTGTCTCATTCCTGATTATGATTAATTACGTAAGCAAGAGAGCCAGTTGAACATCCGATGTCACACATTTATTATTTTTAACATTTAATTTCCAGAATAATTTCTAACAGAAAAGAAAGTTTGTTTCGAGTAATATTCTTTTATTTTAAGTAATTTTGAAAGTATACATACACGTCGACGTAAAGAAATTTTTTATATTTAGCCTTAGATACAATCAGATACACCAAGATTGACTACATTTAGCTTTGTAGTTTTGTCACCGATAAAAATTATTGGGTCTGGTCGCAATATACAACATGTAATAAAAACCCTGTGGTAGTGTTATAAGTGTTTTACCAGAATTGGTGTTCAAAAGTATAAAAATAACTTTACTTCAAAAACACTCGATCGTATTTTTTAAGTTAAATTTAAATAAAATTTTATTAGCAACTTTTATGTGGTTTTATTACCTCTGTAGTCGCCGGGACTAAGAGTATTGTCAAAGACGCGCCTTATCTATGCACTTGTCAGTTAGAGGTAATGAAACGACATACAATTTGCAAATAAAAATTTATTTCAATTTAATTATAGCTTTTTATGGTCGACTTTTCTCAAGGAAAGTTATTTCAATACGTTTGAATATTGATTGTGATAATGCATTTAATGGAACCACAGGGTTTTTGTTATATGTTGCATATATATAGACTTATACTACGGTTTTATCAATGGTTGTATAATAGAATTTCTGAATCACTATTTTACAAAAGTAGTTATTTTTATCCTATTACCATCAAAGTTTTTTGCGTGGTAGAGCCATGCTGCTAATATATTTTGTTGTAGTTCGAATACTAATGGGTCGGCTTGACTGGGGAAGGACTGCGCTCCCACAGAATATCCGCGTGAATGCTTTTGTGTATTGTATGGTTAGTGTAGAGAACCGGAAACCCTTTTTACTGGAAACGAGGCATTACATCCGTGCTCGGGGGTGACAACACATCTGCATTTTGATTTTTAATCGGGGATAGATGTAGGTGTCTATGAGCCACAGCATCTATTAACCATCAGGTGGACTGTGTGTTCGTTTGAAATTATTTTATTTTATTTTGTAAATAGGTAAAGTAAAAAAGTTACAGGCTATATACGTCACACTGCTGGGCACGGGCCTCCGCTTAATTCTGAGAGGGTTTTAGGGCAAGGAATTGTCCGCCGTGATTATGTGTAAATAAGTGATTAATGACTATTAATAGTTAATAGTTACCGTGTAAGAAAATCCCATAACATATATCATCCCGTAGGTTGTGTTCAAACTAGAGGGCAATCGACGGATTCTACTCGGCTGGGCAGCGTTCGGGAAGTTACGACACGTCTTCTCGTCAGGTATGCCTCAAACCTGAAAACTAGATTGTATAACCAGTTCTTGTTGCCAGTGATGACTTACGGATCTGAGACGTGGTCCTTCACTGCTGGCGGTATGAGGACGCTCAAGGTCGCTCAGCGCTCTATGGATGGCTATGCTCGGGATTTCTCTGCGTGATAAACTTACAAATGAGGATATCCGTAGTAGAACCAGAGTGACTGACATAGCCCCGACAGAAGAACCGCCAATCGTTGGGGGGAAAAAATGTTCTCGAATGGCAGCCTCGTACCAGTAGGCGTAGTGTAGGGCGACCCCCCATTAGATGGAGTGACAACCTGGTAAGACATGCAGGAAGTCGATGGATGCAGATGGCTCAAGACCGTACTTTGTGGCATTCCTTGGGGGAGGCCTATGTTCAGCAGTGGACTTGTGAAGAGCTGTAGTGATGATGATGATGATCCCGGGATGTCGAAAGGGACGACAGATGGATAGAAATCAGATGGACGGCAGCGTCTTCCAAATAACTACTAAAATAAAAAAACTGCAGTTGCCAATCTTCTTGCCAAGCGTGGCCACTGGCAAATATATCTCCTATGAGGCAATCTGTGGGGGAGGCCTAAGTTCAGCAGTGGACGTGGTAACGATAACGGTATTAGTTTACAAGTACTGTGGTACCAGGCTGTCAGTACTCTGTGCGCAGGAGACGACACTACAAAGACGATAAAGGCCAATGGATTATACTTATTAAATAAAAAGATATCCAGTGCATGTTACGCATTGTCCATCCTGGTAGAGACTACAAATATAAGTGTTACTAGGAATGCCTATTTCGGAAGCGTTTATCCACTCCTAACTTACGGTATCATATACTGGGGAAACTCAACAGATATACAATCCACATTCGTTCTCCAGAAAAAATGTCTTAGAACAATATATAACATGCATAGTACCGAATCATCAAGAGATGTTTTCAGAACAAAGGGTTTCCTAACATTGACTGGAATTTTTATCCTGGAATTATGTCTATTTGTTAAAAACAATATGCAATATTTTAGTTTGAAATCTGATTCAAAGAAAAACATTCGTAATCAGTATAAATAATATATAAGCTTACCTATTATTAAAAATATGATTTACTATAAAAGTACCTATATTACAGCTATTCGTGTATACAATCATTTACCACCAGCTATTAAACAATTAAATGGAAATATGTTCAAAACAAAGTTACGGAAATTGTTATTTGAAAATGTTTTTTACAATCTTAATGAGTTTTTTAATAAAATTAGTAAGTAGTAAATTTTAAATTTATTTTCTTAATTGTTGCATATCCGACATGTGTAACTGTTGAGCCTAAAACTACATGTTTTTCTACTACGATCATATTGTACGCAGTTATGCAATAAATGTATATTTATCTTTATCTTTATCTACGGCCGGGTAATGTACCTATGTAGCCGTGGTAGCTCGGAGAGTAAGCACTAGCCTTCAATTTCACGGTACGTGTTTTCAGATTCGTTATTTGCCGACACCAATGGTACTGTGGATTGCAATTTAAAGTGCTGATATACTATGTTCTCAGCGACATTAAAGGAATAAAGTATTTCGAAAAGGTGATTTCAACTTTATTTGTAATATGATACACACATGAAAACATTTTTGGACCTTTATTTGTAGCAATGTCGCCTGGACGCCTATATTAACGGAGACAAGTCATCACCAAAGGAGTGTGTGCGCAACGTTGATTTATATATCTCAATGGTACTCAAGCACAAAATACACTCTCTATTCCCTAATTCTCATATTTCGATGGGTTGATAATCCAACACGACCGCAAATAGTTGAGGTTTGGACTAACAGTTTAACGTGATTTCCAGAATGCTTCTGAGAATTTCTTGAGAGAAAAATCCAATAATTATTTAGGCACCCAGGATTCGAACACGTGATCAAGCGATTTGTAGTGCTTGCGACCACAAGACCAAGGAAGTAGTTATTTGTAGTAATAGGTGGATATACTTCGAAAGTATATTATCAATCGGGGAACGTAATAATTTTTTATACATCTTTTTGTACCTAACAATTGTAGATATAATAACAAATTGCTGTCTGTAAAATACATTGATTTCTTATCATGCTCGGCATTTTTACTCAATTCCCTCGCAATAAAACAAATCTTTATGTTTTATTTATTTCTCATAAATTATTCAGTATAGAATAAAACATCGGTAAACAATATATCGATAAACGTTATACCAATAAAGTTATTCGAAGTTATATTCAGTCTAGAGAACATTATTACTATTGTGACCTTCACGGAAACGCGAAATGTAAAAATTGTCATATGTACTTTAAGTTCCATTTACTATGTACGTTTAATATAAATATTTTTATTAAAATGATGTATTTTGGCAAGCTGTGTTGAATCAAACCGGCGCTAGACCACCAAGCAGTGATCATCACTTTTCTAGAAGTAAGTTTCGTTTAGGGCATTGATTAGGTGCTTAACCAGGATCCTACGGACTTCTTGAGCGCTTGCGATTATCCAACAGAATCTATTTTCCGTCACAGGTAACAATGCGACATTCGAAATTCCTTCGTTTGTGTGCCTGTTGAGCAGTACAAGGCACATCTCGACTCGCTTCGCGCTGGCGATCACCGAATTCGTTGGGTACACATTTGTCAAGCTTTTTTTACCTTGCCAATTTGACGCAAATGGACAAACATTGTTTTGATGCTAAGATCGAAAGCTGCTGCTAAAAAATTCCATGATTTTAAAATAAAATTAATTTGAAATTAGAATTCTTAGCTAAACAAAAAGTTTTTCATTTTAAAATTGCCAGAACTGCAGAACAGCAATTTCATAGGTAAAAAACCTATTAAATAAATAAATAAATAAAATGTCTTTATATTAAAATAGTCTCTTAAAATATTTGTTCGTTATTTTTTTATTTTATTTATCTACTAAAGCAATTGAATTAAGCCAGGATGGGGCCTGAATGTCACGGTTTTAACATTAATTCCATATTTTATATTTTTCTAGGATATGTCCCGATAGCTAACTGATCAGAGGGAATTAAATAAACACAAATAGAACTTTGTCAATAACTTTCGCGTTATTGGCGAAATAATAGTAATAGTTCTTAAATGAATTTATTGTTAAATATAAATATATTCAGTGCTGGGTTAATATAGGCATTGAAGTCTCTTTATAGGGACTCCAGTGCTTGTGTTAGGATCAACGGGGTCTACTCAGACTGTTGGAATCCTGTGTTGGAAGGGTTGGAAGCTGTGTGGCTTCCCCGTGGCTGTTCAACCTATTTGAAGATAGTTGTTTAGAAAATTTGAAAGCTGAAGAATGCGAGTGGATCAAGTTATATTTGCATCGTTGGCGGCCGAGTTGCAAATGATGGTTACCATAATGAACAGGTCATTAAAAGAAACGCAAGAACGCAAGAAAGACGAAAGGTATGGTTTTTGAAAGAGAAGAAAGTAGTCCTTTAAAAGATAACTGATACGGGTTATTTTTTGCTTAAAAATATGTCAGAAGAAATATTTATTACAACATCAAACCACCCTCTATCCGATGGTAATAAAAATATCTTTGATTCCACTGAGGTCTCCTAAAAACTAAACAAAAACCTATAATAAAATCATTAGTGTTTGCTCGTATTACTAACGAGTCGTAACCAGATCTTTTTAGAACTCATTAGTTGCATCATCATTAAAAACTGTTACTTACTAACAAAAGCTTACTTACTTACTTACTTACTAACAAAAGACACAATAGATACGAGAGTCGTTAGTTTCGTAGGTCATTACTAGGGCCCGGATTAATATGTATTGAAAACATCAAAATATGTACATATAATATGGACTGAAAATCCTCAAATATGGGAAAAATATGTATAATAAAAGATAACGACATTGTACATTAAATCGACTTTTTATTAAGGAGAACTACTGTTAATTAAAAGATTAGTAATGACTCATTACTAATCTTTTAATTAACAGTAGTTCACAAAAGTTAAAGTTAATTACTAATACTTATTTTTCATACTACTTAATAAATAAAGTAATTTCGGAAAGTTTCGAACATTGGCTAGAGGCTAATGTAGATTGGCCAAGTTGCGTGCATACTATCCTTCAACAACGCCAAGAAGAGTCATTTAATGAAGATTTTCGACATTGTCAAACAAGGATCTGGAATCACAAACGATGGGAACATGGCAAGAAGATTTTTTGAGTTTCCCGATAAATCTGCGGCTATCACACACACGCCGCGGCGCCTACACTAAACTTCATACTGTACAAACGAGTAGTGGTTTCTCGATATACCCTACATTCTATCACTCCACCACCGCTAGGACACTCCGCTAGAATGATGCACCCTTTCGCTCACTCGCGATCCACCCGGTATTTTATACGCGCCGATAAATTTATGTTTGCTACAAATAAAGGCGAGTTTTGTTTTCTTGTCTTTAATTCAGTGTAGATATAATATTGTTACGAGCTTGAGGTTCGTGACAATAAAAATTGCCGATAAAATTACCTAAATTAACACTTTAATTTACTTTATACAAATTAAAGTTAAAAACACTAATAATTAAACACACTAATTCACTTAATTCCGCTCCGAAGCTTCGCTTGTGTCGCCGAGTTAAACTCTGTCCCGATCGCATCTTGCGCCACATCCGGAACAAAATATCCGGAATGTTCAAGTAAACACGCGCAAGGTACCGAGAAATTGAGTATAGATTTTCTAGAAACTTAGTTCTTCGGGTGGCGCTGTCGGTCGAGAGATCTGTGATGTCATTCTCTGCAAAGCTCCCCTCGCTCTCGTTCCTGACACTAGATGGCGCTAGTTGACTTATTCACACAACACTGCCCCCTCCTAAGACATGCTCGTCCCGAGCATTATCGGTCCCATAATAACGCGCCAAGCGATCCACATGGACGATCTTAGGAGTCCCTCTTGCGCCTTTCTGTATCCGGTAGGTCACATCGTTGATCCTGGTTACAATCCGGTACGGGCCGTCCCATTTAGCTTGAAGCTTAGGAGATTTCCCTTTTGCTGCGGACTGGATTGTGCAACCACACTAATGAACCTTCGTTGAACCCTTTATTGTTCATTTTGCGGTCATACCGGGTTTTCATTTTCTCAGACATTTGCTGGCCCGATTGTCTGACGTGCTCATAAATGTCATTCATTTTGTTCCGCAAGTCATATGCATAATCGGTTATACTGCGTGGGGCATCAGGTGGTATCCCAGTGATCAGGTCTGCAGGCAGCCGTAATTCTCTTCCAAAGTTTGCGAAAGCTGGTGTCACTGCTGTACTTTCGTGAACAGAACTTCGATATGACAACAAAAACGGTTGTATGTGCTTGTCCCAATCTCGTTGCCGATTGTCTACAACTTTTGCTAGGTACCTCTCCAATGTCTGATTAAATCGTTCCACCATTCCATCAGATTGCGGGTGATAAGAAGTCGTTCTTGTTTTATGAGAACCCATAACTCGGCAAGTTTCCTGGAATATTTGAGACTCAAAATTCCTTCCTTGATCGCTGTGAATCTCTAAAGGTACTCCAAAACGACAGAAGACTTCATGAACTAGTTTATCTGCGACTGTTGAAACTTCTTGATTTGGAATGGCGAAGACTTCTGGCCACTTAGTGAAGTAATCCATCACAACCATGAAATACTTGTTACCGCTTTCACTCTCCGGAAACGGCCCCGCCACGTCAATGGCTATTCTCTCCCATGGTGCACCAATATTGTACAACTTCAATGCACCTCTACTACGAGTCTGAGGTCCCTTTACAGCCGCACAACTTGTACATTTGCGACACCAGTCCTCGACATCGTTTCGACAGTGGACCCAGTAAAACCGTTCTCGGATCTTCAGTAGAGTTCGTTTAACTCCCAGATGGCCTCCTGAATAATCATTATGGTACAGCTGTAGAACATCCGGTACTTTAGCTTTAGGGACAACCATTTGTAAATGACAGCTGTCTCCCCGAACATTTTCCCATTTACGGCACAGAACTCCATCCTGAAGCAGCAAGCTATCCCACTGGGCCCAATAGCTTTTAGTGATCGAACTCATCGCTGAGACGTCGCTCCACTTGGGCTTGGGAGCACTGGCCTTCATCCATTCCAGGATCGGCTTGATGTCCGGATCTTCCTGCTGTGCACGTTGTAAGCTGTCCTTCCACTCGTTGCTGAGGTGGTCTGCCCTGAGCATCCTCACGGATACCACTCCCTTACTCTCTTGCCTAGTACAATGTTTGCAATCTTCAGGACAAGGTCTTCGTGATAATGCATCTGCGTTGCCATGAGATTTCCCGCTGCGATGTTCGATCTCAAAGTCGTATTCCTGCAGTAGTTCAATCCACCTCGCAACTTGTCCTTCTGGATTTTTAAACTGCAATAGCCATTTTAGTGCAGCATGGTCAGTTCGTAAGTGAAATTTTCGCCCCAGAAGATATTTGCTAAAATGCTGCAACGACTTTACCACAGCTAGCAATTCGCGTCTTGTGACACAATAGTTCCTTTCCGGTTTTGACAACGACTTGCTGAAGTACGCTATCACGACCTCTTGGTCACCATTCCGTTGAGACAACACACCGCCAAGTCCTATATCACTTGCGTCTGTGTCAACTACAAATTCTTTGCTTGCATCAGGGTATCAGAAAATAGGTGTTTTGCACAGACGGTCCTTGAGCTCCTGGAATGCGATATTGCAACTTTCATCCCAGCAGAAATGTCGCTTCTCCTTGGTTAGCTTGTGCAGAGGTTTGGCTATATCTGCAAAGTTCCTCACAAATCGCCGGTAATAGGAGCACAAACCCAAAAATGCTCTAACCTGCGTCTTGTCTTTTGGAACCGGCCAATCCTTGACAGCTGCGATTTTCTCCGGATCCGTGCGGATACCTTCTTCCGACACTACATACCCCAAAAAGTTGACTTGCCGTTTGAATAGTGAACATTTCTTCGGACTCAGCTTGAGATTGGCACTCTGAATCTTCATGAGCACGCGTCCCAGGTTTTCAAGGTGTTCCTCAAACGTACGGCCCACGATGATGATGTCATCCAAGTAGACCAGACAGGCATCGCCAATTAGCCCGGTAAGTACAAGTTCCATCAGCCTTTCAAACGTTGCTGGAGCATTGCACAACCCAAACGACATTACTTTGAATTGCCACAGACCCTTTCCCGTCGAGAACGCAGTTTTCTCCTTGTCCTTAGGGTCAATTTCAACTTGCCAGTAGCCACTTTTTAGATCCAGCGTGCTAAACCATTTTACTCCTGTAAGCATGTCCAACGTGTCATCAATTCTTGGCAAGGGGTAGCTGTCCTTCTTTGTAACGTCGTTCAGACGGCGGTAATCAACACAGAACCGCATGCTGCCATCCTTCTTCTTTACACGCACCACGGGTGAACACCATGGACTAGATGAAGGTTCAATAACACCATCCTTCACCATTCCCTCAATCATGGTTTCCACTTCCTTTTCACGTGCTACCGGCAATCTTCTTGGCCGCTGACGGATAGGCAATTCCTCTCCTGTGTTTATTTTGTGTTGAACTAAGCCAGTCTTTCCTATGTCAGCATCGTTTGACGAGAACACATCGGCGTACTTGAGTAACAACTTCTTCGCCTTGACCAATTCGTTCGGGGAGAGAACACTGCGACAGTCTTCCAAAAGTGTGGTCACTCTCGTTTCTGAATCCTTGCTGGGGGTCCCACTCGATATATATTGGCACCGACGTAACCAATCCACTTCCTCACAAGTGCCCACCGTTTCGGGGAAGACTAACCGGAACAATAGTTTCCGATCTCGGCGGAAGAACAATCTTCTTAATGCTGTACACGTTTCCTGGTAACGCACCTTCCATAAAAAGTTCCTCCTGTCCACATTTCAAAACACCTTGCTTAACGTCGATCTCACAACAATTATTCCTCATAAAGTCTAGGCCTAGGATGCAGTCGTCCATTATATCAGCCACGATGACATTATGCAGGTAGATCACGTTGCCAAGCTTCAATTCCATCTCCTTCTCTCCACGGACGGGTATACGCTGACCGGTGGCTGTTACCAAATTAATGCGTTCACAGTTGTATGCGGAGCCCCCAAGGAACTGACTTATAAGTTGGGAACTAACAACCGTATGAGAGGCTCCAGTGTCTATGGTCAGTTTACACGGCATTCCGTTGACCTCGCCCTTGATGATTAGACTGTTCCCATTATGGGTTTGTGAGATCGAGATCCTTGGGGCTTTTTTAACATCAGCCAGCACCCGCCCCGCAGTTCTGGCTTTTACTCGTTTCCCTGCTGCTGCTGGGCGGTGCTGTTGGCCGCACTACCCTCCTGGGATTGTTCACCTTCCCTTTCTAGGGTTCGCTTAGGGCAGCTGGATCGAAGACGGCCCTTTTCCCCATAGCCATAGCACCTTGGGCTGTATCCTTTGTTGCGGTCGCGAACTGTAGCTGCTGCAACCTCCCTGACGCGATGGGAACGATGATCCTGCCGCACGGCTTCCACTTCCAGTGCATGGGCCAAGGCGTCCTTAAGCGTCTCGTGGTGCCCGAGCCTCACAGCAGCTCTGACTTCCAGGTCGCGGATGCCGTCGATAAATGTCTGCACCAGGTTCCCTTCAATGAGCGCAGGTAGAGACCGGTATGCTTTTCGCACCAGCTTCTCCACTTCTAGAGCCCACTGCTGCAGGTTTTCGTTGATGCGCTGCACACGATCTTTAAGCTGCGCACGAAAGACGTGTTCCAGGTGAGCGTCGCCATATCTCGCCTCCAATGCCTCAAGGAGTTGCTCATAAGTCACTTCCTCACCGAGAGCTTCCAGAACAGTGAGAGCAGTCATGGCCTGACTTTTATTCCAGCCGTTCGCTTTCATAACAGCCTCGAACTGGATTTTGTAGGCTGACCAGGAAGAAGTCCCATCGAACGGTGGCACCTTGAACCCACGTAGCGAAGGTGCTGAAGCTACTACGGGAGCTGTAGTTCCATCCCCAAGTTTGAGTTCGTTCAGCGTTTTCTTCACGTCAGCCATCACGTTGTCAACCCGATTGTTCACATGGTTGATTCGGGTTTCATGTTCTTCGATTCGGGTTTCAGCTTCCGACAGACGGTTGTCGTGTTGAGCAACCCTATCCTTCACCTGCCTTATCTCTTTCCCAAGGGTAGCATGAAGGTCCTTCATGAGGAGCATCTGTTCTTCCGACCGACGAGCCTGTTCCGCCTGCTGACGGGCCTGTTCCTCCTGTCCGCTCTGCAGCTGCTCTTTCAACTGGCGTGCCTGTTCCGCCTGCTGGCGAGCCTGTTCCTCCTGTCGGCGAGCCTGTTCCTCCTGTCGGCGAGCCTGTTCCTCCTGTCGGCGAGCCTGCTCCTGCAGCATCACCATCAGAGCACCTAAGTCAGGTACCACAGACGTAGAAGCTGCTGACGGACCGGCTTCCGTAGCCGGCGGCTGGCCCTCAGACATCTGCGGCGTTGCACCACCAAATCTCCTCTGGTCCGTCTCCTGCTGGCGTTGACTTCGGGTACGGACACCCTCCGTTTCCTCCTTAGGTAAAATCGGCATGATTTTATCCCACTTCTGACACCAATTGTTACGAGCTTGAGGTTCGTGACAATAAAAATTGCCGATAAAATTACCTAAATTAACACTTTAATTTACTTTATACAAATTAAAGTTAAAAACACTAAAACACTAATAATTAAACACACTAATTCACTTAATTCCGCTCCAAAGCTTCGCTTGCGTCGCCGAGTTCAACTCTGCCCCGATCGCATCTTGCGCCACCTTTTTATTTAATCCGGAATGTTCAAGTAAACACGCGCAAGGTACCGAGAAATCGAGTATAGATTTTCTAGAAACTTAGTTCTTCGGGTGGCGCTGTCGGTCGAGAGATCTGTGATGTCATTCTCTGCAAAGCTCCCCTCGCTCTCGTTCCTGACACTAGATGGCGCTAGTTGACTTATTCACACAACAATATAGTCACCCTAGTTCCTTAGATTTAGTTTCATCCATCACTGTCATCACAACTTTAATTACTTGAAAATGCTACTCATGGTTACGTCGTTGTAACGGATTTATGTTGTTTAGATACTGCTACTCTAAATTATAAATTGTTACAATAGTTTGTACTTTTAACCACGGTTCTGCATGCGTTCAATTAAATGCTGAATTTTTTATTACTGAAATTATTTAAACAAAATGATGCAGAAGAGTAGAGCGGTGTTGCAAAATATTTCTATATACATCAAATAAATGGTTTTGGTTTTTAAATGATTTCGATCAGCAGATTTTAATGCAGATTTAATGCCCACATGAGCAAGCTACGTAGGTATCATGGGAAACCATACCGTACTCAATTGAAATCCCGCTACTTTCAAGGTTTGCTTCTGGGATTTGTTATCATTTTAAATGCAATTTTAATGGGAATATAAGCCGTAGATTGTTTGGTATACCTAATAGGAATGCGTGGCATAAACACAATCTCACCCTGGCTTCTCCTGGTAAAATTGTGGCCTTTTATGCATCTAAATTGCGTTTGTGTGAAAATTAATAGTAACTCTTAAGTAATCAAAGCATTTTTTAAATAAAGTAACACATATGCGATCAGAAACGGGTACGATAAAATAAGAGGGTAGCTATGTTAGTGCTTGTATTGTACTTGTGTTGGTACTGTGATAGCAGCTTTCGAAATGTTCACAAGTGGTCACGCTGCTGCTATATTATGGTGGTAGTACAAATGGGTCAACTAGACCGGGGAAGGAACACGCTCACACAGAATACCAGCGTAAAATAGCAGTTTTATGCAGCTGTGTTTCATATGGTGAACCTAGAGAATCGGAGATCCATTTTTCTGGTAAGGAGGTATTTTACCTTATTTCTCGGTGGTCACAACGTATCTACAATTTGATTCTTAATCGAGGATAGATATAGTTGTCCTTGAGCTTCAGCATCCACTTACCATCAAATGCACTCAGTGCTCGTTTAACATGTTATTCTATAAAAAAATCATCCTCCTTCCTCATCAACTAAGACGTAAAAAGACGATGACTTAATAGCCTGCTTAGCCCTCTGAAAAAAAGAGGGCAACGACTAGAAATGCGTGATTATTTATGGGCTAATTATCTATATATCAGAATTATATCATTACAGTAGAAGTAGAAGTCCGGCATCCAACAGTCCGGAATGCCCGATAGTCCGGCATCGCTCTTTGGTTTTCGGTTTTCACCAAAAGTGTGTCTTTAAAGCAAATAAAAACGCTCGAGAGTTATTCGGTAGTTCTGTTCGGTGGTGCTGCAGATATTATTGATTTCCATATCATTAGAAATAAATTTTTTACTAAACGCCAAAAGTCAAGAAAACAAAAGACATTCGTGAATTTTTTTAAATCTAAGTGAAATATGTTTTACAGTACGTGTACATACATTATGTATATGAAATGTAAAATAAACTTCGTTGTATGTACCTACATACATACATATTTGCATACTGTATTTGTAGTTTAATTATTAACCTAATTGTTCTTATAATTACCGCCCGATAGACCGGAAGTTTCGGTAGTCCGGCACCGAGCCGATCCCGAACGTGCCGGATTGTCGGACTTCTACTGTATATCAGCATATGTATCAGTGTCAAAAACAATCAATTTTTGTCTATTAAAAATATAATTGTTTATTTAGGTTTATTTTTTTCGAATCGTAGAAAATCCTTAATTTTATAATAAAATTGATAGCTAGCAGGTAGCAAGTAATTACTCTAGGAAGTTGTTCATTTTAATATTCCGTTTGTGAAACGTGAGCAAATACTAAAACATTACTGATTAAACATTTTTCGACTTCCATTTTATCAACGAGAGTGCTGCTGTTAATTAAATATTTATTCACAGTTAGGACAATTTTGTTTCTCAAATATAATAATGATAGTAATGAGGGTGAAAAAATAAAAGTAAATACGAACAAATGAGGGTAGCACTGTAATCTTCCACCCGTTCTGGCCCTATAAAGTATAGGGCAAACGACAAAGAAGTCCTCCTCAGAGTCCACACCAGGCACAGTCCCCTTTGGCTGATGACCTGAATACAGTTTATACTGCTATTCGGAGCATCGACATAGGGGAGATTGCCACTCTAGCACGCAAATTGCGCGCTGCTCATTCCTCTCAGGACCGCCTCCTTGCTCTTGTCGAGGATCGCTTTTGTAAGCCGCCTTAGTAAGGCGCGCCCTCAGCCGCTACTCGCCACCTGCGCCCCCTTTTCCCTAAGGGGGGGTCGATTCCGATATGGCTAAAAGATCCTACCAGGTTAAAGCCAGTCTCACAGATGGTGTTTTTTTAGGCACTGAGGTTTCTCAGTGAGTCCTACATAACCACGCAGCCGGCTGCGTGGTATGCTTAGAGCAATTACCACCTCCCTCCCCCGCTTCCCGGAGGGTAGTTCTTTTTTGCTACTGGGCGCAAAATAAAGCGACAAAGAGGGATTAGTCGGTGATTATACGAGTCTCACCGTTGTTACTATGCCCGTTGGGCTATTAACAAGTGTGGACAAGAAAGATCGTGTAGCTGAGAGATCCGCCCCGTGTTGCGTTAGTAGTGTTGCTGTCGGTTTGCACACTTTGGTGTTATCATGTAATTATAACCTACACGTTACACCAGTGTGTGATTGTGGCGTAGACATATTACGGCTGGTCGAACTGTGTTTGTTCTATACTATTTTTACTCTATACGTGGTAGAGCCACGCTGCGGCTATTATGGTTGTAGCGTGAATGTTTCGGCTCGACCGGGGAAGAACCACGCTCTCACAGAATACCGGCGTAAAATAGCAGCTTAATGCTGTTGTGTTTTGTATGGTGAGTGTGGAGTACCGGAGACCCTTTTGACTGGAAACGAACATCTTAGTCCCCACGGATGACAACGTGTCTGCATTTTGATTCGTAATCGAGGATAGATGTAGATATCTATGTGCCACAGCAACCATTTACCATTAGGTGGACTGTGTGCTCGTTTGTCACCCTATCCTATAAAAAAAATATACCGAATGTGTAGTGCAGTACGCTGTCTCATTCCTGATTATGATTAATTGCGTAAGCAAGAGAGCCTGTTGAACATCCGATGTCACACATTTATTATTTTTAACATTTAATTTCCAGAATAATTTCTAACAGAAAAGAAAGTTTGTTTCGAGTAATATTCTTTTATTTTAAGTAATTTTGAGATGAATTTATTAAAGTATACATACACGTCGACGTAAAGAAATTTTTTATATTTAGCCTTAGATACAATCAGATACACCAATATTGACTACATTTAGCTTTGTAGTTTTGTCACCGATAAAAATTATTGGGTCTGGTCGCAATATACAACATGTAATAAAAACCCTGTGGTAGTGTTATAAGTGTTTTACCAGAATTGGTGTTCAAAAGTATAAAAATAACTTTACTTCAAAAACACTCGATCGTATTTTTTAAGTTAAATTTAAATAAAATTTTATTAGCAACTTTTATGTGGTTTTATTACCTCTGTAGTCGCCGGGACTAAGAGTATTGTCAAAGACGCGCCTTATCTATGCACTTGTCAGTTAGAGGTAATAAAATGACATACAATTTGCAAATAAAAATTTATTTCAATTTAATTATAGCTTTTTATGGTCGACTTTTCTCAAGGAAAGTTATTTCAATACGTTTGAATATTGATTGTGATAATGCATTTAATGGAACCACAGGGTTTTTGTTATATGTTGCATATATATATATATATATATATATATATATATATATATATATATATATAGATTTATACTACGGTTTTATCAATGGTTGTATAATAGAATTTCTGAATCACTATTTTACAAAAGTAGTTATTTTTATCCTATTACCATCAAAGTTTTTTGCGTGGTAGAGCCATGCTGCTAATATATTTTGTTGTAGTTCGAATACTTCGAATGGGTCGGCTTGACTGGGGAAGGACTGCGCTCCCACAGAATATCCGCGTGAATGCTTTTGTGTATTGTATGGATAGTGTAGAGAACCGGAAACCCTTTTTACTGGAAACGAGGCATTACATCCGTGCTCGGGGGTGACAACACATCTGCATTTTGATTTTAAATCGGGGATAGATGTAGGTGTCTATGAGCCACAGCATCTATTAACCATCAGGTGGACTGTGTGTTCGTTTGAAATTATTTTATTTTATTTTGTAAATAGGTAAAGTAAAAAAGTTACAGGCTATATACGTCACACTGCTGGGCACGGGCCTCCGCTTAATTCTGAGAGGGTTTTAGGGCAAGGAATTATCCGCCGTGATTATGTGTAAATAAGTGATTAATGACTATTAATAGTTAATAGTTACCGTGTAAGAAAATCGAATAACATATATCATCCCGTAGGTTGTGTTCAAACTAGAGGGCAATCGACGGATTCTACTCGGCTGGGCAGGGTTCGGGAAGTTACGACACGTCTTCTCGTCAGGTATGCCTCAAACCTGAAAACTAGATTGTATAACCAGTTCTTGTTGCCAGTGATGACTTACGGATCTGAGACGTGGTCCTTCACTGCTGGCGGTATGAGGACGCTCAAGGTCGCTCAGCGCTCTATGGATGGCTATGCTCGGGGTTTCTCTGCGTGATAAACTTACAAATAAGGATATCCGTAGTAGAACCAGAGTGACCGACATAGCCCCGACAGAAGAACCGCCAATCGTTGGGGGAAAAATTGTTCTCGAATGGCAGCCTCGTACCAGTAGGCGTAGTGTAGGGCGACCACCCATTAGATGGAGTGACAACCTGGTAAGACATGCAGGAAGTCGATGGATGCAGGTGGCTCAAGTACTTTACTAAGTAAGTGTAGTAGCTACGTACTTTGTGGCATTACTTGGGGGAGGCCTGTGTTCAGCAGTGGACTTGTGAAGGGCTGTAGTGATGATGATGATGATCCCAGGATGTCGAAAGAGACGACAGATGGATAGAAATCAGATGGACGGCAGCGTCTTCCAAATAACGACTATAATAAAAAAACTGTAGTTGCCAAGCTTCTTGCCAAGCGTGCCAGTTATCACAAATATCTCTCCTGTGAGGCAATCTAAGGGGGAGGCCTAAGTTCAGCAGTGGACGTGGTAACGATAACGGTATTAGTTTACAAGTACTTTGGAAACAGGCTGACAGTACTCTGTGCGCAGGAGACAACACTACAAAGACGATAAAGGCCAATGGATTATACTTATTAAATAAAAAGATATCCAGTGCATGTTACGCATTGTCCATCCTGGCAGAGACTACAAATATAAGTGTTACTAGGAATGCCTATTTCGGAAGCGTTTATCCCCTCCTAACTTACGGTATCATATACTGGGGAAACTCAACAGATATACAATCCACATTCGTTCTCCAGAAAAAATGTCTTAGAACAATATATAACATGCATAGTACCGAATCATCAAGAGATGTTTTCAGAACAAAGGGTTTCCTAACATTGACTGGAATTTTTATCCTGAAATTATGTCTATTTGTTAAAAACAATATGCAATATTTTAGTTTGAAATCTGATTCAAAGAAAAAACATTCGCAATCACTATAAATAATATATAAGCTTACCTATTATTAAAAATATAATTTACTATAAAAGTACCTATATTACTGCTATTCGTGTATACAATCATTTACCACCAGCTATTAAACAATTAAATGGAAATATGTTCAAAACAAAGTTACGGAAATTGTTATTTGAAAATGTTTTTTACAATCTTAATGAGTTTTTAATAAAATTAGTAAGTAATAATTTTAAATTTATTTTCTTAATTGTTGCATATCCGACATGTGTAACTGTTGAGCCTAAAACTACATGTTTTGTACTACGATCATATTGTACGCAGTTATGCAATAAATGTATATTTATCTTTATCTTTATCTACGGCCGGGTAATGTACCTATGTAGCCGTGGTAGCTCGGAGAGTAAGCACTAGCCTTCAATTTTACAGTACGTGTTTTCAGATTCGTTATTTGCCGACACCAATGGTACTGTGGATTGCAATTTAAAGTGCTGATATACTATGTTCTCAGCGGCATTAAAGGAATAAAGTATTTCGAAGACAAAACAATATCGAAAAATTATATACAAAAAGATGGTTTCAAAAATATATATAATGAGTAAATTGTAGAGTAAGTATGATAAGTTCTTTCATGGGATTATGAATCAAAACTACATACAAATAAATCTTATCGTTTTATTTATTTATAATAAAAATAATATTTAGTAAATTCATAGAGTAAGTATTTTTAACGTTACCGTAAAATATTAAAAGGTAAATAACATTACAGAGCCTTTTTATTTATAACTAACAATGAATATTTATGATTTATAGTTTATAACAATTAAAATGAGATCCTATCCTTAACATTTATATAATATCTATGTTAATATAATACTGGATATTTAAATTTAAGTAGCATTTTTTTAAGCGACTAAATACAATTTTAATTATTTTTTTTTTCTTAAAATAGTTGATCTGAAGCTAGGCCATAATATAACTTATACATGAAGACACTATTTTTATTAATAATATTAAACAAAATTATTTTATTCAATTGTTTTTAAAATTTAATCAAATTATTTTTTAAAACAAAAATGATTATGAGCACAACAGAAGTTCGTTTACATACGTTGGTCAAGGATTGATGTTTAGCTTAAGTTGTTCAAATACGTTATTAGATTATTAAAGGAGGGGCCGATTTTAATTCATTACCATGGACCTCTTCGAGCCGATGGGAAAATGGGACAGATCGATCTCGTCCATGGGGTAGTCAGGTCTGTACCTCTTCTTATCTAAGTTTGAACTGTAAAAGTAATAAAAATATTATTAAGATTAAACCGAGATATTCTACCTAAAATATATTAGATAGAAGTAATTTATCAAATATAATATTAAAACAAATTTTGACATTAAAATATTTATAACATAGCGTAAACATCATAATTTTAAATGAAACGTATTGTTGGATGAAATATTAAATTTAAAGTGATGTTTTAAGGGAAGATTCTAGATGAAATATTGAAAGTAGAGGTGCATACGCTGCGTTGAGCTTTCAATGACGTCAAGTTATAGAGCCACTATGTCAGACTGGCGAATAGTAGTTGCTTTGGTTTAAGTTTCCTTTCAAGTGCCTTTACATCGGTAACCCTCGTAAACTTGTCGCACATTGGGCGAATTATCTACACGACATTGATAAGCTATGATTTAGTAACCAAGTACCCAAAACGTTCTTAAACTCGACCACGCATAGAAAACAATTTTATATTATATTATTATTTTTTTTTAATTTTCAATCCAGCATCGTAGCTTGGTGTACCGCTTACTTTTACGTACCTTTGGCGCCCGAAATCGTTAATAAGATCCTCTTATAGATAGGCCTATAGTTAACACCTCAAATTATATTTCAATACTAATTAATACACTGAAAAATGCATCTAATGTTTAATTTAAATTCAACCCATTACATAGTAAGTAACTTGTTATAAGCCCGTACTACGATCTCACCCGGTGGTAAGCGGTGATGTAACCATAGATGGGTAGATCGTAAATCACTCTATGTTAGCTTAACAAAAACCTATTTTTCTTGCCTTAAAAATACTCAGTTTGTAATCGGATGGAAAGACAGACGATGACAAATTATTCCTCTAGTCGTTGATTAATTTTTTTTCAGAATTCAGAAAATACAATTTTTTGATTTTTATTTTTTTTTGTTTTTTTTTTAAATCCCAAAGCGGTGATGGAGCACAGTATCTTATTATTTAAAAAGTCTATGTTCATTAAAGGAAGCCTTATTGAACAATTTTACCAAATGCTTATTTCATGGAAATGTGAAACACACGAACAAGAAATACATACACATATATTCAAATACACTTTTAATTGATAGTCATCGTGGGATTCTACCAAGAAACATCAATCGCTAGTAAAACTATTCCTAATTGGTTTTGATGAAATGTAAAACATAAACAAAATTCTTACACAGGTGCGTCAAGGTAGTTTAATCCATAGAGGCTGTTGTAAAAACGCTTGCTGGCGTACGGGAATGGCTGGTTAATCTCATCGATGTTCCGTTTTCCCACAAAGCTGTCTAACTCCGATCTGACAAATTTAATGTATTTTATTATACATACTGATTAATACAGTTTTTTTTCAGTTTTTAAAACAACGTTACCCCTACACTAAGATTTTCTCTTGTATCGTAGGGGCAGTTTACAAACATAAATTGCACAAGGACAAGCATCCAGACCCGGAACAACTATTTGTAGGCCATACGAATACTTGTTCCGTGCGGGATTATAACCCGCGACTCCCAGCGCAGCCACTCATTGCTAAGTCACTGCGCCACGGAGTCGTAAATACAATTAGCATGTTGTGCTTTTTACCAACTTGCATTAACGTGCTTTTTACTTGCATGAACATGTGTACATGCTCACAGATTATAAATTTTGTTTTTAATTTCTAGAGTATTTTACAATGTTAATGAAACTAGTTTATTTATTCCCATAGAAAAGATTGTCTAAAGATGTTATGCAGAAATTCTAAAACTGTACTTGGTGGGATTCTGGTGTCTGATATCGTTTTAAAATAACCGGCCAAGTGCGAATCGAACTCGCACATGAAGGGTTTTTAATTTTTATTTTATTTTAATTATTATTTATATTAACAACAACAGAAATACACAATCTCACAGGCATGATATACCGCTGAAAAACGGACAGACGGGGACGAACGGGCAGCGGAGGCTTAGTAATAGGGTCCCGTTGGTTACCCTTCGGGTACGGAATCCTATTATAATTAGGTACCAAATTAGTACAAGATATATATATTATAAAACCAAACCGGTTTTTGTCTATTCCGAATCTGTTTTAAAATTTAAAACCATTATACAGCAGAGATAAACTATTATATTACTTACCGATCAATTTCATCAAAATTACGCTTGGGGTAGTCATCGCGGTAATATTCCGAGGGTACCACGGGCCACAGCTGACGCCTGGCGCTGCCGTACGGACTGGTAAGAAGAATACCCCAGTTACAATCTTACGAAGGCGAAATACGATACGTTAAAGTCAAAAATCAAATTATTACGAATTCGTTTGATGGTAAACAGTGTTTATGATGCTGTAGCTCAATTATTTTAACGTTCATTTCATCAAACGTAATTTTAATTATATGTTAGGGTTTTTTTGTAGAAGATGGCAAACAGCTTCGGATTACAGTAAGTGACCACCTATTGTACAGTTATTAAAAGTAACGTAACAGAAAGAAGAGGAAAAGTGCGTCGCGCTGCTCCAATGTGTGTTGGGGGGGTTTCACATGCTCTCCAACTATTTCAAATTTTTCAGAGCGTGCATATTTTCTCTCGATATTTTCCTTTACTATTGAGCAATTGGTTATCATCACTAAAAGCCGGTGGGGTTCCGATCTTAGTTTGCTCGTATACTATAAACGCTAAAAGAGCATTTATAATAAAGATGTTAATAGTTACTTTGCAACCATCCGCTCAATTAAATCAAATGATGTGTCTTCAAACTGACTGCTCTTCACACTAGGTAAGACACATCATTTTATTTTATTGAGCGGATGGTTGCAAAGTAACTATTAATATCTTTATTATAATGGATTTCCGCAAAGTATCGCCTGATTCTATCAATTATCTTAAAAGAGCATTTCGTTTTACTACGGTAACCACGTAAGCTAACACGGCTCTGTAGTTATTGGGATATTGTAATAATAACATGTTTAATTTTTTTTTATTTAATTACAATTTTGTAAATAAAATTAGATCTATACTTTTGATGTATAATGAGAATACTAAAATAGCTGAATAATGAAGGCAAATAACTACATAGAAACAAAATGAAAAATTACCCCAATAAGTTGTACCGTCGACCTGTAAAGTATGGAAAGAAACTGGAGTGTCTGGATTCGCGCACTTCACGTACAAGGTTATCTCCACCCAGAGGGTCCAGGTTCCGAGTTTTGTGACCTGTTCAACGCGATTTAAATAAGTATAGTTATAGTAAAGTATAAGAAAGCCATAAAGCACATTTTTTTCTTACCTCATTCTTCATAAAACAAAAGCAGTAGTAGATTATTTCAAACCATGGTCCATTTTTAACTTATAGGTTTTCTAAATTATTTTATATTAGTAATAAATATCAAATTCTATCAGGAAAATAGAAAATTTTAAAGGTAAAATAAAACAATGGTGATGGTTTCTTACTTGCAAGATATCTATTTAAAAAAATTAAAACATACATACACCAATACAGATTAATAAATAAATTTGTGTCACATTCTGTACGCTGTTCATTTATTAAGATTTAGCATAGAGATAGTTTTAAATAAAGTTTTCATCGTCAAGGGTTCGCACAAAGTTGTCTCCACCAAGAGGGTCTAAATTTCGAACGAAATTTCCACCACCTAGCGAGTC
Source organism: Parnassius smintheus behrii (assembly GCA_036936625.1). Lineage (NCBI taxonomy): Eukaryota > Metazoa > Arthropoda > Insecta > Lepidoptera > Papilionidae > Parnassius > Parnassius smintheus. The sequence continues at coordinate 22,459,489 of JAUPFT010000010.1, read as the reverse complement.
TAAATTTCTTTTAACAAAGTTAGGTCCTCCAATTTGATCTAAGTTTCTTTTGATGAAGTTGCTTCCGCCCAGTGAATCAAGATTTCTAACGAAATTCCCTCCACCAAGAGAGTCCAAGTTACGGACAAAATTGCCGCCACCAAGAGCATCTACGAATCGGGCATATACGTTACTTTCTCCTTCAGGATCTCTGCCTAATGAAGTAGATCCACCTATTCCGTCTGGAATTTTTCCATAACTGCCCCGAGATTTTGGCACACTGAGACTATTAACGTTCCTACCCAACAATGTGCTACCGCCAATACCGTTAAGGTTTCTGTCCCCATTTCTGTGTTCCTTTTGCCAGAGGAACCTCCAAACATTTTGTAATTCTCTTTGTCTATAATCTGTAACAAAAGTGTCATCACTTAAGAAAATTAGAAGAATAAAAAGTCAATTTAATTAATTGAAAAGAAAATGTTACTTACCGTGTACTATGTGCAGTGGACGTACAGTGCACAAAAACATGTGATTTATCGTTGTGCGGAGACAAATTAAGTGAAAAGTGCGTTACCATCACCACAAAATATGACAATGAATTGTACATGAAATTAAAAGTATGTGCAGTTTTCATAATACTAACAAAATTCAATATTACATTTTAGGTGTTAAAGTAAAGGTGCATATAGGAGTCATTTTAGGAAAACACGAGTATTGACCGAACACAAAGAATCATAACATTGTAAGAAAGTTATGTCAAAATATGTGGAATGTTTCATAAACATGGATGAACAGACATGTGCTTGAGGAGCATTCACAATGTGCAAATATATTGCAGTACTAATGAGCTTATATTGTAGTTGATGTATGTAATTCTTACCATTAGCATCGTAGCGGTCTGAGCTGTGTTCGCTTACGCTCCCATCTTGTTCCTGTATTTCAGATAAATTTCATATTAAAATCTTCGAAAGACTTCTATAATGAACAAACAATTAACGAATTAATTAATTTGACGATTCGGTAGCGCAGTGGCTTGGCATTAGTCAGCGGCGCTGCGAAGTCGCGGGTTCGAGTCAGGTATGGAACAAGTTGCAGGGTCTACAAATAACTTAATGTTTGTCCATGCGCAATTTATGTATGAAAATCGTCCACAACATAGGTGACGTTCTAGGGTCAACGTTGAGTTAACATTTTTTGAACAACAAAATAGACTAAATAGGACTTGTTTTGTACTTGGCTGTCCACAAGGCGGAAATGATAATAAAATTAGCTGTCAAAATTTTTAAGCCCGCGAGAATTAGGTTCATTTGTATTAAAACTATTTAATCATATTTTTCAAATTTAATAACTAACGTAATAATTCTGGTTGAATGAATCTGGTTAGCGAACTGCAAAATTGTAATTGGTTGAACGAACAATCGGCCAAGTTTGTGTAATTTGAGTTAAATCCGTTAACGGTCACTAATGTTTGTTAATGAAACGTGGTCACAAATCCCTATAAATCTACTTTGAATCTAATAATAATTTCAATTAATAAACATGTTAGTATGCAAATTATTGTAAAAAGCTCTCTTTCAAAATTCTAAATAAAACCCGAAAAAAAGCTGTTGCGAAACATTGCTATATAATATGCGTTACATAAATAATTTAGGCAACAGTTCGAACTATAGAATATATATAGAATGAAAATGCGAAACAAAGTGTGTAAATTCCCTTCATGAGTTAATATTAAGAAGAATTCCTCTTATAAACTATTATTTAATAAAGAATAGTCAAATATAAAAAGTGAAATAACTTCAGTAATAGTTACAGGTGGCTAGTTCATCGCCGACTAATTTACAAACTCAATATCACATCAGTCATCTTCTGTAACACGCTAGGAAAGTAACGCAGTTGGCATTTTTTTATTTAGTTACACATAAATATGGAACTTGTAATTCTGAGACTAACGTGGGACAACATCCTGATAGTCTATCAAAGTTCACTGTTGAACGTAGGCCTCGGCCATAGACTGCCTCATAGGGATACCCCTTGTTAGTTGTCACGCTCGGCAGGTGGTTTTTATTATTCTGAATTGTTATTAAGAAGACGTTGCTAATCATCTTCTGGTTTGTTTCGCTCTGTCGTCTCTTACGACACCCACGGGACGACTTGGGGCAGTGGATACTCTTAATCCACCACTTAATGGTAATCCGTGAGAGAAAATAACAATATATTTTATACTAGCTGTACCCCGCGGTTTCACCCGCGTATATACACGTTATACAGAAAATTTAAATTTTATCCACTCACCCTCCCCCCCCCCCCCTATAATTTAGCTTTCTATTGGTAAAAATTGATTAAAATCGGTCCAGTAGTTTCGGACTTATTTGGTACAAACAAACTAACAAAAACATCTTTCCTCTTTATAATATTATATATATAAGTATAGATAATGATAAGTATGATGAAAAGTAGTTATTGTGAGATAATTATAATAGTTAGACATATGGTATTGTAGACTTTTATGTAGATATTGATGTCCTCCATAAAACTGTAGCACATCACTTTGCTCTATTGTCAATAGTTTCCGCAGCGTACGCGATATAAGGTTTTTTTTTTGGTATTTTTTTCACACCTTGGGTTACATTAACGAAGTTTTCATACGAATCCCTAAATTTTTTGAAAACGTTCTATCGCCTATGTTCATCAGGAATAATGTAGGATTCTAATGGTGAAAGAATTTTTCAAATCGGTTCAGTAGTTTCAGAGCCTATTCAATTCAAACAAACAAACAAACAAATCTTTCCTCTTTATAATATTAGTGTAGAAAACACAAAACAACAATAATTAACAATAAATATAAGAAAAGCTTACTTAAGCCTCCTTGGTTTTTTAAATGTTGTTTTGAAATTTCATTAGAAATTTATTGAAAAATTTATTTTGTGTCCGCAACGATTAAACATTTTGATTGGAAGCTTAAGTTATTAATGTATTTCCACTCTACGGGGCACTCTGTTCAAATATCTCTAGGAATGGTATTGGGGGAAAATAAATTAATATTCTGTTACCGCTGTTATTTTTTCTGTACAAATGACAAAGCATTTTAAATAGGCTTTACAGAGTAACGGGGTCCAGGGCGACGCTTATAAATAAAGATAAGGTATGCAATAAGTTAGTGGATGACTCATTGGTCTAGTGGTCAAAAGCAGGTCCGCAGATTAAGTGGTCCCGAGTTGGGGTGTAAAAAACTGGTGTAAAATATCCGAATTGGTGACGTAGAGCATCTGAAAGGGGGGGAATGGAGGTTTGTCCTCAGTGTTTGGTAGGCATTTTACGGACGTTAATTGCACATGTAATAACATCCAGACTGGACCAAATATTTGTTGGCTACATCAAATATTTGATGAGTGTGAACTTCAATCTGTGACCCCACGGCAGACAAAAGCTTAGCCGTTGCATTACAGACCCGTCAAAACATTTTACATTGCCAATATGGGTGTCAAGCGTTGCGATTATGGAAATAACCCTATTCGGCTTAATTTGTGTCCAGCATTGAAAATTTAATCATTTGAAGTTATCGTAAAAATGAAATCAAGCTGTTATATAGGCGTATTCGTAATCGTGCTACAACCATAATAGCAGTTATGGTTGTAGCACGAATGGGTCGGCTCGTATTCTGTGACAACATACAATCACAGAATGCTAGCGTAAAATAGCAGATTAAACCTTCTATTTTACGTTATTTCGTATGGAGAACTGGAGACACTTTTTACTAGATACGAGGCATTCCATCTTAGTCCTAACGGGTGACAACGCATCTGCGTTTTGGTACTTAACCTCTACGCTCTGACAGCGCGCGACATGTTACACTCCCGTTCACTCGGGACCTTTTTGGCGGGAAAATTTCTAGGTTAGGAAATTTTTTGCAATATTGCAAATTTTGCTATATTTTCACTTTGAGACAATATTTATGGATAAAACTTACAGGAAGTCTTGTTGAATGTATAAACTATCGAATAAAATTATTTTTGGTTGCTAGAAATTGTAATAAAGTATATAAATTACACTGTATAGCATAATAGTAGTATAAACTTCAATTTTAGTGACAAAATTACTACTAATTTGAATTCTACACCTTTGTTTTTGGAGAAATTTATATGAAATTGTTTGGAAATATGTATATTTTATGTTCTATGTGTTTCCATTCGTTACTCATACCAAAATATTAAAATATTAAAAAATTAAAAAAAAAAATAAAATAATATTTTATCTGTGACATTTCGAACAATATTTCTAAAATATGTTCGTGTGAATTTGAAATAAATACAACGTCATGTTATTTCAAAATATGTAGGAAAACTATTTTTACTTACATTTTACACTAAAAATAAATGAGAATTTGAAAAATAACACATTTATAACCCGCCCGCTCGAGGATAAATGTAGATGTCTATGAGCTATAACATCCACTTACCATCAGGTGAACTGCATTCCTCCTTCTCAACCCTATCATATAAAAAAACCTCATCTTACCCTGTGTGGATCAGCATTGCAGCAGACCAGCACAGCTGCAACTGCAACAACGACCACTCTCCCGGCTCTTATCATTCTGCACCTGCTGAACATCGTTTCGTATTTGACACTGTTCGAAAAAATTTCTAAACATTTTTGGTTACCTATAATTAATGATGAAGTTTTTAAATCTATACAGAACTAAGTTCGTAAACCTATCATTTTCTTATATGACGGATCTTGAAATGATACGACTAAGAAAACTTAGTAAAATATCACAGATACGGGGACAATCATGACAGCATAAAATCATTCTGCCAGCACAAGATCATTTTCAGATATATTCGCACCCTAGATAGAGTAGATTATAATTATCGCTTAGGTAATGCATTCCGGTATAAAGATATTATTGTTTTTCCTCAAATTTTCACTTTAATCGGAACCCAAACACAACATCCGCGCGATTTAGTGGCCACACTTTAATGTACTGATTTATATGTCATAAGTTCTGACCTTAACCTAAATTATTTTTTATAAAATATAGAAATTGCCAATTTTCGGATCTCGTTGTTGCCTATGTCACCTAAACCACGCCCTATTTTTGAGCTTTTGCGCCTGCAATTTTTTGGAGGGGCTTAATGTTCAGTAGTGAATTTAATTTTATATCTGGCGTTATACAATATAAAAATTCTGTGATAGCTGAGGTGTTATGGAATTTTCAGCGCCATGTTGGTTCAGGAGCTAAGCGCTCGCTGTAATTTTCACAGTGCCAATATACATGTAAATTGCAGTTTTCAAATTCAAAATTCAAACACAAATACACACACACAAACACACACACACACACACACACACACACACACACACACACACACACACACACACACACACACACACACACACACACACGCACACACACACACAGTTTTAAGTGCTGATTTACCATTAGTTTGGCGATGAAGGAAAACATCGTGAGGAAACCTGCATGAATCTATGCTCTGAGATATAAGAAAAATAATATTTAGAAGACTTGTGAAGTTCACCAATACACTTTCTCTGCCGAGCAGTGGGAAGTTCAACGTTGACATTTTTTACATTAAAATTTTTGAAAATATTCGGACTGAAATTCATTGCGTTACCTATCGGACATCAACATTACCTACCCGAGACGGCAGAACATCGTCTGCTAGCAAGCAATAAATAAAAATAATAGTTATATTTATTGCAATATACTTTTAATACATTTACAATATGCAACGCTAAATATAAAGATCAGAAATTCACTTTATAATAGAAAAGTAGCTTTTTATTATTGTATGTAAACGTACTAAATAAATTTTTAATTATTACGTTAAAAATTTACGATCGCTATAAAAAGATATGAGGCATTGTCACTCAAGATAACAGCCTCTCATTAAAATACCCGCACGAACTACATTGCGAATCGAATAAATTATTTTCGGCGTTGATAGCGACGCATATCCAGCAGCTACTTCAAATTCTTTTCCATGCTAGTTGTCTTGATTGGGTTATGGCGAGGTAACGTTATTATTGGTTTTCGCATTTTCCTTATTAAATGATCAAGGAACACCGCATTCTGTATTAAAATAGGATTATAGCTCGAGCTGACTAGAGATATGTAGTTATACCTTTTAGTTTAAAGCGGATTTTATTCACTTAGATCAGATTTTCTTTGAGTTCTGGCTTCGATGGTATTTATACATACTTTTTTACGTGATAGAATCATGCGTGGTACAGCTATATTGTAGTTGTAGTACCAATAACTTCTCTCAACCAGAGAAAAATCACGCGCTCACATGAGGCATTCCGTCTTAGTCCTCACGTGTGGCAATGCATCTGCATTTTGATTAACAATCGAGGATACATTTAGATGTTTGTGGATCGCGTTTCCACTTAACCATCAGGTGAACTGTTCGTTCATTTGTTACCCTTATTCTATAGAAATATATATACGTAAACGCCAATAAATGCCATTGAAAATAAGTAGTTATTTGACAGAAAGCGTTATAAAAGTCTCGTATTAATACCAGATATAAATACTCATAATAAATAAATTATAACTATATATAAATAAATTAAATAATATTCTTATAATTTGATCATCATAAATAGCTAGGTACTACTGTTGACAAGTAGAGAATAGGAATGTCTGGTATAAAATATGATCTGTGTATTTAGTCCTTTCATTTCTAATACAATGAATTTCTGATAATTAGTAACAGGTACAATTTTTTTTATTTATTTAATTTTTTTGTTCAAAACTTACACCTTAAGCTAAAAGGTACATAGGGCGGACTTAATGCCATGTGGCATTCTCTGCTAGTCAACCCTGGGTGCCAGGGACAATTGTTGGCAGGTGCGAACATTATACATAGATAGATAGACAGATAAAACGTTTATTTGTATCTCCAATCACACACGTAAATTCAGTGATTAAACAAGATATACAATCAAAGTATTATGGAAAAAATATACATAAACTTATGATCTAAATATACATGTGTGTTGCAGTTAAACAAAAGGGTCATAGCTCAGCGATTAATATTGCTCAGAGAGCAAACACTGATTTTCAGCCATTACCCTCGAGGTGGCGAGAAGAAAATGAGCACAATAGTACAATCAGAAAGAAATAAGGAAAAAACTATTTTTTTTGACACACATTACATGAATAAAGTGCACATATATTAAAATATACATACAACAATATATAAATACACACACACACATAGATATATGTGTTCTTTTTTCTATTCACATATTATATATAGAAAAAATAATATGTGAATAGAAAAAAGAAGAAAAAGACAAGAATTAAGGAAAAATAATGTCAAGTCAATACTAATCACAAGTTAGATATTTTTCATGTAACAGAAATAACAAATGAACGTTCAGTCCACCAGATTGTAGCTTGCTACTGCAGTCTGTGGACCCCTGAATCAAACTTCAAACGAAGAAAGGAACAGATGAGTTGTCATATCGGAGGACTAAGTTTGAATTTTTTTATAGGACAAGGGTAACAAACAAGCACACAGTCCACCTAAATGTAAGTAGTTGCTGTAGCCCATAGACATCTACAACTATGCTCGATTACGAATCAAAATGCAGATGAGTTGTCACCCGTGGGGACTAAGATGGAATGCTTTGGTTCCACTAAAAAGGGTCTCCGGTTCTCTACACTTCCATACGAAACACAGGAGCGTTAAGCTGCTATGTTTATTATGATGTGCTTTTACGTTGGTATTCTGTGAGAGCGTGGTCCTTCCCCGGTCGAGCCGATTACGATAGCCGCCATTCATGCTACAACTATACTACTGATATAGCTGCAGCATGGCTCTACCACGTTTTTTTTTTTTTATAGGATAGGGTGACAAACGAGCACACAGTCCACCTGATGGTAAGTGGTTACTGTGGCCCATAGACATCTACATCTATCCTCGATTACGAATCAAAATGCAGATACGTTGTCACCCGTGAGGACTAAGATGGAATGCCTCGTTTCCAGTAAAAAGGGTCTCCGGTTCTCTACACTCACCATACGAAATACAGCAGCATTAAGCTACTATTTCACGCTGGTATTCTGTGAGAGCGTGGTCCTTCCCCGGTCGAGCCGACCCATTCGTGCTACAACTATACTACTAATATAACTGTAGCATGGCTCTATCACGTATAAAACGTGTAAAATAATGCCTCACGGCTTGTAATTATACCGGTTCCGTATATCCTTCAGACCAGAACACTACACTGCTGTGATGTACTGCACTAGGTGGTACGTACCCGGATAGACTCCTAAAAAGAAATGAATTTTTAATATCTAGGTAAGAAAGTGCTTTTCAATTGATAAAAATGAAAAAAAAATGCTTTGGAGAATACTTTTTTAAATTTGTTATATTTTGTAATATACTAAAAATAAACCAACAAATATGAACGAAATGCATAAAAGTAAAAAAAAAATATTAATTACAGCCTCTTACAGAATCTTATTGGGCATAGGCCTCCCTTTCGCGTTTGAGAAGGTTTTAGGGCAAGGAAGCTTCCGACGCGCTGCCCTAATGCGTCTTGGCAGACTTCACATGTCCTTCCTTCACCGCCGAGCACGTGGTAAATCGGCACTTAAAGTTACAATTAACAACTTCATTGGTGCCGGCGAGGATCGAACTCGGGTTTCTCGCGTACTATGACATTTATAGCGATCGCTAAGCCCCTGACCTACCACGGCTCAACAAAATGCATATATAAATAATTAAAAAGAAATAAAAGAAGAACTTAAGCTAGAGCCGTAGATAAAACTATGTTAATTTATAATGAACTAGCTTGTCAGGCAGACGTTGTTCTGCCCTTTTCAAGGACCTATTAAAAATCCTTAAATTCACAAAAAAAATTGTGGCTCACTTATGGACAAAAAAAACTATTCTATCTCTCAAGTTGGACCAAACTGCACACGGTGTGCATATTTGATCAAAATCGGTTAAGTAGTTTAGGAGTCCATCGCGGACAAACAACGTGACACGTGCTTTATATATATAAAGATTAAGATTATTATATTTTATCGTTGATATTCAGGGCTAGAAAGCTGTAGCGAAATAAGAAAGGTTAATAAATTAGCCAGAAACACCTTGCTACATTTAATTATGTCAGCATGTTGTATTTCATGGTAACGTAATTTTTTTTTTCAAATGACAAAATATTTTACTTTATGCTGTTAAAAAGGGACGAAATGCGTTGATTAGATTTCAACGCGTTCTGTAACAAAGTTAATCTGCATATATAAGGTCTTTTTGTTAATTACAAAATATGGAGAAATTTTCACGTTTATTTATAAAATGGATATTTCTAAATATTTTTAATTTTCATTAATGAATTAAACATTTTTAATTTGTTAAAACTAATAAACTATTTATGAAAGAAATGTAACTGTATAAAAAGTGGGAGAAATAAATAAAAAGTATGAAAATTTTGGTAAATCCAAATGTGCGTGCGTGAATACCATTGAATTAGTTCTTTTTCTACTAGTTGTACGATATATTAGTTGATACGACGCGGCGCTTCATTATATAAATAATGTTAATTCGTCAATCTCTTGAAAAGTGACGTGCTTATTCATTAATTTTTTTTTTGAAAAAATAATATAAAGAAAGGAAGGAGATTTTTAATTAATATATTGTTCAAAGTAGTTATTAAAATTCTATCTTTAAAGTAAGATGAGACGTCAAACATGTCAAGAATCCCTCGCTGAGTATCCACAACCCAGCTATTCTACTTCTCCTGAGTGCGGGTGCTCAGGCTGCCCCGTATATTCTATGTGAGGGGGGGGGGGGGGGGGGGGTGAAAATTTCACTCAACACTAAAAATTGCTCGGGGCAAGCTGAGTAACAAGGTGACCCATGTCACGCAACATCAAGGGATTTTACTCAAATTTAAACGTCCATCCACTATCATTTGGAGACGGCTAAGCCGGCGAGTCTAAGGCTTTTTTGTACAAAAAGTTTTTTGTATAAGACTTTTTTGTACTGTTTCTGATTAGGGGAGATACAATTCTGCACGTTTATCGCTAAAAATAACCCTTTTATGGTATCTCTTCAGTTTAAGGGCACTGCCGCCTCAGCTAGCATTGAGATCCTCGATATCGATATATCGAATGATGTACAATTTCGTGGTCACTCGGAAGAGAAGACCAGACTGGCCTCTAAAAAGCTTGGCGTATTCAGCAGAGCGGCCCATTATTTCAAGCCGGCGCAAGGCGCATGTTTGACCTCACATATTGTTTCCATCCCTGGATCCCAGTATCAGCTCCTTTCTTGGTCGCATCCAGCGCAAAGCAGCTCGAATTGTCGGCAACCGATTTCTTTCTGATCGGCTCGATTCACAAGCACTGCGAAGGGATGTTGAATTTTTCGGATTAATTCCAGCCGCCAAATTTCACGAATGTACATCGCATCAAAACTCACAATAACATCCACACTATCGGGATGCTTGGTGGTCAACCACTGTGCGTTTTAATAGGAGTTTTTTTCCTCATACAACCTTTTTGTAAAATCGTTTACCATTGGCGAATTTTCTGGATCGATACGACTTAGACACCTTCAATAAAAGAGCTTACTCCTTTCTAAAAGACCGGCAACACATCTGCAATGGTGTTGCAGTTGTCCATGGGAGGCGGTAGTCACTTAGGTACTATCAGTTGAGCTGCATGTTTATTTGCCCACTCTACTATCTCAGTTCCCACATGACCATGGATGCTACAGAGCACTTGAAACGTTGGGAATTTAAAAAAAAAGAAAAGATTAAAAGAGACAAAATCCTGACAATTTATATATTTCAATTAATAGTAATAATGAGTTTTGATTTTTATACAAGGAACCTAAAGTGTCTTTAGGTTCCTTGTATAAAAATCAAAACGTTCATAACACTCTGCAGAAATATTTTGCTCGAAAAAGCTTTTGACTCTCATATTGCATTTTAGTGTTTCGTATTGCTTTCATCTATTTCGTATTTAATCAACGTAGGGTACGTATTGAAAACATTCGCATGGAATCTGCGAAACGACAAACCAAACAGTGAATTTAATAATTTCTCCTTTCATCAATTGGTAAACCTCAAGGCTAATAGAAAAGTTCCACGTGCAAGCAGATAATGGCATTTGATTGCTCGCAATTTTTGTCTAAAAATATCGCGTCATTATCAATCCGCAAACATATTATTTTAGTTCACATTTTTATATACTTATACGACAACCATGCTTTTAAATATGCCGTCAGGATTATGATAATACCAGATAGTAAAGGTTAGAGTTGAAACTAAAAACTAGTAAATTTATTTTAGCGGAGGATTTTTAACGTGATCTTTCATTATTATTCGACAGCTAAACCACGCAACGAATGGGTCGGTTATTTATTTCAGAGACATGTAAGGTACCTGAAACGATAGCCCGATTTCGATTGAAAAGACATGCGAAGCAAATCTCAAATGAACAGAAAAGAGTTACTCTAAACTGGGTGAAGTGAATGACATTGAAAAAAAACAGGCCTTACCTCAACTTGTGGTAGGCCGTAGAGGATCAAATAAAGTTATGAACTGTCTGTTCAACGCCATGATTTATTAATTATAATGCTGAACATCGTTTAATCAGACCCGGAGATATTCTTTCCGTGCGGGATTCAAACCCGCGGCCCCGCGCCGCATCTAAATCCTGTTTTACCGTCTATAATGTTTTTAGAGGTAGAAAACATTTTTCGCAAATTAAGATAAATAAAAATGAATAAGGATCACTATTACATATTTAATCTACCCGCGTTGTTTGGATTAGTATTTTTTATTTAAATCCTTTCGGGCACTTGGGTAAGAGAATATTATTTTATATTATTTGTACGCAACTTGATTGAAGAAAGTGTTCAATTTGTTTGTTTATATGTTTATAAAATTTCTTAATATCTTCGTTTTATCATATAAAATATATGTATTTTTTCTTCTCCTACAGCCTCTCTTTCTCTCTCTCTCTCTCTCTCTCTCTCACTTGGCATACGGGTTGCCAATCACGGTACAAGGCGGCTCGTACATTTGACACTGTACCTCTCGTTGGGCTGGGTATTTTATGTCTTTTTTTATAGAATTAGGGTAAAAATGAGCACATAGTCCACCTGATAGTAAGTAGATGCTGTGGCCCATAGACATCTACATTTAACCTCGACTGAGAATCAAAATGCAGATACGAAGTCACCCCTGAGGACTGATATGGAATGCCTCAATTCCAGTAAAACGGGTCTGCGGTTCTGCACTCATCATACGAAAACAGTAGCATCAAGCTGCTATTTTACGCTGGTATTCTGTGAGAGCGTGATCTTTCCCCGATCGAATCGATCCTTTCGTGCTACAACCATAATACAACTATAGCTGTAGCGTGGCTCTACCACGTAAGTAACAAAATGGTATACAGCTATCTTTCGGAAGCCACAAGATTTTTTGGCATTTCCCATAGTGGCAAACCAAGGGACGAAATGGGGTGCTGGATTCTACTAAGCTACCGCCACATGGCAAACTACATAAAAAAATCTAATAAAACCTTAAGTGTTGTTGAACAGGAATGTCCGATATGCGGCAATATATGGAGGAGACCTGTATACAGAAGTGGCCTATATTGATAGGCTGCAATGAATAAGTAATCGAAAATGGGTGAACCAGTAATTTTTATGGCCATTTCCATAAGGTAACTGTTTGTAGACTGATAAGGAAAAAGCGAGTTATAATGGCTCAGATGAGCAGTAACATAGTACTCGGCAGCGCTGTGGATCGCGCGTTCAAGCTCGCATGGAACAAATATTTCCCTGCGAGTGTAAAGTCCGCAAATAATTATTCCGTATCTGGATGTTTATCCATGAGCGGTTAATGTGTCACAAGCCTATAAGATACAGGAAATTACAAATGATTAATGACGTTTATTTCTACAAGGGAAGGTAAGAAAATAAATACTATTTAAAATTTAAGCGAAATCATAAATTCAATATTGACGTTTTTTTTCAGATATTATATCTTATTTATAACAATATAGTAAAAGTTTATAGAATATTTTAAGCACTATTTATTTACTTTACACAACTACAACAGTTTTCAGATTAAAACTATATAAAAGTTATACTTGTCACGATAAGAAAAATATAAAGTAAATAAAAACTTGCTTACGAACTACAAAAAGTGGGAAAATAATAAATGGCTGTTGTTATACATAGTTTTTGATATACCTTATTAATAATTTTATAGTTTAAAGAACAATGCCCTTAACACATATTTTTGACACTAAATTTCGTATCGTCATCCACAAAAATTGTATGGAAGGATATGTGAATATAAATCCTGGCTGACGTTAATAATTGAACTATGTTTTGCTACACAAAATATAACTCGATAGCAATACGAATTCGATAAGATAGTAAACTCATGCTCAGAGGACAAATTTTACCTTTATTGTATTATCTAGACTTCCATTATTTAAAATTAAAATATTTTAGTAATGACCATTTTAATGAAATTATTTAAATTTTTACTATAATTGAAATAGCTCAATTTTAATTCGTAAATCGAAGGTCAAGAAGAAATTGTTACACAAAATATTAATACGTTCGCAACTTTTCTAACCATTTCTACTTATGTAGAATAGACGTTTTGTTATACTTTTTAATTTACGAAAATGGATTATTGGTATTGTTATTATTTTTTGTAGTATTTTTGAATGACAACCAACTAACAAATTCAAATAATAAAACCACTTTTGCTGTTTATGAATTTGGAAAATATAAGTAAATTCGAAATTTTAGTTTTGTTGCTTACCTCATGTAGTCTAGCTGGAGGTTAGGCGATGTCAATGGCGGTGGTTGTAGTCCGATGTGCCGCCGTAGTCTCCGCGCCCGCTTATATATCCGTGTGGCGCTGGGCGGGCGGCGCCGCCCACCGCCTTGTTATCTCGCGCTGCATCCATCCCCATATTAATGCAAATATACAATTGTCCACTCTGCTAATTTAACTTTGGTTACCTACACGTGTGATACTACAGTGATATTCAGCTTCCAGATTTGTTTTATGTGAGTTTGAGGTTGCTTTAGTTGTAAAAGTTAAAGTTACTCGTAAAGTTACAGCCTACATACTCCTCACTGCTTGGAACAGGCTTCATCTCATTTCTAAGAGGGTTTTAGGACAATGGAATGTCCGCCGCGCTGCCCCAATGCGTGTTAGCGAACTTCACATATCTTTGAAATATTTTTCTTTATTTCTCAAACATGCAGGTTTCCTCACGAAGTTTTCCTTCACCGCTGAGCACGTGGTAAATCAGCACTTAACGATCAGCAATTAACAATTTAATAGGTGCCGGCGGGGATCAAACCCGAGCTACCACGAATCTAGTTCTACATAACTAGATAACCTACTTATACTTATGTCCTAGACTTCAACCTGCGTAATAGGAAATCATATATGGTTTTTTAATTAAGTACTATTTCTTATCTGCTTAGAAGATATTTTTATAGGATAGGGTGACAAACGAGCACACAGTCCACCTGAATGCTCTGGCCCTTAGACATATACATCTATCCTCTATTACGAATCAAAATGCAGATGCGTTGTCATCCGTGAGGACTAAGATGGAATGCCTCGTTTCCAGTAAACAGTGTCTCCGGTTCTCTACACTCACCATACGAAACACAGCAGCATTAAGCTACTATTTTACGCTGGTATTCTGTGAGAGCGTGGTTCTTCCCCGGTCGAGCCGACCCATTCGTGCTACAACTATACCACTAATATAACTGCAGCATGGCTCTACCACGTATAAAGAGGTTTTCTGAAAAGGAGGGTTACTGTTATCTACATTGCTGTCAAGCATTAGTGAGCGCACTGCTGTATACCGATGAGGCGTTCAATTATGTTTCTCAGAGATGATAAGGCATCTGTGGCCTGTTTTTAGTTGCTGCTGTCTATTGCCTCTATGTATCCACGGGCTGCAACAGCCACTAACCATCAAGTAGACTAATTCGTTTGTCACTACAATTTTATTTAAAAGGAGATATCGTAATATTATGTAACTAAATATTTTTTAAATATAACAAATGATAATCATGTCAAATATAAATCAATCAATTTTGATAAGAACGTCACCACAGCAATATATCATTTAAAGTGTTAGTTGTTATCATATTTTAGTTAAGCTTTTTAACAAGCTTTTATTGAATACGCAATTTGAGCTGATTAAGTTAAGTTGTGTACTCTTGTTTGTTAGTAATGTAGGTTTATTTTTTTAATGCTTTTGAAACTAGTCAAAGAACAACATGTAAGTACTGATACCACTCCTGTGCTAATTACTAGTGCACGGACGTGTTAGTTACTATAGAGAATAAGGGTGAACCTAAGTAAATGATGGCTGTGGCCCACAGACATACTTATTTTTGTTTTGGGTTCATAATCAAAATGCAGATGCGTCGTTATGCCTGAGGACAAACATGAAATGCCTCGTTACCATTAAAAGTGTTAGCGGTTACCTAGATTCTCTATTTTTTATAGGATATGGTGACAAACTAGCACACACTAAACTAGCACCACCTGATAGTAAATAGTTGCCGCGGTCCATAGACATCTACATCTACCCTCGATTACAAATCAAAATGCAGATACGTTGTCACCAGTGAGGACTATATATAGGATATTTTGTTCACTTTCATGTTTGATCGTTTGTCATTCTGATGTTCTTTTTTTATAGAATAGGTTGACAAACGAGCACACAGTCCACCTGATGGTAAGTGGTTGCTGTGGCCAATAGACATCTACATAATTATATCCTCGTTTGCGCATCAAAATGCAGATGCGTTGTCAGCCTTGAGGACTAAGATGGAATGCCTCGTTTCAAGCAAAAAGGGTCTCCGGTTCTCTACACTCACCATACGAAACACAGCAGCATCAAGCTACTATTTTACGCTGGTATTCTGTGAGAGCGTGGTCCTCGGTCGTGCCGACAAATTCATGCTACAACTATATATTATATACAGTGTTTATAGTGTAGTATATATACAGTGTTTACAGCGGCTCGTGATGAAAAATAACGATCGCTGTAGAAATACAAAATATTCCAAAAACCGAATTTGATACATACTTGACCAAGGATTTCTTTACAGTACATATTATATTATTTCGCTTAAAGTACGTAGGATTTATATATAAATATACTTAGACTTCATGGAGTGACCAGAAGGGGATATAGTAACTCAGCTCAAATTTTAATTTCGCCGCCACTTCCCCGCGCGTCGTATGCTATGTACCGACATGTTTGTAATCACTAATACTGTAAGTATATAGGTCGTTAGATACTTATTTCACTAGGTTTATCATATTTATGCCTGTTTCTTTTCGGCAACCCAGTCGCTTCTTATTTTTATTACGGTTATTTCCCATTTTAATTTTACGTCCTCCTGTTGCGTAATATGTATTCTGATCGTAAGTGACACAGTTTCCCCGTTCAAAAGCCGAAGCGAGACTAACCACGGATAAGAGTGTATATACGGAAAAGACTAACCGGGTGGCAGGAAACAAGCTTCAAGACGCCGATAGTTTAGGTAATTTCTTTTTACGGTGAAAATGATGGTAATTGAAAAAATAATTTATAGTTAGCTCAGTTAGTATGCAAAGTTTCATGATCTAATTTAAAACATTTTATGAATAACAGCGGTTTATTGTTGAGTTTGGAGGTAACATTGAATTTTTTTTCTATCGAGAAAATTTTACGGAATCATGTTTTCGTCTAACATAGTACCTAATATTAATCCTCAACTTTATCATATATTTATTTCAAAATTAATGCTGCAATATTTTCAGCATAACGAAGGATCTTGCTAAGCCATTTGAGGTAGTATTTTTAACATTTCTCCTGAAGGTGTACTTTATAATAATAATATAATATAAGCCTTTATTCAGACATTTTTTAAACATAAATCTCATATTCACGACTCTGGTTAGTCGATGACACCAACAACTTGGTCTATTTGCCCAATTTTGGTAAAGGCCTCCTCCATTTCTTTCCACGCTGTTCTGTTCATTGCTTTCCTAGTCCATGTTTTCCCTGCCGTGGCCTTTATTTCGTCTTCCCACCTTCGAAACTGTCCTTTTTCTATTTGTTGGTTACCAAAATACAATGGTTTTGTTCAATTTCTCAATGCCTCTAATTATATGGCCTGCCCATTTCCACTTGAGTTTTCTTATTTTCCTTGTTACATTTTCTATTTTGGTACGTTTCCAAATAATTCTGTTCCTTATTCTATCCGATTTCTTTATATTCAGCATGCTCCTCTCCATTGCCGTCTGACAGGTTTCTAGTTTCTTTTTTTGCACTTTAGTAAGTACCCAAGTTTGGCAGCCATATGTTATGACTGGTAGCACTCAGTGGCTAAAAAAAGTAACGAAAAATACAGAAATTAAGATGTCCGTCAAATCAAAGCTTTACTAGGCTGCACTAAAAGTATCGGGAATGGAATATTTCCACTGTTCCTGTCATATTAAAATCTTTTTAATTGAAAACTCCTTGGTTTTAAAAATCGAATACCATTTATTTATTTAAAAAAAGATTCTCGGTCTTGTCACAAGGTTTTGTCAAACTTGTTTAGTCGTTGAGAAAATGGAATTGGCTCGAGAAAATTCAAGAGCGATGATTTATTACGACTTTCGAAGGGGTTTAACATAAAAACAGTGTGTTGACCTGATGATTTCTGCATTTGGTGATGAAGCCCCATCCAAAATCACAATTTATCGCTGGTTTGCTGAATTTCAACGTGGACGTGTCAAGCTCAGTGATGATCCCCGTCAAGGTCGTCCAAAAAACTGGAGTCACCCAAGAAAACGTTGATGCTATGCGTAAGTTGATTGAGGAAGATCGACATGTGACGTACCGCGAAATTCAGGCAACTTTAGACATTAGCATGAGTCAAATACAAATAATATTGCATGAACAATTAGGTGTAAAAAAGTTGTTTTCCCGATGGATACCGCATTCGCTCTGTGAAGAGCAAAAAGCGGCTCGCGTTACTTGGTGCGTCAGAACTCTCGAAAGATTCCACGCAGGATCCTGAAATGCTGTATACAATATCGTATCAGGTGACGAATCCTGGATATATGCGTACGAACCCGAAACAAAAAACCAGTCACGAGTTTCGGTGTTCGAAAATGAGTTAAAGCCAACAAAAATTGTTCGTTCACGGAGTGTTGTAAAAAAAATGGTGGCCACGTTTGTCTCCAAAACCGGCCATGTTACGACTATTCCTCTTGAGGGCCAAAGAACGGTTAATGCGGAATGGTATGCTAGCATATGTTTGCCACAGGTCGTTTCTGAACTCCGTAAAGAGAATTGCAACCGCCGCATCATCCTCCATCACGACAATGCGAGTTCTCACACCGCACACAGAGCAAAAGAGTTTTTAGAGCAAGAAAACATAGAATTATTAGACCATCCGCCGTACAGCTCCGACCTAAGCCCTAATGATTTCTATACTTTCCCTAAAATAAAGAATAAATTACATGGACAGAGATTTTCATCACCTGAAGAAACTGTGGACGCCTACAAAACGGCCATTTTGGAGACCCCAATTCCGAATGGAATGGTTGCTTCAATGATTGGTTCCATCGTATGGAAAAAATGTTTCAAATTTCGCGGAGAATACTTCGAAAAGCAAGAAATACATTTTTAAATAGTAATGTTGTGTCACTTCCTTGTTTCCCGAAATTTTCAGTGCCGCCCTTACAACACCTGCGAAGGTATACTTTGGTGAATACTAAATTAAAATACTGGTTATGACTAGATGAAAAACTTTTTAAAAACGATATAAAGTTGATTAGAAAAATAATTTACTAACGAGCTAGGTAAAAAACACTAGTTTTGTTGTTAATGCCTGAGTACAAATACCTAAAAATTAAAGTAATACTAAAGTTGATTTCTAATCGTTTTAAAATAATTCTGTAAAAAGTTTTTCAATTAACAATAATAAAAAAAATTTGAAACTCAATAATAATTATATAGTAAAATTTAAAAAAATATTTTCTATTGTTGATTAAGATTTTCAATTTTTTTTTACGATCATATTATGAGCATTATGAGTCGTGCAGTTTTGGATTTTCCAAACTTTTTTTTTATTGACTTTTAACATAAAATTATCGAAAAATAAAGGGTAATAGTAATAAGTTTGTTTGTGAAAACTTGTGTGTGTTCAAAATATTTTAAAAATTGACGTACAACATGATCGCTTAAGGCATGCACACCAAAAGTTTTTTTTTTAATGTTATTCTTCATAACGTCAAACTCTACTAACGTAATTACTTTTTTATATTTAATGGTTCATTGCTAAAATCTAAACTTCTACAACTTAATATTTTTGAAATTGGAACGTATATTTTACTTAATGCGAGGGGAATCTATAACAAACCAATTAACTCGAGGACCGCAAAGCTTATTTTTTGCGAGGATATCTATTATTCTTTAATTGGGTATTATTGTGATGAATTCCGAATAATTGTTTGTTTTCAAGAATTCTAACTGCGTACTTGTTCAGTTTTATACGAAATAGAGCCTTACTGCAGCTACATTGTGCACGAATGGGTCGACTCGAGCAGGGAAGGATAACGCTCTCACAGATTTCGAACGTAAATTATGGTGAGTGTAGAATAGAATAGATCTTTTTTTAATTCAATATAGATTACAGGTAATTCAAAAGTAATTTTTTACTTTTACCACTGGTTTGGAAAATATGTCCTGGGATCCTAAAGATCTGGAGAGTATTTTTACTGCAAACGAGGCATTCTAGTATATTCCTCAGGGGGATAACGCATCTCCATTTTGATTCTTAATTGAGAATATATGTAGATGTCTACGGGCCGTAGCATCCACTTACTATCAGGTGGACTGTGTGCTTGTTTGTTACGCTTATACTATAAAAAAGAAAATGTCAAGGGAGTTAAAAGGAATGATACAAGTATGTAAACTGCCAGGTAAATTGTCATTTCTTTGTGCTAGAGTTAAACAGCGTTAGAGTTACTAGCGCTCCTATTCTACTAAGGAGTGTGGTGAATTTTGAGCAAAAGAAGGTAAAAAGGTATGGTAACGCCTTCATCTGTTGGAAGCTTTATGATTTTATCGGTTTTTTTGTTAACCAACTTCTAATGATCTCCATGAAAGGTAATGGGTAAATGATATGATATGATATTTTTATTTATCCTACAAAGACGGCGTTTACAAAAGTAGTGAAGTTCAGATTATATTAATCCTAAAAATGAAGAAACCTCTTGACGTTTGCTTCTGTATCTCAGCTTTGAAATTTTCAATGACAGAAAAAAAACCCGCTACAAAGTGAATATTCGTGAACCTACGTGCATGGGTTGACTACGTGAGCTGTCACTACGTTTTCAGTTTCTGTAACGTGAAAGCTGGTTTAATAAAAGATATGGTTTGACAGTATATTGAGTTCTTGTTTCCTAACGTTTGATGTATTTTAAATTAAATTTAAAAAGCTACATATTATATTCCCTATATCAATATTATTTTATAGTAATATTTAAATATTAAATATATCAAGAAGATTTTAATGTAAATATGTCGTATTTTGTTCCATTACTTACGGTTCGATGATACCGTTGCTTAAATAATTAAATAATAGCAAAGAGTAGTTTTTAACGACTGCAAAAAAAGAGTACGTTGTCAATTCGATTGTATCTTTTTTATGCGTACTACCTCAGAATATTAGGTGAACCGATTTTGTTGATTTTTATTAATTTATATATAAATTTACAAATATGATCCGTATAAATTTGACCAAGATCTAACCAGCAGTTTTTGAGTTATCCAAAATAATGCGTATTTAATTGACTTCGACTAATATTATTTATATTGAAGTCAGTTGTACAAAATTTTTAATTTTACCGCTTGTGTTATAGCAGTCTTCTCTTCGTTATTTTACGTTACTGAATAATTTTTGAGATTATCGGAATGTTCTAACGGTCGCAGGTAGGCTAATGAAGCTTATTGGCTCTATGTTTGCGCGTTCGTTGTGATCTCATAATATCCTGCACTATTGAAATGCAGCAAAAATGTCATTGTAATTGAATTAGGACATTATTATCAACATATAAGGATCATAACTTTTATTTACGACTGATTTAGCGCACAAATCTTACTCATAAAAATCAGCGTTAATTTAAGAAATGCTTAAAGTTGCTCTTTCTCTTTCCATTAAATAACAATAGAAAAAGGTAAGTATAGAGATAACTGTAGTAAAAATATTTAATATGTGTTTTATTTATATAAATTTATCTAGACACGCGGTAGCGTGTCAAGCCAAGTTCAAGCAGAACGGCGAGATATTACGCGAACCATTTGGAGCCACTTTTGACCCCCTTATAACTCATAAATTATTTCACATAAACGTGTCTAATTTGTTCCATATATTGAGATTTGCGAGATACATATGTGCTTCAAATTTCCTAAACACATCTCAAACGGTTATTTAGATATTAACGTCCAAAAATCGTCATTTTTATCACTGACTGACTTATAGATCAAAACTCTAACCCAGTTCCAGATAACCTAGAAAGTTCAAATTTGGCATGCAGATAGGTAATTAGGTGAATACAAAGGAATAAATCAGAAACTGGTAAATTTTTATCATTTTATTATAATTTTTCACTTAATTGATTCTATTAGGAACACTAAACTTTATTAATTATTATATTGTACTTAAAACTGTAATAATGTATGTATGTAAGAATCAGCAATCATTATTATTCCGAAAATAGAATAATGATAATTCGTATATGAGAACTAGCCAAGTCAGACCTTAGGCTACAATATATTATCCTCAGTTATAAGAAGAAATGATATTTTATGTTGTTATAAATAAAATTCAGGACTGGCCATTGAACTTGGCACCCATTTAGATCTCACTTCTTTTGGCGTTGAAGTCAGCAACCAAGGCATATATCATTATATCGAACTTGGCTCTCATTTCACATTTATGTTTTTGACGGCATTAACTATTAAACCCAGAGGTGACTTAAATAACTATAGTTATTTAAGTCACCTATGGGTTGACTGGCAGAGAATGCTATTTGGCATTAAGTCCACCCTTTGTAACCTTTATGGTGAGAACAATAAAGTTTTTAATAAATAAATAAATAATTTAGGCAAGCGATATTTAAGGATTATAATTAAGACCCATAATGTACAAATTCTTTATTTTAATCCTTATAAAGCACTTATTAATACATCATTTCAGTTTGTTGATAGTTTCAATACTTGAAAGTGATTGTGGTTCGTGGTGAAATTATATATTTTTTAAATGTAAAGTAAAAAAGATATTAAAAGCAACTTTCATTCATCAAGTTGGATCTTACAAGCTTTTAAATAAATTGAAATAGAAGCGCTGACTTTTGTATTGAAATGACCTACTGCGACGTTTGTTTTGTAATATTTTTTATATATTTAAAATTTTAATTAAGACTAAGTAAAACTATCATCAATTTCAGTAAACTAAAGTGATAATGGGCTGTATATCTCGAAGAACCGACCACCGATAGGAAAAAAAGGTTCTCGAGTGGTAGTCTCGTACCGGTAAGTGAAGTGTAATGCTGCCCCCTACAGCATGGAGTAACGACCTGATAATAGAGTGCTACAGCCATAAGAGAGATTCAGGAGGTCGATAAATGCAGGTGGCTCAGAACCCTGCTATATGGCATATTCCTAGGCGGAAGTCTAGGTATAGCAGTGGCCTTGCAAGAGACTGAAACGATGATCGATGATGATGAAAATATAAGCATTAAAAAGCAATAATTTCCGTCAATAACTACAATTGTTTTTGCTCTCTATTTACTCGTGAAATCTCATTGCAATAGATTCAACCACTCCGAGATTGTTATCAATGTTTAAATGTCATACAAATAACAGTCAGTTCAATTTAAGGCACTTATTTCGATATTGCAAAGAGCCATTTCAATTTTATTCATATGCATTAATGCTGGTACTTAAATCTAATCATTTCAGGGTGCAGGTTTAACCTCACAGAATACTGTTCTCGTCTCTATGCGGCACCCCAGTGCCATCTTCTTCCACTTGTCTAGCTCAGAGCGGCTCGAATCGACGAACGAGATTCTTCTCATCGGCTTGATTCATTTCCGCTGCGAAGAGATGTTTGCTTATCGAGTTCTTGTCTTGGTATCGTGGTATCGTTCACCACCGGCGATGTTTCCGGACCGATACTACTTAGTTAAAACGAATAATAAATTAAAAGGCGGATTTTTTTCCGTCAGTATGGACAGAAAAAAAAACTATCCGCCTTTGTTGTTGTCCGTATCACAAAGGCTCATAGTAATCAATGAAGCGGGCTTAAAGGCTTTGTTCCACATTCGTCATTCCTCTTTATCTAATTTCTTTTAGATTTCCTAAACCTATTCATTAAATACAGTTAAATCTATTAACTAAATATAACTTTTAAATGTCATATTTTATTTTTTGGAGACTTGAGTGTGATAGTGATTCATGTTTCTTTGTTATAGTATCACATTTAAACGGGAATAATCGATTTATTACATACAAGATGTTTTTGAGTCATACGTCCATTGGGTAAATACATTGGTACCTTTTTGAGTAATGCACGGGTGGTGATGCGCAAATACGAATAATATTATCATCATCATCACTACAGACTTTGACCCAAGACCTTTCCCAAGGTATGGCATAAAAGACGATAATGGGAAATGCCAAATATCTTATGACTTCCGATAGATAGCAGTATACCATGTCGCTTACCCCAGACGTAAAAACCCTGCAGCGTCAAATATGCGAGGCGTCTGGCACTGCGATCGTCCAATGACCCACGTGTCTCACGTGAGCTACACTACAACTACATTACAGCTATTACGCCCCATCTGACTTGAGAACAGAAGAAATAAAATATCTAAAACACGCTGTATAAAGCTTTTTTATAAAATGCGCTGGGATTTGCAACTTAATCCTGCTAACAGGCGTTTTGTAAGCATTTACAAGTCTGTAAGAACTTAAACATGCGAGTCACGAGAGCTTCGTCTCTATTAACAATAGTAGATGTTGCTTTAATGTTTACACCACTCCGGCCGCCTCCGCCATCTTAATTGTTGTCCGGCGTATGATAATGACGCTTCATTCTTGAGATAGATTTCCTCTTGTTTTATAATGACTGTTCTCATTAATATTTAATTAGTCACTGTTATCATTTTGCTAAATAATTTTATTGAAAGAAAAAAATAGAATGATTATTATTAGATTAAATCTGGTTATCGAGATAACTCTCCGGCGGTGGACCTATTGCTCTATAGCCCTCTTCGAAGTAGGTGGAACAAATAATGGCATACTATCTGTAAATATCTAACTTTACTGCACAACAAATGCCCTCACCCCCCAAACTGGCATCCGTTTTTTTTAAATAGCATTGAGTGACAAACGAGCACACAGTCCACCTGATAGCAATTAGATGCTGTGGCTCATACACATCCACATTTATTCTTAATTAAGAATCCAAATGCAAATGCGTTGTCACCCCTGAGGACTAAAATGGAATGCCTTAATTCCAGTAAAAAAGGTCTCCGGTTCTTTGCACTCACCATACGAAACGCAGTATAATAAGCTGCTATTTTACGCTGTTATTCTGTGAGAACGTGGTCCTTCCCCGGTCGAGCCTACCCATTCGTGCTACAACTATAATACAGCCGCAGCGTGGCTCTACCACATACAAATTTTTATTGGTGGGGGGGTGATAATAGCCTCTGTTCGGTCACCCACGGTAAACAAAGAGAAACCACATGCTTGGTGAAGAGTGGACTTGGCGAGTCTACTCCGGATGATTGTTGATCGACTGCGGCGGTTAAGATGTCCTCTCACGCTGTCTGAATGCATTATGGTTTCCATGTGTCTCAGATTCTTAAGATATTACAAACGCTCTATATGACGTACGTATATGATGTATGCAATAGAAATTAAATAATTGTGTTTTAAATTTCAACTTACGTGTTACGCTGTAGCTATATTAGTTGTAGTACGAATTGTTCAGCGCAACCAGGGTAGGACCAAGCCCTCACAGAACACCAGCTCAAAATAGCAGATTAAGGCTGTTGTTTTTCGTATGATGAGTGTAGAGAACCTGAAGCCCTTTTTACTGGAATCGAGGTATTCCATTTTAGTCCTCAGAGGTGACAACGCATCAGCATTTTGATTCTTAATCGAGGATAAATTTAGACGTCTATTGGTCACAGCTTCTACTTACAATCAGGTGAACAGTTTTATCGTTTGTCACCCTTATTCTAATACAAATTAACTGAAGATGTACCTATATTTTGAACTAGTTTCAACAAACCTGGCTTTTTTGAAGCGTTATCTATGGTTTAATCGCTCGTAGTTCATTTGACGATACGTGAGCAAACTGGATTCGAACTCCTCCGGCAGCAAAGAAATAACTAATTGTAATTTCAAGTAATTGAAGTTGATGTTCTGATTTACCCCCACACGCATGCGGCAGGCATGCTTGGCGGTCCACCACTGTACGTTTCAAGAGGAGTTTTCTTCCGCGTTTTTAATAGGACATGACAAAGGGTCGGAAAAGGACAGAACAACGTCTGCCTGGCAAGCTAGTGGATTATAAATAACACCTTCAAGAAAAGAGCTTACTCCTTCCTAAGGGCCGGCAACGCACCTGCAATTCCCCTGGTGTTGCAGTTGATTATGGGCGGCGGTAGTCACTTAACATCAGGTGAGCCGCATGCTCGTTTGCCCCCTCTTCTATAAAAAAAGGCACTTCCTTGCCTAAAACCCTCTCAAAAATAAAAGGAGGTATGTGCTCAGCTGTGGGACGTATGGGACTGTAACTTTTAATTTTTTTCTATCCACCTGTTGGTAAATGGATGCTGTGGCTCATAGAAATCTAAATTTATCCTCGATTAATGATCAAAACTCAGATGCGTTGTCATCTCTGAGGGCTAAAATGGAATGTCTCGTTTCCAGTAAAAAAGCATCTACGGATCTCTCACCATACGAAACACAGCATTATAAGCTGCTATTTTACGCCGGTATACTGAGAGAGCATGCTCCTGCTCCGATCAAGCTCACATTCACTCATTCGTGCTGCAACCATAAAATAGCGGCAGCGTGGCTCCACCACGTATAAAACTTCAACTACTTCATCAAAACGTGTAGGCACGTTATGGCTTGCATACAGCATTACATGAATAATGGATCAAATACAATTTAATTTATGGTTTCTACTTGAGGATCTCAATTTTTAGCGATTTGTAATTTGTAACCGTACTGAAATGTGTTATTATCTACCGTTTTTCATTTTTGTAGGTTCATTACCGCTATGAAACTTTACACCATTGATCAGATTCTAATTAAAGGGTGCATAACAAAATTAACTGTTATGAATTTATATAGTGATATAGAATACTCTTAATAATATTAGTATCTAATTTATTTAATGTAAAATAAGTATTGTTAGGTAGTTATTTTAAGTTATTAACACGTCGTTTTTATAGAATGTGAAAAACGATCTCACAGTCCACTTGATAGTAAGTAGATACTGTATATATTTACGCTCAATTATGAATCAAAATGCAGATGTGTGGTCATCCCTGACGTTTAAGATAGAGTACCTCGTTTCCAGTGAAAGGGGTCTCCGGTTCTCTACAATCACCATACGAAACACAGCAACATTAAAAAGTTATTTTACGCTGGTATTCTGTGAGGTACTCTGCAAGGAACTATAATAGCTTAAGTGATGGAGCTATAATCATCTTCACCTTTTAAATGGACAGTCTGTCTGATTTTGTTTGTTGTTTAGATTATCTATAGTATTTAAATTTTAAATGAAAAGGTTACGAGAAATTACAAAATCTCTTATCTCACCCAACAGCATTTAGCAACACAACACAATATAAAGGATAAGAAGAGAATATAATTAAATTCACTCTTATTATAATATAGTACCCGGTTGACCGAGCTTTGCTCGGTATTTTTCGCTCGATTTTTTTAATTCGTGTGTTTTGGAAATTATATTTAGATACAAATTACATACTGATGAATTATAAATAATATTTTTTGATCTTAGCGACATAACAGAAAAAACTGAACTGGTTATTTGAATAAAAAATCATGAGTGCAATTATTTTAATTTAAATTTTCGTGTTTTTAAAAAATACTAAAAAAAGGGCTCGAAAAAAAAATATTTTCTCAAAAAAGAAAGAAACTTGAAAAAAAAAATAAAAAAAGTCGGTCGGTCGGTCTGGGCTCGAACCGGGGTTTTACGATTTTGTGACCGCCCATTATACCAATAAGCTATTTATAATCATTACCAAACTGTCAAAATTTACCTTCTTATTCTAACTATATTGTAGCAGTTTTTAATTGCCTAAAAACACGGACAAAAAGACATTTTCTAAAAATAAATCTTAGCTAGATCGATTTATTATCCCCGAAACTCCCTGGACACTAAATTTTATGAAAATCGTTGGAGCCGTTTCCGAGATCCCGATTATATATATATATATATATATATATATATATATACATATATACAAGAATTGCTCGTTTAATAGTATAGGATTTAGATGTTTCTGGGAATAATAGAAATAAGGCAAGACTCCACAATACTCCGTGTATTAGGAAAATAATGAATTTCGTATTTGATTGCTTTTGTTTGCTAACATAATGAAAACTATGTCGTTTTAAGAGTGAAACATAGCTTATGGTATTTTGAGCCAATTTCATTATCTAGAGTGCTCTCGAGAGTTAATAACCGCACTCAACACGAAGTGAACTGATACAAATCTGGATTCCATTCGTACGCAGATATGCTACCGTATGATGTCATACGATATTGCGTCAATATTACCGTTGGGGACGGTTGGCTCTGAAATCGCTAATCTAGGATGAAGTTGTGAATAGGGCCGTAGTTTTTAGGGTTCCGTAGTCAACTAGGAACCCTTATTGTTTCGCCATGTCTGTCTGTCCGTCTGTCCGTCCTCGCTTAATCTCTAACCGTTAGCACTAGAAAGCTGAAATTGGGTACCAATATGTGTATCAATCACGCCGACAAAGTGGTAAAACAAAAATTGGAAAAAAATGTTTTATTAGGGTAGCCCTAACGTGTCAACCCTAACGTGTGATATATTGTTGGAAAGGTATTTAAAAATGAATAGGGGTTTACTAAAATCATTTTTTATATAATGTCAATAATTTCGGAAATAATCGCTCCAAAAGTAAAAAACAATGTGTCCCCCCCCCCCTCTAACTTTTGAACCATAAGTTTAGAAAATATGAAAAAAATCTGAAAAGTAGAACTTTATAAGGACTTTCTAGGAAAATCATTTTGAACTTGGATGGAAACAACAGTTTTTGTACAAACTCATAAGTCACTTATTGTGACGGACGGAAACTACGGAACCCTACACTGAGCGTGGCCCGACACGCTCTTGGCCGGTTTTTATTATTATTTCGCTGCGATATTCATTTGTCATAGAATCGTTATACGTTTAAGCTGTAGATAGCAGTAAGGAGTTTAAAGTTGTGAGTAAAATATTTAATCAATCGATAGTCTCTTCATCATATTTAGGTATTAAATTTAATGATTGATGGCCTCTCCTCCGCTTTACTGATTTTAACCACTGCGACATCTTCCGTTGTTTTGTGGGTATGAGCATAGAACGGCTGTCAACTTTATTTTATACGAGGATTGGCGTCGCCAAACCCGATTCGCTGTGTTGACAGACTGAGTAAATTTACACATTTTAGACTTTTGATTAATGTTCAAGATCATCATTAAATTTTAATACATATTTGTTTGTAAATAGGGTGCAATTTGTCAACGCACCCGCAATTCTCCTGGTGTTGCGGTTGATCATGGGCGGCGGTAGTCACTTAACATCAGGTGAGCCGCATGCTCGTTTGCCCTCTCTTCTATAAAAAAAAAAAAAAAAAAAAAAAAATTCGGCATATTCTAAATAATTTGCATGCGAAATTTGGAAACGATTGTAATGTCAAATCATCTCGTGTTGACATTTATACGTATGAATTGACGTGTTAGTGACATTTTAGTGGCTACGCGGGCTCTGATATAACCGCACTCTTGACAGGCGAATTAAAGATTGCAACCAGACATATCCCACCGTTAACTCTACTGACCATCGCAATATACATATACTGAAATGAGCCGTGATAAATGAAAGGATAAGTACTCGTCTTAAAATTTCATAGTATAAGAGTTGAGAAATGTTTTAGGAGCTTCTATAATATTAAAACTGGTGGTGTATTTAAAACATAATCCGACAAACAAAAATGGTTAGATATTTCAACACTGTTATATAGTTCTTCTATTCAAAACGATGTCACAAAGGAACAAACTTTATATTGGAATAATAAAGAAACCACACAATGCGCTGTTTAAGCCAGACTTGTTCATGCGAGAAGGGTTGATATGATGTGATAAACTACATTACGGCCTATTATAAATTTTAAATGTCCCTACTACGGAGGATACTTGCAGCTTGGGAAGTTTACTCGTTTTACCAAACTAGTACAAGCGACGCTCACTTTATTTGATTATTTTTTTAATTAAAATTATGCACATAATTATTTGGTAACGTCTTATATGCACGACTTATAAACAAAATGTGATGAAATAAATTAATACAAAAAAACACTTGATTGACTTTAGTAGTAATCAGATTTCATCAATCAGTGAAAGCGTCAATACGAAATATTTTAAGTTTTATGTTTTAATACTTTAAATTCGAATAAGAACATATTTATGTGATGATAAGCTTTTCTATTTTAACTAGAAGTGAGTGAAAAAGATTCACAAAGTCCCACGAAAAAGTTGGGGTATGGACGATTTATTTCCACACATCGAAAACATGCTGTGAGGAATTTCATTTTAGACCTCAAGGTTGACGACGACGCACCTGTGGCCTTCTCTGCTTAAAGTTAGTGTAGATGTCTATGGGAAACATTCTTGTCATATGTTATGAGTATAACTATCCTAGCGGTTTTATTAGACGGTACTATTTTTTTTTATTATTTGCGAGCAGCTATGCAGGTCTAGGTAAAGAGACCAGTATCACTGCGACCTGGAAGATCTATTGTGATCGGTGCTATGGCTATAGTTCACTGCTAAGCCCTATGTCTTCAATGAATCGAAGGAGTTGCTTAGCCGTGAGCAATTTCACTTCTTCTGGGCGGAGTAGATAGTGTCCCAGATGAGTGTTACGTTTGCGCATTAAGGGTCCGCAATCGGTTAGGATGTGTAGAGGCGTTTCTTTCGTTATGGAACAGAACCGACACATCCTTGAGTTGTTAGTCCCAGGATGGACATGTGCTTTTTAAGACAACAGTGTCCAGTTAGGACTCTTGCCAGAATGCGCAATTTATTTTTACTTAATCCCAGGGCTTCTGAAGCGAATTTACGATCAAAAGCCCGGATTAAGGTTTTAGAATGTTTTAAGCCTAGTGTGTTAGACCAGATCTTAAGTGATTTATTGTGATAAAGAGTTTCAAGGGTCAATCGGGCTAGGCTTCTTGAGATTCAACAAAATGGCTCGGGTCCAAATTGTGTGCACTTTGAGCCCTCCCGTGCAAGGTTGTCGGCAAATTCGTTGCCTATAATACCCTCGCGACCCGGAACCCATCTTGAAACGACCCCGTTGTTACAACCCAGGGCGTTTAAACAGTTCACGCAGTCTCCAACTAGCTTTGAGTTCACTAAGTTTGATCTCAGCGCTAGCAGTGCTGCTTGACTATCAGAGTTTATGTAAATTTTATGGTTGACGTAGTATTTTTGCAGATTGATTTCCGCACACCGAAGTATGGCGAAAATTTCTGCCTGGAAGATAGAGGTGTATTTACCCAAATTCATACTAAGTTTGAATTTGGGGCGTTCCCCGTAAATTCCAAAGCCTACGTCGAGGCCCATTTTAGACCCATCGGTATACCATATGAGGCTACCGACCTCACAGATAACCTGGCCATTCAGCCAGTCTTCTCTGGAGGGTAATTCCACTATATACTTTTTATCAAAAGTGTATAGTGGACGCATGATATCTGAGATCATGCATAAGACCGGTGATTCCTTAATTGAGTCGAGCATGGATCTCAATCTGTAGGAGAGCAGGCTCAGACCGCCCTGGGCGTTAATTCTATACAAACTAGCCCTCGCCTCCTTGTCTAGATAGAGATCAAGGGGCGTTAGGTATAGAAGTGCATTAAGAGCCGCTCCAGGCGATGATCGCATAGCTCCAGTTGCCATTAGGCAGGCAGTCCTTTGTAGACTATTTAGTCTGTCCGCAGTCGTCTTTTGGTTGGCCTTGTTACACCAGACAATAGAGGCGTAGGTGAGAATCGGCCTCACTATGCTGCTGTACAGCCATAGGACCATACTGGGACGCAAGCCCCAGTTGTTCACGACCAAACGACTGCACGTACCTAAAGCAATTTTAGCCTTATGGCATACGTTGCTAAGGTGAGAGTTCCACGTTAGTTTTTGGTCGATTGTTACGCCCAAGTACTTAACTTCCGTGGAAAATGATACTTCTTTGCCATTAAGTTTTGGTTGGACTAATTTGTCCAACCGTCTCTTTTTGGTAAAGGGTATTATAACATTTTTATCAGAATTAACCGATAAACTGTTATCCCTACACCAGTTATTTATGGTGTTTAGGGCTCTTTGTATTATTGACGATAAAGTACTTTGGCAAAAGCCCCTTGCATTGATCACAAGGTCATCAGCATAACCCAATGTGTCAATGCGTAGGTCTGCCATTTTGTACAATAGTTGGTCAACTGCAAGAGTCCAAAGAAGGGGTGAGAAAACACCTCCTTGTGGGCCTCAGAGGTTGCAGCCTCTTGTGGTTGCAACCTCAATCGAAGTTTGTAACAGCGCTATTTTTGCCTTTCTGTTTGAGAGCATCGACTTCACCCATCTGATGGTTGTGGGGCCAACATTTTTATATGTTAGGCCCCCAATCAGCAGTGACGTGGGGCTACTGTCGAAGGCGCCCTCAATATCTAGAAAGGCACAAAGAGCTATTTCTTTATCCTCCAGTACTTTTTCGACCCTGTCAATGACACTGATCAGGGCTGTTTCCGTAGATTTGCCTCTGCGGTAAGCATGCTGGTTGTAATGTATGGGCCTCGTAGCTAGAGCTACATCCCTTATATCTATACCCTTTTCCAATGTCTTAAGAAGAAAGGAAGATAGGCTTATAGGTCTAAAGGACTTTGGTAAAGCGTAGTGCTTTCTACCAGCCTTAGGTATAAATAGAACCTTGACAATTGTCCATCGTTCTGGAATACATCCACATGCAAAACTTGCTCTGAAGATTTTCACCAGATAAGGAAGAAGGATGTCCATACCCCTCTGTAGTTGGATGGGAATTATTCCATCCTCCCCGCTTGATTTAAATGGTTCAAAGGAGTCAACAGCCCATTGCACCAGGTTTGGCCTTATTATCTTTGCAGCCCTACGCCAGTCCTCATTGCAAGGCCTTCGTAGGGCTCTGAAAGAGTTCAAGGCTGAAGTCTTGTAGGACCCTGGGAAATGGGTTGACGCTAGTAACTCCAATGTTTCTGTTTCACTATTAGTGAAGTTACCATCCGGCTTTTTAAGAAGCCCGATCTGATTAGGTTTAGCTTTCGATAGCATCTTGTGTAGTCTTGCACCGCGAGGCAAAGACTCAACTTCCTCGCATAGCTTCCTCCACGATGCGCTCTTGGCTTTCCTAATTTCTTCATTATATTCAGTTAGGGTGCACTATAAATATCCCACTCTTTGGTTTTCTTAGCCCTATTAAATAGTTTCCTGGTCTTTTCCCTAAGGTCTTTCAGCTTAGAATTCCACCAAGAAACTTTTCGTGTTGAGGTCTTGGTTTTGACGGGACAACTGTCCTCGAAGGCTTCACGGATACCTACGGTTACTGTCTCCGTCGCTAACTCCAGATCTTCAATTGTTTTGATGCTTTTAGGAAACGTTTTCAAATTCCTCCTTAGGCTCTCTCTATATAAGATACCCCAGGAGATCGCTTTCAGATCCCTAAAAGTAACGGTTTCAAAGGATGGTGATGTTCCAAATATTAGACGGTAAGGTATTAAAGCAATGAAATCGAACGTTTCTTGATTTTTTTATACCACTGCAACATAATAAGTGATTTTTTGCAAGAAGAGTTTTTATTTAGTATCAGAAGTTTTTAAACATTAGAAAATTAAAATGTCTAAACTAATAAAGTTATAATAAAATATCTTTCGAGTCTCTACGATATTAATCAAACTTTTTAATTAGGATCTTTGACAAACTTTGAAATAAAATAACGATCAAATGCGAATGACTCGCTGCAACTGTTTTTTAAATAAAATCAAAATAAATGCATAATTAAATATTTATTTTAATAATTCTATGGTATTATTTTATTTATTTACGTTAGTAGTTGGAGAATCTCGTGGTAATTTTTTTTATTACGTCGTATCTTCCAAACGGCTGGATGGATTTAGACAATTAAGGTACTATTTTATTCGTCTTAATAACCAAAGTGTTCTTAGGTAGCTTTTTTAAAAAATAAACAAAATGGCGGATTTTGGCGCTAATTTTTTAATAAAAAATAACCAAACCTATCGATTATCGAATATAAGTTGTATGGTTAAATTTAATTAGGAATTATAAATTGTTTCGTAAATTTTTCACATAACTGGTTTATAAAATGTGCAATGTTTGTGTCGGAGCTCGTGATACAAGACTAATTGGTCAGAGTGTACCTTGTTTCTTCGCAGGTCCCCAGGCTTTGATGTTTTTTAATATTACTTATTCGCTTCATAAGAATTTGTTGTATTGATGTGTATACTCTACACGTCGAATAAAACTATTTTTTACATATTTTATCACAAAAGCTAAAAGTACCCCGGCTAGGTACCCTATGATATTTTTTATAGGATAGGGTGACAAACGAGCACACAGTCCACCTGATGGTAAGTGATTGCTGTGTCCCATAGACATCTACATCTATCCTCGATTACGAATCGACATACGGATGCGTTGTCACACGTGAGGACTAAGATGGAATGCCTTGTTTCCAATAAAAAGAGTCTCCGGTTCCCTACACTCACCATCCGAAACACAGCAGCATTAAGCTACTATTTTACGCTGGTATTTTGTGAGAGCGTGGTCCTTCCCCGGTCGAGCCGACCCATTCGTGCTACAACTATACTACAAATATAACTGCAGCATGCTCAACTACGTATAAAATATGCATATATATATATATATGTATATATATATATATATATGTATATATATATATATATATATATATATATGTATATATATATGTATATATATACATCGATATACACATATCATTCATCCTACAGATATGTGCAGAAAATAGCTAAAGGGTTCAAAACGTCGGGAATTTTAATTATATTAAAATAAATAAGATGGAATTCATATTATAGTTAGTTTTATATTATTTTGTTTGTTGATTTGTCCACCTATGGATTTACAGCCTATACATTCGATATATTGCACATAAAATAAATAGCTTTTGTACATAGAAATTCAAAACACGTAACGTACGTGATAGCGCTGTCATCGCGTCACAATAGTGTTAACTGTAAATGGACCGAATCCCAACCGTGGCTAAATCGCACTATCAAAGTTACCGACTCTTTACATTATATAAAACAAGATCCCCCGTTTTCCTTTCTTGGCCAAACGTATAACAGTCTCGCAGGTGCAAATACAGTCTACTTCGGTCTCCATCACTATGTACAACAAAACAGCCTTTTCAAGTCCACTAACGATAACAGGTCTTTCTAATAATGCGTCGACTGGCATTCATTTACTTTAACATTTACCTGTTCTCATCACGCTGAGCAGACGGGTTGGTGGACCCAGTACTTCACCTTTTTATTACTCTACCGGGTCAGTAGCGTGAGTCAGCAGCACTGTTTTCTATGTTTAGGAGCAGATTTAATTTTGGAATTGCTCGTTACATCTGTTTAAAAGTTATTCCAAAAAAAAAACATTTTTTTCAAAATTTCATTTTTGAGATTTCTCAAAATCTACCGGTCCAAATCGGTTGAAACAGTATTGAAAATCTAAATTTGATGAAAACCTTTCGAACACCACAAAGTTCAAAAGTTAGTTATGAGAGGTTCACATACACTCACACATGCATACATAGGTACATACATACATACAGAAACAGTGACATCCTCGTAGAAATAGTCAGAATATAGCTTCCTAGGACCTCAAATCGTCGAGATCTGATGAAACCACGATTTTCAAAAACTGGAGTGAAATTAGTAACTTTCCGATTTTTTGAAAATCATTAATTTTAATAGCAGGAAGCTCAAAAATGTTGTGAATTATTTTTGAATGTTTTTGAATAGATTTTATATCTTCAATCAGTCGCTACATACACGTTAGGTTGGCATTAGTGGAAAAAGGTAGCAGCATATTTTGACGAATTTACAAGAACAATGACCTAATAACAGACCCCCTTCGCTTACAATAACAATTCCTCCATACGGTAGGAATAATTCAGTTGCGGGTTGATGATGTTGAAGAAGAAGGATGGACCTCGAAAAGGATTAATCCACGTATTACCTATGGGAAAGTCGGATAAGTGGAACCACAAACTGAGCCGACATTTCATTTACTCATGTTGGTATAAAGAACTTGTGAATAGACTTTAGAAAACGAAACACGTCACTACACAAATTGGGGAACACCCGCGGGACAAGGAATTTAGTTAACCCACTTTTTCTCTTATTTTTAAACATACAGCTTACAACAGACGCCTAACACTAAGAGCTAGTTATTTAGATTTCCGCCATCGGGAATAATAACGATGTAATGTGAGTAAAGACAACGGGACGGAGTAGTAAATTTACTTGAATACTAATCTGAAAGTCCTCAAAACCCTCTTGAAACCAATATTTGCTTAAAACAAACAAAAATTGTTTTTATGGTTTGATTATAAGTTTTCCCGTGTCTCTGATATTGCATCCAGAACTTTATCTTATCGTATAAATGTTGGTTATATGCAGTGAAGTGAAAATTACTTCGATATGATATCGGGCGAAAGTATTTTCGTATTTTGTACGATAGGTTACTACCGTTATAAACATAATTAATAGTTTTGAGTTGTTATTTAGATGATTCTGCCGCCGCCCATTTCCTGTTCCGCTGGGTTTCTTGCTGTTTCTTCCCAAGACGGAGGTATTTTCCCAACCCAACCCGAACAATTGGTGTTTTTTAATAGAAGAGGGAGCAAACGAGCATACGGTTCACCTGATGTTAGGTGACTACCGCCGACAATGAACAACCGCAACACCAGGGGAATTGCAGGTACTTTGCCGGCCCTTTAGAATGGAGTAAGCTCTTTTCTTGAAGGTATTATTTATAATCCACTACCTTGCCAGGCAGACGTTGTTGACGACGTTGTCCTTTTCGACGACCCTTTGTCATGTCCTATTAAAAATGCTTAAATTCGCAAAAAATAAAAAATTGGGGTCACTCATGGTTAACAAAACTATCCTATCTTTCAAGTTGAGCTAAACTGCACACGATGTGCAAATTTGATTAAAATCGGGTAACGAGTTTAGAAGTCCATCGCGGACAAACAACGTGACACGTAATTTATATATATTAAGATATTGAATAAAAAAATCCTATTACTATTTCTATTTCTATGATGTAACTATTGAAGTAATCCCAATGGTTGTATCGAAATGAGTGGGAATTTCAAGTCTTGAGACGGCACGGCCGTTGAAACTTGAAAGACGTGACGATGAAAATAAGGGAACACCCAAGAGGCCTTAAATAAATTTAGGGTATTTTCATTACAATTTCATTACGTTTCTGTATATTTTAAAACGTTATGTAAGTAATTTCTTATCAAATTTTTGTACAATTTTGTTGATGTTTATTTTTCTAGGTACAATATCTTGAACTTTTGGTTGAAGCGAGTAGTATAAAAAAATAAAAGACGTAAAGGAACTCTTGGTTGCAATAATAATAATAATCCTCCTCCAGACCGAATTTCGGTCACGGCGGCCAGCGTCAACGGAGACTAGCCATCGGCGCAGGACAGGATTATAGTGCCCAAGTGTATACGCGCAAGCACAGGTGCACTTTCAATTCCTTCACTCTCATAATCCGATGAAACGGTGAATTGACACGACCGGAGAGAGATCTGGTGTAAGAGCAACCGCTTTACGTGCTTTCCGAGGCACGACGGTGAGACACCGCCAAATTCTTGACTCCGGGCAGTTACTGAGAATTTCTTGACGAAAAAACTCAATAGTTGAATTTTTGGCCCAACCCGGGATTCGAACCCAGAACCTCATGATCAGCATTTGCACTACTACAACTACTAGACCAACAAGGCAGCTATATGGCATAATATAATTCCAGACATTTGGAATAATATAGTTCTACGGTAAGGTTATTCAACGAACGCCTCGTTTTCAGTACAAAAGGGTCTCTGGTTTTGTCCAGTCATCACACAAAACATAGCAGCATCACGCTGCCATTATACGCTGGTATTCTGTGAGAGTGTGGTATTTACCCCGGTTGAACCGATCCATACGTACCACAACCAAAACATAGCTGGAGCGTGGCTCTACCACGCTCTACATACAGGAACATTAAAATTAAAAATATGATTTTTTTCAACAAAATATCAGCGCACTAGCACAAATTATAATGAAGGTCACGGTACACCTGCGAAATAAAACTTTATCATAAGCAACACGATAGTTTTCTCTTTGAACTAACATCAAACTGCTAAAGTTTGAGCATAATAGCTGTAAATTGAATACTGTATGAGGTTGTAGCTTAGTCATTATTCTGTATTAAACTTTATAAAGTATTTTATATATTGATGATGTAATTTGACCTCAATCTAATTTAATTTAGCCAACTATCACGTCATCTAAATATTAACCGAAAATCATAGGGTGTGTTTAGCAGAAAAAAGCCCTAAGAAGCACTTGTAAGCAAAATGGCGAAACTAAACAGTTTTCGGCCAGGACACGTTAACTTCAGTAGCGCTGACACAATCCGCCATTTTGCTTATTTAATTTGTTTGTTTTGATGTAGAGTTTATAAGTTGTTTTGTGCAATTAGTTTCAAGTAATATAATGACATGAATAAACATAATTATTATACATGTTATTAAAAATCATGATTGGTAAGTTTTTAATATGAATACTTTACAAACATATATTTAAATTAGATTAGGTTCCCCGGTTAAAGCTAACTTAGTGTCATAGAGGACAATAGCTATTTACCATTTGACAGCGCTTACCGCTTACGATCGCCATTTTGCTTACAGGCGCTTCCTAGCGCTTTTTTCTGCTAAACACAGCCATAATGCATTATGCGATATTATAGTGACAAGTGTCTGTGTGTAGCTTGATGGAACGCTTAAAAACAATATAAGACTGACAATACAGATAACAATGCAGAATAAGGTGGACAATTACATGCTGTGGGTGTGGTAAAAGACGAATATGAGATATACCAAAAATATCTTATGGCTTCGATAATGGAGATATAAGCTAGTCTCCTCCAGGCGTAAAAAACCAAGAACGGCGGCGAGCAACAGTGAAAACGTCTGGTACTACCATCGCCAATCCATCTACCTAGCGTGGCGACTGATGTACATATTTCATACTAAGGGCTTGCGGGGTAACGCTGTTATAACGGCAGCTTACGTCATTGCGACTTGCTGCTGTTGAACTCGCAGCTAATACCGCGCGTAAACAATCTAGGCAACTTAAAGACGACGGACTGCGTCCATTAAAAAGAAAATAGACGTTTCCGAGGCCGCTCGAGTCACCATTTTTACGTGTGTAGCCGAGATTGCAAAAGGGGATAATCTCCCGCCAGGCAAGGTGTTCTGCCCGGGGAGTGGTCAACGCTCCGTGAGATTGCTCGGAGCTGTCCTATATATACTGTTTATGATTCGAAACTTTGATAGCGCGATTTAGGCTTCGGTGTGTTTCGCTTGTGGCAGCTGCCATACTTACAATCAAAAACGTCGAAGAGAAATAGAAAAATATATTGGATTCATTATTTAATGGATTGCTACTTGGTACTCGCGTATGTAATCTATACACAGAGTACAAAACAGCACAGAGCTCGCCGCGAACTAAACCGCTACGTGCGTGTAGTGGAAATAACAGCTGGATGCGAAGTGGGCTGCTACTGTTCAATCGTTGCGGTAAGAATTTTGTGGCAGGCAAAATGAGCTGTTGCATATTTAAAAAAAACAGCGATTGCTAACTCGCTTGCCAAGTGTGACAATCTAGTTAAATATCACCTCTATGCGGCAATCGTATCATCATCATCGTCATCATCATTACAGCCCATAACAGGTCCACTGCTGAACATAGGCCTCCTCCAAGTAATGCCACAAAGCACTGTCCTGAGCCACCAGCATCCATCGACTTCTTGCATGGCTTACAAGGTCGTCACTCCATCTAGTGGGGGGTCGTCCTAAACTACGCCTACTGGTTCGAGGTTGCCATTCGAGAACCTTTTTTAGACGATGAGAGTTACGAAGAGGCAATCGTATATATCATCATCATCATCATCATTACAACAACTACCGGCATAGGTGTGACATGGACATTAAACATGATCTTTGTTTTGTCCATGTTCATCTTAAGACCTATCCGTTGGGAGACACCATTGAGGTCATTGAGCATAGTGCTAAGGTCCTCCAGGGATTCTGCCATAAGGACTATATCGTCGGCAAATCGAAGGTGAGTGATGTACTCGCCATTGATGTTAATATCGTATCCTTTCCAGTCCAATAGCTTGAAAACGTCTTCCAACGCAGCGGTGAAGAGTTTCGGGGATATAATGTCACCCTGTCTTACACCCTTCTGCAGTTGGATAGGTTTCGAACTCTGGTTGTTCGTATATCGCGTAGCGTATCATATATATACGATTTATATATATATATATATATATATATATATATATATATATATATATATAAATCGTATATATATGGTACGTATAAAATACGTGGTAGAGTCATGCTGCAGTTATATTAGTAGTATAGTTGTAGCACGAATCGGTCGGCTCGACCGGGGAAGGAACGCGCTCTCACAGAATACCAGCGTCAAATAGTAGCTTAATGCTGCTGTGTTTCGTATGGTGAGTGTAGAGAACCGGAGACCCTTTTTACTGGAAACGAGGCATTCCATCTTAGTCCTCACGGGTGACAACGCACTTGAATTTTGATTTGTAGTCGAGGATAGATGTAGATGTAGATGTAGGACTGTGTGCTCGTTTGTCACTATATCCTATAAAAAATATAGATAGTTAATCAATGCGGTAATCTATGAAGAGGCTGTACGTTGTGCTGTGGACGTTTAATAGGATGCAATGGATAACTGAACACTTACCGTAGGATGATCCAAAAACATTCTCTGTCCGTCAATCTAAATTATCAATACTGTTGTAGATTTTCACTTTTGATTTTGACTTCTTATCAAGATAATTATAAATTTAACCTTACGTAATAATATGAGAAACGGGCATAACGAATTTCTAAGTAGACGATATCAAGGACAATAGCTAAATATTACCTGGTAGAGCCACTCTGCTATATTATGGTTGTAGCATGAATGGGTCGGCTCGACTGGGGAACACCACGCTGGAGCTTGCTGTGTTTCGTATGGTGAGTGTAGAGATCCGGAGCCCCTTTTTACTTGAAACGAGTCATTCCATCTTAGTCCTCAGGGTTGAAAACGCATCTGCGTTTTGATTCTTAATCGAGGATCAATGTAGATGTCTATGGGCCACAGCATCCACTTACCATCAGGTGGACTGTGTGATCGTTTGTCACTCATATTCTATAAAAAAAAAATCAAGGCACAATCAAATGACATTTGTTTTTCTGACACTGATTATTGAATATTCGATTGAAGAATTGTATGTATGTGCATAAAATTAACATTCCGAGATAAATTTTCATAATTTTAATTAAATCATCGATACGACTGATAGGGTCGTCGAAAATTGGAAAAGTTGATTAATGAATACTCACTGTAGCTGTCAGGGCGTCGGCAAATTTTTCGCGAGGGACAGACATCAGGATGGGGACGCAGTCACGCTCCAGGAAGCGTGTGAAAGGGAATTTTAAATTTCTAACGGAACTTCCACTTAAGCGTTCGATTTTTTATAAGATGTTATTGTTAATATTTTATTTCTCATGTAAGTATGTATGTACTGTGTATGTATTGACTGTAAGTCTAATTATTATCCGTGCCAAATACCTTATTGCACGCCCATACAATTTCTGGATATTTTATTAGACTTGAATATATCTCCAATAGTTGCTGCTATTATTAAATTGATCCTGAAATATTAATCAACTGCCGTTCATACATAAAACT
Source organism: Parnassius smintheus behrii (assembly GCA_036936625.1). Taxonomy (NCBI): domain Eukaryota; kingdom Metazoa; phylum Arthropoda; class Insecta; order Lepidoptera; family Papilionidae; genus Parnassius; species Parnassius smintheus. Next base: position 22,418,010 of record JAUPFT010000010.1, on the reverse strand, counting down.
TACGAAAGTTAAAAATACATGCAAGTGTCCACAAGCTCTAACATCACTTACCATCAGCTTCAAAAGTCCTCTAGCTCTTTTTATATATGTATAAAAGGGCAAACGAGCATGCGGCTCACCTGATGGTAAGTGACTACCGCCGCCAGCGGAACAACACCAACACCAGGGAGGGTTGCAGATGCGTTGCCAGCCTTGTAAAAAAAAGTAAGTAAGCTCTTTTCTTCTCTTTTCATACTAAATGCATCCAATTTCAAGATTCTACTATACGGTTTGCTGAATCCGTGTGGTCTAAAGGTACGGTTCACTCTATTATCCATAACTTTTGTGAGTTTTATGTATTAGTTATATGAGATTTTTTAAATTGTAGAAGTGCATACTTAGGTTTCTCTTCGAAAATACCTGAAACTGATTCAAATCGATCAATGTCGTCATGTATATAGAAATAAGAATCCATATGAGTGATTTCTATGGACATATCGCACCGTCGGGACGAATATAACTCTACCTACCTACAGCTACACACACTACATAAAAACGTAGGCCTTTCCCTTGTATTTCCTCAAAGGCGGGAGGGATATTTACCATAGTTGCTACGCTAAGCTGGCAGATTTGCAATTGCAGTTTCTTTATTATTTTGAATTGTTATCAGTAAGATGCCGCTGCCCATTTTATGTTTTATTTCCGTCTGTCGTCTTTTAAGACCGCAACAGGATAATATTTAAAATATATATAGTTAAAATTTCCAATTTGCAAAATCGGACCTATCACAATAACTTCCCACTAGGAAGTTAATAATATCCCTTGGGAAGGATGATCGCTACCAAGCTATTTCTAATTTGTTATGTATTGTTAATTGTCACGTACTTGATTGTAAGCTGTTATTATTTTTTTTAAAGTCCCGCTGGTTCTTCTCAGGACAGAGTTTTTTTCCGAACCAGTGGTAGATTTAAAAAAAAATGTCATTGTCAATAAGTATTATTTATAATCTGTATTGAATAACAAAGTTTTTATTTCTGTTTCTGTTTCTATTGGTGCTGGTGGGACCGAAATCAGATTGCTCGCGTTCTGTGAAATTTATATCGAGCCACCTGAGCTACCACGGCTCATGGCGTAATCTGTGGTAATTCGTGGGCTAGTTTTATTTTTCTAGAGGTTTGTGAATTCACGTATTTAGGCCAACTGCACAGCTCGTATTAAAGATAGCATGATGATGTAAATTTCTTCTAAAGATTCGACCTCTACGTAACAGTATAGTGAAAATAATATCCAAATCTATTTGTTGAATTTTGTGTGATGCGCGTTCAATCAGACACACAGACAACACTTACAAAAGTTGTTGTTTTGTCATTGCTATCGATACTACTTATAGTATAGTTAAATTAAAATTTCACGAAAATATTTGTTGCACAGAAATCGTCGTAAAACTAGTTTTAGAGAGTAAAAAGTGAATTATATATATAATTAAACAAAATATTATTTAGAATTATAATTGTACGAAATCCGAGCATAATACAAAACATAAATTACAAATGAATACTATGTTATAATATACTAATCAAAATATATTGTATTACAATAAAAAGTATAAGTAAGTATATTTTATAAACTTAGGTATATATTTTAAGTATATACGCAACTGCTGTTGTTAAAATTAAAGTCTTATAAACATAATTTTTTTAATAAATAGATAAGCATTAAAGTTCACTGTACGTCACTCGACTTTCCAATAAAGGCTAGTAGTAGTAACGGTTATGTAGAGGGTGTTTGTATGTCCTTAGGCAATGAAATCTTGAATTGCAGGAGAACGATGAGGTAGATCGCGATCATACTAATTGCCTGCAAATAAACAAAGATTACTGCAGTCGAGTGTCCACAAAAAGATGACATTATAACATTACTATTATCAATCTATAAACAATAACATTCTAGACCTAAACTGCAACAAATTTACCTATCGTTACTACTTGTATTGCGTATAGGTTTATAAAAATCACATTTCATAACATAAAGGTCTAATTTTCATCACGTCGGCCTTCTTATAATAATTAACATTGTCGCTCTCTATGTCGACCAACATCTGAAACTTGAATATGACCATAGCCGCACAATAAATAGACTGAGCCATAAAGTATGTAAAATATACAGGTACAGAACATTTTTCATTCATAATTATAACTGTTATTTGGGTTCTATGCTTTACAATAAATTAAATAAAATTCTCAACATATATCCGCATAACACTTACCAATGTAAAAATATTATAGTAAAGTGGTTAAGAAAACAAACTCATGATGATACAGAAAAATTATTTGCAATAGTTAAGTAAACATATCATAAGTGACTCACACATTTATTAAATAACTTACACACGCACTTACACGAGTATCCATCACACAAATACACATACACACACCAAATAAATTTAATGTAAAGTAAAATTGACCACATAACACTCATAACATTGTTTAAAACTACCTACTGTATTAAAAAAAATTTATATAACATAAATATACTATATTTGTAATAATTTAGCTAAAGTTCATTGTATTAAGTGGTCTAACCCTATTTTTCCTAAAAATGTTAACTTTTATGGCGGTACTTACAAAAAAATAATAAATAATAATGGAATATCAATGTTAACTTTAGTATAAAACTAACTTTTGTTGTCGTTATTGTTATTGTGTTTTGTCTTTGGTGAATATAAGTTAAATTTAGTGATATAATATATTTTGTGTCATGGAGGAAGGAACTGCCGTATATGATACAGGCTCGGCCTAGTACAGCCGGCAGTAACCGAAGTAAGCAACTCTGTGCATAGCTTATTTTAAACATATTGTAAAAAAGCTTATTGTAAAGGAAAGGAATGTAATTATGCTAATAAAGTTAAAAAAATCTGTAAAATTCGGTATTGCAATTATTAGCGGCGTATTACGTTAAGTGATTTTTATTAGCGGCGTATAACGTGAAGTGATTTTTATTAGCGGCGTATAACGTGAAGTGATTTTTATTAGCGGCGTATAACGTGAAGTGATTTTTATTAGCGGCGTATAGCGTTCAACTTTATACCGTGTAGTGGTGTTGTAAGAATATCCACTACCCCAACTATACCCATTATCCCGTAAGTGTCATAAGAGGTGACAGAGGCAAACAAATCAGGAGATAGGCAAGAGCGTCTTCCTTATATCCACTGAAAATAAAAATAAACTGCCGTTACCATCCCGCTTGCCAAGCGTGGCAAGTTTGGCAAACATCCCCCCTATGATACAATCTGTGCGAGAGGCCCGTGTTCCGCAGTGGACTTTAGTAAGCTGTAACGGTAAGAATATAACTTACGAATATCCGATTAGCTTTTGGAAAATTTGGTGTATGTTCTCATTACAACCCTCACAGTATACCAGAAAACGATTTAATGGAGCAGTAAATCCTTTAGAGATCTGAGAAACAATAACGGGCAAGGATATACGTTCCTAATTTACTCATGGTGACATTCCATTACCTTAATTCTTCAACTGACAACCCATTTGGGTGTCAATGGACTACAGTGATCATAATATACAGAATAAATCCACTTTTGTACTTGCTTTGAAGTTGAAATAACTTAATATCTTTACTTTTGCCATTTTTATTTAATAAAACCTTTCTTGAAAGCAGATCGGCCTCTAAAATTGAAAATTAATGTAATTTTGTCTGAAACAAGACGCCTTCGCCTTGTCATTCTTAACGACTACATTTTACTAAAGTGGATAAGTTACTTCCAGGTGAGGGTCAAAGTTACTGTCAAAGCGATTGGGAATTTAATAAATGTCGCGAAAGTGTCGCCAGCGTTAGATTTCCCGGAGCTCTTGTTACACTTCATCAGGCGACATCAATGCCTTTTAATTGTTTCGTAGCCGTTTATTTATCCAATGTTTAACCGAGAACCGGGATTATACAATGTAGTTACTAGCAATGTCTGTTAGTAATGTTTACAGCTTTCGTTTGAATTTTTTTTTGAATAGAATATGGTTGACAAACGAGCATACAATTTACCTGATGGTATGTGGATGCTGTGGCCCATAGGCATCTACATTTATCCTCTATTAGAATTCAAAATGCAGATGCGTTGTCACCCAGAGGACTAAGATGGAATTACTCGGTTCCAGTAAAAAGAGTCTCCGGTTCTCTAAACTCACCATACGAAACACAGTACCATTAGGCTGCTATTTTAATCTGGTACTTATTCATTTTTATATTATATGGTATAGTTTTTTTTTAATATCTCGGAAGTATCTGGACAACATCAGAAGGTTAATTGTTAAAAATAATAATTATATTCACAAGATAATGATGATGAACTACTATTTTACGGATGAGAAAGTCTGTGAAGACATATATGCTGAGTGAGTGAAATAAAAATTGGTAGTATGCTTTGAGTATTCAACCAACTTGGTTTAATACTCAAAAGCAGTGTGTATTGAGACACAACGAATCTGCTATTTAACATGGAAAATGTATCTTAGATATTTTTCTTTGAATGAATTATATTAAATGTAACTTGATTTTTTACGGATGTTTTTGTGTTTAATCAACTTACTTTTATGTTACCTTATTTGCTTGTTGTTGTTGTTGTTGACCATTGGTGCTGTAAAGTACTATCGTCTCCCGACGGTCCGAAATAAATATAAGTAAATTACATTCGATACACATTCAAGAAAAGTCGTACCGCTAGAGAATCCCCATGTTTAGTTAATTTTGCACGCGTTTGGTGGAGTGCGAGCAAAAAAAAATAGTATTCCTCAAAATGTTATCTACATTTATAAGCAGCCTATAGGTTCTTAGTATTAATTTAAAACTAAGGATGTTTGTATGGCAGCATATTTATATTTTGTTATCACCATTATAGGACATAACGGTTTCATTATCCATACCCATAGCGGGGATGTTACGTAATTGCCAAGCTTGGCAAATGGGTTGCCAACCACGGTTTGCTATTATTTTGATTTGTTATCAGGAAGATGCTGCTGCCATCTTCTGTTTCCCTTTGTCTTACGACACTCACAGGACGATATAGGGCAGTGGATATTCTTACACCGCCACTTCACGGATATAGGCAGGACAGGATGGTTACTTGACTATTATCATACACAAAATATGATAATGGTGTCATACCGATGTCAGTAGTTCCCTGTTGACGTGAGCGTAGCCCTTTAAGCTGACGACTGCCGGATTCATTTCAATAGCCTGAATAAAGTGATCGATCTAGAAAAAGAAAACAGTAATTAGGACATTCACATTGCCGGTTCAATAACATGTCCACACCACTTGACCACCAACGAAAATGAAGGGCGCAAAGTTACAAAAGAGCGCGATCGCAAGTTTTTAAATTAAAACAAAATCAAGTAAGTACCTATTGTACGCGACAGGTCGACATGGCAATTTCCTAGTGATGTGGCATCACGTGCCACGTAATTTATATCGATAATTTCCTTTATAACGCAACAAAATAAGAGTAATATTAATTAAATAGTATTTATTATAAGTGAAAAAATATTATATAATAACATTTTAATTATCACAATTAATATCAAATGTACTAATACTATCCTCGCTACAGGCACTTAGTGACTCTTCGTCACTAGTTTCTCCGACTTCTTTGATAAAATCTTCCATGTTATTCGAAATTTAAAACATGTTTTTCGAAATTTCCTGCCGTAACTTTCGAAGTTGCATTCGTTGTTATTATTGGTTGTTATCTCTTTCAGTTTCGTCCAACACAAATCGCTCTTTACGTTTTGTTCCTTTATGATGATCAGCTAATGATTATCATTGTTAAAAAAGTATTTTTTAACTTTTTTACTTTTTGCTATCGTCTTTGTAATATTGTATACGAGGGCTTTTGTGTTGTCTCAGATGCTATCCTTATTAGTCTTTATTTAATTCTCGTTGGTTGGGCGCCGGGCCTTAAGGTTGCCGAATCACAATCGAGCCTTGACCCTACTACGCGAGATGTTATACAAGCTGGACTGTATATGCGGTAAGCATCTTCTGCTCCGACAAAATGGCGGATGTGGCATGCGGTTCCTTGAAAATGCACTCGCTCTTCCGAAAAAACCTATTGCTTGCCAAGGTTATGAAGGAATCCTGCTTGAGCACATTAGGAGGAATGAAATGGGGCTAGTTAAATAACAAAAAAATACTCAAGCAGGCATTATAAGAAAGGGAAACACACTTACCGGGGTGTGACTTCGATGCGGCTTGGACGCTTCTATTGCTGCGGTGCGACTTCTAGCGGATCTCCTGGGGCCCCAGGGATGCGGTGCCGGTGGCGATGTCGGTGGTGCGATGGAAAAGAGCGGTGCGCGACGATATCTCACTAGGTGAAGCGGTTACTTCTGGAGCTCGACTGCTCCAGGTGGTGCGGTTTGAAACTAGCGGTGCGCGTGGGCAAGAGCCCTCTAGGACGCGACTGCCCCAGGTGGTGTGGTTCCAACCAGCGGCGCATAGGGAAGAGAGCGCACGAGGGCCGTATGCTAGCATATATTACTTCGGCCCTCCTATCAATGCGTCTCGGTCGGGCGCGCTTCTCATTGGTTGCGAGAATCACGCGACATTCTAGAATTATTTTCTTTCCCCTCTCAACCCACCACCCCGGTGTGTCGGAGGAAAGATAGGTGAAGGAAAGGATAGGTCGAAGGAAGGACAACACTTGACAGCCTACCCTCGAATAAAATTAAAAATGCGAATGGTTTTCCGCGCAACCACTCGTGGAAGCATGTTTCCAATGATCAGTAGTTGAAATCTTGGATAGCTTTTAAATATCGTATTCTCCGTCCTCAGAATTAGTAGAAATGAATGATACACCATCTTTAGCGGCTCGTGCTACGGTTGACGACAACAGCTTCTTCTTTTTAGGGTTCCGTAGTCAACTAGGAACCCTTATAGTTTTGCCATGTCTGTCTGTCCGTCTGTCCGTCCTCGCTTAATCTCTGTGACCGTTAGCACTAGAAAGCTGAAATTTGGTACCAATATGTGTATCAATCACGACGACAAAGTGGTAAAATAAAAATTGAAAAAAAATGTTTTATTAGGGCAGCCCCCCTATATGTAAAGTGGGAAGTGATTATTATTTATTTTTTCAACCCTAACGTGTGATATATTGTTGGAAAGGTATTTAAAAATGAATAGGGGTTTACTCAGATCATTTTTTGATAATGTCAATAATTTCGGAAATAATCGCTCCAAAAGTGAAAACAATGTGTGTCCCCCCTCTAACTTTTGAACCATAATTTTAGAAAATATGAAAAAAATCTGAAAAGTAGAACTTTATAAGGACTTTCTAGGAAAATCATTTTGAACTTCTATGGAAAGTCAGAGCGCCTGCCGCGGAGCGTGCAATGTTGCACGCTCCATGTTCGCGCACGTACCCACTACCGGGAGCAGTTGCAGTAGCGCGGAGCGCTGCTGGAGCGCAAGCATAATGGATACACACCTTTAAACTCATAAGTGGGAACACTTATTGTGACGGACGGGAAACTACGGAACCCTACACTGAGCGTGGCCCGACACGCTCTTGGCCGGTTTTTTAATTTATTTATTTTATATTCAGCTTCAAAAAAATGATCAATCGATTGCGATTTTCTTTTTCCATCATCGCATGTGTTATTATTAAAGACGATGTAGAGTGATGACTCTCTTCTTGAGGGAAGAGTGGCGAGTAGTAATACCATAGAAATCGTAATAATAAGACAATAGTAGCAATAATAATTAGCGCTCGATTACTTCCAAAACCGATGTCGTCACATCTTACCGAATTATAAACACACGCAATGCACAATGATACCTATTGTTTCACATTACATTGTTTGGCGAGTTTGTCAACGTCGCGTATTACGGTAGAACAAAAGCAGCAATGGTAATTGTAGAATACGAAAAATAATAAATGAGTTTGCAAAGGTAAATGTCATAGTAAAGTATTTATCTAGATGTAAATTAATTAAAACAATGATAATTAGTAAATAATCAACTTATTGATGAAATGTTATGCCTTTATTAGTATAATTACACGTTCTTCTCACGCACGCTCGCACGCAAGCAAGCACGCACGCACGCACGCACCACACACACATGTAAAAAAATAACGTAACAACGTAAACAACGTAACATAAAGTAGTGTTGGTAGATCCACTACGGTCCAACGACCGTACACTGACTCCATGACCGCAACTGCTCGGTCTTATATACCACCAGTAAGTTATATCTAATCTAAAGCTTTTCCGCAGTGAAACTTGGTCAACAAGCTTATCTTCCATTCTTTTGTGTCGCGACTTGCACTACACCAAATACTCCTATAAATTATCACAAAATAATGCGATTTAATATTTACAAATCACTATAATTTATCATTCCTAGGTTACAAGGTGTAAGTGTAAACACCGTTGTTACTGAAACCATAGGTAGTTGGCTTTAATATAAAAGTATTTATCCGAATTTAAAAAAAAGCCGCTATTTTCATAAATTCATAGATACCCTATGCGCCCGAGCGACGTAATCACTGTAAAGATCACCGCCTGCCCTAGCTACCTACACAACATTCCAATAAAAACAAAATAGGTACACACAAACCTGTGATGTAACTTTTCCTTCATACTTTCATCCTAGCTTAGGACAGGCAAAAATTGAGGAATTAAGGAAAAATTGAGATTTTACTTTAAAAAAATTGTTATTTTTCATTGAATTTACGTTTTATAAGTGAAACCAAACCACTGGTTTCAAGGATAACGGTGTTTACACTGAAAACCTGTATGTACAACAAAATCTGAAAAAGATTCATTCCAGTCTGGAAAATAATGTTTATGCTGCTAATAGACTGCCCTTGTATACCGCCATGTTATCCACGGCTGGCCGCGTTCTATATCGGGATAAAGTAGCGCTATCTCAGCCTTGAGAAAAAGAATTGAGGCCATATTATAAAGGCAAGAGCCGTCATCGGTAAACTGACAAGCTTAATAGGCCGAAAGTTGTTCGCACTGTTAAAATAGCATTTGCTAGGACATATATCAGTTTGCCCCAGCAGGATATCACACAGAAACTAACGGAGCATATAGATGACCGGAGCGAAAAAATCGCTGCCTGGGCCAAGTGGATTGGACGATTTTTCGGTCACGGCGGTTCAACCAGAATCGTCTCATCCAGTGTGATCAGAAGGGGCTCTATAATTCATTGGGGTGACCAATGGTATGTGTGAAACTGGCCCAGTACCGAATCAGGCTGACACTGTTACATTCTGGTGTCGGCTGCACCAGAATGCAACAGTGCACTTGTGGTCAGAGCCCGGAAACCACAGCGAAGACCCTTAGACGGAAGTTGTTGTGAGTCAGTGTGTGATTGTTACGCACATGGACCTCGTCATCATAACGCCGGAAGACGTAGCTGAGGCGGTCCAAGGGCCCTGAACTGGAAGAGTCCGGGACTCAACGGGACTCACTACTATCTGAAGTGGTTCATTGTGTTCGCCCAACAGTTTGAAGAGGCTCTCGACTGAAGTTGCTCCCAAATCTCTTCACTACTGGGATCACACATTTGGTTCCTAAGGACCAGGTTACCACAGATTCGAGCAAATACCACCCCATCACGTGTCTACACACAATATACAAGGCACTAACATCCATTTTGAGAACAAGAATCACGTCACCTGGACGCAGGTGATGTCGCGTGCTCAAAAAAGATGTCGGAACGGTGATCGTAGAAACAAAGAACCAGTCCTCATTGTCTCGGTCATTGGTTGTGAATAAGACACACGCATATAACGGTTGAGTAACTCAACGCCCTGGATAGAAAAGCTCGCTCTACTATGACGTCCCATAGGATATACCATCCAAAATCGTCGGTAATGAGGTTGTACTTGCCGCGGAAACATGGTGGGCGTGGCTTTTTAAGTTCGCTCTACATAGCTCACCCATAATCGGATCGGAATCGGATGATTCATTCTATAAAGACGTCACTTCTTGTAATAAATGGCTTACCCTTCTATCTTTAGCCAACGAGCAATGGCAAGACCCGACAGTACAGAGCATTTCCGACCGGGAGTCTGTATGGAAGGAGAAGGAGCTCCATGGGAGATTCTACAAGGCTCTACTCGTACTTCAGCCTTTTGGAGGTACAGTTGCCTCCTTTCACTGGCTATGTTTCGGTGACCTCTTTAGGGAAACCGAGGGTTTTGTCTGTGCGATACAGGATCAGGTTATTAAGATCTGTCGTTGATATCTGTCGAGCTTGTCGCCACCCCGGTGAGTCACTTAAGTATGTCATCTCCGATTGTTCGGCGTTTTCTAATTCTGAGTACTTTGCACAACCTAGTAGCCAGGATTCTACGCCAGAAGCTCACTCTGAAATACGGTCTCGTGAATCGGAAACTGCCTTATTACAAGTACTTGCTGGAAGTGCGAATAAGCCTGATATTGTGCTGATGGACCGCCCGGTGTGCCTACAGTCAAGGATATTTTTGGTCGACATTACCATTTCGTATGACGAGCACCTCGCGAAAGCAGAAACAGATAAGAAAACAAAATATCTAGCTCACGAGGTGACCGACATGTGGGGTATGTCCCAAAAGAAGAATATTGTTGTTCGACTGTACGTGTATATAAAAATAAAATAAATTAGTGTGACAGGATCACGGGTGTTTCACATGTATCGGTGTTTTCATTGTATATTACTTTAATTGTACACTAGATACTGCATAGACAGTATAACAAGTCTTAGGTGTAACCTTCTGTAAGTAAAGTACAGTATATATATTCGTACCACAGCTGGGAACAGGCCTCTCACTTGCTTTTAGGGTATCACCTAGGTACCTGCCCCAATGAGTGTTGGCGGACTTAGAAATATTTTTTTATTTAATTTCTCGTACATGCAGGTTTCCTCATAATGTTTTCTTTCCCCGTCGAGTACGTTAAATTTTGGATTTGTTAGTAGTAAATTTTCACTTAAATTGAAATTAACAATTTCATTGGTGCGGCAGGGATAGAACTATATTTGCTCGCAACTGTGAAATACGAGCGCAATTGCAGGTGCGCTGCCGGCCCATTAGAAAAGAGTAAGCTCTTTTCTTGAAGGTCCCCAGGTCGTATCGGTCCGGAAAAATCGCCGGTGGTAAACTATTCCACAGAAAGGTTGTACGCGGAAGAAAATTCCTTTTGAAACGTACTGTGGTGGACCGCCAAGTATCCAGATGTTGTGGATAGTATCGGGACGTTTGCCGCGTAGTGCGTTCATGAAATTTGTATATCGGTGTTCTTACAATAACCGCTAACGTTATTCGCAAAAATTCTTTCGTTTTTGGCTATTTGATCAAAACTTCGACATCGGCCAAACCTTGCAAAACGACGAATGTGCGGCCGAAGGTGCATTTTTTGGCCGAAGGTAACAATTATGTGGCGGTATGTTACCCGAAGGTATATGTTGCCATGTAAGTTTTCCCATTTAATAAAATCTTATTTTATGTTATGCGGGTATTTTTATATTTATTCTCATAAAAGTATTACACGAACAGAATCATATACATTACCTCAATCTATCCATTACAGCCTATAAAAGTAGTGAACTTTTTTTGAAGAAGACTTTCGTTGAAGATAGGGCTCCCCGGTAGATTGCCATATAAAGGGAATATGGCCGTAGTTGCCACTCTTGGCAGTTAGGTCTTATTTAAACAGTGGTCAGGTTGAAAATCGCAGTTTTTGACAATCTGGAAGATACTGATGCTCATTTCCTGTTTTAGTTTCCCTCTGTCAACTATTACGATATCCATGGGACGATATGGGGTAGATAATATTCTTTCACCGCCACTGCCCTCATGGATCACAGGGTTTTTTTGAAATATTATATATCTCCCGTGCAATTGCTAAAGCTTCACATTGTTAAGGTGGACATCGCTATTATCACTATATAAGGTTTTTTTAAAGAACATGGGTGACAAACGAGCACACAGTCACAATGGTTGCTCTAGCCCATAAACTTCTACGAATACACCTATCCTCGATTGAGATTCAAAATGTAGATGCATTGTCACATCTGAGGACTAATATGGAATGCCTAATTTCCAGTAAAAAAGGGTTTCCGGATCTCTATACTAACCATGCGAAACACATCAGTATTAAGCTGCTATTTACGCTGGTATTCCGTGAGAGCGTGGTCTTTCCCCGATCGAGCCGACCCATTTGTTCTACAACCATAATATAGCTGCAGCTTGGATTTACCACGTATTTAAAGAGTAACATTAATTTAAAAACCTCTTTTTGCGTTGGTCTATCTACTGACAAAACATCGATAGATAGAAGTGTATCCTGAACACCCGCTGCGACCTGCAATCAAAATTATAAGTTTAATGTATTTATAAAATTAACACTATACAGAATTACCGCGTGGTACAACATCAGATCAAATGATTCTAGCCTCAGACCTAAGGTAGAATGCTATCCTGAATCGAAATTTGTGCTAAAACACAAAATTATTAATTAGTTTTCCTATTTGGATGTGTTTGACTATACCGTTCTAAGGTTTGGACGAGAGTGCATGTCTGTATTTTCGACAACATACGTATTGATGTAGTTATATCTACTATCAAAATCAGTCAGAACATCATCATTGTGTGAAATCATTTAAAGTAATGTAGGTAATGTTAGCCGTGTAATGGCAGATAACAACAGACAATGAGAATCGTAAGAGGCGACTGAGGTTAACTTTACCAAGAGATCAGTAACAGCGTCTGTCCGATAATAGTGTTGCGTTCCATAGTTGATGGCACTAGCGCCATCTATTAGCGAACAGAGGAACTAAGTTTCTAGAAAGCCCCACACTCGAACTTTCCGCACCTGGTTGGTCTGGGCCGGTATTTGCTGGAATATTCTGGATGTTTCGGTGGAAAAAGACCATATAAAGCCATTGAAAGCCGCAATCGGGGCAGTATTGAATTGGCGATGCAAGCGAAGCTTTCGGAGTGAAATAAAGTGAACTAAAGTGTTAAGTGTTAAGTGTGAATAATTATTAGTATGATTTAAGTTTTAATTGGTGTTCAGTAATTAGTGTAAATTTCGGTAATTCAATCGGCAGTTTTTATTGTCACCAGCCCTAAGCTCGTAACAATAGTTTAAAATAAATAACATACTGCGGTTGCCAATCTGATTGCTAAGTATGGCAAAGAAGGCAAATATCTTATGAGGCAATGTGCGAGGGAGGCTATAGCGGTGGACTTTTGGTAGCCTGTAATGGTTATTAAGTAAAGAATAAACTTAAGTAGAGAATTAAATACTCTCTGTTACATACGACAATTTTAGACAACTACACAATACACGTAGACATCCTTCAAAGTAGCTAACATTCATGTATGAAACATGTTTCACATTTGCGTGGTTAGGCGACCTCCTTGGACAGTTTCTACAACTATTTGCTGTCGGCGAAGAGTCTGGGAAGTTGTAACCTGCATTTTCTAATAGTTTGTCTAGTAGTATAGTGAAATAGTTGCTCTGGTATTTTATTTACTAATGCAGATTATTCCAAATATATATTTATTATTGTTAATATTTAACAATATTTCTGAAATTTAAAAAAAAGTGTACATCCAGTGCGTTGCCGGTGATGAACTATGGAACTGTAAGGAACTGAGACGTGTTTCTTTACTGCTGGCTGTAAGACAACGCTTTAAGTTGCTCAGGGAGAGAGCTAAGCTAGGAGAGAGATTTTTCTGCGTTATATTATCCACAACGGACATGAACCCACAAAACTGACGTACTTCAACGGATTAGAAGGCTGAAGAGAAAAATATTACAAGAAAGGAACCTCCTTTTAGAAACCACCGCGGTAAAAAATATTTTGACGATAATCTTTTCGGCAATGGCAGCATACTAATATTGCTAGAAAATATAAATGAAGGGTAATTATAGTGTTAATAAAATAGGCATTCGTCTTGGCAACACTTCCCAAATTGTTATAAATCTTATGAGCGAGTATATAGAAGCTCGGTTTTGAGTTTTTAATGCTGGCAAATTCAAGAAATTGATGATAGCTTATTTGACCCCACTGCCATTATATTGAGAAAGTAAAGAGTCCATCATCCCGTTTTATCCTGTGAATGTCGTAAGAAGCGCCGGAAAACGCTAGAAAGATCTGAAGTCCTTCGACCGATGTAACCATCTTGTTCACACATACAGTATCCAGACCGGCGTATTGCGATCATCCACAACAGTTCACTAGCGAACATGGGTCTCGTGCATAGAGGAGGTTTTGACATAATTGCAAAGGAAACTAATCAGCTAGAAGACTTTACAAATTTATTTCCTCGTTTCAGTAGTTAATAAATTTATTTAGTCGTACAGATACTTGTCATTTTCTTATAGAGTAAACGCAAATGATTATCGGCTTTACTCATAGTGAAACCACAAATTACACAAGAGATTTTTTTAAATTGTGGATTAAAAAAAATTAATATAGTAAATACGTTTCCTACATTGATTGTGAGCTATTTTCAAAATTTCAAGACTCTAGCTCATCGGGAAGTTAGTATAAAATGAATTACTAAATTTCGTCCGGACAGACATACACAAAATCGAAGTGAAAAAAAAATATAAAAAATCGAAATCGCGAATATAAAAGAGCTACCCTGCAAGTTCCAATCGGGTAGCTACCCGGGAAGTGCTCGAAATTTGAGTTGCTAGATTCCACCCGGTACGACACACACGCAGATAAACAAGAAAGTGACAAAAATTAGCGTATTTATTTAATGCTTAGAGTTGCTCTCTCTCTCTTTCTCTCTCTCTCTCTCTCTCTCTCTCTCTCTCTCTCTCTCTCTTTCTCTCTCTCTCTCTCTCTCTTTCTCTGTTTCTCTTTCTCTCTCCCTCTCTTTCTCTCTCTTAAGTATCAACGACTACATGTAAGGCCGTACATGTTGTCTTTATTAGCGTAGTTGCATACCTTAAGGGTAGATTTGTGCGAACAGTCAGCGAAGATGAACAACAGCGTAGAGCAGTAGACGGCGTCCACGAATAGCCCCACTTCTTTAAAACTGAAGCCGAACCCGTGGTCCACGATTTCCGACAATGCGCCATAGATTGCGATGGTTATATTGACAAACCTGAACCAAAATTATATATTATATACTAATTTTATTTAATCACTTCGACATAACAATATAATGTAAATAATCCTGTTAGTTTCCGATTTCGACAACTTCCAAATATTATCTTGCTCCGGAAGTTTTAACAGGGTGCGCTTGTGTAATAATTGCATTAAAAAACGCTATTTTTGCGGTGTATAGCTGTCTATTTAGCAGCGGATCTTGTGTTCGATTTCCACCAAAACCAACAAAATACAAGATTTCAGCTTTCGGCTTTTCCTGTTGTGTTTGTGTATGTCCCTCGTGTACTAACCTATTTTCGATTTGTCCCTCGTGTACTAACCTATTTTCGATTTGTCCCTCGTGTACTAACCTGTTTTCGATTTGTCCCTCGTGTACTTCAATACCGATAATAAATACCATGGGCAACTGCGTTGTTTTATTTACTATGGGAACACTTTGTAAACTAGACTTATACTTATATATTACTTTATATAACCATAAATTTTGATTTTATTTTTATTGATTTTGCTTAACTAAGTAAATTACTATAGATCCAGGATTATGCGTGATACTTCCCAAATGAACAAAAATTAATTTTTCTAATTTTGTTATGTTTTCCTAAAAACATAAATATAGAAGTGTTTATTTCTAACTTTTTTATAATTTGTTTTAACATATTTATTTTAAACAACTTTATATTAATTTTATATTTATTTTAATCAAAAGGCAAAACATGTGGAAACAAATGTTGACTCTGTATCCATCCGTTTGTAGCCATGTTTTAGCGAAATAAATGATTTGATTTGATTTAGTTATAAGAATATAAAAAGACATCAACTTACAATCGTCACTAAATACATTTACGCGATACAACAAAACCTCGCATCAAACGTTAAAACGAAACCAAATACAATTCCTAATAAAATTACATAACCGCACTGCTCATCTTATAACTTATAAGCCTTCTTACATCGAGCACGGCAGGTTAGGACGAATAAGTGGCTCTGTGTTTTCACGTCTCTTTAATATGATCGAAGTGGGCGATGGCTGCCACATGCATCATACTTGTGGGGGCTGGTTTGCCCGGATGCGATATGCACCAGTAAGCTCCAAATTTTATTACCATCTTGTTTGCGTGTAACATAGAACAACCTTCAATTACTGATTGATCTGTTAATGATTCTCATTCTGTCAGTTTAATTACTCTGATATAAGCTATTGTAATATTTACCTTAAAAAAAACAGAAAAACGAAAACCGCGAAGGTTCTTTTGCAATTTCTTTTCAAGTCAAGACCTCATTTTGAAACGGTAGTAGATTTGAAAAATGACATATCATTTTACGATTTTTTTATCTTTTGACGTTAAAAAAAACAAATATTCGTATTTTACTTATTTCATTGAAGTAATGAAAAACGCGGGATTTCGCTATATTTATATTTGGAGCACACACTCCATCTGATAGCAAGTGGATGCTGTGGCCCATTACATTAGTAACACACACAATTTCAAATGTTTTTACTTGAAATTTAAAGTATTTTCAATACTTTGCTACTTATAATAATAAGTAATCTAAGCTTTAGAAATTTATATTTTTTTCCCAACATTTCATTAAATTTTCCTTTGATGGTGATACTTAAGTGGTAATATAAACTAAATTTCTTAAAAATAAGAAAGAGTCTTACATGAAGAGACAATATGTGGAGTAGGTTCTTGCGTAAGCGTTTCCAAGTAATTGTAGCTGTTCCGATAGATTTAGCCACAGGTAGCGATATCGCGATATCAGCTTAGCCGTACATTCTCTGTCCACATCCTGTTATAGTTTATTACAGTAAATAGTTAATAAAGAAATTAATTAGTTTGCAACCTTCCGCTAACTAAATACAATGATGTGTTTTACCTGGATTGAAGAGCACCTCCCGCCCTCCTTCAATTGCATTCACCATTCCCGTCACTACTAAACCCAGCACCACTACTCCCGGCACCACTACTCCCAACATCACTACTCCAGAAATGACACACCATCGACGATAATACGACACGTGTTTCGCCTCTACACGAGGCATCCTCACATAATGTAGACTCAATGGCGGCTGACCGCTGTCACTTAGCGGTCAGCCGCTCTTCGACAAGTGCTCTTGATTCCAGTACATTATAGTATTTAGTTAGCGGAAGGTTGCAAATTAATAAATTTCTTTATTATAATGGATTTCCGCAAAGTAACGCCTGATTCTATCAATTATAGTAAATAGTTACTCAGAATAGTTTAATGCGTTGACTACTGGAAACTTCAGACTCCTTTTCAGGCTCTATATTTAACAATATTCACACTGAATTATTTATATGGGTATCCCATATTTTCTCCAGATTTTCTTCTTCATCAGGCCTTGAAGTCCACAGCTGAACACGAGTCTCTCGTAAGTAGTCTCATGTAGTTAATCCTCCATTTACAGTAATAGCCACGCTAGTGGATGCCATAAACGATCCAATTTACTGTCAAGTTTACATCGAGCTTGAAGCGGAGTCCAATAAAATAGACGGTATATGGATATCAGTGTGCATGACAAGTCTACTTGAAGCAAAAATTGAATTTCCATCCTACCGATTTGATCAAGCTGCAGCGTCATGTGAACTTGAACGTATGCATGAGCGGTCAAGTATGCATAACGTTAGTCGAAGCAATTAGCGAGAAACGCCATGGTTTCAACTGGTGGGGCATCATGCAAGCTTGACGGCGAATTTGAACGTGAGTGGTCTATATGGTTGCACTATAAACTGGACGCCGCTTTAAGCGCGCTGCAAACTTGTTGCACGGTAAACTGTATCGTTTATGGCATCCATAGGCGGTATAATAATCGCCACGTGACAAATATTAACAAGGCTGAAAAGTAGAGGGCTTCATGGCATAGTGGCTTTGCAATGAGTTGCAGCATAATTTGGAACAAGTATTTGTTTGCATAATGATTTCTTAAAGTATTTGTTTGGCCTACAAATAATTGTTCTGGGATCTGGGTCTGGATGTGTGTCCTTGTGAAATTTATGTACTTATGTCAAATATGTCTAATAGAAAAGAAAATCCTAGTGTGAAGATAACATTTAAAAAAGTTCTCTCGTAATGTTGTTGAAATTTCAAGTAGTCTCTATTTTGCTTTAAAAAAATGCTGTTACACTATCATCTTTTTTCCAACCTTGTATTTCTTCATTTCTAAAACGTTTTTACTTCTAAATTGTTATTTGAATATATATTAGGTTAGTTTTATCTTGTGCTTATCTGCTAATTACTTACTCTACGAAAGCATTCAGAAAGACTCTGGGATGCGATCTTGATGCCTTTACAATTGATGTACCATAGAGCACAATTCATATTAATCATGGTTATAATATGGATATAGGCAATGATGTGCTTCAATAGAAATCCATCCAGCAAAGCATACAAACTAAGAAGGAAACACACTGCGAGAAGGAGACAGCCAACACTGATGATCATAATGGATATCTTTAAGTTTGGAAATTTGAGATTTTCGCCCGTCACCCTATAATATCTGACCTAAAAAATATAAATTATTACAACGACGAACATATAAATATAATAAGGCAGAAAAATCATAAAACACTGGAGCTGCGCGTTGGAATATCTGCTTCATAACCTCAGAAATTAACAACTTTACTTTCCATGCATTCAAATATTAGCATTATATCATAACATAATACAGCCTTTCACACGACCACTGCTTAACATAGGCATTCCACAAGATGCAAAACACGTCCGGGACATCAACTGAACAATGGGTATGTTCCGAAACGTTTCCAGTATACTGCCGAATACAAATGACGTCATCAATTGATACCATATTGTACTGGTGTACCGCCGCCATGTTGTGTCGAATATCCGGCCATAATAAAACATATTTATAAAATAATAAACTTATTTATAATTGTGTGTGCTCTGAATGAAGCATGGCAGAATTTGTTTTTATTTATTCAAATACAAAAAAATTATAGAATAATTGCTGGTATCTCCATTAGGAGCATATAATTATTTTTGGAGCACAAAATGACAAAATAATCGCCAACACTTTTACAATATGGCTCAAATGTATGAAGTCATATACTGTCCTATGTTTTGGAATGAATCACCAGTATAGCGTCGATTCATGACGTCATTTGCATTGGACAGTATACTGGGTTTTATTTTGGAACATACCCAATATTTCAACGCTTGTTATCTTGCAAAAAATATTCAAATCCAGAGAGAGTGTAGCTTAGCAGACGAATAGGCAACTGCAGTTTTTATTATTATTATTAGTGAGATATTCTCAGGAATATGCATTACCTGCTTCAATTTCCCTCAGCCATAGATGCTACGGAAATACTAAATTAAATTACCTGAAATTTCCCCCAGTTAGTTTTATAAATAGCCACCTGGTGAGCGACTCCCCATCCAACGAATGGAATCCAAAAATGAGGCACAAGGAAAACAATAAACAGAATGGCGTAAATATAATCGTCGAATTTTCTAATTGATCGCAATATAATGATCCGCTCGTAGCCCACGTTTATAACAATCACCGTAGCTACAATATAAAAACATATTGCGTACATAGTGGCACGCGACCTCCAGCTGAATGTGATAGTTCCTGAAATAATGTTCCAACATTACTCACATATTATGTAAATAAATCTTTTTGTAACGGACAAGCTTACAGTCCAGCATAGTAAGTGGCTAATGCAGTCGAATGAGACCTGCAGCCAAATTCAACGAAGGTCTCTTCCAAAAACTAGCTGTTTTCTCATGTAAAGCGAAACACAGCAGTTCAGTAAATAGTTCAGTTCAAATAAATCCAAGGCAGAGAAAGAGTCTTATTATCAAGTAAAAATAAGGAGATAGTTTGATCAGTATAATCCAAACCGATATTAACTAGGTAATAATAATGTCCTCCAGACCGAATATCGGTCATGGCGGCCTGCCTCAACGGAGGCTAGCCATTGGCGCAGTACAGGATTATAGTGCCCAAGTATATATGCGCGAGCACAGGTGCACTCTCTGTTCCCTCACTCTCATAACCCGATGGGACGGTAAACCGACACGACCGGAGAGAGATCAGGCGCAGGACCAACGCTTTACGTGCTTTCCGAGGCACGGGGATGAGACACCGCCAACTTCCTAACTCCGGGCAGCTACTGAGAATTTCTTGACAGAAAAACTCAATAATTAATTTTTTGGCCGTTTTTTAAACAAAAAAATTAACTAGTTACTAATATAGTAAAACAATAAAGAATCATCATCATCATCACAGCCTATAAAAGTCCACTGCTGAACATAGACCTCCCCCACAGATTGCCTCATAGGGCTTTTTGCCATAATTGCCACGCTTGGTGAGCGGTCGGTTGTCAAACGCAGTTTTTAATTATTTTGAGGAATTATCTGGAAGACGCTGCTGCACATCATCTGTTTTAATTTCCCTCTGCCGCCTCTTACGACACCCTCGGGATGAAGAATATCCACTACCATATAGTGGATATTCTTACACCGACACTACACGGTTTATTTTATAAACAATAAGGATTTATTGTTTTTATTTTTAGAAATTGTTATAATATTGTGTTTAACGTGTTTTAATATTTTTACACATGGTAGAGCCAAGCTGCATTTATATTGCATAATATATACAGGGTTATTTTTCAAAGAGTATATATAATGATATAATATTATTGCAGTTTTTGAAAAAGCGAGTAAATAATGCTTCTACTTTTATTTGAAACTAGCAACGAAACCTGGCGTAGCCCGGGTACATCGCACACTTAATCGTTATAAAATTAGTTTTTCTATCTTACATACTCGTATGTACACAAATCTTTGTACTTTTGCATTCCATTTTAGTCCCCTCGGGTGATAAACGCATCTGCAATTTGTTTCTTAATTGAGGATATATTTCTAAAATATCCATTCGCAAACATTTTATGGGTAAATTAAAATATTTAAAGTCTTCTCTGGAGCGACAACGTGTAGGTTCGTTTGGAGAAAGAACAAAAGCATTTTGTTAAACGAAAATGGTGAATTCCATCGAGAGCACGAGTTACGAGCTTGAGGTTCGTGACAATAAAAAGTGCCGATAGAATTACTAAAATTAACTCTTTAATTCACTACACTAATTAAAAACTTAGAAGACACTAATAATTAATCACACTGATTCACTTTATTTCGCTCCGAAGCTTCGCTTGTCTCGCCAAATTCAATACTTCCCCGCTCGCATCTTGTAGCACCTTTAAATACACATTATCACCGAAACATCCAGAAGTTTCAAGTAAGTACGCGCGCCAATTGACTAGGCGCCGAAAGTTCGAGTGTTGGGCTTCTAGAAGCTTAGTTATTCGTTTCGATACTAGATGGCGCTGTCGGTTGAAAGATTAGTGATGTCATTTTCTGGAAAGCTCTCCTCGCTCTCGTCCCCGACACTAAATGGCGCTAGTGCCGGGTACATGACGTCAACATAGGCGCGCAACCCTGCCCCCTCCTAAGACATGCTCGTCCCGAGCATTATCGGCCCCATAATAACGCGCCAAGCGATCCACATGGACGATCTTAGGAGTCCCTCTTGCGCCTTTCTGTATCCAGTAGGTTACATTGATCCTGGTTGCAATCCGGTACGGGCCGTCCCATTTAGCTTGAAGCTTAGGAGATTTCTCTTTGCTGCGGACTGGATTGTGCAACCACACTAGTGAACCTTCGACGAACCCTTTGTTGTTCATTTTGTGGTCATACTGGGTTTTCATCTTTTCAGAGATTTGCTGGCCCGATTGTCTGACGTGCTCATAAATGTCATTCATTTTGTTCCGCAAGTCATTTGCATAATCGGTTATACTGCGTGTGGCATCAGGTGGTATCCCGGTGATCAGGTCTGCAGGCAGCCATAATTCTCTTCCAAAGTTTGCGAAAGCTGGTGTGACTGCTGTACTTTCGTGAACAGAGCTTCAATACGACAACAAAAACGGTTGTATGTGCTTGTCCCAATCTCGTTGCCGATTGTCTACAACTTTTGCTAGGTACCTCTCCAATGTCTGATTAAATCGTTCTACCACTCCATCAGATTGCGGGTCATAAGAAGTCGTTCTTGTTTTATGAGTACCCATAACTCGGCAAGTTTCCTGGAACATTTGAGACTCAAAATTCCTTCCTTGATCACTGTGGATCTCTAAAGGTACTCCAAAACGACAGAAGACTTCATGAACTAGTTTATCTGCAACTGTTGAAACTTCTTGATTTGGAATGGCGAAGACTTCTGGCCACTTAGTGAAGTAATCCATCACAACCATGAAATACTTGTTGCCGCTTTCACTCTCCGGAAACGGCCCCGCCACGTCAATGGCTATTCTCTCCCATGGTGCACCAACATTGTACAACTTCAACGCACCTCTACCACGAGTCTGAGATCCCTTTACAGCCGCACAACTTGTACATTTGCGACACCAGTCCTCGACGTCGTTTCGACATTGGACCCAGTAAAACCGTTCTCGGATCTTCAGTAGAGTTCGTTTAACTCCCAGATGGCCTCCTGAACAATCATTATGGTACATCTGTAGAACATCCGGTACTTTAGCGTTAGGGACAACCATTTGCAAATGACAGCTGTCTCTCCGAACATTTTCCCATTTACGACACCGAACTCCATCCTGAAGCAGCAAGCTGTCCCACTGGGCCCAATAGATTTTAGTGGTCGAACTCATCGCTGAGACGTCGCTCCACTTGGGTTTGGGAGCACTGGCCTTCATCCATTCCAAAATCGGCTTGATGTCCAGATCTTCCTGCTGTGCACGTTGTAAGCTGTCCTTCCACTCGTTGCTGAGGTGGTCTGCCCTGAGCATCACCATCCTTCATCATTCCTTCAATCATGGTTTCTACTTCCTTTTCACGTGCTACCGGCAATCTTCTTGGCCACTGACGGATAGGCAATTCTTCTCCTGTATTTATTTTGTGTTGAACTAAGCCAGTCTTTCCTATGTCAGCATCATTTGATGAGAATACATCGGCGTACTTGAGTAACAACTTCTTTGCCTTGACCATTTCGTTCGGGGAGAGAATGCTGCGACAGTCTTCCAAAAGTGGGGTCACTCTCGTTTGTGCATCCTTGCTAGGGGTCTCACTCGATAGATATTGGCACCGAGGTAACCAATCCACTTCCTCACAAGTACCAACCAGCGTGCCTTTTTCTATAATCTGTTCCCGGTCACAAAGGTTCAGCAAACGTACTCCTGAGATGTCAGTGGTTCTGACCAAGGTTCGAGCTACTTTCCATGGAAGGTCATTGTTTACCCTTTCCACAAGTACACAACGGTGAGCTTTCCCAGCGTTTCGAGGAAGACTAACCGGCACAATCGTTTCCGATCTCGGCGGGAGAACAATCTTCTTAATGCTGTACACGTTCCCTGGTAACGCACCTTCCATAAAAAGTTCCTCCTGTCCACATTTCAAAACACCTTGCTTAACGGCAATCTCACAACAATTATCCCTCATAAAGTCTAGGCCCAGGATGCAGTCGTCCATTATATCAGCCACGATGACATTGTGCAGGTAGATCACGTTGCCAGGCCTCCGTCATTCGCTCTAGGCCACGCGTTATATGCCTACTGCTCTGCGTATCGCCCACGATACAACCGATATAGGGCTGCCGCACGCCCGCCTGAGCGCTTACACCGCGCACGTTTCCCGCGCTTACTCGTCGCAATGCTGAAACCACGAAATTATTGTGCAGTGGATGGGCGTCAAAGTCAAAAAACAAATGAAAAATTGTCTTGTTTTTGCGTTGACTTATGTATCCAAGGTATTCATTAATATAAGTGTAGTAAAAAAACATAACTGCACTAGCTTCAATGCTTTGTTACAGGAGAAACCCGATGTTGACGAAAAAAACACTGTTTACTTATTTCAAAGCCTATAATACAGATTCATCTTTTTATGGTCTATATCTAAAAGTCCCACCAGAAACGTTTAATAATTACTTATATTGAAGAATTAGAAAGAGCACTCTTAAATAATTTTGACAACGTCATAATGAATCGGCCTGGCAGCACCGTGTTGCATTGATTTTCCTCTGCTTTGCTCCTGTTTTCTTCATGATTATTTACTAAAATTATTTGCGCGATTTAGGATATTTTCAACGACAAAATTAAATAACATTTTATAAAGCTCAAATATTTTTGAGCGACAAATAAAAAATATGGTTATGTGTTTCGCAACATTTGTTTTAT
This sequence comes from Parnassius smintheus behrii, assembly GCA_036936625.1. Lineage (NCBI taxonomy): Eukaryota > Metazoa > Arthropoda > Insecta > Lepidoptera > Papilionidae > Parnassius > Parnassius smintheus. The sequence continues at coordinate 22,393,678 of JAUPFT010000010.1, read as the reverse complement.
TACAATAATCGTCATAGGTACAACTCTAGCGCATTCGTGCGATGACACACTTGCAGGTGAGTCGCACGGCGGGCAACACAATCTCGTTTCTTTGGTCGCGTACTTATAGTACATTTTTTCTCGCTGCGAGTAGCAGATATTACTATTAAGATTTTGTAGGCTATTATAGCGTAGGTATTTTCACTTTTGTATAGGAGTGATGTATCTGTTGGTAAACTAGGTATTTATTAATCTGTGACGTTGCCTAGCTTCAACTCCATCTCCTTCTCTCCACGGACGGGTATACGCTGACCGGTGGCTGTTACCAAATTAATGCGTTCTCGGTTGTATGCGGAGTCCCCAAGGAACTAACTTATAAGTTGGGAACTAACAACCGTACGAGACGTTCCAGTGTCTATGATCAGTTTACACGGCATTCCGTTGACCTCGCCCTTGATGATTAGACTGTTCCCATCATGGGTTTTATGAGATCGAGATCCTTGGGGCTTTTTTATCATCAGCCAGCACCCGCCCCGCAGTTCTGGCTTTTACTCGTTTCCCTGCTGCTGCTGGGCGGTGCTGTTGGCCGCACTACCCTACTGAGATCGTTCACCTTCCCTTTCTAGGGTTCGCTTAGGGCAGCTGGATCGAAGATGGCCCCTTTCCCCACAGCTATAGCACCTGTATGGTCCTGGGCTGTATCCTTTGTTGCGGTCGCGAACTGTAGCTGCTGCAACCTCCCTGACGCGATGGGAACGATAATCCTGTCGTACGGCTTCCACCTCCAGTGCATGGACCAAGGCGTCCTTAAGCGTTTCGTGGTGCCCCAGCCTCACAGCAGCTCTGACTTCAAGGTCGCGGATGGCGTCGATGAATGTCTGCACCAGGTTCCCTTCAATGAGCGCAGGTACAAACCGGTATGCTTTTCGCACCAGCTTCTCCAGCTCTAGAGCCCACTGCTGCAGGGTTTCATTGATGCGCTGCACGCGATCTATAAGCTACGCACGAAAGACGTGTTCCAGGTGAGCGTCGCCATATCTCGCCTCCAATGCCTCAAGGAGCTGCTCATAAGTCACTTCCTCACCGAGAGCTTCCAGAACAGTTAAGGCCTGATCGCGCTGGCCTTTTCGTTTCAAACTGGATTTTGTAAGCTGACCAGGAAGAAGTCCCGTCGAACGGTGGCACTTTGAACCCACGTAGCGAAGGTGTTGTAGCTACTACGGGAGCTGTGATTCCATCCCCCAGTTTGAGGTCGTCCAGCGTTTTCTTCACGACAGCCATCAGGTTGTCAACCCGATTGTTCACTTGGTTGATTCGGGTTTCAGCTTTCTCGATTTGGGTTTCAGCTTTCACGATTTCGGTTTCAGCTTCTGACAGGCGGTTATCATGCTGAGCAATCCTATCCTTCACCTCCTCGATCTCCTTCCCGAAGGTAGTCCACCCCGCAGCTGCTCTTCCAAACGACGGACCTGTTCCTCTTGTCCGATCTGCAGCTGCTCTTTCAACTGACGGACCAGTTCCTCCTGTCGCCGAGCCTGCTCCTGCAGCATCACCATCAGAGCACCTAAGTCAGGTGCTGCAGATGTAGGAGCTACTGACGGGCCTGCAGCCGGCGGCTGGCCCTCCGACGTCTGCGGCGTTGCACCAACAAATCTTCTTTGGTCCGTCTCCTGCTGGCGTTGACTTCGGGTACGGACACCCTCCGTTTCCTCCTTAGGTAAAATAGGCATGATTTTATCCCACTTCTGACACCAATTGTTACGAGCTTGAGGTTCGTGACAATAAAAATTGCCGATAGAATTACCAAAATTAACTCTTTAACACGTTCCCCGCGGCACTTATTTACCTGTACTTTTCATTACCGCGTTACGATACGTTTGAAACCTCGTTCTGAACCAGAGGTTGTAGCGGCACGAGGCTTAATAAACTCCACCGCCCACATGAGACAAAAATCCTTTTTTTGGCGCCAAATAAGGCGAATTGTGTGGTTTTTGTCGTGATTATCATTAAGAATGAGTTGATTAACCTAAATTTGCCGCCGCCTGTGGGCGGATTACTTACTTTAGATTCTATAGGTAAAATAAAATGTGCAGTCTTATGTACCCCATACCGCATTGAAAAAAGGCAGTTTTTCATATTGTTTAGTGATGAGAAAAAAATATCGATTTTATTTAATTGTACTTATGGATGCTTTTTATTAAAACAGGGCAAACAATAATATTTTTGCAACCGATACATTCTGTGAGAATTTTCTTTGCTATTTTGTCAACCTCACGACTTGATAAGAAGGTGCGAAGTTTTATGTAGCATCCTACACATCTCATTTTCTTTGATACTTTTTCGAGATGATGTGGATTGTTTGGAGCGGGTTCTGAAAAAAAAACTGAGTGTATTTTTGAAGCGGGTTGATTAGGTGTAGCGATTTATTGGAGCATTTCTATACATAAGTATGGGATCGTTACGGCCTGTGTGTGGTTTGCTTCTGTCAGTTGAATTTATTTGTTATATTCCTACATAATTATTTCACTTAGACTGAGTATAATTTGTAAATATTAATTCGAAACTTACCTGTTTTTCAAATATCGTTAATTTAGAATTAGATTTACCACCCAATTCCTCTTCATCATCAATAATATTATTAATTAACTTTCTTCGGCAACGTTTCGACATCTTATCATATCATCGCGGGTGCAGCATTCAACGTTTTGCACAACACTAACCGCGTAGAGCTAGCGTAGGGTGCGGTACGAGGTGTGCGGGGTACGAGGTGTTCGCAACCTCGTGACGCACTGTCTTAAACTTTAATTTATTCAGTGCGGTTCTAGGCCTAAAAAATCCGGTATTAAGGTAGATATACAAAAAAACACGGCATCAATAGCACATCTCAGATATATAGTTATCTCTTTCCTAGACTGAAGCAAACGGAAGTTACGTCTCTCGCACGACAGAGAAGTTTAAATTTTTCCTTACGAGACACGGACGAGGTGTTTCAAGCTTCGTTTCGCAGTCAACGTGTTATTTCACTACACTAATTAAAACTTAGAAGACACCAATAATTAATCACACTGATTCACTTTATTTCGCTCCGAAGCTTCGCTTGTCTCGCCAAATTCAATACTTCCCCGCTCTCATCTTGCAGCGCCTTTAAATACACATTATCACTGAAACATCCAGAATATTCAAGTAAATACGCGCGCCAATCGACTAGGCGCCGAAAGTTCGAGTGTCGGGCTTCTTGAAGCTTAGTTCTTCGTTTCGATACTAGATGGCGCTGTCGGTTGAAAGATTAGTAATGTCATTTTCTGGAAAGCTCCCCTCGCTCTCCTCCCCGACACTAGATGGCGATAGTGCCGGGTACATGACGTCAACTTAGGCGCGCAACAGTATTATGCTGAAAACAACAGCACAGAAGAGCTTGGATAAATTGTCTTCACATATGAGGTCCAACCCAACAAACGATTTCTACCTGCACATTGGCAAATTATTTTGCCCATCGGCGGCCGTGAACACATCAAAATCACACAATCAAAATACAATTTTTCAAGCATATACCACAGGATGAACTCTTAAGTGGATATGCTCATTTCCATGGACAACTCGTCAATGTGGTTCAGCAAGAAACTGCACGTCATGCAGATTTTACTTGCATCAAAATGTTGCTACCTGAGGTTCGCGAATGCAGCTATACAAATTATTCATAGCCCAGTCAATAGTGCAGATGCTGAAAGATATTTCAGTATCTAAAATATCGTCACAGATGACCGAAGGCAAAGGCTTAAGCAAGAAAATATAGAGACAACCACGATGTTGGCTTTTAACTAACTTTTCTGTGATAAATATTTTGTTATTTTAATGATTATTGTAATAATTACAAGCTTTTAAATATTTTTCGTTTTTTTGCGAAAGTTTGATTTTTATTTTATATTTTTGCGAAATTTCAGTTTTTTAGTTGCGAAATATACGTAAGCCAACTATAAGCCAACTTGACTAGTAGGTAGTAGTAGTTCGACATATAGGTAAGTTTTCTTTTTACCCGGAATCATTTCTTGAATACTGCTGTTGATTTCGTTGGAAACATCGTTTTTAGACCATTTTGAATTAGTATATGAATAATCCACAATATTCAGGTATACCTAATTTATAAGTTGCTCAGGTGTCTCAACAAAAATGTACAATTCATCAGGCATTAATTTCATGCGCCGGTGTTGATTCCGGATTGACAGGTGGGGTTTGACGAAAATCACCTGACAATATTAACAACGCACCTTTCTTCAAACTTGTATTATCTCATACATCTTGGAGTGTTCTATTTAGCCCTTCTACAGACTTTCGGTGAGTCATTATGCTTTAGTCCCATAATATGGCTTTGCACTGTTTCAGTATTTGTCCGCGTGCTGATAATTTTGTTATGTCACATACCAGAAATTCATACTCAGCAACATTCAAAGATAATTTTAGAGCGGAATGTGCTGTTCGTCCGCCGTTCATTGGTGTAGCTGCTATTCCCGATATTGCAACGGGGAGCGCAATTACTTTGTTTGCATGAACTTCAGCTAGGATTAAATTAATTAAAATTGTCTTTCCAGCACCACCAGGTGCATCAAGAAATATAATACTTACCACCTTGTTCTTTTTTTATAATAATCCATTACTATATTATGTACCTGTTTTTGACTTTGAATTATAACCTCTCGTCTGTGAGGTGGCTGATTTCAGCCAGTAAAAAATAAGGCGCGTCTGTGGGCTGGCTGATTTCTGCCATTACTACACGGTCGCATTTCGCGGCTAAATTCGTTTATTTCTTTATCTTTCTCTGTGGAATAAGACCGTGACTATGTTCATTATGAACTTGGCTGTATGATATACGTTACTACTAGCACCGTCTATAGAAAAAATAAAAAGAAACTTGTCATTGAAGTTCCGTTGATTTCGTTGAAAAGACGTGTGGTAATTTTGCTTTTAAAATTGTGAATTACCAGTTATTATATCTGATATCATGGAAAATACAATAGAGCGGTAAGTTATCTTTAATTATTTATCTACTTTTCGAGGCTCGTTGGCAATTTTCAATAAAAATTTTGTAATTGAATTTGACTCAGTACTAGGAATGACCACCGTAATGTCGTAAGTTCTTCATTTTTAAGTGACTTAATTGCTTTCTGTGTCAATATATTCTGTGCAATATATTGTGAAACTAATATCTAAGCTAAATACGAAAGCGCAAAGTATACTTTGATGTAAAAAGTGAGAAATTGCTTCAAAAGTATGTAACGGTCGTTAAGTGGCTGATATCCTCCAACTTCACAGACTAGGTTTGACATTTAAATTGGTAACGATGGAGAATATGGATAAGCCTTTGGCAATGATGGGAAAAATGGTTTATTAGAAGTATTTAATAATTCAAAATGCTAATTATTTGATAATATTTTAGTTCGAAGTAAAATATATATAATAGTTTTGAATTAAAATATTTAAGTACAAAATTCAAAATACGTATTTTTAAAAATCATTTTTTTAAATACATTTCTAATCGATTTGTTGAGAGATCAGTAATTAATTGTTTTGTTTGAAATATAGAAAAATATTTACAACCAGTTTGACTTGCGATCTCGGTATGTAAGACCATTTTGAATATTACAAAGACTATTTTTATTTAAAATGCAAAATAAAAATAGGTAATAGGTATTTGCATTTTAAATACATGTATTTCAAATTATTAACTTCTCTGGTACTTTAGTCTACTTTTTTGTACTGGACTGGAACATTCACGAGGCATTGGGATTTGAAAACTAAAGTATTTTTGCGTCTTATATTTTCAGAAATAAATTGCAGATATTTAATACACGAGGTGGCACTCGTTCGCACATTAGTGCTCGCACACGCGGTGGTGTTCGCACACGTGGTGGCGTACGCACTCGTGGTGGCACTGCAGGTGTGGCGCTAGATGTGGACGCGCCACTTGTTACGAGTATAGCATATGGTGTGAGCACAATGCGAGGTGGACCAGCGGTACGAGGCGGGTACGCAGCGCGAGGTGAACGCAGCGCACTTGTTACTGGATTTGGAAGGGGCATGTCAAGACCTTCCGTCTCAGAACCGTAATCATCGTCACGTTCTAAGATCTTCTATACTGATCAATTTTTGTATATACTAATTACAGGAAATTTTTACTATTTTAGCCTATTTAGCGCGATGATAGAAGATGTACAGCAAGGGTATGGGTTGGAGCGTCCTTTACACGCTAAGCAGGGGGGAGATTAGGAATCACTAGCGAGACAGCTAGATTAGTTTATTTCAGTTATTTCCATAGCATAATGTCATATGTGATTTTGCTATGGGGAAATGCGGCATTCATATAAATAAATAATTAACCTTTGGCCTCTCAGTATATCTACGAAAATTTGATTTATGTTAACAAAAAAAGGTAGTTTTATTAAAAAAGTGATATATACTTTGTGAACACTCACAAATACAAGCTTGTGATACTAGTTTCTTTACTCCACAGATTCAGTAATCCATTCTTGGGGCAATGTATGAGCTATTACAACAAAGTCCCAGAAAATATACCAGAACTCTCTATTTCTAAGTTTAAATATTTAATTAAACAAAACTATGAATTATATTATATTATAACCATGAACAGAGTATAAATATCTACGTTCATCACTCAAATGGATACTCAGAGCACAAATGGATATACCTGGGACATCTGGTGTATGAGGCAGGACCACCAACTGCTACGCTACTCGGCCGTAAGAGCAGTAGAACAACGGGAATAATTTACTTATGTTTACTTTTACTCTGTTTATTGTTTCATTATAAATACAAAGTAGAAATTAAAAAAAATATTTTAAAACAAATCAATCTCAGTCTCATCCATATTAGTATTGACACATTTTGGATGTTTTTGTACTAATTTTGTATTGTATAAGTTAGCATTGATTTTATGAAAGTTCTTAGAAACCATGCAAGGTTTTTAATTTAAATTAAAGCTAGATGAATGTATATCTTGGAAAATATAACAGTTTGGTCAAACAAACAACTTAATCATTTAAAAATTAATTTCTTGTAACCACTAATTTTGTAAGTAAAAAAAGGACCCTTTTTTGTGTAACTCTTATTCTAGTTCCATTGAGCATACCCATGGACCACTTGTGATTTTGCTTACCTGATAAGCTAAAGTTACAGTAAACATCAAGCTTCAATACTCAAAGCGCTTATTTACATAAATATACGTTAAAATATGGAGGTCACTTTTGTTTAGTCTCAGAGTAGTTGGTTTAGAATGAAAGTTTTAAACATTGTTTTGCTGAAAAGAATTGTATGAAGTGGATTGCTTTTTTGTAATAAATCTGTTAAAATATGTACTGTTGATGTAATTAAATGATTATTATTATGAAACATTTCGTTATATTTTATTTTTAACATAGAATTAAATATGAATATAAGTGCCCTAACTTAGATGTAGTATAACAAATTTATTATAATATTGCAGTTAATATGATTTAAAGAAATAGGAACAGAAACTACTTCTGAGTAATAGATAAAGAAAATAAAACCATAATTTAAAAAAGAACTGGAGATATTACAATTTTTATAAAACTAAAGCCAAAAATAACTCAAGTCTGTGATGTGGCTGATTTCAGCCACACAGACATGACATATTTCATTTTGAGTTTCTCACAGTTGAGAGGTTAATGAAGATTTGTTGTGTTGAATGTAACTCTGCTAATTGTCAAATTTATAATTGGTTTCTCTTAGTAATTCATTGTTTATAGCATCAAATAGATTTCGTTGAGGTACTTGAACTCCCAGTTGTATTAGCATTTGGTTGGATATCGCTTAGATCTTCAAAACATGTCGACTCACGAATAGTGTGTAGTAATAAAGGTAAGTAGAAGCATTCAGCGTTTTCTGGATGCACGGAGTAGACTCTCCCTATTGTGTTACTCTGAAGCACTCTACACTCTCACAAATAATTTCATAAAAATAAACATTGTAATTGACAATTTCCACCTCAAATTTAAATTATATTTGTTAATTACGAACAAATTGTATTGTGTAATAAATATAAAAGGTAAATTTTCACAATTTAAACAGTACTTTGATAGCTTGCAAGTATTTCAAACTCAGTCTGTTCAAGGAGCTCGTAGAATGTAAAACTCACAAAACGTTGCGATCCTCCACAATAATCGATTTAACTAATGATTCTGCCACATCAAGAACAGCAGAGAGGACTACTGGCAGCAGAAGGAAATTAAGAAAATATAAAAATTAATAAATATATTAGGAAAGTGCAGAAATTAGTTAAAACTAAAATTATTACTAAAAATTATATAAATATATGTAAGGAAAAGTAAGAGTTAACTAAACATAAGTTATATAATATTATAAAAATTGCAGAATGTTTAAGATTTTTTAAATTAATTTTTCTTTACCATTTGCCTATATTACTTATTTTAAACCTTCTAAAATAACCCGCATATATATATATATATATATATATATATATATATATATATATATATATATATATATATATATATATACAACTCTATAGTTGCAGCACGAATCTGTCAGTTCTACCGGGGAAAGGCTACGCTCTCATAGAATAATAACGTAAAATAGCAACTTAATAATATATTTTTTATAGTGAGTGTAGAGAACCGGATACCCTTTTTACTGGAAACGAGAAATTTCATCTTGTCCTCAAGGGCGAGAAGGCATCTGAATTTTGATTCTTAATCGAAGATAGACGTAAATTTCTATGAGCCACTGCATCCACTTACCATCAGGTGGACTGTGTGCTGGCTTGGCATCCCAGTTCTATAAATAATAACGCCAAATTTAATATAATTTTATATTTTTGCACACAAATGTTTTTTCTAAAAATTTGCATTGCATTACCTGGTCTTGAACGAGTGATTGGCATTACAGCGAGTGCTCGAAACAACACCAGCAGAAGTTTATGGTCGCGATAGAACTGGTCGTGAATCTCACAAGTATCGCCATCTTGTGACGACAACAGATCACGTTGCTCTTGTTCCTACAAGTATTACATAATATGACTAAAAACTTCCAACATTCCTACTTGTCCTTCTAATCTTGAGGTATAAATTTACTTCGAACTAGAAGTGGGACGAGTACTCGGTTTGGATTCGGTACTTGGCGGATTCGACCTTTTTTTAAGGTTCGGCCGAACACCGAGTATTAACGGCCGAGTAACGAGTACTCGGCCTTAATTGCATTCCAGAGAAAAATAAAGACAAAAAATATTAGACACATTAAAACATCAGCAACATGGGAAATATTGAGAACGTACATCTAAAATAAAAGTTATTATTACTATTATTTAAAATTTAAGAGAGTAAGATTGTGACGCAAAAACAGTTTTTCCGACCTATTTGGGTCTAGTTTGCTACTTTTTGCTTCGTATACTAAGGCTACTTCTGAAAAAAGCCGTTCAATGTAAACTTAACTGGCGAGTGTTGATAAGTATTGAGCCGCAACTTTTCCCAAGATGGGGTAACATCCTTTATTAGAAACCCACCATTTATATGGATTTACATCTCTTGCTGTCCGTGGTACGCTTAAGTAATGATCTAACTCTACTGCAGAGAAATTCTTAGGATCATTAGGTTGGTAACTGGTTAATGCGTCAGCAGCTTTTTTCTTCTTCAGAAGCATGTTAATATCAATCAATATTAAAATAAGCAGTCATTTTCGCGCCAGATAACGAAATCAATCTCACGAACATGAGTTATTTGACAAGTAATCAGTAATCACTCATCAACAGTGTCGGTGGGTGTGTGATTGATCTAGTACTGATATAAGTACTTTTCTTTCGTTACTACTTGGTACTCAGTTTTAAAGTATCGATACCAAAAGTACTTGGTATCGAAAGTAAAGTATCGAGTAAGTATTTGTATTTACTCGTATCGTTTCATCCCTAACTTTGTGTAAGGGAAATAACCGCGCGCCGCCCACAACCGCGTTTTTTTAAAGCCGAGTTTTTTTTTAAACTCGGCGAATTACTATTCGTTGCATGTCTACTTCGAACACCAAAAACGTCACACTTAAAGTTTCCGTTCGAGTGAATACGAGTGGTCGATATTCGCTAACGAACATGCCTTAGTGGCATACTTCACATAAACTTCGGTCTTTCCCGAGAATCAAAGAACGAGATGTTGCTTAACTTATTTTCAGCTAATTATAGATGTAATATTTTCATACAACCTATCAAAAGTCCACTGTCGAATATGGACCTCCCCTATACTCCCCTATCGCCTATACTCCTCCCCTATAGATTACTTTATAGACGAGATATTTTCCGACGGTTTCATGGCACAGTGGCTTTTAGCGTTAAGTTGCACCGCTGAGGTTCGTGGGTTCGAATCCCGCACTGAACAAGTGTTTGTATGGCATACAAATAATTGTTCCCGGTCTAAATGTTTGTATTTGTGCAATTTATGAATGTAAACTATCTCCACGATACAGAAGGAAAGTCTTTTTTTATGGGATAAGGGTGACAAACAAACACACAGTCCACCTGATGGTCAGTAAAATGGACACCTACATGTATCCTCGATTACGAATCACAATGCAGATGCGTTGTCACCCGTGAGAACTAACACGGAATGCCTCATTTCCAGTAAAAAGGGTCTCCGGTTCTCTACATCCACCATGCGAAACACAGCAACGTTAAGCTGCTATTTTACGCTGTTATTCTGTGAGAGCGCGGTCCTATCCCGGTCGAAATGATCCATTCGTAATACAACTATACTACTAATATAGCTGCATTCTGGTTCTACCACGTAAAAATTAACGTAAAAGAAACAAATAACCACTAAACCTAGTGTTAGGTAACCATAGTTAAAAACAAAGAATAAAATAGTTGCTACGCGTGATAGATGGGTCGGCAGCCGCCCTTATCATTATTTTGATGTTATCAGGAAGATTCTGCCGCCTTTTACGACACACGTGTTTTATACGTGGTAGAGCCATGCTGCAGTTATATTAAAAGTATGGTTGTAGCACGAATGTGTCGGCTCAACCAGGGAAGGAACACGCTCTCACAGAATACCAGCGTAAAATAGCAACTTAATGCGGCTGTGTTTCGTATGGTGAGTATAGAGAGCCGGAGACCCTTTTTACTGGAAACGAGGCATTCCATTTTGATTCGTAATCGAGGATAGATGTAGGTGTCTGTGGGCCACAGCAACCACTTACCATCAGGTGGACTGTGTGCTCGTTTGTTACCTTATTCTATAAAAAAACACACAAGAAGAAATATGGTAGTGGATTCTCTAATGCCGCCACTACACATTATTATATTGTCTTAGCATAAAATTTAAAGTTAAAGTTACAGCCTATATACATCCCACTGCTGGGCACAGGCCTCCCCTCATTTCTGAGAGGGTTTTAGGGCAAGGAAGTGTGGCGGCGCTGCCCCAATGCGTGTTGGCGAACTTCACATGTCTTCGAAAAATTTTTTTCTTATTCCTCAGACATGCAGGTTTCCTCACGATGTTTTCCTTCACCGCCGAGCACGTGGTAAATCAGCACTTAAAATTGCAATTAACAATTTCATTGGTGCCGGCGGGGATCGAATCCGGTTTGCTAGCGTACTGTGAAATTTACAGCGAGCGCTAACCATCTGAGCTACCACGGCTCAATGTCTTAGCATAGTAAATATTAATAAAAATAAAATGAACGGTAAATCTTCACGAAGCAAGAATTAACAATGTGCAAAAAATATAAAGTCTATGGTGTATTAAATTGTCTTACGTCGCCACCACACTCATAGTGTCGTAAAAGATGACGGATGGAAAAGAAACGAACTGGGCAACACCAGCACCTTCATGATGACTTAAAATAATAAAAGCTGCGATTTTCAACCCGCCATCCTAGCGTGGCCACTGTGGCAAATATCCCACATCCACGGGAGAGATCTATGTTCAGCTATGGGATATTGATAGGCTGTTAATATGATGGTTATGGAAAAATATTATAAACGGTTATATTAAGAATACAACACTCATCAGTACCTACTATGAATTAGAAAAGCGAAAATTGACACAAGTTCCACTTACGTAGTCCCTTTGCGTCCGATCATACACAGTTTTATTTTGTTGTATATGCTTCATATCTCTGTCTAAAAGAGAATTATTTATGCCTTCATCGAACAAGTGATCTGGTATCATTTTTTCTGCGATTACTTATTGGACCTTATCTTACGAGCGTCGTCTAGTTACAATTAGCTTTTTTGCTTCTGTTTCGTTGCACTAGTCATAAAATATTAAAGTTAATCGAGCAACCCATCAGACGTTATTTCATTTAATCAAAAGTAAACATCACCGGCCCCTTCTGAATTTTAATGTCTAAGCGTACCCTTAACGATGTATACCTTGCAATGAAAAATTAATACCCTTCAACTATTAGTTAGTAGTCCCATTAGAAGCATTATTTGTGGCGATTAATTTTCTTGATAGTTTACTAAGATAAACACGTCGTGCTTACAAAATGTAGAGTTGTACGTGACCACAGTGTGGATCAATAGTTTACTTACCTGTATGAATTAGAAGTTCGAACCCTTAACTCACAATATATTTTTTATTTTAATAAGGGTGACGTAAAGGTAGGTAAACGTGCACATGGTTCATCTGATGGTAAGTGGATGCTGTAGCCCACAGATATCTACATCTATCATCGATTAAGAATCAAAATAGAGATGCGTTGTCACTCATGAGAATTATGCAATGCCTCGTTTGCAGTAAAAAGGGTTTCCGGTTCTCTAGACTCACCACACAAAACAGCGGCATTAAGCTGATTTTTTACGCTATTATTCTGTGAAATCGTAGTCCTTCTCCGGTCGAGTCGACCCATTAGTGATAAAATATATATCTGCAGCAGGTCTCCACTACGTGTGGTAACCACTCTACCACGTATATTAAACTTTATTCTTAAGGCCGGCCAGACACATACGGAATTCCGTTCCGTGATCGTTCCCGCGCCTACGTAGCAGTGAACGAGTGAAGCCGGCCACAGTCGAGCCGTACTGCCATATGTCAGAAGAGTCACTGACAAGATTGGCTACATCTTGAAGCACGCTTTCATTAAAACATATTTCAAGCCGCCGAAGAAGATTGGCCAGTTTTTACCATGGATATATTTTTTTATTTCTGTGGTTTTTACCATCAGTCCGGCTTAATATCCCTCTGCAAGATGTAGCAGTGTACAAGCTTGATTGTGAATGCGGTCTCTCTTACATAGGACAAACTAAAAGATCAATTAAAACCCGCGTTAAAGAACATATAGCTGATGTGAAGAATCGACGCTCCGGGAAGTCTGGACTCTGTAAACACGTTCAGAATTGCCCCCGTCACTACATCAGATTTAATAGACTACAAATCCTAGCTAAAGAACACCGATTCCTTCCAAGGATGATTCGCGAGCGCGCGCATCCTAATTTCAATAGAGAAGATGGCTGGGTGCTACCATCTGCTTAGGATCCTATAACTAATAAAATTAAAACCCAACCGAAGCATACAACTGCAAGACTTCAAGTTACTATAAGTGCAAGTGAAGATCGGAACAAAAATTAATAATTTTAATCTGTGGGTAACTGCGATAACTATGTCATTGGGACGTCGAACACCTCAGTCCCCCCGTGATCATGGGTGTTGTAAAGTGCTCGAAACGTCGGGAATATAAAAAAGTTAATATACGCGATTAAAATCCGTAAAAACTAGTTTTATTTAAATTAGTAGTGTTCGTGTAAAAATATGAAATAATTCCGAACGGGTTGGTCGGCCACACACATTCGGAATTCTTTTTATTTTATAGGATTAGGGTGACAAGCGAGCGCACAGTCCACCTGATGGTAAGTGGTTGCTGTGGCCCATAGACATCTACATCTATCCTCGTTTGCGAATCAAAATGCGGATGCGTTGTCAGCCTTGAGGACTAAGATGGAATGCCTCTTTTCCGGTAAAAAGGGTCTCCGGTTCTCTACACTCACCATACGAAACACAGCAGCATTAAGCTGCTATTTGACGCTGGTATTCTGTGAGAGCGTGGTCCTTCCCCGCTCGAGCCGATCCATTCATGCTACAACTATACAGTTAATGTAGCTGCAGCATGGCTTTACCACGTAAAAAAATCCTGATGTGTGACGGGTCCTTGATTTTATATGAACTTGCTGTTTTCGGAATCCCGATACGGAATCCCAAAACGGAATTCCATGTGTATGTGGATGACCTTAAACTTTCAATCCGGTCTCCAAACACAACAGTAAGACAATGGCAAAGACCCATATGTGGGTGACGGGACAATGAGTTTTAAAGTAGAAAATTCCTGTACACACTAATTACGCTCTTGGGTAGAAAATAAATAATTATCGGGAAAGGGCCGTAAAAGAAATCTATTACCCCGTTTTGTAGGAGGCGACTATGGGAGTTGTCAGAAATTTGATTAACGTCCGATAGATGGCGTTATAACTATTTCGTTTTCGCTAGGTGCCGTCGAAAAGGTGCGAAACGTTTGTCAATGCGATCATTCAAGCCAAGCGTAATGGTAAAGGCAAACATTCCAACAATAGAAAAGGCCCATTACTTTTATGGGTTGATGAAGAACATAATATACGAGATAGCAAACCGCCATCGTACGATAGCCGCTGGAAAAAATAAGGTAATGATGCTCCTAAGTTGTTGCCATACGGATTGTAATATATTAATTGTCTAAAACTCGTAGCAGAACCACGCTGCAGCTATATTTAGGTTGTAGCACTAATGGGTCGGCACAGAATACCCGCGCAAAATAATATCTTGATAATGTTGTGTGAATAAGTCAACTAGCGCCATCTAGTGTCAGGAACTTTGCAGAGAATGACATCACACAATTCTCAACCGACAGCGCCATCCGAAGAACTAAGTTTCTAGAAAATCTATACTCGAACTCTCGGTAACTTGCGCGTGTTTACTTGAACATTCCGGATATTTTGCTAATTTAAATAAATAGGTGGCGCAAGATGCGATCGAGGCAGAGTTGAACTCAGCGACACAAGCGACGCTTCGGAGCGGAATTAAGTGAATTAGTGTGTTTAATTATTAGTGTTTTAACTTTAATTTGTGTAAAGTAAATTAAAGTGTTAATTTAGGTAATTTTATCGGCAATTTTTATTGTCACGAACCTCAAGCTCGTAACAATTGGTGTCAGAAGTGGGATAAAATAATGCCGATTTTACCTAAGGAGGAAACGGAGGGTGTCCGTACCCGAAGTCAACGCCAGCAGGAGACGGACCAACGAAGATTTGGTGGTGCAACGCCGCAGACGTCGGAGGGCCAGCGGCCGGCGACGGATGCCGGTCCGTCCGTAGCTCCTGCATCTGCAGCACCTGATTTAGGCGCCCTGATGGTGATGCTGCAGGAGCAGGCTCGCCGACAGGAGGAGCAGGCTCGCCAGCAGGTGGAACAGGTCCGTCAGTTGAAAGAGCAGCTGCAGAACGGACGGGAGGAGCAGGCTCGCCAGCAGGCGGAACAGGTCCGTCAGTTGAAAGAGCAGCTGCAGAGCGGACAGGAGGAACAGGCCCGTCAGCAGGCGGAACAGGCTCGTCGGTCGGAAGAACAGATGCTCCTCATGAAGGACCTTCACGCTACCTTTGGGAAAGAGATAAGGCAGGTGAAGGATAGGGTTGCTCAACACGACAACCGTCTGTCGGAAGCTGAAACCCGAATCGAAGAACATGAAACCCAAATCAACCATGTGAACAATCGGGTTGACAACGTGATGGCTGACGTGAAGAAAACGCTGAACGAACTCAAACTTGGGGATGGAACTACAGCTCCCGTAGTAGCTTCAGCACCTTCGCTACGTGGGCTCAAGGTGCCACCGTTCGACGGGACTTCTTCCTGGTCGGCCTACAAAATCCAGTTCGAGGCTGTTATGAAAGCGAACGGCTGGAATAAAAGTCAGGCCATGACTGCTCTCACACTAGGCCTGCGCGACCAGGCCTTAACAGTTCTGGAAGCTCTCGGTGAGGAAGGAACTTATGAGCAACTCCTTGAGGCATTGGAGGCGAGATATGGCGACGCTCACCTGGAGCACGTCTTTCGTGCGCAACTTAAAGATCGTGTGCAGCGCATCAACGAAAACCTGCAGCAGTGGGCTCTAGAAGTGGAGAAGCTGGTGCGAAAAGCATACCGGTCTGTACCTGCGCTCGTTGAAGGGAACCTGATGCAGACATTCATCGACGGCATCCGCGACCTGGAAGTCAGAGCTGCTGTGAGGCTCGGGCACCACGAGACGCTTAAGGACGCCTTGGCCCATGCACTGGAAGTGGAAGCCGTGCGGCAGGATCATCGTTCCCATCGCGTCAGGGAGGTTGCAGCAGCTACAGTTCGCGACCGCAATAAAGGATACAGCCCTAGGTGCTATGGCTGTGGGGAAAGGGGCCATCTTCGGTCCAGCTGCCCTAAGCACACCCTAGGAAGGGAAGGTGAACGGTCTCAGAAAGGAAGTGCGGCTAACAGCCCCGCCCAGCAGCAGCAGGAATACGACTTTGAGATCGAACATCGCAGCGAGAAATCTCATGGCAACGCAGATGCATTGTCAAGAAGACCTTGTCCTGAAGATGGCAACCATTGTAGTAGGCAAGGTAAGGAAGTGGTATCCGTGGGGATGCTCAGGACAGACCACCTCAGCAACGGGTGGAAGGACAGCCTACGACGTGCACAGCAGGAAGATCCAGACATCAAGCCGATTCTGGGATGGATGAAGGCCCGTGCTACCAAGCCTAAGTGGAGGGACGTCTCAGCGATGAGTTCAACCACGAAAAGCTATTGGGCCCAATGGGGCAGCTTGCTGATTCAGGATGGAGTCATGGTCATGGAGGACAATGGTCGAGGAGACAGCTGTCGTCTGCAAATGGTTGTCCCTAAAGCTAAAGTACCGGATGTTCTACAGCTGTACCATAATGATTGTTCAGGAGGCCATCTGGGAGTTAAACGAACTTTACTGAAGATCCGAGAACGGTTTTATTGGGTCCACTGTCGAAACGATGTCGAGGACTGGTGTCGCAAATGTACAAGTTGTGCGGCTGTAAGGGGACCTCAGACTCGTAGTAGAGGTGCATTGAAGTTGTACAATGTGGGTGCACCATGGGAGAGAATAGCCATTGACGTGGCGGGGCCGTTTCCGGAGAGTCAAAGCGGTAACAAGTATTTCATGGTTGTGATGGATTACTTCACTAAGTGGCCAGAAGTCTTCGCCATTCCAAATCAAGAAGCTTCAACAGTTGCAGATAAACTAGTTCATGAAGTCTTCTGTCGTTTTGGAGTACCTTTAGAGATTCACAGCGATCAAGGAAGGAATTTTGAGTCTCAAATATTCCAGGAAACTTGCCGAGTTATGGGTACTCATAAAACAAGAACGACTTCTTATCACCCGCAATCTGATGGAATGCTGGAACGATTTAATCAGACATTGGAGAGGTACCTAGCAAAAGTTGTAGACAATCGGCAACGAGATTGGGACAAGCACATACAACCGTTTTTGTTGTCATATCGAAGTTCTGTTCACGAAAGTACAGCAGTGACACCAGCTTTCGCAAACTTTGGAAGAGAAATACGGCTGCCTGCGGACCTGATCACCGGGATACCACCTGATGCCCCACGCAGTATAACCGATTATGCAAATGACTTGCGGAACAAAATGAATGACATTTATGAGCACGTCAGACAATGGGGCCAGCAAATGTCTGAGAAAATGAAAACCCGGTATGACCGCAAAATGAACAATAAAGGGTTCAACGAAGGTTCATTAGTGTGGTTGCACAATCCAGTCCGCAGCAAAGGGAAATCTCCTAAGCTTCAAGCTAAATGGGACGGCCCGTACCGGATTGTAACCAGGATCAACGATGTGACCTACCGGATACAGAAAGGCGCAAGAGGGACTCCTAAGATCGTCTATGTGGATCGCTTGGCGCATTATTATGGGACCGATAATGCTCGGGACGAGCATGTCTTAGGAGGGGGCAGTGTTGTGTGAATAAGTCAACTAGCGCCATCTAGTGTCAGGAACTTTGCAGAGAATGACATCACACAATTCTCAACCGACAGCGCCATCCGAAGAACTAAGTTTCTAGAAAATCTATACTCGAACTCTCGGTAACTTGCGCCGTGTTTACTTGAACATTCCGGATATTTCGCTAATTTAAATAAATAGGTGGCGCAAGATGCGATCGAGGCAGAGTTGAACTCAGCGACACAAGCGACGCTTCGGAGCGGATTTAAGTGAATTAGTGTGTTTAATTATTAGTGTTTTAACTTTAATTTGTGTAAAGTAAATTAAAGTGTTAATTTAGGTAATTTTATCGGCAATTTTTATTGTCACGAACCTCAAGCTCGTAACAATAATAAAGCTCTGTAAGGTATGGTGTTGGGGAACCAGAGACCATAGATAATACTTATATACCAGAGACGGATACCCTGTACTAGAAACGAGGCATTCCATCTTAGTCCTTAGGGTGACTACATAATATATGCATTTTGAATCTTAATCGAGGATAAATGTAGTCTCATCCACTTACCATCGGGTGAACTATGTGCTCGTTTGTCACCCACATTTAATTTAAAAAAAATGAACTGTACTAGAAATAATGCCTATTAACTAAACATACGAACACAGCAGCATTCAGCAACACTTACGCCTGTCACCCAGAGGGGTAGGCAGAGACTACAGACTTCCATTTAACACGATCCTGACATACCTTTCTCGCCTCTTCCACATCCACATACCTACGCATACATGCTCGTCGGTTAAGGGTACTCTTAATTTGGCCCATTTTTAGTATATCGCCAATTTGGTCGACAAACTTTCGCCTAGGACGTCCCTTTCCGACTCTTCAATTCACTTCTGCAACATATATTTGCTTTTTCAGTCTTTCCGCATTCATTCTTTCTACATGACCAAACCACCGAAGCATTCCTTTCTTAATCCTGGTCACCGCATCATCTTGCAAACCACACTCTTCTTTTACCACACAGTTTCTCACCCTGTCACTCAGATTCAGCCCTAACATACTCCTTAGCGACCGCATTTCTACTGCATTTATTCTACTCTCGTGCTTCTTCTGCCACACCCAACTTTCACTATCACACGTTAAAGTAGGGACTAATACAGCACTGTGAATTGCCATACATGCCTTTTTTGTCACATTCTGACCTTTCACAAGAGAGTGTAGAGCCCCATTTACTTTATTTCCTACATTCACTCGTCGTTCAATATCCTTATCATATCTCCCATCCCTGCTGAATACACATGCCAAATATACGAACTCATCCACTTGCTCAATTAACTCTCCTTCTATTCTTATTTCACATACCGTTTTGCTTTCTTCTCTTTCAAAAACCATCACTTTCGTCTTATTTGCGTTCACTTTCATTCCCCTTTCTTTTAATGACCTGTTCATTAATGTAACCATCATTTGCAACTCGGCCGCCGACGACGCAAGTATGACTTGATCATCGGCGTACAAAAGGCATTTGATGGTTAACTCACCCATTCTTAACCCGCATTCTTCAACTTTCAAATTTTCCAAACAGCTGTCCATAAATAGGTTGAACAGCCACGGGGAAGCTACACAGCCCTGTCTGACACCTTTATGGATGCCAAACCAGTCCGAGTAGACCCCGTTGATTTTAACACAAGCACTCGAGTCCCTATACAGAGACTTGCCTGTATCAAACCAGCGCTCAACCTAAATGCGTTCAGCGTTTGCCATAACACATCCCTGTCCACTCTGTCATAAGCCTTTTCCAAGTCCATGAACGCACAAAAAACTTTTTGGTTTTTCGCCAAAAACTTCTCCGCGATCATGCGCCTGGAAAAGACTTGATCTGTACACCCCATTCCTTTTCTAAATCCCGCTTGCACATCCCAAATTTTTTCACCAGTTTCTTTAATAACTCTTTCAATTAGTACCTTAGCATACAGTTTTCCCACAATGCTAAGAAGGCTGATACCACGGTAGTTTTTACAGTCCTGCTGTGACCCTTTTCCCTTATATATTGGGACTATCACGGCTTTGCACCAGTCTCCCGGTACCCGCTTTAGTTCCCAACATAAATTAAACAGGGTGTACAGCAGGCCTGCCACCACGTCCTCTTCAGCCCTTAGCATTTCGAGTGAAACTCTATCATATCCGGCTGCCTTACCTACTTTCATGCTTTTCATTGCTTTCATTATTTCATCTATACTTATTTCCCTATCTCTTTCATCTTCTTTCGGAATTTCTATTTCATTTAGTTCACACTTCTCCTCACTCATAAATACGCTTTCAAAATATTCCTTCCATCTCTTTAGACTCAACACTTCATCATTCAGGATACAGTCATTCTCGTCTCGTATCGCATTCAATCTAGGCTGTTTTGAAAGTCCCCTGGTATTCCTTACGAGTTTCCAGAACATTTTAATATTTGCCTGAAAGTTATCCGATATTCTTCTATCATTCTTATCCGTTCTTTCTTGCTTTTTCCTTTCAACTAATTCTTTTACTCTCTTATTTAAACGTTTAAACTCTGCCTTTTTTCTTTCATTCTCATCATTCTTACCGCCAGAATTACCAGCTTTGGTCGCTAGTAAATCTAGCCATGCTCTCTTCTTTGTGTCAACTTCCATACGTACCTTATCATCCCACCATAACGTATTGTCTTTCCTTTCATTCGTTCTCTTACTAACACCACATACTTCGGTAGCTGCATCCACTAAACCTTTCTTAACATTATGCCACACATTCTCCAAGTCTAACTCATTCAAACACAACTCATCCAAATTACTTATATTTTCTCTCAGTCTGCATTTGTACTTGTCTTTCACATCTTCATCTTGTAACCTCCCAATTCTTATACGCTGTAACGCAGTGGTAGACACCGATGTCCTATGCCGCCAACGTCTGAATAAACCCCTAATTCGGCGTAAGACCAGCTAGTGGTCCGTCCCTACGTTGGACCCCCGGTAAACCCTTGTATTCACCACTGCGCTCCTCATTCTTTCATCCACAGTTATGAAATCTATCATGCTTCTATCATCACCCATTTCACAAGTATACATGTGAATCTTCTTATGACGAAAGAAAGTGTTCGTCACAAAAAGATTCCTTTCCACACATACGGTGAGGAGGCTTTCACAATTCTCATTAATACTTTCATCACCAAACGTTCCCTGTATCCTTTCATAGCCAAGCCTCCTCACCCCAACCCTTCCATTAAAATCTCCTAACATAACAATATTTTCATTTTCCTTACATTTCATTAACAGTATCCTTACCGCTCGGATACAAGTGGGCTTAGACATGTCTGGGGCGTAGACCCCTAGAACAAACAACTTCTTTAGGCCCACTTTTATTCGTATCCATAGCAGTCTCGGGCTTACACATTCATACTCTTTCACACATTGACCCATTCTTTCTGAAAGGATGATACGAACTCCCTGGCATGCTCGCTCGGTCTCGTCTACACCGGACCAGTAAGCGGTATACATGCCATGTGTAGTGACATCCTTTCCCTTCCGCTTCGTCTCATTTACACATAACACATCTATTCCTCTATCATCATATCGCATACTTCATCCATCTCATCATTCATTGCTCCACATACATTCAGCGTAGCTAGACGGGCCTCCGCAATCCTCTTTTCGCCCCTCCGGGACAGAACGTGACGGGTGGCGAACCTCGTCGCCGGTTTTCCTCCCGAAGGTTCTTCGCAGCCCTGCCCCATTAAAGGAGCGCCGGGAACTCGGGGCCATTTCTTTTCCTTTTTGCCTCATGGTGCGAAAACTAGGGTGTGGCATATTTTACGCCGCTACCACATGGCGAGTAGCCGAGTCTGTTCTTTCGGCTTTGTCGCTCTTTTAGCACCACCCGGGGGAAACGTGTAGGGTGGGCCTAGGATTAGGTGGTCGAAGCCTACTAACTAAGAAAGCCTTTTTAATAAAATTATATAAACATTTTTAAAAAAAAACTAATAATTCAATTCGACTAATTATTCGAGCCCCCATTGTCTAAGGCTAAGGGCCTCAACCTCAACACAAAATGGGACTACCAGTATCAAACGATATGTGGATTTTCACTGACGGTGGCTGGTAATGATGAAGAATAAGTAATATCAAGGGATAATAAAACAATTTAAAAATAGACTAATACATATATTTCTGATACCATATAATTAGAAATAGGCCGAATATTCGTATTAGCCCGAATATTCGGCTAAATCACCGAACATTCGTTAAAGTGGTACTCAAGGTGTCCACTGTATTGAAATGTACGAATTGAGTAATGTCCCGTCATGTTTTTGTTATGTCCATGTCTTTCATAATTTCACTGTTGAAAGTATATTTTATTTAAGGGTTAAATCTACTTGTCGTTATGTTTTTGACGCACTGTAGATTTATTTCCAAATATAACAAATAGAAAGCTTGATAAAATGATTTTGGAATCAAACAAAGAAACATTACATTACATTAGTACATTTCAATTTACTTTGGTAGTCAGTTTCTCTAAAATAAGTCCAACTAGTAGATCTGCCACTCATTTTTATAATATAATTATCAATTTTTATTAAGAATAACACAGCGAAATAGTTTTTCCTTCTCACTAAAATAGTCAAAAAAATATAATGACAACGGGAAAGTTCTGTTCGAATCCATGGCCCACGTAGTATAATTAAAATATATGTTAGTGACGTAGGTTGATGGGATGGCATGTTTATATACGTGGTAGAGCCATGCTGCAGTTATATTAGTAGTATAGTTGTAGCACGAATGGGTCGGCTCGACCGGGGAAGGACGCTCTCACAAAATACCAGTGTTAAATAGTAGCTTAACGCTGTTGTTTCGTATGAAAAGTGTAGAGAACCGGAGACCCTTTTTACTGGAAACGAGGCATTCAATCTTAGTCCTCACGGGTGACAACGCATCTGCATTTTAATTCGTAATCGAGGATACATGTAGGTGTCTATGGGCCACAGCAACCACTTACCATCAGGTGGACTGTGTGCTCGTTTGTCACCCTATCCTATAAAATAAAATGTGCCAATAATTTGCTCAGTACTAGATGATGAGCGAGGGGCAGGGTCCGGCGCTAATCCCGCGCGCTTTACGGCAACAAGTTTCGACATAAATTGGTTAGGTACCGAGGTGATCCTGCCGAACAATGTTCGGCCGAATATTCGTATTCGGTGAAATCCATATTCGGCCCATCCATCTCTACATATACTACAAAAATATCACAGATATTTATTTTCACATATTAAACTTAAAAAAGTGAAGCAGAATAAAGATAGAGAAAAAATTTGTAATAAAAATCTTGATTAAAATTTCCCAGCAGACTGATTTTAATATAAAAATTAACATTTTTGTAGTAACTGCCAACACTTCACTTTAATATAAACATAAAAGTCCAAATCAACTTCATGATTAAAGATTAGTTTATCAATTATAACTTCTATAATTGATATTAAATTAAAATCTTAGTTTATCAATATCCTCATTTTTTAGATTAAAAAAAATATATTTTCCATTCACAGTTGATAATCACTAGACGTGTATAAAGACAACGAAATACGTTTCCTATCAAATTATATTATATGATTAGAAGCTGCAATGCCATTCTTACTTTAACTACATATATTTTATAGACAAAAGTGTGTTTAGTGCCCACTGAGTTTGTAGGCATTTTCTAAATATAAAACAATTGAATTACTTAGCAGTATTTAACAACATAAATATTTTTATATCAGACATTAAGTATGCAAACTATGACTTGAGTTTAGCCAGCTGTGCCATCAGCTCCTTGTCCGCGTCTGCAGTAGACCCACCGATTTTGTTGCGAGATATTGAAGGGGCGGTGGCCATCTGAAATCGATAAATATATTTTATATACGAAAAAAAAGGGGACTTGGTTATCTTTATATACAGGATGTTAGTCTAAACACCGTTATCCTCGAAACCAGTGGTTTGGTTTCACTTATAGAACGTAAATTCAATGAAAAATAACAACATTTTTTAGTAAAATCTATTTTTTATTAATTCCTCAATTGTTGCCTGTCCTAAGCCAGGATGAAAGTATGAAGGAAAAGTTTCATCACTGGTTATGTGTACCTATTGTTTTAATGGAATTTTGTGTAAGTAGCTAGCGCGGGCGGTGATCACATCACTCGGGCGCATAGGGTATCCATGAATTTACGGACGGTGTCGGACAGAAACTTTTTAAATTTTATGAAAGAAAATAGCGTTTTTTTTTAATTCGGATAAATATTTTTATATTAAAGCCAAATACCCATGGTTTTAGTGACAACGGTGTTTACACTTACACCTTGTATATAAATCTTCTGTTCCTGAGTATGCGACTTAACTCCTCCTAAACACCTAGACCTAGTTTAATTATTTTTTGTGTGAATGATTAAGTTGATTTGAGAACGGTTTAGGTTCACATTCGGACCCGGTAGGTGAAGCTGTTGTCGTTTATGTATATGTCGTAGTTTAAAACCGTGATTAATAATAAACCTCGTTTTGTTATAAAATTGCTTAGACTGTGTGAGGTTTATCACGGTGGTAAATGACACATCTAGTATATTCACGATTGTATAAGACTTGATAGTTAATACTCGTATTCAACATTGCGTTTAGTTATTCTAACTGCGAGACGTTAAAATTAAGATTATTTGTTTGGTTGGAATGAAGAAACCCGCAACTAAATATTTCTTGGAAAAACGATCATGAAGTTAATTTTTTTTTGTATTAGCTTTCATACAATTTAATACAATTGTATGCAAAGCTAGAGAAAGTGATCTATTTGTCATCACAGGTTACTAACTTTCCCAAAAAATCTGTGATGTGATAGCAAAGAAAAATAAATATTCAAAAAAAATCGAGAAGGAGATAAATTCATGTGGCATGCCTTTCTCCTTCTATTTCTTTATAAAATCTAGTGCATGTATGTTTCTGTTTGTACTGAACACACCTAATCATAGAATACTATAATACATACATAATAGAACGGGGGTGTGGGCGGAGCCCGTGTAGCCACTAAAATCCCACAAGACGTCAATTCACACGTATAACTGTCAACACGAGATGTGTTTTGACGTTACAATCGTTTCCGAATTTCGCATGCAAATTATTTAGAAAATTCCAAATTGCACGCTATTTACAAATAAATATGTATTAAAATCCGTCTGTCAACACAGCGAATCGGGTTTGTAGTAGTGATTAACTGATAATACGACTTAATTGCTTGTGTGTGTGCTCCCGGCGACGCCGAACCTCGGTACAAAATAAGGTTGACAGCCATTCTATTGTGTATTATAGTATTCTATGCACCTAATAATAGACCCCAGAGTGACACATTATCCACCTTCCGCCACTGCCGTCATATTATTTTATTCTCATCATAATTTTATCAATTTGCAAGTTCAGAACAGATACGGTAATTAGCTAAGTGGTAGAGCCATGCTGCAGCTGTATTATGATTTTAGCACAAATGGGTCGTCGGCTCGATCGGGGGAGGGAGCACGCTCTCACAGAATACCAGCGTAAAATGGCGGCTCATTGCTGCTGTGTTTCGTATGGTGAGTGTAGAAAACTGAAGACCCTTTTTACTGGATATGAGGCATTCATCTTAGTCCTCAGAGGTAACCCTTCGATCTCTAAACGTCGAATTCGACCGCGGCGCTATTCCGTCAAAATTCAAGCGGTCGGATTCGACCGCGCACACCCACAGCACTTTGAATCATTAAAACTTATATTTAGAGAATACTTTTCTACGAAGAAATTTGGCATTATAGAATTAATATGAAATTATCTATACTCTAGCGCCATAAAACAGTTATACTGTGGATATTTATTTATAATCTACGTTCATTTCGTGCGCCATTTTCGCGCGAATGTTATTGTGTTGATTTTTGGATTTTTCTAGTGTTTCATTAGTGTTTTAATATAGTGTTTTATCACAAAATTGTAATGAAAGTTGTGTGAATATAATTTATCTTTTTACATAAATAATTTCGACTAACACATATTTAAATAATAATTGTGATTTTCACGCTGCCGACATTCGCTTGATATGTTTTGTTTTTGTTATCAAAATATAACAGTCTTTTTGTAATGAAGTAAAACCTGACTTTTATATAGAGAATATTTGTATAGATTTTATAATGCCAAACTTCTTCATAGAAAAGTAGTCTCTAAATATAAATTTTAATGGTTTAAAGAGCTGTGGGTAGATGCCGCACGGGATTTGACGGACGCATTCGACTGCATGGGAATTTTAAGGATAGGAGGATAGATGAAGATTTTTATGGGCCACAGCATTTACTTAGGTGGGCTGTGTGCTCGCTTGTCAACCTTATACTATAAAAAAGGGTAAAAATCGATTTGCTGGGGTTTTAAGACAGTCCTATAATAAGTCAAGGTAATAAGAATGTCGATTTAAGAATGTTTGTGCAGGTCACGAAGTTGGTTCTTTGTATAGAACAAGTTTTTATATGGCTTTGTTTAATGTGTTAGGTATAAAATGCATTTTTACTCTTTAGTAATACAGGTTAAATTCCTAGTGTGTGAGGTAACATTTTCTTAAAATGAATTATTAAGAAGATCTTGATATTCATTGAAAATTATTAAGCTGAGGTACATCATAGTTCTTATTCAAAGTATTTAGCAGTTTGAAGATTGAAAAATTACCTTTCCACTAATTTCAATGCCAATCTCATCAAGTACTTTGTTGACAATCCCTTCAGTTTCTTGTTCATCATCCGATTCATCCATAATATCATCCAGAGTGTCTGAAACTGTAAAGAGTTCATAAGATACTTAAATCTTAATAATTTCTTATTAACCATTATTTATTCTATGTAAATGTCAACATCATTTGCGTCATTACCATAGAATGAAATTTAAGTTAATATAAATTTTACATCAACTTTATAATCCTTATAACAAATGTCATCATACAGTTGTGTGTAAGAGCACACTATATTACAGTATGATCGCATTTGTGTCGCGCCGCCTTCACACGTAAGGTATCTTGTCAAAGGCGCCACCGCAACATCAAAGGTCGCCGCGTCCACGCGTAGGAGAATTTGGTATTTTAAAACGAGGCGGCGAATAAAAGATTATTTGTTACCTAACTTGTGTTTATAATTTCTATTCGTATTTTATTACAATAACCAAAAATAAATGTTTTCCATTTAAAAAAAGTTATTTAACATCAGATTAAATAATAATAAAATAAAGGCAAAATAATAAGTGCGCCTCCGGTTGTGGCGAAACCATCTTGGCGAACAGACATTACAATTATGAAGACAACTGCTACATGACGTTTTTTATATGCCAGTGTTTGACTGCTATCCCATCTGATGTTAAGTGATGATGTAGCTAGATGGTAACTCACTCTTGCTTTGAAGACGTCTATGTTGTAATCAAGTGGAAAGATAGATAAAAAAATAAAAATATCAATTTCTTTGCAACTTTCCGCTAAACATATAAAATGATGTGTCTTACCTGGATTGATCTCCCGCCCTCCCTCAATTGCATACACTAACTCCGTCACCACTAGACCAAGCACCACTACTCTCAACACCACTATTCCAGGCAAGACACACCATCGACGATAATACGACACGTGTTTCGCCTCTACACGAGGCATCCTCAGGTAATATAGACTCTACGGTGGCTGACCGCTAAGTGAGCGGTGAGTCGAAACAGTTGCTATTTATACACGCTGACACAATCGCTCCCTACCAAAGTAGCGAGTGACCGCGTCGTGCGATAACAAACCTGTCAACAGTTATTATTATTATTATTGTTATGATTATTTTTAAATACTATTATTATTATTGTTTTGAGTGACCGCGCCGTGCGATAACAAATCTGATACTAATTATTATTATTGTTATGATTAATATTTTAAATACTATTATTATTATTGTTTTATTGATATTATTATAATTATTTATTATTATTAATCTTAAAATTATTATTAAAGATTGGCCTTAAAGATGTTTAACAAAGGTGAATTAGAAACATTTGTTTGTTCATTCAGCAGTGTATAATTACCATTATTACTTTTTAAAATCTCCAACTGCTCCAGCACACACAGTCGCAGCCCCTTATTACAGGTATGTAAGACTTCAAAGGAATGGTCGCTAGCTAGGTTGTGTCCAGTGTCCAAGAGATGTTTAGCAAAATGGGATTTATCAGGATTGCAATTTCTGTACGCGGCCATATGTTCTTTATAGCGCGTCCCGAAATTGCGACCAGTCTGACCCACGTAAACGGCGTGGCATTCGTCACAAACAAGTTTGTAAACACCCGATTTTACTTCGGATATTAAAGTATGTATACAAAAGTCGTCATATGTTTTTCCCGATCACAACTTGTCTCGGAGCAATCTTGTTCCAATGAATCCTCAAGCACCCACTTTATATGGGTTACCTAAATTACATAAAGAACATGTTCCTATTCGTCCAGTTGTCTCATATATAGGTGCACCAGCTTATCTCCTTGCTAAAAAATTAAACTTCCTCCTTCGGGAGAAATCTGGTTTCAACCCCACTTACAGCCTTAAAAATAGTTTAGAACTTATTTCCAAAATAAAAGATATTCGTATTCCACCTAAATCTATGTTGTTGTCTTTAGACGTTGATAGTCTTTTCACAAACGTCCCATTCCCTGACTGTTTGCGTATACTCTCAAATCTCTTTAAAAAACGTCGTCTGCATCCCGGGGAAACAAATGATCTTCTTAATTTAACCTCTCTCTGTATGAAACAAAATTATTTTCGGTTTAATAACCGTTTCTATCTACAAAAAGAAGGGTTAGCTATGGGGTCCCCTCTAAGTCCACTTATGGCGGACATTTTCATGGATGATTTCGAAAAACAACATATAGTTGTTAACCAAAATATCTTATACTATTATCGATATGTAGACGACATAATTATTTGCTGGACAGGCACAAGGAGACAACTGGATGTTTTCCTTAATAAAATAAATAGAGTCCACGAAAAAATTAAATTTAAACTTGAATTGGAACAAGATGGCTCCCTTAATTTCCTTGATTTAACAATAACAAGAAAAGAGTCGTTACATGTTTTTCAAATTTATCGAAAGTCAACTCATACCGACACGGTCATTCCCGCATCATCGTGTCATCCATGGCAACATAAATTAGCCGCTTTTTATTGTTACATTAACCGTCTGTCCACTGTTCCATTAAATAAAGAAAATTATTTAAAAGAACTTAATATAATTTATCAAATTGCGGTCTCTAACGGTTTTTCAAAAAGTCTCATTGATAATCTTATTAAAAAGAAACAAAAACATGTTGTTCGCAATTCTTTGTACGCGGTTCGATCTCAAAGTGTCCGGCGGTATGTGGGTAGTTTGACCTACTTAGGCCCCATATCGGAAAAAATAGCTAATAGTCTTAAGAAAAACGGCATTAACGTGGCATTCAAAACAAACAATTCGCTTAGGAATATTTGTAACAATAAAGATAAGTTAAATATTAGTCAAAAATCGGGTGTTTACAAACTTGTTTGTGACGAATGCCACGCCGTTTACGTGGGTCAGACTGGTCGCAATTTCGGGACGCGCTATAAAGAACATATGGCCGCGTACAGAAATTGCAATCCTGATAAATCCCATTTTGCTAAACATCTCTTGGACACTGGACACAACCTAGCTAGCGACCATTCCTTTGAAGTCTTACATACCTGTAATAAGGGGCTGCGACTGTGTGTGCTGGAGCAGTTGGAGATTTTAAAAAGTAATAATGGTAATTATACACTGCTGAATGAACAAACAAATGTTTCTAATTCACCTTTGTTAAACATCTTTAAGGCCAATCTTTAATAATAATTTTAAGATTAATAATAATAAATAATTATAATAATATCAATAAAACAATAATAATAATAATAGTATTTAAAATATTAATCATAACAATAATAATAATTAGTATCAGATTTGTTATCGCACGGCGCGGTCACTCAAAACAATAATAATAATAGTATTTAAAAATAATCATAACAATAATAATAACTGTTGACAGGTTTGTTATCGCACGACGCGGTCACTCGCTACTTTGGTAGGGAGCGATTGTGTCAGCGTGTATAAATAGCAACTGTTTCGACTCACCGCTCACTTAGCGGTCAGTCACCGTAGAGTCTATATTACCTGAGGATGCCTCGTGTAGAGGCGAAACACGTGTCGTATTATCGTCGATGGTGTGTCTTGCCTGGAATAGTGGTGTTGAGAGTAGTGGTGCTTGGTCTAGTGGTGACGGAGTTAGTGTATGCAATTGAGGGAGGGCGGGAGGTGCGCTTCAATCCAGGTAAGACACATCATTTTATATGTTTAGCGGAAAGTTGCAAAGAAATTGATATTTTTATTTTTTTATTATAATGGATTTCCGCAAAGTAACGCCTGATTCTATCAATTATCGGAAAGATAGATGATGGCAATTTTTTTGGTTCCAATAATAGACCAACTATCTATCTATCTATCACTGGCTATAAACATCAACTACTAAATAAAGACATTCCCTTAAATTGCCTCATAAACTTGCCATAGCTGCCACACTTGGCAGGCGAGTTAGCAACCGCAGACTGCTATCCATTTCCTGCTTTGTCTCCCTCTGTTGCCTTTAAAGACACCCGTGGGACAATATGGGACTAGCATACTTCATTCTACAGATTTGCTTATTCATCAAACTAGGCGAGTAGGTTGGTTAATTTAAGTTTAGTGTCAGGCTATAAAATTTCCATATTCTGGATGAATTTTTTACTACTAGTTGGCTGCAATGGCCTTGTTTATCAAACAGCGCGGCCAAGTTCTAGCCTTACCAGTTTCTAGTATATTAGTGCTTAAAGGAAAGTTCTTTTATTCCCTTGTTCTAATTAGAAATAGGGAATAAAATATAAATAAACAAAATATAATATGTACTACATGTACAAGTGGTACAAGTAAAGGAGCCGTGGTGGCTCAGATGGTTAACGCTCGCTGTAAATATAACAGGACGCGAGTAACCCGGGTTCGATCCCTGCCGGCACGAATGAAATTGTTAATTGCAATTTTATGTGCTGATTTACCACGTGCTCAGCGGTGAGGGTAAACATCGTGAGCAAACCTGCATGTCTGAGGAAAAAAATATTTCGAAGAGATGTGAAGTTTGCCAACACGCATTGGGGCGGCGCGGCGGACACTTCCTAGCCCTAAAATTCTGGGGGAGGCCTGTGCCCAGCAGTGGGACGTATATAGGCTGTAACTTTACTTTTACATGTACAAGTTACCTCATCATCATCATCATCATCATCATCATCAGCCCATAAAGTCCACTGGACAATTTCAATATTAAATACGCATGTAATAGCTAGCTTTAAGCTTTCAAGGTAAGATAGACAGCTATATATATATATATATATATATATATATATATATATATATATATATATATATATATATATATATATATATATATATATATATATATATATATATATAAAGATGAATTTTGTGAAAATTCAACATTATTTTGAAGTAATAACTTATGCAATCCCTCATCATCATTATTACAGCCTTTCAACCAAGTCACCAGCCCTAAGGAATGCCCTATGACATGGTCCTGAGCCCTCTGGATACCAGGACTGCCTGCATGACTTATTAGGTCTTCACTACATCCAGTAGGGAATCGCCATACGCTTTGCTTACCAGTACTAGGTTGACACTCGAGAACCTTTTTACCCCATCAGTTGTCAGGTTGTCAAGTTACATGCACCAGCCATTGCTATTTCAGCTTGCCCTTATTTAAAAAACCGTGACCATGCAGTGGCGGTGTAAGAATATTGACTACCCCATATTGTTCTGTGGGTTTCGTGAGAGGCGACAGAGGGAAATTGAAACAGGCGAGGGGCAGCAGCACCTTCCTGATGACAACTCAAAATAACAAAAATCTGCAGTCGACAACCCGCTCGCCAAGCGTGTCGACTATGCTAAAGTCCCGTAACAGTAAAGTATCTACCAGGAGGGTACCTGCACCCCTGGTGACGGAGAATCCCTCGCTGAGCATCCACGACCAAGTTCTCCTACTCTTCTTGAGCGTGGGTGC
This sequence comes from Parnassius smintheus behrii, assembly GCA_036936625.1. Classification (NCBI taxonomy): domain Eukaryota; kingdom Metazoa; phylum Arthropoda; class Insecta; order Lepidoptera; family Papilionidae; genus Parnassius; species Parnassius smintheus. The sequence goes on along the minus strand of JAUPFT010000010.1, from coordinate 22,361,539 downwards.
TCAGACTGCGTATTCTGGGGGGTGGGGGGAAGGCAATTTCACTCGCGACAAAAACTGCTCGAGGCAAGCAGAGCAACAACACCAAGGCAACCTCTGCCACGCTATCTGTGAATTTTTGCAACATCAGGGGACTTCATTCCAACCTTAACGCTGCTGTTTTTAACCGAGAATCAGGCGTCCTCTCCGGCTGATACTTCATATCTCTCCTACCCGGGGGTACAAATTAGAACATTCGTTTGTGCCCCGGGCTGGGGTTTGCGTATATGTCAGAGAGGACATCCGTTTCAGAGGCCTCGGCAGTCTTGAAGGTACGGAACTGTCCATCCTACGACTGCGCGTAGACAGCGACGACCATCCCCGCGTCTACGGGTGCCTCCATAGGTCCCATAGCGGTAATACCAAACAGACCGACTCCTTGAGCCAAGTCCAAATGGCTACAGATTCCGTGTCTGGTCCCACCTGCAGAGATCGTGATCCTTTTCAATTTTAACGCCCACCATGCCGAATAGCTAGGTTCACGTTTAACCGATCATGCGGGGAGATCTGTTTATGACTTTGCTTTAGTATATGGTGTGACACAACTGATAACTGCGCCTACGCGGATTCCAGATGTGGAAGATCATACACCTTCCCTGTTGGACCTTCAGCTAACCTCATCCGGACGGATATCAGGTGTCCGTCGACGCCCCTTTAGGCTCGTCGGATTATAGGTAGTAGGCATTGTCTTGTCCGGAGTGTGGTGCCAGTCACATTAACGTCGCGGTTGCATTCTTCAGGCTGCCGCCGTGTCTGGCACTATAGGTCGGCCGATTGGGATGGGATGTGGTCTTTTTTTGCATCCTACCCTTGGGGGCGGTTTTACTTCTTGCCGGACGATCCTAGCGTTGTTGCTGATTCTGTCGCTGATTTGGTACTTCAGGGTATGGAACTTTTTATTCAGTCCTCTGTGGTGCCCATCGGAGGCAGATCCCAGCCATGGTTTGGTCGCTCCTGTAAAATAGCATCACGCTATAAGCAGGAGTGCTACCGGGCCTGGGCTGACGCGTCAGCGTCTCGGGATGGTAAACACCAGCGCTCTTAAAAAGAAGTATAATTTCCGCCTCCAGGTCCTTCAAAAGCGTCATTGCCAAAGCAAGGTCTGAGCACATCGGCAGAATTGGCGAGAAACTAGTTCGGCTTCCTTCCGGAACTCGTGCATTCTGGTCGCTCGCCAAGGCTGTCCAAAGGAACTTCTGTCAGTCATCCACTCACTGGCCCATGCCGCAAAGGAGAAAGTCTATCTGTTAGACTCTCTCTTTACGTCCAACTCGACTCTCGATGACGGGAGGAACATACCGTCGACCATCCCGCGGTGTGAGTACTCCATGCCAGATGTGTGATTTACACAGCGCTCGATTCGCAAAGCACTCTTCTCCCTGGACGTCAGTAAGTCGAGTGGGCCTGATGGAGTCCTTTCCATTGTGCTGAAGACGTGTGCTCCGGAGTAGCACCGGTTTTAACGCGTCTTTTCCGGTACTTCTACTCAAAAGGCATACTCCCGAATTCTTGGAAGACAGCTTTGGTCCACCCAATCCCTAAAAAAGGCGACCGCTCAGACCCGTCCAACTACAGGCTTATCGCCATCACCTCCTTGTTCTCCAAAATAATGGAGTCTATTGTAAACTGCTAGCTCATGTGGTACCTTGAGAATCACCAGTTGATCAGTGATCGCCAATACGGTTTCCGTCGTGGTCGATCAGCTGGTGATCTTCTGGTCTACCTTACTCGTAGATGGGCGGAGGGAGTAGAGTCCAAGGGGGAGTCCATTGGCCGTTAGTTTGGACATGGCGAAGGCCTTCGATCAGGTCTGGCACTAAGCGCTTCTTTCGAAGCTCCCTTCCTATGGGCTTCCCGAGAAATTGTGCGATTGAATCACTAGTTTTCTTGCTAATCGGAGCATCAAGGTCGTAGTAGACGGTGCAGGCTCTGATTACAAGCCATTGGTGGTGTTCCACAAGGCTTCATTGCTATGCAGATGATAGCACTGGTGATGCTCTGTACACCGGCCGTGTCAATATTTTTGGGAAAACGTCTCCGAGTACCGGGACAAACTTGTGTCTGAAGTCGAGTCTTTGCTGAACAAAGTATCGAATTGGGGGCGACTAAATCTAGTCCAGTTCAATCCCCAAAAGACACAAGTTTGCGCGTTAACCGCTAAACCGCCCTTGCTGCCTCAGCTACCATCAGAATTCTCGGCGTCGACATATCGAATAGTGTGCAGTTTCGTGGTCACTTGGAGAGGAAGGCCAAATTGGCCTCTAAAAAGCTTGGCGTGCTCAGCAGAGCGAGACAGTATTTCATGCCGGCACATCGCTTGCAACTTTACAAAGCGCAAGTTCGGCCTCACAAGGAATACCGTTCTCATCTTTGGGCCAGGGCACCCCAGTGCCAGCTCCTTCCACTTGACCGCATCCGGCGCAGAGCGATTCGAATCGTCGACGGCCGAGTTCTTTCTGATCGGCTCGATTCACTGGCGCTGCGTAGGGATGTTGCATCCCTTTGCGTTTTCTATTGTATCTACCATGGTGAGTGTTCTGAGGAATTGTTCGGATTAGTTCCAGCCGCCAAAATTTCACGAACGCACATCGCGTCAAAATACCCGATACCATCCTCACCATCTGGATGCTTGGCGGTCCACCACTGTAGGTTTAATAGGAGTTTTCTTCCTCGTACAACTTCTCTGTGGAATTATTTACCACCGGCGACTTTTCCGGACTGATACGACCTAGGCACCTTCAAGAAAAGAGCTTACTGCTTTCTAAAAGGCCAGCAACGCATCTGCAATTCTCCTGGTTATGCGGTTGTTCATGGGCGGCGGTAGTTACTTATAATCAGGTGAGCCGCATGCTCGTTTGCCCCCTCTTCTATAAAAAGTCTCTCCTATGAGGCAATCTATAGGGGAGGCCTATGTTCAGCAGTGGACTTTTATAGGCAATAATGGATGTGTTATTTTTAAAAAAAAAACTTGCTCTAGTAATTAAAAAAAAAAACAACAACTTACTCATTTCATCAGTCATATCCATTTTAGCATTGGCCTGTTTGAAGGCTTCCATATCCTTAGCTATTTGATGTGGGTTCATCAATTTATTCATACTGCCCATAGTTTGAGCAGTTGCACCCATTGCTCCTGCTATTGCAATGTTAGCTCCCATTGCTTTGTTTTGTGTTTGAACACTTGCTATCTGTAACATCATTTGTAAAGCATAGTTAAGCTTATAAAAAAATATAAAAACACGTGATTTAGATATTAATTTATGATTTGCTATGCACTATTAGTCCACAGCTAAAAACAAACTTTATTATATTTATTTTTAATATCACTTAATGTCAATAGTCTAAGTATTGTGAATTGAAGCTCTGCTTTCATATTGCTCTGACATTTACATACAATCATGAACAAATTTATAAAACAGCAAAAAAAGAAGGTTTAATTTCTCCTGTTGTAATTATCATGACTACTCGCCACAAACATTAGTAAATCTTATTAAAAAAATTAAATTTTGAAACATTTTTTTTTTCTAATGATGTTTCCATACTTCGGCTGTAGGTGTAAATACCTTCGAGACTTTGAAATCAATGCTATGGGGTGGCCAGACCGTTCGCCCAACTAATAATGTATGAAATAAGCTTGGAAGACAAATTAAGGAAAGAAATTCTGCCCCCGCTAATTTGAGATCTGAAAACGCATTTCAGAAAGAATGGAATGTAATCTCTCAAGATTTTATTGATAACTTGATTATGACTATGCCGATGGAAGCAGTTCGGAGAGCTAAAGGGGGCAACACTAAGTGCTGATTATACAATGTTATACCATGTTATAGCCTTTTCTAAGCATTTGTGAAAATAAAATAAATAAAATGTCAAGTTCAAAAAATTTTTATAGCATTGGGTAACAAACGAGCACACAGTCCATCTGATGGTAAGGGGATGCTGTGGCCCATAGACATCCACATTTATCTTCAATTAAGAAACAAAATGTTAATGCACTGTCACCCCTGAGGACTACGATGTAATGCCTCAATTCCAGTAAAAAGGATCTCCGATTGTCTACACTCACCATACCAAACACAGCAGCCTTACACTGGTATTCTGTGAGAGCCTGGTCCTGCCCCGGTCGAGCCGACCCATTCGTGCTACAACTAAAATATATCTGCAACATGGCTCTACCACGTAAGTTTCTTATGTTTAGTTTAAGTTTCTTCTTATTAAAATGTTTCATTCCTGTAAATTCATTCTTTTTTTGTCATTTAGTCTTTTTTTCGACATGCGCAATTTTAAATTAACAAATAAGCAAATATTAAATTAATAAACTTAATTGTCACAAATATCCATGATAATTTGTTTTAAGCACACTTTTTTCCTTTCCACAAAATTTTCCATAACTATTTACTAATTACCTTTAAACACTCTTTCAGTTATAAAATTCATGGTAAAGCTTAGAGTTGTTTGCGCTATAAAATATTGTTACTAATATAGAGGCACACACCTATCCTTTCTATTCATTTCATCAGAATAGAATCAATTTTACTAAAATAATGAACTTTTGTATTTGATAATTACGTGGCCTAGCCACACTCTAGCACAAATAGGTCGGCTCAATGGGGAAAGGTAAACACACTACGTAATACCAGCATAAAATAGCAGCACAATGCTTCTCTATTTTTTATGGGAGAACCAGTGACCATATTTACTGGTTATGAGGTATTCCATCTGAGTCCTCATGGGTGACCCATCCGCATTTTGATTCTTCAAGGATGAATGTTGGGGTGTTTGTCACCCTTAGTAAATAAATTTAGACACACAATATAAAAGCTTGTACTATCACCAGGCTATGGGATCCTGAAAAGAGGCATGACTAGCTGTAAAAATTATTATTTTGTATCATCAAATTATAAAATTAATGAATTTTATAATCATAAAAGTTTTAAAATACCTTGCTATTAGCAGAATATATTCGAGTCTTTTGCTTCCTCAACTGAACTAATTGCTTAGCAAGTATCTTGCATCCTTCATTATTTCCTTCTTTAGCCATTTTTTTTATTTCCATTTCCTGTCAAAACAAATAAATTAATTTAATTGAACTTTTTAAATAAAATAGTAATAAATATGGCGAACTTAACCACCAAAGGCATTCGTATCGTTCACTTTGTTCCAAATTCAAATTTTTGCGTGAGGAGAGATTTTTAAAATCCAAACAACAACTTCTCACTACATTTTGTCGCGCTAATTCCCGAAAGTTATTATCTACTAAATACCTATCTCTAAATAACTTTTCATCCATTTTTTTTAATCATCTCATTTTCTTGACATTTTGAAGTATTGACATTGTCGTTTGGCGGCCTCGAAACCTAACATAAACATAAACACTCACGCCTGTCACCCAGAGGGGTAGGCAGAGACTACAGACTTCCATTTAGCACGATCCTGACATACCTTTCTCGCCTCTTCCACATTCATATACCTACGCATACATGCTCGTCGGTTAAGGGTACTCTTAATTTGGCCCATTTTTAGTATATCGCCAATTTGGTCGACAAACTTCCGCCTAGGACGTCCCTTTCCGACTCTTCCATTCACTTCTGCAACATATATTTGCTTTGTCAGTCTTTCCGCATTCATTCTTTCTACATGACCAAACCACCGAAGCATTCCTTTCTTAATCCTGGTCACCGCATCATCTTGCAAACCACACTCTTCTTTTATCACACAGTTTCTCACCCTGTCACTCAGATTCAGCCCTAACATACTCCTTAGCGACCGCATTTCTACCGCATTTATTCTACTCTCGTGCTTCTTCTGCCACACCCAACTTTCACTACCATACGTTAAAGTAGGGACTAATACAGCACTGTGGATTGCCATACGTGCCTTTTTTGACACATTCTGACTTTTCACAATAGAGTGTAGAGCCCCATTTACTTTATTTCCTGCATTCACTCGTCGTTCAATGTCCTTATCATATCTCCCATCCCTGCTGAATACACATCCCAAATATACGAACTCATCCACTTGCTCAATTAACTCTCCTTCTATTCTTATTTCACATACCGTTTTGCTTTCATCTCTTTCAAAAACCATCACTTTCGTCTTACTTGCGTTCACTTTCATTCCCCTTTCTTTTAATGACCTGTTCATTAATGTAACCATCATTTGCAACTCGGCCGCCGACGACGCAAGTATGACTTGATCATCGGCGTACAAAAGGCATTTGATGGTTAACTCACCCATTCTTACCCCGCATTCTTCAACTTTCAAATTTTCCAAACAGCTGTCCATAAATAGGTTGAACAGCCACGGGGAAGCTACACAGCCCTGTCTGACACCTTTATGGATGCCAAACCAGTCCGAGTAGACCCCGTTGATTCTAACACAAGCACTCGAGTCCCTATACAGAGACTTTAATGCCTGTATCAAACCAGCGCTCAACCTAAATGCGTTCAGCGTTTGCCATAACACATCCCTGTCCACTCTGTCATAAGCCTTTTCCAAGTCCATGAATGCACAAAAAACTCTCTGGTTTTTCGCCAAAAACTTCTCCGCTATCATGCGCATGGAAAAGACTTGATCTGTACACCCCATTCCCTTTCTAAATCCCGCTTGCACATCCCAAATTTTTTCATCAGTTTCTTTCATAACTCTTTCAATTAGTACCTTAGCATACAGTTAGCGGCCTCGAAAATCGTGGATAAAGTAGTAAGAGCCAGCAAAATTATTGCATTGCTTAAGGAGGAATGCAGCCAATGCTTTGTGGCTCAGAGGCTAAATGTGAGTCGTTTGACAGTCCAAAGACCAAAGGCAGTGCTATCAAGAGACAGGTTCCTATGAGAAGGTCTGGTTCTGAATGAAAGCCAAGTACCAAACCACAGGATGATTGTTTTTGGTGAATCAAGCATTGATAAATCTCATCTTCTTATGTGGACCTAAAGAACAACCCCGAATAAGTAAGAAAAGTGCAAATTAGTCTATAGATGGTTTGGAGGAAGCTTCTTGCAGCCAATATACATCAATCAATATAACTGCCCAGCTCGCGACCCTAAATTACATTGTGAGCACCGATTTACCAGGCTTATATTCACTCGAAATTTTACAGTGGAGACCGACGTCGGCGAGTGCTACGAAGACATGGAGAATGCTTTACAGAGGCATGTTTTGATGAAATCACACCATATGGTAGAGGTCTGTTGTTTTGGTCAGGAATAAATTCGTTGGATCATTTCGAGTAAGTCTTCCACACATCCAGATATGCCTAAACTTAATTTTTATGGACGACAATGCTTGTGGCCATAGGTCTAGCGATGTGGAAGCGTATACGCTCGAGGTCGGAATTTGTCATTTGGATTGGCCAGCTCGAATTCCCTGGTACATTCTGAAGCAATGAGTGAGATTGGTGCTGATGGTTCCGTAGACCACCAGAGAGCTAAAGAATGTGATTACCACAGAGTGGGTACGTAATTTGCATGAAACCATTAGAGGATAAAGATAGACTCCATAGCATGCCCAGATTAATGCAAGCTGTGATTTCAGCAAGAGGGGGTCACACTCCATACTAAAGTTTTATCTGCCTACTTTATTAAAGATCATTTACTGATCTAATAAAAGCATTGCATAAAAAGCATTTTAGGAAACAAGTGGTAACATTAAAAAATTTGTACAACTGTCTTCAATATAATTATAATGAGAACATCATTAATGTATTCAAAGTCAATTAAATATGCATTTTTAAGGATAACTCAAAAACTACTGGTCAGATCAAATTTATAGTCAAATTTGTTTGGGAAAACAAAAAAGCACCAGATTTCAAATAAAAAAAGAAACATTAAAATTGGTTCACCTAGAAAAGATATCTTACAGATCAATACTCTGAAGTTGCACTGGGCTTGCCTTAGTGTGAGTTTCACAAGGACTGGTTTTGTGATACCACAAATGTGTGCATATTTGCAAGTAAGCAGGAATTAATGTTATTCAAGCCAAGAAATCCTAACATTTTTCTGGGCGAGCCATATAGATTGAAGAACAAAAAAACTGATAGAGAAGAAAGCACAATCAGCCTCATAGCAGTAAACAAAGTGTAGGGTTGCCCCCCACTAGAAGAAGCAACAACCTAGTAAGTAGATATAGGAAGTTGATAGAGGCAGGTAGCTCAGGACTGTGCTTTGTAGCATTACTTCAGGGAGGCTTATGTTCAGCAGTGGACTTGTGATGGGCTGTCATCTTGATGGTGATGTTGAATGATGATAATTAAAGTTACCCATGTAGTGGCGGCATAAGAGAACCTATAGTCTTTGCATTATAGCATGGTGCGGGTGACAGCTCAGTATGCCTATGAAGTTTCATATTTTTTTAGATAAACTGTCATACAAATATTGTTGTACTTCATGGATGAGTACCGCCTCCTTACGAGAGTGATGTGGCACACTAAACTATGCCATGCCATAACAAACAACCACAGACTATAAAGAATCAGTTTTCAAATAAATCAAACATATAAAAATCAAAAAGGCTATCATAACTCATGGCGGTCCAAAAGGCTACAAATTCCAATTTTTTATTTTTATTAAATTAGATTTGTAAACCAAATTCTCCATTATTTTTACCTTCCCCCCGATATATGACCCATTGGACCTAGCAACACATACACAAATAGAGAAAGGTGCTAGCATGCATACTGCATACAACTACAGATGCTGCCAGCCATTTTATTTGTTTAAATGTCAATATGAACATTGCAATTAACATGTAATATAAGATGATTTTCATTTCAAAAGTGCCTGTTTATAATATCAAAATAACAGCCTTTCACTAAACGCATATGAAAGTTTATATGGTATTTATAACAAAAGACAAACACAATTTTTTAAATGATTGTCTATTTGTTCCAGTTTATAGCTGGCACTGGCAGATTGCTGATGTCGTAAGATATAATACATTTATTTGTGCATTTGTAGCATGTATGCTACTTCTACTGATTCTGCAAAAAAAATGAAAACCCATAAAATCCAATTGTAATAAACACCATGCGAGCAAGGTCGCGGGAACAGCTATTATGTAAATATTATGTCATAATTTGTATTAAACTTTAACTTAATTTTAAATGTATTGTACTTTATAAAGAAATATGTGTTTCAGTATTTTCATATCGAAAGCTAATCGTTAATTTTTGTTTTGTTTTGTGTATCGATAATCGCTTTTTTAAAATCAATTTAACATTGTTCTATCTCTAGACACGCCTAGCTGTAAACTGTCACCCGCACCATCTATAATGCAAGGAATATAGTACCCCATATCATCACTTGAGTGTCATGATAGGTGAAAGACCTAAACAGAAGTTGGTAAGCATCATCTTCCTGATAAAAACTCAACAACAATAACATATTATTGCACTCTCCGACCTGCCTGCCAGGCGTGGACTCCATGCCAAATACCCTCCCAATGAGGCAATCTATGTGGGAGGCTTATGTTCAGCAGTTGACTTGTAACAGGCTGTGAAAAAAAAATTAATTCGATTTTTTTTAATAATATTGACCTTAAATAGCTAATCAATAACTACATACATTAACACTTGAAGTATTATAAAGAATGAATTACTAAATACAAGGTCAATTTAAGGTATACTTTAGCCATGGAGCAAAGTTTCTTACCAATTTCTTTTCTTCTCTTTCCAGAGCCAATTTATCTCTATCTAAATCTCTGCCAGCTTTTCGGAGCTCCCGATCATTTTGCCTCTGTTGTTCTATGGTTCAAAAAAAATAAAGTTAAAGCTGAGAATATTATGATATAAATATTATTACTCGAAATACAATAAAATATACAAACCTTTTACTGTAGGGGCTTTTTTAAAGAAATTCATGACTAATAATTGATCACAGATGATCGCTACGCTTGGTAAATAATAATTATTCCCTGTTTCCCAATTAACTGTACTGAAACGTAGTCAACAAATACTCTTTTGACTGTACAAACAATCGGAGTATAAATTCTGATCACTATGTTCTAAAAAGAACGAACAAAACAAATTCTCTAGTATATATTCAGTAATCTATGAAACAAATGTAATATTTTTGCTATTTTCATAATATCGTAAATTACTCATCATGTAATCTGTAAGGAATGACAGTTGCAGTGTTGCCAATTTCAAATGACCATGTTTTTTTAAATTAAAATTTTGGCTTGGATGCTTCTCTTTTAATCTTTGAGTATTAAACCAAAACATAGCAAGGAATACCCCTCCGTCAAAGGTACTAGAGTCCAACTCATACTCGTTATAGAAAGCTAGTTGTTCCGCGTCGTGCGCCATTCCACAAGTGATCGTTCCAGTCAATCGAGCTCCAACAAAAATGCCGAATTGCTGTGTACTTTCATGCAAAAGACAATAAAAACGATAAATCTACATAAAGACAACGCGAATTTTTATCTGTGAATGTTTTTGAAATAATATTACAGTTAAAACTCGTATTTTCTGAACATTTTTGTCAAATACAAAGTGTTGCCACCATAGTTCAAGTAGTGAAAAATAAGCTATTTTTTTAATAAATATAATTTACTACACGAAATAACCACATTAACGAAAATTCATTTCTTATAAACCAAATTAATTTGTGATGAATAATAATCATAACATAAAGCTTAATCCAACATGATTCAGAATATTCTATAATTTAATATAATTAATGAAAGTATTTATCAAAATATTATACAAAATAAAGGCCAAATACGTCGAATAGACATTTGTCACCCCGTAGCAAAAATGTGTAATTTTTATAAAATAAACTGGTATCACTGCAACTGAAAGTACTGCAATATAGCGATGTACGCCTAGTACAACTTCAGCTATCGATAAGTTAAGTAACCATTCGAATTTGTCTGCCGAATCAGCTTTTAGGTTTTGTTTAGATTTTATAATAAAGTATTACAAAAAGCAGTAAATTTTTCTACTATTGGTTTGATTTTACATATCGCACACCTAGATTCATCATTTTTTCATGAATGAGGTAAAAATCAAACAATTGATGGAATACCACGCTAGCAGCCAAAGGCATTACGGCTAAGTCGACTACGGGTTTGATTTTATATCCGATAATGGAGAAGATAACCATTTTTTGTTTTATATGTCAAAAAAATCTACAAAAAATTACGAGGATAACCGTGTTTTTAATTTTTTTCTATCGTGAAAACTGACCGAGATATAAAGGCGCAAAGTTAACATTTTCGGTCTAACCGCGGGCCGAGAGCGACATCGTTGATGACGTCACGATTTCCATCTTCGTGCGAGAGACCCGACGCGCACTTAGAAAATCAAAACATTTACTCGAATGTGCCCGTCGCGCGCGGATTTACTTGCTATATATTTTTAACAAGAAACATTATAGAACATGACACCATCTATTAAATATTGTGCTGTGTCTCAATGTAAAAATACGGCCACAAAAACACCTGAAGAGTTGTTTTTTAATGTGCCACATGTGTGAGAAGAGCACATCCTTTAGGAACAAACACGGTAGCATATTGTTGTGAGGATCATTTCGATGTAATTATTCAAATAATAATAATATAAAATACATGATAGCTCTTGGTTATTGGTAGTAAATGCTTTCTATTAGGCATGTTAGTACCTACTCGAGTCGCAGTGTTTAGGTAACTAACGATTCATTGAACCTTTCCACGCCTAATGATCATTATAATTTCAAGAAAAAACAATAAACAAGAACCTAACAACGCTAAGCTAACCTACATATTTAACTAAAACTACTTCAGTGTAAATAAACATCCAAACTTGGATAAAGTACTTACCTATGTAATGTAGTTAAGTCAATGACCTGTCGTGAGTTCGTAAGTTTAGGTACCTACCTACGTTTGCAGTAAATTTTAAAATGTTTATAATGCATATAAAGGTTAAAATATGGAATATGTTAACAAACGTTTTTATATTTTTACGATATTTCGAGCAAAAACTAAACACATCGCAGAGCTGTTCAACCTGCATACTTTGCGGGCCGCAAATAATGGAAGAAGTTGATTATGAAGTGGAGCACTTAATTTTTTTTCGTGTTGTCCTATTTTTATGTATTACATAGTAGGTACATATTTTAAATATTTATGGAATACAAACTACGAGGTTCCTTATTTTTTTATAGATTTTAAATAAGTTTGTATTTTGTTCTAGGTCGAAAACGATATGGAAAACGACGTGAAGTACAAACTAGTTGGTGGTCCCCTCAAACTTAAAAAAGATGTTTTGCCTCACATGTTTGCTTGTCAAAATCGGTATACAGAAAAACCACAAAGATGTTTACTATCAAAACTAAATGCCAAATCTAGGTCAGAAATAGTTGCACATGCGATTGCCACTACTTCACAATAAATTGAGCATAGATACGTTGTCGATCCTGTTACTACTCTAGATCATAATATTGACATTGATCCCCTGCCTGAAGAATATATAACTACGCTTTTAATCATAATAATAATGCGACCCTTTTTCTATTAATATTGAAAACATCTGATTTTTATATAAAATCATATTTTTATACACCGAAGGTATATTTCTTTATATACAACAGGAAATTTTTTTTAACCATAAAAACCACAAAAAGGTCAGGGTACACTTATGAAGAATAAGAAAACAAAACTAGTTAGAGGCAGATAGTAAGTAGGTAGGTAAGGAATGTTTACGTATTTTTGTTATACCTATTCTTATCATTAGCAAATGAAACCCAGAAGTATTAATGTAATAATGGGTACCTAGGTTATAAAATATTATCTTATTCTTATGCGTATTTCAGCCGCGACAAAATATTTGTTTCTTAGAAAATATTCCGCCACCATCATGTCACGAATTTTTGGAAGGTTGTTAGATTGACCTTTTGAAACCCTTCTTCCATCATTAAATACAAAACACCAGAGCGCACGAGGACAAACAACTCACCCGCGAAAAATTACTACAAACATTGATTTATATATTAAACTCAATGACTACAAACGTATGATCGGCGCGCTGGAACGGTATGGCAGCACGGCCGCATGGAATCGATGACGTCACGCGCTACTCGCGTGCACGGGCAAGATTTTAAAAATGTACGTAAACTTTCCACGCTTATAACTTCGTTAATAGTGCACCGATCGATGTGAAATAAAAACTAGAATTATGTGTTTGGTCTAGACATCTTACCTACGTACTTAAAAGTTTAATATTGTAGCCTTGTTATCTTCTCCATTCCGATGAAACTACTGTCGCATTAGTAATTTTATTGGTCGGTATAAGCACAAGTGGAAGTACCCATAGCTAACTTTTTGATTAAATTTGAATTAAAATCTAAATTTGATCAGTCTTTCAAAAACTGGCCGTAATTCTATTAACTAATAAAATCATAATTTTATATTACACAACAGAATAAATAATAACCAAGAACAGAAGGATCACTCTCTGATAGCAAACTTGCGAGTTTAAACCAAGGTATAAATTACATCGTCACTAATTTTTTAGGATACTTAGCACACCCCGGAAGCGACCTTCGTTAAATTAGCCTACCAATTAAATCTTCAAAGAAAAATATTGTGGCGCGCGTATTAAATCAAAATGCATCTTAAGTCCGCGTGGGAGTGTCTGTACACTTAGCCTGTTGCGCGCTTTTGTTAAGGCCGCTCCTACTGTAGGGTTAGGTGTTGTGAGAAAACAAATTGCATCCTTTGATATTAGTTGGTAGTAGAATACACAGAGGTTTTATGCAATGTGTAAGTAATTTGATGATAACAAGAACATTATTGTTCAATATGGGGAAGGTTAATATATGCAATATCGAGAAAAATTAAGGTTATACAACGTGTCGTCTTTGTAACTCAGATAATTTACCTACTTACCTTTTTAACCGACTTCAAAAAAGGAGGAGGTCCTTAATAACCATCTTTTTATATATATATATCATCATCACCATCATCATCATCATTACAGCCCTTCACAAGTCCACTGCTGAACATAGGCCTCCCCCAAGTAATGCCACAAAGCACGGTCCTGAGCCACCTGCATCCATCGACTTCCTGCATGTCTTACCAGGTCGTCACTCCATCTAGTGGGGGGTCGCCCTACACTACGCCTACCGGTACGAGGCTGCCACTCGAGAACCTTTCTTCCCCATCGGTTATCGGTTCTTCGAGCTATATGGCCGGCCCTTTGCCACTTCAGCTTACTAATCCGTTGGGCTATGTCGGTCACTCTGGTTTTACTGCGGATATCCTCATTTCTGAGTCTATCACGCAGAGAAACTCCGAGCATAGCCCTCTCCATAGCTCGCTGAGCGACCTTAAGCGTCCTCATACGGCCAGCAGTGAAGGACCACGTCTCAGATCCGTAAGTCATCACTGGCAACACGCACTGGTTGTACAATCTAGTTTTTAGAGATTGAGGTATACCTGACGAAAAGATATGTCGTAATTTCCCGAACGCTGCCCAGCCGAGTTGAATCCGTCGATTGACCTGTCGGTCGAAGTTGGACTTACCTAGTCGGACTATTTGTCCCAGGTAAACGTACTCGTCAACAACTTCGACCATAGTGCTCCCAACAACTACTGGCACAGGTGTGACATGGACATTAAACATGATCTTTGTTTTGTCCATGTTCATCTTAAGCCCTATCCGTTGGGAGGCACTATTGAGGTCATTGAGCATAATGCTTAAGTCCTCCAGCGATTCTGCCATAAGGACTATATCGTCGGCAAATCGAAGGTGAGTGATGTACTCGCCATTGATGTTAATACCGTATCCTTTCCAGTCCAGTAGCTTGAAAACGTCTTCCAACGCAGCGGTGAAGAGTTTCGGGGATATAACATCACCCTGTCTTACACCTCTCTGCAGTTGGATAGGTTTCGAACTCTGGTTCTGTACTCGGATAGCCATCGTAGCCCTACTGTACAAACACTTCAGCACTTCGATGTACCGACAGTCAACTTGGCACCGCTGAAGGGACTGTAGCACCGCCCAAATTTCGACGGAATCAAAGGCTTTCTCATAGTCCACATATGCCAGGCAAAGTGGCAGATTGTACTCTTCGGTCTTCTGTACAATCTGCCGCAGGGTATGTATATGGTCTATGGTACTGAAGCCTTTTCGGAAACCGGCTTGTTCGGGAGGCTGGAAGTCGTCGAGTCTGCGTGCGAGACGATTCGTAATGACTCTCGAAAACAGCACGTAGACGCGGCTCGGAAGGGAAATTGGTCTGTAGTTCTTTAAGAGAGCGTTGTCGCCCTTCTTAAAGAACAAGACCACCGCACTTCTGCTCCACGCCTCTGGAGTAGTGCCACCATGGAGGACGGAATTGAAGAGCTTCTGAAGGACCTCAAGTACCGGTGTTCCACCCGCTTTCAGAAGCTCCGCTGTAATTCCATCCTCGCCCGGGGCCTTGCCGTTTTTAACCTGTACGCCAAGCCATGCTCACTTTCGATCGCGCAATACCAACCTTACGCCCGCCAAGTAGTGATCGAATTAGATCAGAATTATGTAAACATGTCTACCTATGAAAAAACTATTTTTTCGTTTTAAACAAAACCAAAGACACTATGCAATAGATATTAGTATCAAAGACAAAGATATGCTCTTTTATTTTAAACCATAACCTGGCAATGTTTCTTAGAAAAAAAAAAAAAGAAATCACTCTGAACTTCCGGCGTTCCACGTGTCACTTTGATGAAGGTCCGTCCGTCTTTTTTATAGAATTTTATATTTGTGTCTGGACTAAAAACGAAAGTATTATACTTTTTTATATTCCTTGTAATATAGTCAACACGTAGATATGTAATTTGTGGTATAAAAAGTGAAAAGTAAATTGCCAAAAGTACTTCAAATTCCGAAAGGCCTGTTTTGGCGGGCGGGTTATAAATGTGTTATTTTTCAAATTCTCATTTATTTTTAGTGTAAAATGTAAGTAAAAATAGTTTTCCTACATATTTTGAAATAACATGACGTTGTATTTATTTCAAATTCACACGAACATATTTTAGAAATATTGTTCGAAATGTCACAGATAAAATATTATTTTATTTTTTTTTTTTAATTTTTTAATATTTTAATATTTTGGTATGAGTAACGAATGGAAACACATAAAACATAAAATATACATATTTCCAAACAATTTCATATAAATTTCTACAAAAACAAAGGTGTAGAATTCAAATTAGTAGTAATTTTGTCACTAAAATTGAAGTTTATACTACTATTATGCTATACAGTGTAATTTATATACTTTATTACAATTTTTAGCAACCAAAAATAATTTTATTCGATAGTTTATACATTCAACAAGACTTCCTGTAAGTTTTATCCATAAATATTGTCTCAAAGTGAAAATATAGCAAAATTTGCAATATTGCAAAAAATTTCCTAACCTAGAAATTTTCCCGCCAAAAAGGTCCCGAGTGAACGGGAGTGTAACATGGCGCGCGCTCGCTTGGCGTACAGGTTAAGGTGGTGGAGAGCCATTCTAATCTCGCTCAGACTGACGTCCGGGATATCATCGGAATAGTGTCGGATAAGACTTGCTCTTGGATCGTTACTCACACTTGCGTGTGGCTCCAACGATGATGTGTACAGCTGCCCATAGAACCTCTCAATCTCACTCAGAATCTCAGGTGTCCCGGAAACGATGTTGCCACACTCAGTCATCAGCTTTGACAGTTGGCTCTTTCTGGCAGATAGATCTCTGGCAAAGACTTTGGAGGCCTGGTTCCGCTCGATCGCTTCTTTAATACGAGAAGTATTAAAGTTGCGTAAGTCTCGCCGCATGAATTTGGAGATCTGTCTGTTCAGTTGCCTGTATGCTGTCAAATCTGTTGACGATTGCAGCCTCATCTCCCGTCTAACAGCCATGAGATTAAGAGTGTGATCGGAGAGTTTTTGTGTTCTTCTGCGGCGGGTCTTGCAGAACTTAGCTCCGACCGCATGAACAGTTTCCACGAGCTTGTCGTTCATATCGTCCACTGCATTGCAATCTTCTAGGCACTGGAAGCGGTTACGTAACTCGAGCTGAAAGGTTTCGGGATTCTGGATTAGAGCACGAGGGGGACGGAGCGTTGACTTCATTAGACGAGACCTCTCCAACTTAACGTTTAGGTTCAGTGTGCCTCTAACCATTCGGTGATCGCTGCCAGTTTTCACCCTTGCGATCACTGAGACATCACTGAACAGTTGGCGTCTGGTCGTCATAATGAAGTCAATCTCATTTTTTGTCGAACCGTCGGGGCTCGACCAGGTCCACTTCCCGTGGGGCCGCTTCTGGAAGAAAGAGTTCATCATAAAGAGTCCCTCTTTCTCCATAAAGTCGGCCAGCTGCTGGCCCCTTCGGTTCCGTTGCCCTACTCCAAATTTCCCTACCTTCAGCTCACCGCTTTCTCTTGTGCCTAGTTTTGCGTTGAAGTCTCCCATCAACACCGTGTAGTGGGTTTTGGAGGAATGTATGGCTCTGGAAATATCCTCATACATTTCCTCCACCTCCTCATCGGGATGTGCCGAGGTTGGTGCGTAAACCTGAATGACCTTCAGCGAATACCGTTGGGCGTGCGTTGGAGGGGGTGCTAAGAATCTCCGGTGGAGGTTCGGTTGCCACCTACGACGACTCGACCTGGCAACATTTAACGCACGCACACTGAGGACTGACTAGAAGATCCTGGAGCTGGAAGAAGAGATAGACAAGTTGCGCTGGAGTATTATAGGATTATCCGAGGTCCGAAGAGAGGGGGAGGACACGGTGATTCTCAAATCCGGCAACTTGTTCTATCACCGGGAGGGCGACCATCTGTCCCAAGGAGGTGTCGGATTTATCGTCCACAAGTCTCTCGTCAACAACGTTGTAAAGATTGGGAGTGTGTCGACGAGGGTCGCGTACCTGATACTCAGAATCACCAAACGGTATTCGCTGAAGGTCATACAGGTTTACGCACCAACCTCGGCACATCCCGATGAGGAGGTGGAGGAAATGTATGAGGATATTTCCAAAGCCATGCATTCCTCCAAAACCCACTACACGGTGTTGATGGGAGACTTCAACGCAAAACTAGGCACAAGAGAAAGCGGTGAGCTGAAGTTAGGGAAATTTGGAGTAGGGCAACGGAACCAAAGGGGCCAGCAGCTGGCCGACTTTATGGAGAAAGAGGGACTCTTTATGATGAACTCTTTCTTCCAGAAGCGGCCCCACAGAAAGTGGACCTGGTCGAGCCCCGACGGTTCGACAAAAAATGAGATTGACTTCATTATGACGACCAGACGCCAGCTGTTCAGTGATGTCTCAGTGATCGCAAGGGTGAAAACTGGCAGCGATCACCGAATGGTTAGAGGCACACTGAACCTAAACGTTAAGTTGGAGAGGTCTCGTCTAATGAAGTCAACGCTCCGTCCCCCTCGTGCTCTAATCCAGAATCCCGAAAACTTTCAGCTCGAGTTACACAACCGCTTTCAGTGCCTTCAAGATTGCAATGCAGTGGACGATATGAATGACAAGCTCGTGGAAACTGTCCATGCGGTCGGAGCTAAGTTCTGCAAGACCCGCCGCAGAAGAACACAAAAACTCTCCGATCACACTCTTAATCTCATGGCTGTTAGACGGGAGATGAGGCTGCAATCGTCAACAGATTTGACAGCATACAGGCAACTGAACAGACAGATCTCCAAATGCATGCGGCGAGACTTACGCAACTTTAATACTGCTCGTATTAAAGAAGCGATCGAGCGGAACCAGGGCTCCAAAGTCTTTGCCAGAGATCTGTCTGCCCGTAAGAGCCAACTGTCAAAGCTGAAGACTGAGTGTGGCAGCATCGTTTCCGGGACACCTGAGATTTTGAGTGAGATTGAGAGGTTCTATGGGCAGCTGTACACATCATCGTTGGAGCCACACGCAAGTGTGAGTAACGATCCAAGAGCAAGTCTTATCCGACACTATTCCGATGATATCCCGGACGTCAGTCTAAGCGAGATTGGAATGGCTCTCCAGCACCTTAAAAACGGTAGGGCCCCAGGTGAGGATGGAATTACAGCGGAGCTTCTGAAAGCGGGTGGAACACCGGTACTTGAAGTCCTTCAGAAGCTCTTCAATTCCGTCTTCCATGGTGGCACTACTCCAGAGGCGTGGAGCAGAAGTGCGGTGGTCTTGTTCTTCAAGAAAGGCGACAACGCTCTCTTGAAGAACTACAGACCGATTTCCCTTCTGAGCCGCGTCTACGTGCTGTTTTCGAGAGTCATTACGAATCGTCTCGCACGCAGACTCGACGACTTCCAGCCTCCCGAACAAGCCGGTTTCTGAAAAGGCTTCAGTACCATAGACCACATACATACCCTGCGGCAGATTGTACAGAAGACTGAAGAGTACAATTTGCCACTTTGCCTGGCGTATGTAGACTATGAGAAAGCCTTTGATTCCGTCGAAATTTGGGCGGTGCTGCAGTCCCTTCAGCGGTGCCAAGTTGACTGTCGGTATATCGAAGTGCTGAAGTGTTTGTACAGTAGGGCTACGATGGCTATCCGAGTACAGAACCAGAGCTCGAAACCTATCCAACTGCAGATAGGTGTAAGACAGGGTGACGTTATATCCCCGAAACTCTTCACCGCTGCTTTGGAAGACGTTTTCAAGCTACTGGACTGGAAAGGATACGGTATTAACATCAATGGCGAGTACATCACTCACCTTCGATTTGCCGACGATATAGTCCTTATGGCAGAATCGCTGGAGGACTTAAGCACTATGCTCAATGACCTCAATAGTGCCTCCCAACGGATAGGTCTTAAGATGAACATGGACAAAACTAACATCATGTATAATGTCCATGTCACACCTGTGCCGGTAGTTGTTGGGAGCACTATGCTCGAAGTTGTTGACGAGTACGTTTACCTGGGACAAATAGTCCGACTAGGTAAGTCCAACTTCGACCGAGAGGTCAATCGACGGATTCAACTCGGCTGGGCAGCAAGACACAAGACGAGTTAGAAACGCGGAACTTTTATCACGTGTCCGGCACGGAAAACCCCGCCGATTGTCTATCCCGTGGACTCACCCCGATGCAAATAATGGACCACCCGCTTTGGTTCCACGGACCTGCTTGGGTTCACTTGGATCCCTCGCAATGGCCAATAACCGATTTCGAACCTTCGTCAGTGTCACAACCGCCGGAACAGAAGAGACACGCTCTAGTGGCGAACGTTTCGAGCGAGGTTTCTCCAATCATTGCTTTGGCGAACCGCTTGTCCTCTTGGTCGAAATTATTGCATAGCGTAATTTACGTTTGTCGATTCGCGAAGCTTTTACCGCGACGTTCGTATGTCTTAGCATCCGATTACAACTATGCCGAGTCGCTAGTATTGCGTGAACTTCAACGTGCGCACTTCTCTGAAGAAATTAGAAGATTACAATCGAATAGAGCTTGTAGTCGCGCCTTTCAACGCCTTAAGCCATTTTTACAGGATGGGATTGTAAGGGTAGGTGGACGCTTGTCCAACTCGCAATTGAGTTTCGACCAACGGCACCCTATTGTTTTACCGCGTAAAGACCATATCATGAACTTATTAGTCGATTACCATCATAAATTGAACTCGCACGCTGGCCCCGACTTGTTGATGTCGATTTTGCGTCAGAATTATTGGATTCTTTCTGCACGTAGTTTAATACGCAATCGGGTGCACAGATGTATAGCTTGCTTTCGGGCACGCCCCAAGCCGTCATTTCCGGAAATGGCGGAACTTAGATCTTGTAGAGTAATACAATCAGTAAAGCCCTTCACGCACACCGGGTCTGATTTCGCTGGCCCGTTTAAGGTCACGCTCACTCGCGGGCGTGGTATAAGATCCACAAAGGCTTACGTCTGCATTTTCGTATGTCTAACTACTCGAGCGGTGCATATAGAACTCGTTGGTGATCTAAGCACAGCAGGCTTTATGGGTGCATTTAAAAGATTTCTTTCCCGCCGTGGCCCTGTAAGTAAATTGTATTCGGATAACGGTACGAACTACGTCGGTGCAAAACGTATTCTATCGGAACTACATGAGCTCTTAGCTAGCAAGTATTATAATTCGGAGTTCGCTCACATTCTAGCCGAGAACCGCATTGAGTGGTCTCTGAACGTCCCAGCCGCGAGTCATTTTGGGGGCAATTGGGAGACTAATATCAAGAGTCTAAAGAATCATTTATACCGAGTAATAGGAGATCAAATTTTGTCCTTCGAAGAGCTAAGTACGGTGCTCGCTCAAATTGAATGCGTAATGAATAGTCGCCCACTTTGTCGTACGTTGTCTAGTGACCCCTCGGAACCGCTGGCTCTAACTCCAGCACATTTTTTGAATTTAACGCCTTTAAAGTATTTGCCAGCCGCAGATATGGATGAGAACAGACTTAGCATTTCCGCACGCCACAAATTATTAGATCGGTTAGTGCAATCGTTTTGGAAACGATGAAGGATGGAATACTTGCATACTTTGCAGTCTCCACAAAAATGGAACACAGCAACTGAGCCTTTAGCTGTAGGAACTGTGGTTGTGCTCACCAAAGAGAATACACCGCCTCTCCACTGGCCGTTAGGAATTGTCGAAGAGGTCTTTCCCGGTTCCGACGGAGTAGTTAGGATAGCTCGCGTTAAGGCCACGGTTGGGTCTTACTTGCGTCCGGTTGTCCGTTTGTGCCCCCTGCCTCCTCCATAATTTAAATTAGCTTTCTAGATTAAATTGTAGTTGAATTTAAGTAATCTTAGCGTTAGTTAGTTATTTTGTTAGTTGATCTTAGCTCTAGTTGTATTAGTTAATTTTGAAGGAAATCCTTCAAGGGCGGGGGAGATGGTTGCGCGGAAAACCATTCGTATTATTATATTTGACGGTAGAGGTGCCAAACCGCTTGTTCCTTTCCGAAAAACGATATCATTCGTACCCTCCTATCGACACATCGGGGTGGTGGGGTGGGAGGGGCAAGAAGATGATTCTAGAATGTCACGTAATCATCGGAGCCGAGGACATATAAGACACGCGCGACCGTTGCGCGTCCTCTTCCCACCGCGCCAGTCATTGGAACAACAGCTCTTCCCACCGCGCCAGTCATTGGAACAACACCTCTTTCCACCGCAGTCGTCGTTGAAACTACAACGCTTCTCTCCCGACGCACCCCTGGGGCCCCAGAGTGTCTGTCTAGAAGAAGTTCCAGAAGTTGCAGCTATAGTGCTCTACACAAATAGAAGAAACCCCGGTGAGTCAACACTCCTTTAATTAGTTCCTGCCTTATATAGTTTAACCCGCTCCAATTTTGTTGTTCTCCTAATCAGGCAGGATTCCTTTTCAGCGATTTGGCACAATAATAGTTTTAGTTTAGGGAAGAGCGAGTGCATTATATCGCATGCTATAGTAGTCGCTTTACGTAAGCGTAGAAGCAATCGCATATACAGTCCACTTTAGTTAATATCTCGCGTAATAGGTTTAAGGTTCGACCGGGGAACTAGACTTCGGCAGCCTTAGACACGTGGCTCCACCAGCCTATTTAAATGTTTTGAAACGCAGCGTATAGGAAAGCACGAAAATAGCCTGTTTATTCCAAATGGAAATGGTATATTTTTTTAATTAAAGGAAACTGAGCATAATTATCCGTTAGGGATGCAGACTTTTGAAAAGAAACTGAGCTAAATTGATTCGTTAGAGATGCAGTTTTCTAAATTGAAAGGAAACTGAGCCAAATAAAAGATCCGTCAGAGATGCAGCCTTTTGAGTTGGAAGAAAACTGAGCTTAATAGGTCCGTCAGAGGTGCAGCATTTGGAATTGAAAAGAAACTGAGCTAAATAGGAAATTTTGAATTGAAAGGGAAGATCTGTGGGAATTCTGATTAATTGATTGTGGGAATTTTGGAAAAAAGAACTAACTGAACACTATTTTAAGACGCTACTGTACACAATGTTATATGTTTTCCATTCGGGGAAAGAATGTGGAGATTCTGGGCATTTGACA